>OY757023.1:63247281-63847281 GCA_963580285.1 Lucinisca nassula
CGTCCATGTAACTTAAATGACGCAGAAGTTCGGTTGGGTTATGTCCGTCAACAGAACTAATATCACATAGCAGTTCGGTTCGGTCGTCAATCATCAAATTGGTGCCGTCCAAGCAATTAAAACGGCGCAGTACGGTCGTCAATTATCAAATGGTTAATGTCCATGAGCACAACTAAGGTGACGCGACAGTCGTCAATTATACGTCCACGGAATGAAAATTACGCAGGTGTACGCCCGTCAGTCGTAAAATGAGTTAAGTCCGTTTACATAATGAAAATGATGCAGAACGAATGTTTGATGTACGTCCTTACAAATGACCAGCAGTTTTGTCGTCAATTGTCAAATGGGAGATGCCCGTCAACACAAAGAAAATGCGGAGTAGACTGGTTGTCACTCATCAAATAGGCGTTGCCCGTCCACACAACTAAAATGACACATCAGAATGGTCGTCAATCATAAAACTGACTTTGACCGTCTTAAAAGTGACGCAGGAGTTGTCATAAATGTGTGACGTCCACCCACACAAATAAGACGCACCAGAATGGTTGTCAATCATCAAAAGGGTAATGCCCGTCCACATAACTGTGTATTGTCCGTCCACACAAAAATGACGCAGCAGAATGGTTGTCATGCCAGACAACACATAGTAAAGCAGTTCCCCCATGACATCAGAATGGTTGTCAATCAAACAAATTGGTGGTGCCCGTCAACATAAATCGACGCAGCAATCGCCCAGTGGGCGACGTCTGTCATGAAATTAGGCAATTAGGCCACGTCGTACGTCCATATAAATGACGGAGTCGTCGTCAATCATCAAACGGGCCCAGCAGGCACATATCGTAATTGTGACGTCACATCAACGTTGTAGCAACGTCGTGAAGTTTATGCAACGTTACATCGTGACGTTGCACCGACGTTGATTTGACGCGAGTGTACAGGCTTTGGGTTCTTATTCGATTAGTTTCTGGAGTATCTTTACACAAAAATTTACAGAAAATAGTTGCCACAGTTCATATTACCCTTACGTCTCACCAACAGCTAAGGCCATACGGAGACGAAATCTCGGTTTAAACACTCATCCGAAAGTCTGGAGAAGCCCGGGATCGATCCTGCGACCCCTGGTTTACAAGGCGAGTAGCATAACCACTACACCACGGGTGCTTCTATTGATTTGAAGTTGCCTTAGCGACGTATGCCTGCCGGGGGGGGGGGGAAGCGTTCACCCTTGAAATGACGATACATAATGGTTGTCAATCATGAAACGGGAGCTGTCCGACCACACAAAGTGTTGCTGTGCGACCGTCAATTAACAAATGAGCCATGTTTGTCGGCAAAATTAAATGACGCAACCGGCTGCCATTAAAATGTCCGTTATGTCAGTCCACACGAGACTTGGCTGTTTACGACTGTGATTACTTCAAATTACTGTCAGATGCCATTCAACAAGAATTAATCAGATGCCATTCCACAAGAATAACGCTTCCATACGGTTGTAATTCATCAAATGGCTGATGTCCGTCCACAAAGAGAATATAACATCGGTCTGCGGTCTCTCTAAAGTAATTATTATGTTCACAAATGGTATTTAACTTCTGTTTCCGGTCTGAATTGAGAAATCGACTATACATGCCTATGTAGTAGGCAAAGTTCAGAGTAACACCCCCCCCCCCCCCCCCCCCAATTATGTCTCGACAAGCCCTACGCTTTTATTAAACTGCAACAGTACGAACTTCCCCGATCTCGAAATCAAAAATGTCCATTGTTCCCAGTTTTGTTTGTTTTAATTGAGGTTTAACGACCCCGTCATATTTAGGTCATTTTGGAGACGCCATTTTGCGGTACTTTTACCCGACATTGAGATGAAATGGTATCTAAAAGCCCTGCTGCCCAATGAAACCTATAGGGCTTATAAGCACTGGACAGTCCAACTCGCACAACTTTGCCGGGGCAGGCTTAGTCCTTCTAAGCCGTTTACCAGTGTTCATGTGGTCAGCTTCAGCCATCTATTTCGTTGCCGTACCGTTGTCAAACATTAAAATTCTCCGTTAACACGGAGTTTAAGTCACTGTTTGTTTGATTTGATGTTTAACGTCCCCGTCAACACTGTAAAGGTCATTTTGGAGACGTTGCTTCCAATTTTGTGGGACTTTTACACGATATTGAGATAAAACTGACATCTCAAGTCCTGCCGCCCAATGAAACCAATAGGGTTTATAAGCATGGACGGGCCGATTCGCACCGCTTTGCCTGGGCAGGCTTAGATGCTCTAAGCGGTTTACCAGTACTCGTGTGTGCGTCGGTTTCAGCTCTGCATGGAAGCATCATGCAGCCCATATTTTTCTTCAAGCCTCGATGGGCGGGGGTCGTATTTAGGTCATTGTACCTATCAATCAAATGACAGCAAGATGCACAACGATACTATTTAACTGTAGAATAAATATTTGGTGTCCGTCCATGCTCTTAGAATGACGTTGCTGTTAGGTTGTCAACATCAAACAAGAGCTGTAATAGGATCTGACCATAGCCCCGCTGCAGCGTTATTAGAGGACAAAGGCCTATAGGGTTGAAATATTTTGAATGCATTCTTAAGAGAGAACATCACTGTAGGACATACAACTTAACAAGGGATGTAACTCTTGAGTTATGGGCCTTAAGACCCGATTAGGAAATAAACTATTCATCAACCCACTGTCCATGCGTGTACCAGGTTTCAACTTTGTAACCCTTAGTTTTTTTTAGAAAAGGTACGTTTCATCGAAGAACAACACAGTTGAACAAACACACATAAAAGTTATGAAGCAAATGCATTTTTTTTAAAACCTGCCCAAGGATATAACCCGAAGAGTTATGGACCCTTGGCCCCGATTCCGGTATACACAATACAGCCAGTCAGTCTTATATTTATACAAACTTTCAGCTTTCTAGCTTTCATAGTTCCTGACAAATCTGATATGAAAATGTTCAAAAATCGCAAAATTTGAAAACCTATCAAGGGACATAACTGGAAGAGCTACGGACCCTTGATCTATATACCGGTATACACAATAGTCATTGTCCAAGTATACACAAAGTTTCAGCTTTCTATCTTTCATACTTCCCGAGAAATCCGATACGAAAATTTTCAAGAATGGCAAAATTTGAAAACCTACCAAGGGACGTAACTCCACGAGTTATGGGCCCTTTGTCAATAAGTCTTCTTCTACACATTCCTTATCTTACAGACCAAAACAGTATAAATTTCAATGAAGTAGGACTACATGCACAAGTTAAGCAAAATGCATTTTAATCAAGGGACATAACAGAGTTATCGAACCTCGACCCCAATTCCGGTATTCACAAAACAGCGTGTCATTGTCCATGTTTATACAAAGTTTCAGCTTTCTTGCTTTCAAACTTCCCGAGAAATTTCCAAGAATGGCAAAACTTAAAACCCTTCCATGGGACATAACTCCACGAGTTTTGGGCCCTTGGTCACTATTCTGCTTCTACACCTTCCATATAGAAGCCTCCGTGTACTGGTTATGCTACTCGCCTTGTAAACCAGGATCGCAAGATCGATCCCGGGCTTCTCCAGACTTTCGTCGGAGTCTGTAAACCGAGGTCTAGTCTCCCTATGACCTTAGCTGTTGCTGAGAAGTAAAATTGAAACCTTCCTTACCTTAAAGATCAAGTGTAACTATAAATGTCATTAGCACAAGTTATTAAGCAAAATGGATGTTAAAATTTGAAAACCTATCGAGGGACATAACCGAGTTCTGGAACATCGACCCCTATTCCGTTATAGAAGATACGTATGTAAATTTTAATTGAATTAGGACCACAAACATAAAAGTTATTAAGCAAAACGCATTTTAATTTTGCAGTCACGGAATCGTGCAATGACAGAATCACGGAAGGACATGGCAAATCCAGTATAGCCCCATCCGTCCTGTCTGAGTGACACTGCTGAACGGTTGTCAATCATGAGAATTAGAAGTCCGTCCACAGGTAGAAGTCCGTCTTATCAGATAACGCTGCAGCACGGATGTCGATCATGACGTTGCTGCACGGTGGTCAATCATGACAAATACAAGTCCGCCCAAAGTCAGAATGACGCTGTTGTAAGGCCGTCAATCATGACAATTAGACGTCAGTCTAGTCAGAATCATGCTGCTGTAAGGTTATCAATCATGACATAGGTCCGTCCCGTCACAATGACGCTGCTGCACTGTTGTTATCAATGGTTTCTTCAGTCCAACTTATGTTGTACGGTTATCAATCATGGCAATTTCAGGTCCGGAAACAGTCAGAATAACGCTGTTGTAAGGTTGTCAGTCATAACCATTAGATATCCGTCCACAGTCAGAAAAATGCTGTTGCATGGTTGTCAATCATGGCAATAAAATGTCCGTCCGGAGTCGAAATGACGCTGCTGCAGTTGTCGATCATGGTACTTAGAAGTACGTCCACAGCTACACTGCTGCTGCTTCACGGTTGTCAATCATGACGCTGCACGATTGTCAATCATGACAATAAGAAGTCCGCCCCCCCCCCCCCCAGTCAGAATACTGCTGCTGCATGGTTGTCAATCATGGCAATTTAAAGTCTGGCCAGTCAGAATCATGATGCTGCACGTTTGTCAATACAAAGTCCGACCATAGTCTGAATGACGCTGCTGCTCATTCGTCAATCATGGTAATCAGGACTCCGCCCACGTTCGGAATGACGCTGCTTTTTTGTATTTTTTTTTTTTTTTGTTTTACGGCCCTTTCAAGATTTTTTTTTTGGGGGGGGGGGGTTTGGGTTTTACGGCCCTTTCAAGATTATTTCACTCATATCGAGCCGATCGTTAATCATAGGTGGGCGAAAACCGGAGTACCCGGAGAAAAACCACCTGACCTTCCGTTGCAGAACTTGGCGTCTCACACGTGACCCGAGCGAGGCTCGAACCCACGGCGGTGAGAGACCTAATGACTAAGAGTCAGCGCTCTTATCCATTAGGCCACGGAGGCCCGTCTTTCAAGATTATTTCACTTATTTCGAGCCGATCAGGGTTGGGCGGAACCCGAAGAAAAACCACCGGACCTTCCTTTGCAGAACTTGTCGTCTCCCATGTGGCCCAAGCGAACCACAGCGGGGAGATGCCTAATGATTAAAGTCCGCGATCTTACCCACTAGGCCACGGAGGCTCACCGTGACGCTGCAGTAAGGTTGTCAATCAAACAAAGTCTTTCGTTGCTGCAAGTTTGTCAGTCGTTAGCCGTCTACTCGCGCTCCTACAATAAAGTATTATCAGTCGAGTACAAGATGCCGAGATGCAGGTCACACCTGAAAACAGGCCAGATTGTGGCTGTCCGTTGTATATTAAAGTGACAGAGGATATAAAAAAAACTTACCTGAACAGATGGCATTAGAAGTGTTCCATAATTTCAGCGAATCATCAACAGACCATAGCAACCAATTTCATAGGCAGACGCAATGTTTGAAATAACGTCGACTTGCTTATTAGAGGTGCGTTTACTCAGGGGCGTCTAAGAGGTGCGCAGGATTTGATCTAGTTTAACCAGACTTATTATTTTCTCTCTTTTTCAGGCTACAAATGCAGTTAGGTTACTTTTCTGTAGGTTATTTATCCACGCGTTTGGTATTGGATGACAAATCTATATCACGTTAGATGCCAATGTACAATCGGTCAATGAAAAAACCTTTTTCATTACGCACGTGCGAAGGAGGCACTAAGCCTATACAAACTCGAGAAACATAGCACCAGTCCATTTCAAAATTTGTGTTTTCTTCAAAATTTATTTGGAATACGGTTAAACTTTTTGCAAACAGTGTAGGCCCTGATCAGACGCCTCGTTCTGTTGCGCCTGATCTGGACCTACACCGTTTGCCAATCTGGTAAATGCAAGCCAGGAACTACATGTAAGATGGTTGTGTTGTCAAAAAAGCTGTCCTTCGGATGTTCAGTTTGAAATGATCAGAAATTGTGTTTAGTTGTTGATGAGCGCACGCCAGAACGAAAAAAAAAAAAAAAAAAAAAAAAAACAACTTTACTTTAACTCTAGACCACGCCGAGCATGGATATTCAACGCATTACGGATGCGATGTCCGTTTCGTGTTAAGGTGTATACATTGACCATTTTTACTTTCTCAAAGAGATAGCAGCGGAGAGGAAATTGTGATAAAGGGAAAATCGAATTACAATGATGTCAGAAAGGCTTGTTCCCTACTTGCCCGAAAAACCACACTACACACTACAAATATGGCCACAAAACCGAACAACCGGCCTTTCACTGGATGTTTCAACAAAATATTGCAAAACTTCAACTTCGTCTGTTTGCGTCCCGTCTTAAATATGAAATATGGTTTGAGGTTTAACGTCCCCGTCGACACTATATAGATCATTTTGGAGACGTTGCCTCAAATTTTGTGGGACTCTTTTTCCCCGGCATTGTGATGAAATGACACCTCAAGCCCTGCTATTCAATGAAATCAATGGGGTTTATATGCATGGATGGTCCGACTTGCACCACTTTGCCTTGGCATGCTTAGATCTTCTAAGCGGTTAACCAGTAACAATGTTTGTTTTTGTTTGATTTGAGGTTTAACGTCCCCGTCAACACTGTAAAGGTCATTTTGGAGACGTTGCTTCCAATTTTGTGGGACTTTTACCCGACATGGAGATGAAATGACATCTCAAGCCAAATGAAACCAACAGGGTTTATTACCTCACACCGCGGTTCCTGGACACGCTTAGATCCTCTAAGCGTTTCACCAGTACTAGTATGCGGGACGGATTCAGCTCTGCGTCGAAGCATCATGCAGCCCTTATATTTCTTCAAGCCCCTTTGGGCGGGGGCCGCAACCAGTATCAATTTGCGGTCGGTTTCAGCTCTGCGTCGAAGCAACATGCAGCCCAATCAATTCCTTTTAGCCCCGATGGGCGGAGGTCGCTAAAATATGAAATTAACTGGAAATCCCCCGGCCTAGGGCCAACCAACCTCCCCCTGAAAAAAAAATCATGTTGCAACAACAGCTGTCATCGGACAGCATAATTCACCTGGAAGTGCCCTTACAGTAAAATATTGCAGATCACACTTTTGGACATATAACTATCATCATACCACATGGTTTGGAAAACAGAAGCTCTTAAAACATTAAAAATTTTCTTAGTCTGTACCCTTGATCTTTAGGTCATGCGGCACGAGCGGAGGTATTGCTGACATCATTCCAAATGTGAAGCAAATTAATCGAATCGTTTGGAAAATGTGAGCTCTAAAAAGTTCAACATTATAAATTTCTAAGTCTGTGACCTTGACCTTGAGGTCCAGGGCGGGGGTATGGATAAATTAAAACTTCGAATCAGTAACTATCATCATACCCAATGTGAAGCAAATATGAGTTTTTAAACTACTGTAAATTAAAAAAAAAAATCTATGTCTGTGACATTGACCTTGATGCAACAGACATGGGCGAGAGCATTGCTGAATATCACTTTTGGATATGTGACCATCTTCGTATAAATCCAAACCATTGTATGCTTTGGCAAACACGAACTCTTTTAAAAAAATGTTTATGTCTGTGGCCTTGACGTCATGGGCATGGGTGGGAGTAATGCCAAATAAACCTTTGGACCTGTATCATCACAGCAAACATAAACCAAATCCATCTTGTGGTTTGGAAAATATAAGCTAATATAAAATTAAACATTGAAAATTTCTAAGTCTGTGACTTTGACCTTGAGGGTACTCCTGAATATCAAAGTACTGAAAGTACTGAGGAAAGTTGATTTATGAGGAATAATTATTATGATAACAATGTCAGTCGTGGATCAAGCAGTTATCTAGATATTTTGTTGAGAAGGTCCCAGAGGGTCAAAAAAATCGCCGAAGAAAAAAAAAAAATTCCATCGATTGTTTAGAGTGTAACGACAGGTCAACCCTTGTGGACCATTTTTCTCTTAGAACAGAGATAGAAGAGATAGTAGAGGAGATGAAAGTGAGGGACAGAGGAAAATGAAAGGAAGTGTAGAAACAGAAGAAATAACAACAACCCCCCCCCCCCCCCCACCCCCACTCTCCCGTTACCTGCTGCAAGGACAACAGGCCTTGCCCAAATGTAAGTCAATATCAGCTGGACTCCCCGGTGACACAAGATACACATCACCTTTGCCTTACTCAACCATTCCCACGAAAAAAAAGGAAGAAAGATAAACGTGTTTGCTAATTTCTTCATGGTAAATTTATAAATTAGCTCAGTACATTCTGTGCTTGTATCATCTGCTAATAATCTTACAGGTAAGTTCTAGCGGGCGCATGACGTCTTAGCAGCGTCGCGTTGATACGAAGATGCACATATGTTGTGCAGCCGCTCGGAGAAGAAAATAACTAGAAAAAAAGATCATTTTTAAACCATTTGATTTAGACATTATAACCCTGATCAGACGCCACGTTTAGCGAACTTCAGACTGTCTACCCAAGGCGTATTCCAACCTGTACAATAACCCATACATGCCAATTGTTTCAATACTGGGACATTCGGAAACACAGATTAGAGGCCACAGAATGTAGCGTCTGATCGGTGTCTTCATTATTTGCTAAAAGCACGGAACTTTATTTAAAACCTACAGCTTAAAGCCTTAAACGACATATATTTTGTAATTGGAGCTCTCGAAAGCGGGTGAATAACTGAGTTCGTTGTCGGTCAGTACGTAAGGGTAGTTTAGATGGATAGAAGCGAGCTAACCGTTTTAACCTGCATGTAGACCGGTGCAGATGCCGAGGTAGAAATACACTGTATCTATGCAAACCTTGCAGATCCTGATAAGACGGTACGTAGCTAACACGTCTCGCCAGAATCTACATGTACACTGTTTGCCATCATGTCACTGAACTACTCAGAAATCCCTTTCTATAAGAATATATTTAAAGCGAGAAGAGTCATGTTCAGAAACCCATGGATGAAAGAGTAAAATCTCAAAGCGCGTAGGAAAATAGTCGCAGAGCCAATTTATATTCAATCCGTATAAAGTGTCGAAAAAATAAATATTTTGAAAGACGTTCCATGCCTGCAAAATTAATTTTCAAGAGTTCGTTTGGAATATTTTATGCAGCGAACGAACAACGGAAATGGAGTAACGCGGTCCAGTACCGGAAGTAGAAATGTGTTGACATAGAAACTTGATTTTAACAATCAACTTTCAAAAACGCTGAACCTATATCTATAACCATACAGTCTGACAGTATTACGCACGTACGTAAACACTTTTGTACAGAAGGATGTACATTCGTACGCAAGTACGCACGTATGGAAAACCGAAAAACTATACGCCCTGGCATCATCCGATGCGGTGGCATTAGAGCACCCAAGCTGGCGCCATGCTCGTCTGTTTTTTCGCATGTCACAATGGAAGATAAATCAGTCAAATTGCACGACAGGGTTATGGAATTTGGTCAGAATGTAGCTAGCTCTTGTGATGATACAGATGTGTGTCAAGTTTCATGAGGCTGGGCCATTAACTTTTGGAAATATGACCAAGGTTAAAGTTTTTGGTTAGATTTTCGAAAAATAGGTCAGATTTCAAAGGTCAAGGACAAAACGTTTGGCATCTATTTGACAGGTCTTGTCCTAAAGAACATTAATGTGAAAATAGGTCAAAGTTCAAGGTCAGAGGTCATAAAGTTTGTTATCAGTGGAAAGGTCTTGCCCCAAGGAACAGGCATACCAAAACGTTTTCTTGAAACCAGAGTGTTTTTTTTAACAAATGCCTCAAAGGGAGATTAATCCGTCAAATTGCATGATAGAGTTATGGAACTAGGTAAGAACCATACAGATCTGTGTCAAGTTTCATGAGGCTAGGGCAAATAATTTTGGAAATATGGCCAAGGTTAATGTTTTTGGTCAGATTTTGAAAAATAGGTCAAATTTCAAAGGCCAAGGTCACAGGTCAAAAAGCTTGGTATCAATGAAAAGGTCTTGTCCAAAGGAACATCTATGTGAAGTTTGAAAGCTGTAATGTTAGTGGGATTAAAATGAAAGGCAAAACCGGAGAGAAAAGGGGAGATAATTCAGTCACATTGCATGATAGAGTTATGAAACTCGTATAGAATGTAACTCTTGCGATGGTGAGTATATGTGTGAAGTTTCATGAAGCTATGCCAAATAGTTTTGGAAATATGACAAAGGTTTAAGTTTTTGGTTAAATTTTCGAAAAATAGGTCAAAGTTCAAAGGTCAAAAAGTTTGGCATTAATAGAAAGTTTTTGTCCTAAAGAACATCCATGTCAATTTGAAGGCTGTTACAAACAGTATTGAAATGAGAGGAAAAATGTTTCAGAAAAAAAAAAAAGAAAATGGGAGATAATTCAGCTAAAATCAACACGGTTATGGTCCTTGGTCAGAATGTAGCTCTTGTGATGGTGTGTGCATGAAGTTTTATGAGACTAGGTCAAATACTTTTTTAGTTTATCGGAGCGACGACGACGCCAACGCAGACGCCGGAGTGACGACAATAGCTCGACAGTTTTCTTCGAAAAAAAAAGAAAAAAAGAACAACAACAGACCAGCTAAAACATAAAAGACTAATGTCTGTCACCTGACGGTCATGTGCATGTAAGATGGTGCTCATTAAAATGGTCAAGACTCTATCATCGCGCCAACTACAATTTAATAAACTTAGGCCACAGAAGACAATAGACGTTTCCGAGAATATATCGTATGCTCCGCCTACTTGGTTACTGTTGCTACGTCCCACAAGCTTTGCAGCCAATATGGCGGAAACAAAGAAAGTCTGTGTAGATCTCGGAGGAGATTTATCAAGTATTCCGGACAATACTGGCGTTTCTTACATACCGAGACATAAAACTTTGACAAAAAAAAAAACAACAACAACAAAAAAAAAAAAATAAATAAATAAACAAGAGGGCCATGATGACCCTATATCGCTCACCTGTGTACCAGATAATCATTAGTGATATTTAGAAAAAAAGAACTGTACAGAAAGGCAAGACATGTTTGTTTACCTGATAGATATAAATGTCTTCATAGATCCAGGGTGGTCAATATACTTGTACATCAGTTGAACCAGTTGAACTCTTCAGGATGAAATCTTGAAGGGCAAGATGTAGAGTATACACAAGACTTCTTGAATCCATGCAGTTAGTCTTTGTTCATGATGTAGTCATAATTTGACAAAGAAATCAATATCTGTAGCTATGATTTCCTTTCGACACAGTGGTTTTCAACAGTATTGCATGGGATGACAAAATTTACATAAGAAACACTGATGATCTCAAATAGCTGCATCCATGTCAAAAAAGAGAGGCCAAAGTCTGCTTAGTTCTATCCAGACTGTATCTTTGACTTTTACTAAGTCACACTGATGTATAAGGCCCATATTATAGATTAAGTTACCTTTATATCATAAACATCTTGGTTGTTACATCTATCTTAAACCCACAAAGAATTAATTCTGTTACAGTGGGCATTATTATAATAAGGCATAAACTAAGACACACAAACATATGTAGAATCTATGTTGTGATATGTGCCAATAAGGCATCTTTAAGAACAGCTAAAAATAATGTGAGTCATTTCTATGCATAGAAAGCAGATGCATCACCTTATTCTCTTGATCACCAATAAATAAATTCCTGACCTTGCAAGTATGTAGAAAATTGTTACTTAAATCTTTTTGTTTGAAGAAAATCTTTTTTAAGCCTTTTCAAGTAACAACAAATTTACATGTAAAATTATTTTCAATGTTGCAAATAAGAAAATAATAAAATATTGACAAAATTCAAAATACTGCGATAAACCTTTCTCTAAGAACAACAGATTTACATGTCAAAACAGTGTTGCAAATAAGAATACAATATAGTATGTTATTTGGCAGAATTCAGAATATTGTGAACAAACGGCCCCAGGCCAAGTGTCCCCCCATCTCTGAAATGTCAGTATGTGGTGAATATGTCTATAACATATGTCATAAGCCATGTTTAGGGAATTTAAAACCATTTCAACAGACTATTTCTTTTAAATTTTCCTAAAGTTGTAAGAAATAAATTTACAGAGAAAAAAGTGATCTCCAAAACTGTAAGACAAAGGACCAAAACCCCAGGAAAATTCAGTAATCAATTGAGCACAACCGCAATAGAATATGATCATCTTCAGGTCATGGAAACAAAAATGGCAAGTTTCATCCAAATCTGGTGAAAACTGTAGGAGGAGTTGAGACAAGAACTTCTGTTGATAACATGGTTTAGACTGACAAAGTGCAATGATGCTGGTAAAAATCAATCAGGCACAACCTCCTTAAAATATGATCATTTTCAGGTGATAAGAACAATAATTGAGAAGTTTCATCAAAATCTCTTTCTTGAACACTGGGAGGAGTTGCGGAGACAAAAACTTCTGTTGATAAAATTGCTAAAACTGACAAAGGGCAATAACTCTGGTAAAAATCAGTCTAGCATGACCTCGGTAAAATATGATCATCTTCAGGACATGGGAACAATAACTGGAAAGTTTCATCAAAATCCCTTGAAAATGTAGGAGGAGTGGCAGACAGACCGACTGATGGATGGACGGTGGACGGATGGACGAAAACCGTTACTATAGTCCCCCTCGACTAACGTCTGGGGAAAAATGGACAGAATGTATATTGTAAGTCAATTCTTCCCCTGACAAAGTGTCTGGTCAGATGTTTAATATGAAGGTAGCAAATGTTTAGAGATAAGTAAAGAATTAATATTTTTTAATTATTCTGCAATACATCTAAGAACTAAGATAATAACGCTCTTGCAACATAATGCATTTTTTGAATCTTCAAAATAGCTGCTTATTTTATGAAAATCCATGATATTTTCCTTATTTATACTGCAAACACAGGTGGCGGGTGCTAGTTAGAACCGCCTCATTGAGGCAGTTCTAATGAGTACCCACAACCTATGTATTGGAGCAGAAATAAGAAAAATAATGTATACCCCTATAAACCCCAGATTTCTCAATATAAAGTGGGGTTTAAGGGGGTGTTTATTTCACGGGCTTGTTCACGTGATGTGAATCCAGTTGAAGAGTATAATTAATATTAACCAAAGGTACATCAACAGCATCCATGTAATATGACATCATAAAAATATACATACATACAAGTCAATCTTTGAAACCTCCACTGTATCAACAGACTATCAGATGCTTTATAATCTTCAAAATTTTTATGCCAACAGAAAATGTAGTTTCATCCTGTGCACATAAATTCTAAGAAAAAAGGTTGAAATCATACTCAAAGATATTTTTTAATCTACTATAAAACTGGAAAACCAAATAAAATATTAAATATTATTAAGGTCCTTTAAGATTAAACTTTTATTTTTCCATGTTGATTTTTCGAGATGTCCTATTTCTCACTTCTGACTGGAAAAAGAGGACCTATTCCATTAGAATAATGCATCCATATATGTAATGCTTTCAGTCATGATAGAAAAAATAGCATTTTTGAATGAAAATTTATATATTTTTCTTATTTCAGCTTCAAACATAGATCATTTAGAGAAACACCTCACTGTCTATGTTTCGAGTGAGAAAATGGTAAAAATATGTATAGAAAATAAAGAATAGCCCTGTAAACTCCACTCTTCTCTATATAAGGAGTTTTACAGGGGTGCTCATTTCCTGATATCTGTAAGTGGTGGCCACCCAAATCTTGCCAAACCACCAGCAATATCTGCCTTTAAAAAGGTAAATACAGCATTTTATGTGGTGGGTGAGTGCACTGAAAAGTAGTATAAAAATACCTGACACGATTTCCAAGTTGTTATGCAAAAAGTGTGGTACTTATGATCTGACCAATAGATTCCTCTGATCCAATTTCACCAAAAAAGCAACCTTAATTTGAGAGACTGGTTTTATATATTTAAAATTATGCAGGTGAAAAGTCTTCAACTATGTGGATTTCATGTGCAAAAAGACTATTTTGTGATCTGACCAGTATGTTTCACATGTTCCAACTGCACCATCAACATATGAAAAATCAACATTAGAAAATACCAAATCAAGTGTTGTCATATGATCTGTGGTACATTCTTTTATAAGCATTTTGCATGAAAACTTATCACTTAATTTCTTAACGATGCTATGTTTCAGCAAAACATTAATATTGAAATCTCCAATTATCATCAATGGCTTTGATGGGGTCAAATATGGAATAAGTTCTTTGTTCAGACAAGAAAGAAGATTACTGTCAGACATTTGAGGTGACTTATACAAAAATACGATCTGACTTTCAATCGAGACATGCCTGGCAGTTATCATAATAAATTCTAATGTATCTGAACTATACTTTCTCTTCTGTATAATAATGATATCATCTTTGACATAAACTGCTAATCCATGAGGAGGTCTTTTGCAAGTACTGTATCCAATTTGGTCATTTCTTGTCAAACAATAGCCTTCTATTACATAATCACTATCATTATCAGGCTGATGTAGTCGTGTTTCTGCTAATCCAAATATGTGCGTTGACAACAGATTTTTGTCATGTCTAACATCATCAAAATGAAGATTCAAGGATCTACAATTATTGAAAGCAACCTTGAAATGCGAAACTGGATCTATCAATTCTAAAGATGTATCACACAGCTGAAGCATTGCTGTTTCATGCAATCGCTGCATTTCTGTCCTAACCTGATCATCAACTTGTAATGCTTTCTCATTGAAGTTAAGGATCTGAAGCTTCTCAATTGACCTTACCCTGCTGAGTGCTACATAGTGTAAATGTGGAACTTTGCGGGTTTTACGTTGTGATAAGTCAATAACAACTCTTTCAAGGGTACTACCTTGTGCTCTATGTACTGAACGCCCTGCAGAAGGTTGCAAAGGGAATTGAACTCTCTGAAAGGTCTTTCTGTTGTAAGTAAATGACCTGTTGACATCAAAAATTGGTGTCCAATTTTCATCAATATTGCTATGATACAGTCCCCTGTTTTTGTATTTGATTCTTGTTTCCATTCCTGCTTTTTTGTCATCAAACTGGACCCAAATTATGCTTGGACGTCGTGTGGTTTGTAGTTTATACTCAATAAACTTAACTACACATGATGCTCCATTTGCTAGTCCATCTTCTGTTTTTATGTTTATTGTTAAGTCATAAATCATGTCAACAACAACTGTTAACGAGCAATGTAAATTTGCTGTTTGGTTTGAATCTGTTACATTCTTTAGATTCTTGAGTGCACAGTCTATCTTTTCTTTAGATAACTTAGGTGAGACATATGTATCCATGCATGGTATTTCAACCTTTTCTGTTGCCATATTTCTTATAATTTCATCATTAAAAACATGCATGAAATAGTTTTCTGCAAAGAGGTGAGGCGCATTTTTCTGGTACTCAGTATCTTTTTTAGTTACTTCACATTGCTTAAACCTATTCTTGTCTTCAGCAGTCAAGGCATTGATCCTTAATCTATTTAACAATTCTGCAAATTCAAGGTCATCTTTTTGTCTCATAATTTCTGTTAGTTCAAACATGGTAAATAAGTCTTTCCAGAGATTTTGTGATAAAGCAGCTGCATCATGTTTCATGTCATTAAATATCCAATCACCACTCACTGGTTTCAACTGATAAAGATCACCAACAGCAATAATGCTAACACCACCAAAAGGCGTTCTTGTTCCTTTCAATGCTTGAAGTCTCTGATCAATAAAATTCAACATAGAATTACTAACCATTGAAATTTCATCAATAATCACAACTGACAAATCACGGTATTTTGATCTAAAGGTATTCAGACTGTCACAGGTTAATGTTTGATCCGATTGCTTATACTTTTGTTTAAATGCAGATGAGATGGTAGAACCATTAATATTAAATGCTGCTTTTCCTGTAAATGCACAAAGAAGAACCCTTGTGTGATCCGCATCTTCTCCTTCTTTCAGATTTAATATTCTAAACAAAGTCTGATACAATGCTCGAATAACTAGACTTTTTCCAACACCAGCTCCACCAGAAAGAAATGCATATAAAGGGGCATCTTTTGTTTTAATCCAGTGAATCACATGATAGTAAAACTGTTTTTGTTTACTATTTAAACACTGCAGGAGCTTTCTGTAATCAATATCTGAAAGAATATTTTCATTGACATCAATTTGAGGTGCAGAAACGTAACATCCAATTTCAGTCCCTATATCATAGTCTCTATGCTCAATTCTATCAGGATTATAATATATAAACTCTTCAGACTGAATTGGTTCAATTTCAGCATCATCACCTTCAACTTGTTGTGTACTTGGAGCAATATCATCGAATGCATCATATTCAATTTCTGCTAAATCTCTTGCTAATTCCAACTCTTCAGCATAATGTTCGTAAGTGGAACATTTATGATCTATCACATGCTTCATTGACTCATAGTGTTCTTTATATGTTCTAAAAGTTCCAAGTAAGTCAGTCTCTTCATTTCTCCATGGGTGAAAAAGTAGAAGTTTCTCTCTATAATAGTTCTCTTCATCTGTTTTGCGATTGAATCTCACATACCTTATTATTTTAGAATTACGACATCGTTTGATTTTTATGCCATTCTTTAAAGTTAAAATAGTTTCACCATCACCAAAGCATTCTTCATCTGACACTTCTGCATCTTTCTCATAATCTTGCTCCTCCTCATCTCTACTATCATTATGTCCATCTGGGTAAATGACTTCTAACTCAGACACATAATCGGCTAAGCAATACTTTTCCAATGGTTTGGGACGCTTCGAGTATCTTTTAATTTTATTGTCTGACATTATATCTGTCGAGTCTGCCGGCAATTCATCAAGTACTGACTTTGGTTTCAGTAACTGTACTCTCTGGGTTGGAAGTGACGTATTTATGAAGACAACACTCCTTGAACTTTTAGTCAATGGCATTTGCAGTACCAAATAAACTGCCTCTTGTGCACTTACTTCAACACTGTTTGAAAAAACATTTCCAATATGTCTAACTTGTCTTTTGAGATCCATATTGCCATTCCTTGCTTCTTTTGCAGCTGCATGCAACAAATTACTCATCCCTCTTTGAGATTTACTAATATATGAAACTATATACATAGCACAAGCATATGGATCTAACACAAATTGTATATCAATGTTTGCCTTCCAAGCTTTTAACACACTATCATTGTACAAATTTACACGGATTTCACTTGGTTTTCTTTTCAAAAACACTTTTGATGAGTTTAAAGAACTTCTGATACATTTAATATATTCTTCCTCACTCATTTGGACAACACTTGTCAGAAACTCCTCATAAGACATATCATATCCATCTTTCTTACTGTTCATTGTTTTCTGTAAGTTTTGGTACAATTTATAATACTTGTCTTTTTCAGTTTCGAGAGGCTGTAAGACCATAGTTTTGGAAAGAGGTGGCAAAGGATAACCAAATCGACAGATTTTATCTTCTCGTTTTCTACATGTTCTAGAATGTTTGTGAATTTGAAGTTCTATTAAATGACGAAGATGTGAATTATCTATAGAACATTTCAAATACTGATCCACATAAGCAGCCAACTCTACATCCGAATCCACATTGAATTTTGGTGCATTCTGTACCCATACAATCATATGAATGTGTGGCGATCCACGTTGCTGAAATTCCACTCTAAAAAAGTAATCAACAACTTTTCCAAGAGGTTCATGCTCACTCTTTAGAACTGTGTTGATGAATTCTTTAACTCTATGCTCGAAATATCTAGAACAAGTGACTGGATCCGATTGAATAAGTTTTATCTTTTGTTCCCATGCCAAGTTTTCAATTTGATCATCGGTGTAGTTGAAATTTTTATTTAAGGTAGCTAGCATTTTCAAAAGCTCAATCCATCTTGTATCAGCCGAGGACAATGACATAAACCAAGTTGGCAAACCCAACTGACGAATCATAGCATAAACATCTTTTTTTCTAGATTCCAAATATGCTGGAGAATTTCTTAGCTGTTTAAACAAATAGTACCCTTCATCATTTTTTACAATACTGTCAATACACTCTGAGTTTCTTGCTTGTACAGCAGTAATATTATTTGTTCCTGTTTGACACCTTCTAACAGCAAGGTTTGCTTTATCGTTCAATTGCTTCATTTGTATTTTTTTCAGTTTAAAAAATATATTAGGTACACTGTTAGCAGCCCGTCTATCTTGACTTCTCAATTCCCACTTTGCAATATCACTATAATGTACAGGCACTTTTCTATCATCATTATCTATTCGCCTCTGCCCACAAAATATGGTGGGAAAACATAGATATTCTGAATCTTTATCTTGAAATATACTGAGTGGCCTTTGACCTTCTCCAGGAGCAAATGTGAAAGTAGAATTTCTGTTTTCAAGATCTGCATCATCCAATAGAGTGTCAATATTTCCCACATTTTCCTGTGCGATTTCTTCTGCATCTGAATCATACAGTTCTTCCACATGAGGTGTGTTATGATTTGAAATATCATCATTTTTTTCTAACTGATCGTTTGGATAATTGTTAAACATTTCACTAACAACACCATCAAAATCAATAATATCATACTTTGAACATTCTTTTGTACACAACTCAAAAAAATTATGTATAACCTCAGCTTGGTTCTGATTACATGGACTATCCTGAAGACTTTCATCCAAAACACCATCAGAATCATCATTATTTGTTTCAGAGCAGGTTTTTTTTTGTGATTCAAAAAATGCATGCAGTGTTTCATTACTTTCTTCTGTGATTCTCTTTAACCACTGCTGGTCTATTTCAACATTTGCGTTTTTGTACAATTCACTACCACTCATTAGCCAATGCAAAGCACAAAGCACATGATATGGTCGAACATTTTCTGAGAAAACATATGACTTAAATGACATCTTCTTCTTTAATTTCACTGCAACTGTAACATTTTCATCAAAAGGCCTAGGTAAAGCATTTACAACTGGTTGAATGTCAACAGGTACATTAACAACATTTCCTTTTACTGATAACTGGCGACCTCTAGGTAGTTCTCTCATCTGCATGAATGGTATACGTAAAGCAATAAGGCGTTCTTCAAGTGGAAACAGCTCTAATTCTTTTGGTTTTGGTGGCCACTTCATTCCGTTTACAACAGACAATTTTGGGACTTTACCACACTTAATATTATCTTTGCATGTACAGCATATCCATTCTTCTTCATTGACTGATTTCACCCCTGTTAAGTACTTTTCCTTGTCTTTCGAAACAAATGTCTTAGCTTTTGATACAGTCTCTTCAAACCATGTCTGTTGACAGCAACTACATATATAGACAGGTCCAACTGATATATTCTTGTGAAACTTTTCAATACAAACATCAATATCACTACCACATTTTCTGCGCTTTGTGTTTATCTTTTCAACTTGTGAAAAAGATGGATCTTTACGCTTGGTAGCTTTTCTTTTACTGTCTATAATGTTTTCAGCTTTCTTGTTTTTTTTCATTTAGTCTCCACTGTTGTTTTGCAACCCTTTCTTGTTCTAATTTGTATGGATCTGATCTCGCCTTCCTCTTTGATAGATTTTGTATTGCAATATCTTTTTTTTTTAATTCAAGGCATTCTCGAGATTCTCGTTTCTTTTCACTTTCCCATTTTTTGTATTCATCTATTAATCTAGCCCTTCTCATACATGCCTTTGTCATAGCTTTGTCTTTTCTACGATATTCTTCAGATTGTCTAGCAGTCTGCATTGATTTTAGTGTATATTCTTTATCCTTTTTTCGATGTTCTTCAGATTGTCTAGCACTCTGCATTGATTTTAGTGTATATTCTTTATCCTTTTTTCGATATTCTTCAGATTGTCTAGCACTCTGCTTTGATTTTAGTGTATATTCTTTATCCTTTTTTCGATATTCTTCGGACTGTCTAGCACTCTGCATTGATTTTAGCGTATATTCTTTATCCTTTTTTCTATATTCTTCAGACTGTCTAGCACTCTACTTAGATTTTAGTGTATATTCTTTATCCTTTTTTCGATATTCTTCAGACTGTCTAGCACTCTGCATTGATTTTAGTGTATATTCTTTATCTTTTTTTCGGTATTCTTCAGACTGTCTAGCACTATGCTTAGATTTTAGTGTATATTCTTTATCCTTTTTTCGGTATTCTTCAGACTGTCTAGCACTCTGCATTGATTTTAGTGTATACTCTTTGTCTTTTCCTTTGAAGTTAGAGTCTTGCCTTCGTTTCTCCATATAAACTCTCATATATTCTTTTCTTTCTGTAGCTTTTTTCTTGTTTATTTTTATTTCTTTGTTCCTCATCTTTTGATTTTTAGTCACATTTGTACTATTCCGTGTCTTTTCTTCAAGTTTATGCTTTTGATCCTTAAAGTATTTGCCAATAAGTGTTGCATGATTTTCACTGCTTGAATTAGCAAATAAGTCTTCTCTTGCATGTGAATTCCTCATATGGCTTTCAGACACCTTTCTCTTGTAAGTTACAGTTTTCCAAGCATAGTCACATGGAGTGTCAGTATGGCTGTCTGCATGATTTTCAATATCAAATATTGAATGATGCTCTGCATTAGATAAGTCAAAGTCTATAGGAAGAATTTCAAACTGCGTGGAAATTGAAATCATCATACTTTCAAACAATGCATATAGAAATGCAACTAGATCATCTAAACAATTGAAAGCAGCTAGTAATGATTTTCCATCCGGAACAGATAATCCATTTAAACCATGTGAATGTGAATCAAATATAAAATATTTACAATCTCTCTTGAACACAGAGCAACAAATTGAACCCATCATTAATAAAACACTTGGAGAATTTTGTAGAGAAGTGTACAATGCTTGGTGAAGAGTAGGTAAACTGGTATTGACAAACTGTTCTGTGCAAAGACCTGTCACAATAGCAGATGTTTTCACAACAACTTCTTTGTTTAAAATTGAAACTAATCTTGGAAGTTCATCAAAGCTTAGTAACTTACTCCTGAATTTACCTTCTGCCTTTAACTCACCAATGATCTTATTATACAGACTATCTCCAGCTAAAAGAATGTTGTCTAGATCTGTACTACAAGCTATGTCTGAGTATGCTGCATATATTAATGAACAAAGTGCATTTGCAGTACATTGGCATCCTCTGGACTCATTGCTGAATATTTCTGAACCTTGGTGAAAAGATCCCAGTTCAAATTTGACAGAGTTAAATGGACCATTAGAAGGCTTCCATAGCACTGTTTCAGTTTGTTCCATTAAAGGAAATGCTGTATACATAATTTTTTCATCAACTTGTGTAGAGCTTGAAAATACTGTGTTTGTAAATTCTATGGGTGAATGTATTTTGGAATTTTGTCCTAGTTGTTGTCTGTTAGTATTGTCATTTAAACTTTGCAAAACTTCGATATTTTGTTCTGGTTGTTTTCTGTAAATATCTTTGTCATTTCTAGTTTGTAATACTGAGTTCATATCTTTGTCATTTCTACTTTGTAAAACTGAAGCATCAGATGTCACGCTGAGGCAGGTCATACCCACATCTGAAGAACTAGATGACCCTGGGCCAGATGATACGCTGGGGCAGGTCATACCCACATCTGACAAAATAATTGACCCTGGCACAGATGTCCCCATCGCTACAAGCGATTGGGGCTTAGATCCTCCACGATCTATGAGGGGGGTCAGGCCCACATCTGAGATAAGTAACCCAGGGCTACTACCATTAGCCCTCACCATGGTCTTTGCCAATGACTTCTTCCATGTCTTCTTGCGTGGCATACCTCAACCTGAAAGATGCAAAAGCAGGTGTCTGCTTTAAAAGGAAAAGGGGAAACGGTATTATCTTTAAATAATTCAAAATCTTGCCTATACTTAATGAATTTTTGTAAAACAGACAGATTTTCTTTTCTCGCTTGAGCACAGTAATTTGACAAGGAAATCCCCCCAAAAACAAATGATAATCCTCTAAACTTTTATCATTCTGTATAGTTTTGGCCAAGTATTTTTAATAGGAGACTTCAATGTGAGACTTCAATGTGTGCGCCTGATGCTCCGTCTTTGGTCGGATCCCTCGGAGTCTAACTGTTGGTTTTCTTTTGCTCCAGCAATTCTGTTGTTATATGCTGTTGAGTCCTCAACCTTGTTTCATCTCTGTAGTTTTTTATTTGTATGTTCTCGGAGATGTTACACTGATGAGTTAGGAAGCCTTCATGCAAACTAAACAAAATTAGTGTATACCGCGACAGAGGTAAGGGCAAGGATTATGGCCATGTAAAATCGATTTAAGCCCCCCAGTGGAATTCTTTCCACTGACCGTTCCAAGGCGGTTCTTCTGTGGCGGCTTATTTATGTTGTTGTTTGTTACTTACTGTGTGTATCACTTGTGTCTTTTTATTTTGGATGGCCATTTGGCCATTTTGTGGGAAAGTAACTGTCCTTATGGCCTTCCTTTGTTTAGGTTTCCATTATGGTCTGGTCGTTTCATGTTTGTGTTTCTTTCCCTTTGGTGTCTTTGATGGGTGGAGTAAGTTAATTGTATCAATTCCTGATCTTTGTTTTACTCCTACTTTAAAAGCGAACTAAACTGTGTAAACAACAGCAACAGATGATGGTGAAAGTTGGGGCCCTGATAAAATGGTTTAAACCCTTCCTCACATTCATTATTACTTTACATCCCAAAGTTGTTCTTTTATTGCAGTTTCATTTCATTTATTTTCATTTTTTATATCTTTTAATTTTCTAACACTTATGACTGTGTGTCCAAATTATTAAATTTAGTAAAAGTTACCGAGTTACCACATGTTTGGGAAAAAAACTACTTTTCCCAAAGCTTACTAAGAATTAGAGAGAATTTAATTATATGATATGTTGGTTAGTGCCTGAAGTTCTGTCTCTGGTCGGGTCCATCGGAGTCTAAATGTTGGTTTTCTTTTGCTCCAGCATTTCAGAGATTCCTTGCTGTCGAATCCTCACCGTTGTTTCATCTCTGTGGTTCTTTGATTTTTGTGTTCACAGCAATGTTGCACTGATGAGTTGGGAGGCATTCATGAGGACTGAACAAATTGTCTAAATTGCTATGGAAATAAGTGTGAAGATTGTGACCACGTAAAATCCATTTAAGCCCCCAGTGGAATTTGTTTTACTGACTGTTCCAAGATGGTTCTTCTGTCCCGGTTCATTTTTGTTATGGTTTGTCTTTGAGTGTTTGTATCGCTTATATTATTTTTTTTTGGATGGCCAATTGGCCATTTTGTGGGAAAGTAACTGTCCTTTTTGGCTTTCCACTATTGATGTTTCCATTAGGGTCTGGTTGTTTCATGTTTGTGTTTCTTTCCCTTTGGTGTCTCTGATCGGAGCTGTGGCTTAATTGCATCAATTCCTGATCATTACCTTCACTTCTATTTTGTTTGTTTCATTTACCACCACTCAACACAATCTAGGTTATTTTTTAGCCAGTAAGGTTACCTAACCACACTATCAGGGCACCCTCATACGTAAGATATTCACCAATATAGTGCATATTCTTTGGCCAGAAACTGACGACTACCTTTATTAAATAAGCACAAGGGAGGTAATGACCTTATAATAGATTTCATGATCGATCTTCCAGCAATGAATGTTCCTAACCCTAGCAGGTATCCAATCTGCGACCTCCTGATCACAAGTTAGACAGGCATCCTACTGAGCTACCAAGGCCAGAAGGGAAAGACCTACTAAATTGGCCTGTACCCTATGATTTTATTGTTTGTTAAGAAGTGTCTTTTTGTCTTTCCCTTTGACTTTAAGGATAAGCTCTGGGTTCTGTTTCAATCAGTTCCTGTTTGAATCAGTTCCTGAAGTATCTTTCAGCATCAGTTTTATTACTTTTCTAGTAGTTCTCCAGACAAGCATTAATTAAAAAAAAGTATAGTTGTTAAAAAAACAGGTATTTACTGTTCTTTGATACTGCAATACCTCTTGATGGCCTCTATCATTTTTGCTTATTACTTCAAAAGTTTTTTGGTTTTTAGAGTATAAGTAACCCAACCTCTGACCTCAAACACAATAGCATCAAACATTATTGGCAAGTCCAAATTATCAGCATGCAATATCAAGGATTTTCATGTTGATAATTGTACTTTGTCTTCATTCTTTTGGGCACTGTATTATACAAACTATTCTTCTATCAAACAAAAGGTGTGATTCACTCTGATTTTGCCAAAACCATTTACCTATTACTTTTTACTATCATTAACAAAACAATCATTCATTTACCTTGAAATACAGTGATGAGCTGTAACTTGTTTTAAGCACAGTTTTCCACTTTTTATATACAACACTAAGTCACAAACACTGTCTATATACAGTCACTAAGTCACAAATACTGTCTATCTATCACTTTGTCAATTATTTAAACGTATATCCAACACAGTAAGAATATTTTCTTTTCAGAAATCTTGTTGATACTACAAAAAAGGAAAGCTGTATTAGACAAATTTACTGTAAAAACAAACCAATTTTTTTAGAATCTGAAAAAATTACTGTTTCAATAAATTAAGAAACAAGATGTGTTTGTGAAACACGGATGCCCCCGGACAGTGCATGTTAAATATGAAAGCAGTATCACTAAGCAATCGAATGGTATGGCCAGTGTTTAAGTCTTAAAAAAGTAGGTCAAGGTCATGAGGTCAAAAATTATGGGATCGTTGGAAAGGTCTTGTGACATAGAATGCACATGTGAAATATGAAAGCCCTATCACTTACCAATCGAATGTTATGGCCAATGTTAAAGATTTTAAAAAATAGGTCAAATGTCAAGGTCAAGGTAAAAAAATACGGTACTTATGGAAAGATCTTGTGATAAAGAATGCACATGTGAAATATGAAAGACCTATCACTTACCAATCCAAAGTTATGGACTGTGTTAAAGTTTTTAAAAAGTAGATCAAATGTCATGGTCAAGGTCATCAGGTCAAAAATTATGATACCACTGGAAAGGTCTTGTGACAAGGAATACACATGTGAAATATTAAAAGCCCTATGACTTACCAATCGAAAGTTATGGCCAATGTTAAAGTTTTTTTTTAAAGTAGGTCAAATGTCAAGGTCACAAGGTAAAAAATTATGGTAACACTAGAAAGGTCTTGTGACAAGGAATGCACATGTGAAATATGAAAACCTATCACTTACCAATCAAAAGTTATGGCCAATGTTAAAGTTTTTAAAAAGTAGGTGAAACGTCAAGGTCAAGGTCATGAAGTCAAAAATTATGGTACCACTGGAAAGGTCTTGTGACAAGGAATGCACGTGTGAAATACGAGCTATGTAAGCTATATCAATTACCATTCAAACATTATGCCCAATGTTAAAGTTTTTGTGAATGTTAAAAGTTTTTTTTAAAAGAAGTAGATCAAATGACATGGTCAAGAGGTCAAAAATTATGGTATCACTGGAACGGTCTTGTTACATGGAATAGACATGTGAAATATGAAAGTCCTATTACTAACCAATCAAACTTTATGGCTAATCTTAAAGTTTTTAAAAAGGAGGTCAAAAGATGGTCAGATGTCAAGGTCACGGTCACAAGGTCCAAATTTATGGTATCTCTTGAAAGGTATTGTGACAAGGAATGCACATGTGAAAGAAGAAAGCCCTATAAGTTACCATTCAAAAGTTATGCCCAATGTTCAGGTTTTTGCGGACAGACAAACAGACAGACAGTCCAAAACTATATGCCCCCAGAATCTTTGATTACGGAGGCATAAAAATAAAGTAATTTAAAATACTGATTAGCTGAACATCAGTACACATATTGCAGTTTTAAACTCAAATCTATAAAGGTATTTAAAATTAAATTCATGAAGAATTATCATTATATTTAAATATAATGTGGATTTGATTTGTGTATGGCTGATAAAATTGATTAAACTTTCATTCATTCAACAATTAAAATGGTGACTAAGTATTATAAAATGCTTCCCTACCGGGAGCATAAGTCATGATCAGCAAGGCGGTTTTACTCCAGGAAGAGACCCTCTATGCACAGATGAAGGTATAAGAAAAGGTGAATGAGTGTTTATTTAATGTATCTTTAAAACCAACTAGATCTATTACTAAAAGTGATCTATCAATAAAAGTGATTAATATCCCACAAAAATGTCTACAGACAAATTGAATTATGCTATATACTTCTGCTCAGTTTTGTTGCAGAGATTATAAAATTTCAATTGCTACAGTTTTAGTTTTTACAATTTCATTCATACAACTAACATTATCCAAATAAGACTGGAATGCCATGCCAAACAACCTTCATCTTTCTTACCTGGTACGTCTGCGATTACCCCTTTTGTGGATAACCATTGTTTATAACTTTTTTCAGATGAACATGGTTTGTTAGTTAATTTTGGGGAGCTGATGGGAGCTGTGGGTTTCCTGATCATTGCCTCCACTTCTATTTTATGGCCAAGCCAACACTATTTAGTTAATTTTTGAGCCAGTTAGTTTGGTTTAAACATTATTTATTTTGATTTGTCAAACATTTACAAGTTCATACATAGACAGAATACAATAGTACATGCAAACAGAATTGGAAAACAAGCATTCAAGCCAGTTAGTTTAACTAACCACACTTTCGAGACAGGCTTATACGTAAGTGGTTAACCAGTACAGTGCACAGTCTTTCACCAGAAGCTGATAACCGCCCTTCTTGAATCAGCAGAAGGGAATGACCAGAGAAAAGATTTCCTGATTGATAGCCATTTTAGAATGTTGCCAACCTCAGCAGGTATGGAACCCTTAACTTCTTGATCACCAGTCAGGAAAGCATCCAACAGAGCTACCAGTCTGGCTTAGATGAATAAAAATTTTAAGACGAACAATCGTTATATTCTTTAGCTAGAATAAACAATGTCCCGGGTACGACTATAAATGACACCAATATTGCTCTTCACCATGCTGGAAACTATGTATCTTCATGCCTGGAATAAAAAAAAAAATAATAGTGTCAATGTTAATAAAATACTTATTATCATTAACTACACATGTACAACAATGTATTGTTTATTTATATTACCATGCATACATCAAAATGCTCTCTAAAGGCTTGGGAGATTTTCAATGATGGTAAACCATGTAAAAGTCTCTATTAATGATTCAATTTTCTCTAAAGTATTTTTATACATTCTGATGTCTAAAAAAACTGTACCAATTAAGTGCCCCTAGAGGGGAGTCACTTTTACCCCAGTGCTATAGTTTGAACAATCGTAGAAGAGGTGCACTATATGAAACTTCATACTAAATACCAAAGACATGAGCCTTGTGGTTTCAGAGAAGAAGATTTAAAGGTTTTCCCTATGTACGTTTTTGTAATGGGACCATTTCTGGCACCAAGGCTATCATTTGAACAAACTTGGTAGAGGTCCACTAGATGAAGCTACACACCAAATATTCAAGACCTGGGCCTTGTGGTTTCAGAGGAGAAGATTTTTTAAGATTTTTCCTATATAAGTTAATGTAAAACTAAAGGGTCCTAGGGTGGGGGCATTTTTGGCCACAGGGCTATAATTTGAACAATCTTGATAGAGGTCCACAAGACAAAGCTTTCTTACCATACATGTATACCAAACACCTGAGCCTTCATACCAAATATCAAACACCTGAGCATTCTGGTCTCAGACAAGAAGAATTTTAAAGGTTTTCCCTATGTAAGTCTATGTAAAAACAAAGGGCCCACAGGGCAGGGGCATTTTTGGCCCCAGGGCTATAATTTTAACAATCTTGGTAGAGGTCCACTAGATGAAGCTACACATCAAATATCAAAGACCTGGGCCTTGCGTTTTCAGAGGAGAGGATTTTTTAAGATTCTTCCTATATAAATCAATGTAAAACCAAAGGGTCCCAGGGTGGGGGCATTTTTGGCCCCAGGGCTATAATTTGAACAATCTTGGTAGAGGTCCACAAGACAAAGCTTTCTTACCATACATGTATACCAAACACCTGAGCCTTCTGGTTTCTGAAAAGAAGATTTTTAAAGGTTTTCCCTGTATAAGTCTATGTAAAACAAAAAGGCCCTGGGGCAGAGGCATTTTTGGCCCCAGTGCTACAATTTGAACAATCTTGATAAAGGTCATCAAGACGAAGCTTCATACCAAATATCAAACACCTGAGCCTTCTGGTTTCAGACAAGAAGTTTTTAAATGTTTTCCCTATGTTACTCTATGTAAAACAAGACAAAGCTTCATAGTATATATCAAACACCTGAGCCTTCTGGTTTCAGACAATAAGACTTTCAAAGGTTTTCCCTATGTAAGTCTATGTAAAACTAAAGTGCCCTGGGGCGGGGCATTTTTGGCCCCAGGGCTATAATTTAAACGATCTTGGTAGAGGTCCACTAAATGAAGCTACGCAACAAATATCAAAGACCTGGGCCTTGCAGTTTCAGAGGAGATTTTTTAAGATTGTTCCTATATAAGTCAATGTAAAAGCAAAGGGCCCCAGGGCGGGGGATTTTTTGGCCCAAGAGCTATAATTTGAACAATCTTGATAGAGGTCCACTAGATAAAGCTTCACACCAAATATCAAAGACCTAGGCCTTGCGGTTTCAGAGAAGAAGATTTTTTCAGATTTTTCCTATATAAGCCAATGTAAAATCAAAAAAGGGCCCTGGGTTCGGGACAGTTTTGGTACAAGGGCTATAATTTGAACAATCTTGGTAGAGGTCCACTAGATGAAGCTACACACCAAATATCAAAGACCTCGGCCTTGTGGTTTCTGAGAAGAAGATTTTTTTTAAGATTTTTCCTATATAAGTCAATGTAAAACTAAAGGGGTCCGGGCCAGGGGCATTTCTTGGTTTTCCCTATATAAGCCCATGTAAAACTAAAGGGGTCCGGGCCAGGGGCATTTTTGGCCCAAGCACTATAATTTGAACAATCTTGGTAGGGGTCCACTAGATGAAGCTTCATACCAAATATGAAAGACCTGGGCCTTGCGGTTTCAGAGAAGAAGATTTTTAAAGATTTTCCCTATATAAGCCCATGTAAAACCAAAAGGCCCCGGAGTGGGGGCATTTATGACCCCAGGGCTATAATTTGAACAATCTTGGTAGAGGTCCACTAGATGAAGCTACACACCAAATATCAAAGACCTCGGCCTTGTGGTTTCTGAGAAGAAGATTTTTTTAAGATTTTTCCTATATAAGTCAATGTAAAACTAAAGGGGTCCGAGCCAAGGGCATTTCTTGGCCCCAGGACTATAATTAGAACAATCATGATAGAGGTCCACTAGATGAAGCTTCATACCAAATATCAAAGACCTAGGCCTTGTGGTTTCCGAAAAGAAGATTTTTAAAGATTTTCCATATATTAGCCTATGTAAAACCAAAAGGCCCCGGGGTGGGGGCATTTTTGGCCCCAGCACTATAATTTGAACAATTTTCGTAGGGGTCCACTAGATGAAGCTTCATACCAAATATCAAAGACCTGGGCCTGGTGGTTTCAGAGAAGAAGATTTTTAAAGTTTTTCCCTATATAAGTCTATGTAAAACCAAAGGGCCCCGGAGCGGGGGCATTTTTGGCCGCAGGGCAATAATTTGAACAATCTCAATAAAGGTCATCAAGACAAAGCTTCATTCCAAATATCAAACACCTGAGCCTCATGGTTTCAGACAAGAAGATTTTTTAAGGTTTTCCATATATAAGTCTATGTAAAACCAAAAAGCCCAGGAGCAGGGGCATTTTTGGCCCCAGGGCTATTATTTTAACAATCTTGGTAGAGGTCCACAAGATAGAGCTTCATACCAAATATCAAAGACCTGGGCCTTGCAGTTTCAGAGAAGAAGATTTTTAAAGATTTTCCCTATATAAGCCTATGTAAAACCAAAGGGCCCCAGGGCAGGGGCATTTTTGGCCCCAGCACTATAATTTGAACAATCTTGGTAGGGGTCCACTAGATGAAGCTTCATACCAAATATCAAAGACCTGGGTCTTGCGGTTTCAGAGAAGAAGATTTTTAAAGATTTTCCCTATATAAGCCAATGTAAAACCAAAGGGCCCCGGGGCGGGGGCATTTTTGGCCCCAGCACTATAATTTGAACAATCTTGGTAGGGGTCCACTAGATGAAGCTTCATATCAAATATGAAAGACCTGGGCCATGCGGTTTCAGAGAAGAAGATTTTTAAAGATTTTCCCTATATAAGCCCAAACAAAAGGGCCCCAGAGTGGGGGCATTTTTGGCCCCAGCACTATAATTTGAACAATCTTGGTAGGGGTCCACTAGATGAAGCTTCATACCAAATATCAAAGACCTGGGCCTTGTAGTTTCAGAGAAGAAGATTTTTAAAGCTTTTCCCCATATAAGCCCATGTAAAACCAAAGGGCCCCGGGGCGGGGGCATCTTTGGCCCCAGCACTATAATTTGAACAATCTTGGTAGGGGTCCACTAGATGAAGCTTCATATCAAATATGAAAGACCTGGGCCATGCGGTTTCAGAGAAGAAGATTTTTAAAGATTTTCCCTATATAAGCCCAAACAAAAGGGCCCCAGAGTGGGGGCATTTTTGGCCCCAGCATTATAATTTGAACAATCTTGGTAGGGGTCCACTAGATGAAGCTTCATACCAAATATCAAAGACCTGGGCCTTGTGGTTTCAGAGAAGAAGATTTTTAAAGATTTTCCCTATATAAGCCCATGTAAAACCAAAGGGCCCCGGGGCGGGGGCATTTTTGGCCCCAGCACTATAATTTGAACAATCTTGGTAGGGGTCCACTAGATGAAGCTTCATACCAAATATGAAAGACCTGGGCCTTGCGGTTTCAGAGAAGAAGATTTTTTAAGTTTTCGGTGAAAAAAATCTATTTTTGGCTCCTGTGACCTAGGTATGCAACGGACCGGAACCATTTGAACAACTTTGAAAGGGGACCACCTAAGGATCATTCCTGTGAAGTTTGGTCAAAATCCGATCAGTGGTTTAGGAGGAGATGTCGTTTGAATAAATTGTTTACGCACGGACGCACGGACGCACGCACGGACGCACGCACGCACGACGGACGATGGACAAAAAGTGATCCCAAAAGCTCACCTCGTCACTACGTGACGGTGAGCTAATAAAAATAAAAACAGCCTAACCAAAGCCTAAGGAATTTTAAAATAATTATGTGCATAATTTCAAAATATTCAGACTGGAAAACTGTCTCCAAGTTACCGCGAAGTGTTGGCGTTTGGCATCAGTCTGCTTAGTTACTAAGACACGAGATTTCGTGCATCTCTCATTGAAAAGTCAGCAGACTATAGAAGGGCAGTTGCAATCCGCGAGGGCCCCAGTCAGACTGCGCAGTCCCAGTCCTTGTTGCCCGCATAAGCCCCAAGCTGGCCCCGCAGCACACCAATCATACAATATTTGTGACTGCACTGCAGTCTGAGGAGAAAAATCTGTAAATAAAAATTAAAATCCAGTCGAGTGCCCCGACCGAGGATGGAGCCCACGAAACAAGGGTTACAAAGCCAGCGACACAACCACCTGGCCCGGACCAACCAGACCAGTCAGTTATGCACTCTATAAGGATATTTATTATGGTCGTACTACTACATTCCTCCATACTACAGAGATTTTGTTTGATTTGAGGTTTAACGTCCTCGTCAACACTGTAAAATTAAAATCCAGTCGAGTGCCCCGACCGGGGATTGAACCCACGAAACTAGGGTTACAAAGCCAGCGACACAACCACCTGGCCCGGACCAACCAGACCAGTCAGTTATGCACTCTATATGGATATTTATTATGGTCGTACTACTACATTCCTCCATACTACAGAGATTTTGTTTGATTTGAGGTTTAACGTCCCCGTCAACACTGTAAAGATCATTTTGGAGACGTTGCTTCCAATTTTGTGGGACTTTTACCCGACATTGAGATGAAATGACATCTCAAGCCCTGTCGCCCAATGAAACCAATAGGGTTTATTAGCATGGTCGGTCCGCCTCGCACCACAGTTCCTGGACAGGCTTAGATCCTCTAAGCGGTTTACCAGTACTAGTGTTCGGGCCGGATTCAGCTCTGCGTGGAAGCATCATGCAGCCCATATATTTCTTCAAGCCCCTATGGGCGGGGGCTGCATACTACAGAGATACATTTGTTTCAAATGTTTCGGAGATACTAATGTAATAATATCACATTTCCAGCTTCTTTTGACTCCGCTGCATCTGCCCCGCCCCTGGGCTCAAACGGTTATCATCGTGACACCAGGCACCATTGTAGTAGGAGGAGGAAAAATCTGTTAAGAAAAATCGAGTCGAGTGCCCCGACAGGGGACTGAACCAACGACCTGGGGTTACGAAGCGAGTGACACAACGACCAGGCCAAAAGGCTCGGAGCAGTTCGACCGGAACTTATGCACTCTATATGTACATGTATATACACATTTACATGTTTGTTTGATTTGAGGTTTAACGTCCCCGTCAACACTGTAAAGGTAATTTTGGAGACGATGTTTCCAATTTTGTGGGACTTTTACCCGACCTTGAGATGAAATGACATCTCAAGCCCTGCCACCAAAGAAACCAACAGGGTTAATTAGCATTGACGGGCCGACTCGCACCGCTTTTCCTGGGAAGGCTTAGATCTTCTAAGCGGTTTACCAGTATTCGTGTGCGGGTCGGTTTCAGCTCTCCGTGGAAGCATCATGCAGCCCATCTCTTTCTTCAAGCCCCGATTGGCGGGGGCCATCATATATACATGTACATATTTATCTAAATACTACAACATGACAATTGTTTGACAGTCCTAATAATAAACTTCCCACACAACCCCATTACTCTGAAATGCCCTTCCCCACTACCGCGTTTCTTTGTTTGTGGGAGAAAATGGCCGTTAGTGACCAACACAGCGGCACTAAATAAAATCGATTTTTTCGATTGGATGAAACAGCGCTCTTGATTGACAGCTCGGAAACGTCTATTACATTTTGTGGACGCCAACGACAGGGATGCACAGGCTAATCTGATGCTCGCAATATTCTAAAATAAGCTTGCCCAGCTACGATGTCATTTGCGTCAGGGAAAAGGGGCCTTACGAGTTTTAACTTTAGGACCAGACAAGACTAGGCATAGATCTGAGAATAAAAGGCATTTGACATAAATTATGTGTAAGAAATCCAGCAAACTAGTTTGCATAAAAAGCTCGTAAAAAAAAAAAAATAGTCTGAAGGCATGCGTATAAAAGCAGTTGAAATGGATGTCTGATGTTTTCAAAGGTATTACGAATTTGATTATAGGTCAAAATAGCTGAGATAACGTGTTAGTAATGAACGTTTTTAAAGAAAAATATTTCGAGTTATTCCATGTCTCTCTTTATCCAAGCTGGATGGTTCTATTACCTGTCGACACTTAAATTCAGCATAGTCTTATTTCATGCGAAATGATATCTGAACGACGCATGTTTCTTGTTCGGTTCGGATGTGAGCATTCTGACACCCAGACGGTACCTACTTGCCCCTGACGGGTCATTTAAGCATGTACGAAATGTGCCAAAATCTGATGAACTCACAATGATATTTAATACCTTAAGCCTTAAGACGCCATGAAAAACTGCATCTAACTAGAGCTATCACTAAAGGTGATGAATACCCCCACAAAAACTGCCTTGATAGTACATCAGCGGCATTTTGCAATTTTTCCACTTAAGGGGCCATAACTATGTCGAAAATTGACGTATTGTAGTGGAAATCGAACTTGACCTGTATTTTATGATGTTACATCAGTGTACCAAAAATTATAAAAATCGGTGAAGCGCTTTTTGAGTTATCGTCCGGAAACCAAGTCAACAGACCGACAGACCGACCAACCGACCGACAAGCTCACTCCTATATACCCCCCCCCAAATTTCATTTGTGGGGGTATAAAAATATCGTCTGCGAACGTGGTCTGCTGCATATTCTTGCAAATTTTCAAACATATTTCTCCATTCCGGCAAACTGTGTGGACCGGGCCGAGAAGCAGGCTAATCTGGATCCACACGGTTTATAATGATGGCTTTTAAAGTTATCAGCAGACGAAAAAGCAGACAATTGTTTTGGTTGACATTCCAGAGGAGTTAATTTTGAACGAACGCGAAAACTAACAAACATACAAAATAACAAGGCTCTTCTTCTCCGGTACTAAATACCCGACTGGATATTCACGAAATGCGTTTTCTTTGATGAATACTCAAAATATGCAATACTGAATTCAGTGATAAGACTAGCGGGATTCAAACTCATGCCGCCAGCTTGTGTTTTTACTGGTTCGATTGTTTATCCATCATTGCTTATCGATCGTCCCAAAGTAACTTAACACCAGAAGCTTCCCGCCTATCGCGAACCATGCATAAAATCCGTGTTTAACTTTTATATTTAGGTCATATCACTATGTGGACATTTTTCGATCAACAGAAAGAGATTGAACGTAGAGTCGATTTCATGATCGATCCCCACCGAAGAATGTTGCCAACCCGGCAGGCATTGACCTTGTGACCCCCTTATCACCAGTAGAGCTACTGAAACCGGCTACAAAATCCAGGTAATTTTTAACAGCGTAAGTCTAATTGTTGTGGCGTCAGAGCGCAGTGTACATTTATCAGTAAGACATGGATTTGGCTGGTGTGCTGAGACCTGCCAATGTAGACCCAGAACAGAAGGCGACATGTCTGTTTCCTTAAAATACAGGAATAAGGGTTAAACCAAAGACTTTTAAAGTCCCCATTCAAGACCATTTTATCCAGCCTACACTTTGACTCGGAGACAATCGACACACCAGTGCTGTCAGTGCTTTGATTAAAAAGGTGAAGATGTGTGAAAAATTTTGGCTTAGTTTGCCATTTCAAACCAAAATGTTTTAAACGAGCAAGTGACCAAACCGCAAATGAATGGTGTCTACCGCTAGTGACAGGATTACGTTCTTCACGTCATAGGGGTTTGTCTGGCCTGTTGCTTAGCGGGAATTCGCAGTTTTGCTTCTCGCATTACCTGGTTGGGTTCAGAGTTTAACGGCCCAGTCATCAGTGAGCCAGTCAGTATAACTAACCACTTTTCCTGGGAAGACTTATACAGTGGTAAACCAGTACAGTGCACAAAGAATGTCATTCTCTCGCCGGAAACTGCCCTTCTTGAATCTGTGGAAGGGGGAATTACCGAGGAAAGCATGATCAATGATGCCCACCCGGCGGGTCCGAACCCGCGACTTCCTGATCACTCGTATCCGACAAAGCCACCGCGCCTGGTCGTGCTAAAACCCATCAAGAATCAGTATGTCCTATTATAAGGCAACAGACGGAAATAATAATGCATAGATATTCGCCGTCTTCCATTCCATTTCAGGAAACACGTCTACTGCTTGTCAATGCTAAATCTGCTTCGCAAGGTATTCATCCCTTTCGCGTATTTTTGTAGACAGCACCTTAAATTTGTAACTCAAAGGGGTAGCCGATGGTCTTCACGCGAACTTCTGTCCATGACTTACGTCAACAAACGGATAATTTGTTCTGGTGTATTGAGTTTTAGTCAATTTCAAAGACAAACATGTATTTTGAAAAATCTGACAATGCTATTCCCATTAATTTAATTTCTGCGTCAGAAAAGATATGTATGGACTTGGAAAAAAAAACAAGCGGCTGAATTTAATTTAAATTTAATTTCATCCGGCGCAGGTTAGTCTAATATTCCAGTTTGAGGTATTTTCAGCTATCTGGACAATGAAGTACTTATTAAACATATCAAATAATACGTACTGCAACCAGGAATGGAGTTCTCCTACTCGTACTGACATTTAGCTGTATTCAGCACTTTGAGAAATTCAAGAGTACTTGTTGGCTACTCGTACTTACAAACACCCCTGTCCAAGCAGGCACACGTCGCTAGGGCAACGTCACGACGTTGCACCAACGTTGATGTGACGTTGCATAAACTTCATGACGTTGCACCGACGTTGATGTGACGTCACAATTACGTCATGTGCCTGCTGGGTGTAATTGTTAGAAGATGTACTTAATTTCGTGTCCTGTTGAGTACTTTTGGGGGGCTTTTTATGGTAAAATTTAAGTCAGATATCCAAATATTTATAAAGAGCGTAGATTTTCTTGGGTAGTGGAAACAATGCCTTTTGGCGAGTCTAATGTTGCATATAACAGCCAGAAGCAATAATGTTTTGGATTAGCTAGCTATTGTTGCATTTTTCACACCTAACTGTATTTTGTCACACTGGCTATCCTAATGCCAAAACGATTGCAACAACAATGGATGTGGTAAGGATTATTAAGCAGGTAAATTGTCAGAGAGCAAGTTTTCTGAATATACGTAGTATAAATTTCCGAAGCATTTGTTCCAGGGACCAAAATATACGTAGTCACAAAAGAAACGATACTTGTACACTGTTGAGTAAACTTGTGAAGTTCAAGGTTAGTTTTTCCCAAAAGGCGATGGACAGTGCAAAACAGAAATTCGTTCAACTCTTCATCCCAGAGTTACCTTGCAGTATTCAATGTCATTGCGCATGTGCAAAACATTTCCTGCAGAGAACTGAAGACTTGTTAGACATGAAACAAATCTTTCTTCAAAGATTTGATTTGTTTAATTTGAGATATAACATCCCCGTTTACACTGTATTGGTCATATTGGAGACGTTGTTTCTATTTTGGGATTCAGTTTTTTCTTTCCTCCAAGTTCACACCTGCCTTTTCCGACGCAGAAATGAAAGGTGTTGGGAATAGCATTGTCCCATTTTTTTTTCAAAATATGTCTTTGAAACGGACTAAAAGACAACTTACCCGCTTGTTGACATATCGGATGTATCGGTGTTGGCGTAAAGATTTTTGAGTGCATAACCACCGGCCACCCATTACCAGATAACCAGGTCTGTATAAAACATTTACGTCATTGGCAGTTATTGTGCACCAATGCGGTTCTTCTCTCACGGTTTATTTTTGTTATGGTTTGTCTTTGGGTGTTTGTGTCGCTTATGTTATTTTATTTTGGATAGCCTATTGGCCATTTTGTGGGAAAGTAACTGTCCTTTTGGCTTTCCGCTGTTGGTGTTTCCATTAGGGTCTGTGTTTCATGTTTATGTGTTTTCCCTTTGGTGTCTCTGATGGGAGCTGTGGGTTGTTAGTATCGATTCCTGACCATTGCCTCCACCTCTATTTATTGTGCACCGAAGAAAAAGTGACCGACATGCAATGCAATGCATGAAACTGGTGCGAACAGAATTAACCATGTCTACACGTGAGAGCTCATTAAATGTGCATTTTTTCTCAAGAACATGCATTTACACGCCTTCATTAGAAGACGAGTGAGCCAAGAGTTGCCGAGTTTTTCTGGTGCTTTCAAGAAATAATCAAGAAGTTAATCCATCGAGCCATTCATTCTTTGAAGGAAAAGTTAACTGAAGTGCACAGGAAAAATCTTTAAAGAGGAAATTAGCTTTCTCAAGTGCTAAGTATCACAACCATTCATGCAGCTGCCGTAACAGCCACCACACACATCGACAGAAGCGTTGAAATGGAAAAGCATTTTCAGAAAGATATCAAAGCACTGACAGAACTAGGTGGTTGGTTATCTCTGAGTATAGGTCTGAAATGAACGGGGACATAGACCGTTTCCTTAACCCTTAAATTCCTGTACAGTGTAGATCCTCACCAGATGTTCTGTGGCATCTGATTTGTTGCATCTAATCTGGGTCAATACTGTTTGCCAAGCCCAACACAAGATTCCAGGCAGAGTTCAGCTTTGACCTCACGAAGTTGAGAATAAGGCGGCTTTTCTTTAAATAACCGTTACCTAGTCATGAGGATATCAGCCCTAAAAGAGCAGTGCTTAGTGTCGAATGATAGCCGACCTAAAATAGCACAACTACTACCCACCACAGCAGGCCAGCACTACTTCTAGTGCGCCCCGACTTCCTAAGCATTATAAATCTTTCTATTTGTTAATAGCACATTACGGCAATGTCAATATTTGTTAACTTAAAACTGCAACACTGTAGCATAGTTGTGAAGTCACAACCACGCCGGGCTAGCTGGGTTACTGGTACTTTGCCATGGGAGAGAAAAGTTACAACTAATGCTAAAGCTTTAAATACTTGATCCAAAGTTAAGACTTTTCAATACCGATTTACTAATGTCCATTTTCATCATGTAAAGGCACGACATTCACGCCAATCAAAGTCTTTCACTTACCACTGCAGACGCGATGGACACAGACTGGACTGGAATATTCTTCTAACGATGATCAATCAGGACTCTTGTGACATCCCTTACTTAATCATCAATGTTGACAGAGAGAAATTCAGTAGATTGCACAAAGTACTGAATGACTGAAGAAATTTTTTTTAAGACTCCAGGGACTTGAACTTACATTTCAGCAACAGTGGACGCGTATTAAAAAGGTCGAATATACTTGAACCGTAAAGAAACCTGGACTTTAAAGGATATTGTGTACTACACAATTTTACCATGACCTATACCCGGTTCGCTGACAAGCCCGTGGCAAGTTTCGTTTGTTTGAATTGAGGCTCAACGTATACGTCAACACTATTTAGGTCATTTTGGTGAGGTTCCTTCCAATTTTGAGGGACTTTTACCAGACACTGAGATAAAATGATATCTCAAGCCCTGCCATCAATGTAACCAAAAGGGTTTATATGCACCGAATAGTACGACTCGCACCACTTTGCCTGGGCAGGCTTATGCCATCCAAGCGGTTTACCAGTAATCATGTGTGGTCAGTTTCAGCTCTGTGTGGAAACAGTATGCAGCCCAATCTATTTCTCCAAGCCCCGATGGGCGGGGGCTAGCCTGTGGAAAGTACCAAGATGAAGCACTTATATTGACAAACTGTAGGAGTTTAAAAGGTTCACAGACATAACTATGTCGATATTTGGTGGACTATAACCTCAAAAAAGTATATGCTGCTCCTCAATTTTTCATAACTGCAGTGAAAATCATCTTTGGGCTTGATGGGATGTAAATTACAGGAGAAATTAACTGGAGATAATGGGGCTCATCTCTGCCAATATTCAATGGATTTCTATGTGTTTCTCCACCTTTGTTTGAATTTAGGTTTAGTGTCCCCGTCAACACACGTCCATGTCAATACAATTTAGGCCATTTTGGAGACGTTGCTTCCAGTTTTGTTGGACTTTTACCCAGCAATGAGACAAAATGACATCTCAAGCCCTGCCACCCACTGAAACCAAAAGGCTTACATGCATTGGAAGGTCTGACTCGCATCACTTTGCTTGGTCAGGCTTACGGTTCACCAGTACTCATGTATGGTCCCCACCTAATGGTGTAACTATTTACAAACTTTCAGTTTGATTGGTTAGCTTACAAAAATTTTCAAAGGGGCACAAGTCTGCTAACATTTGTTGGAATATCTCAAAACAAATATGCGCTATTCCACATCATGGTCTAACTATAATAAATCACGTTTCAGCTTGATTGGATGTACAGTAAACTGTAGGATGTAGCCAACAAAGTGCACAGAAATTTTCGGAGGGGTCTAACCTCAGCTCATATGTGGGCTAAAATGCACTGCTCCTAATAATAGTGTAACTACATGCATTATGAAATTTCAGCTTAAACAGATGTAAACTAGAGTTAAGCCAGAAACAAAACATTTACAGAAATTTGCAAAGGGGCGTGCCTCTGTAATATTTGGTGGACTGTAACCTCAAAACAATCACCACTGCGTAACATCATGGTCTAACTGTAAAGGATGGAATGTGACCTGTAGGAGCTAGCCAAAATGAAGTTAACAGAAATTTTCAAAGTGTCATTACTCTGCTTATATAATGGACCATATGCGCTGCTCTGCATCATGGTGTAATTTTAGCTTGCTGGTGTAAACTAGGAGTAAACCAGAAACAACACATTTACAGAAATTTTCAAAGGGGCATACCTCTGTCTGTAACCTCAAAACAATATCCACTGCTCCACTTCGATCATGGTTTTCACTGCAAATCTGGGATGTAAACTGTAGGAGCTAGCCGGAAATGGAAGTTGAACAGAAATTGTCAAAGAGTCATAACTGTTGAATAGCCTCAAAACAATATGTGCTGCTCCATATTATGGTGTAGCTCACTGCAAAGTTTCAGCTTGGTCTAATGTAATCTATAGGGGTTAGCCAGACATGAAAAGTTTACAGAAATTTTCAAAGGGCATAACTAGCTAATATTTGCTGGACTGTTCCTCCAAACAATACACACTCTCCACATCATAGTCTAACTATAAATAAAGTTTCAGTTTGATCCAACGTAATCTTTTGGAGGTGGAGTTAGCCGGAAACAAATGTTTACAAAAATTTCAAAGGGGCATTACTCCTAATAGTTGGTGACCATAACCTCAAAATAATATGCCCTACACCACATCATGGTCTACACGTCAAGTTTTAGCTTAATTGAACGTATACCATGGGAAAAATCCTGAAACCAAGTTTACAGATGGACACTAAGGAATATAAAAATACCTTTTTTTTCAAATGGCCACATAAAAATACATTCTAACAATTTCAGGCCAATTTCTTTGCCGGACACGCAATCTAATTAAAAAGCCAAATAGCAGCTCTGGTAAGCTTACATCAACAAGGAAATAACTGTGGCATGAAAACGGATTCCTTTTTTTCCAAGGACTACTTCAGGAGAACAGTCTTTCCTCTTTTCTGGCGTTATTTTGTATGGCTGGTTCGCACTTTATTATAGCCCACTCAACACCATTAAGTTAATGTTGAGCCAGTCAGTTTACCTATATTTGCTGGGCATGCTTGTGCACTTCTTGAACCAACAAAAGGGAGAGAAAATCCAAGGACAATATTTCAATCTTCACAAAAGAATGCTTCAGACCTCATGAATCAAGCAAGTGATAACAAGTCAACTTGCATCTGACCGCATGAACCAGCCTCTGAACAGATTTAAAGCCAAGATTTCTTTTCTGGCTAAATGATGGCAAAAAATATTTCAGGTGTTCAAGTGTGCCTGTCCCTTTCTTTGGCTGTCTACTGCAGCTGATCATCAGATTTCTCATCTAACCTTATACAGCACCCACTTCTGTTACTTTGTGCAAACTACAGGAGACTTTTCACTACTAAAGATGTTGACCTGAATATATAAAATAAAAAGAAGAACTGAAGACGTAGAAAGATTGTTTTGCACCTACATTGCATCATAGATTCCCAACCTTAATACCCTTTTTTCTACGCAAATCCTCTAGTAACACCTCGTACGTTTACATGTACTGGCCCCCACCGAAGGAACTATTCAGCATCTCTTCTACCACTCTTATCTCACATGGAGAATTTCTGGTTTTGAATGACAACGGCTCTTGGCTTTTTGTGTGTATATAAAGTATCCACAGCTTCCAGCTTCTACATATTTAAGATATCTTCAGATCTTTTTTTCCGCTTGCTGTATTACATTTCCAGTATTGTGAGAATTTTAAAAAAAACTTCCATTATAATTGTTTGTCTTAAAATTCTGCAGGATTTGAATTCCATTAACAACTTTGTATTACTTTCAGATATGATTAGACAACAGGGGTTATGGATAATCAGCTCATTGCCTTTAAGCTTTGACAGTAACAGCAAAGTACTAAATACAACTAGATCTGCAGTCGATGGTAAACCATCGCAAATACCCGCTTTTTCTATTAATAACACTATTAATGACTATGTAATAGCTAGCCAAAACTCCAAGTAAGTTAAAAAAAGTTGCAAAGAACATTCGAACTGATAAGCAAAGTTTCAGAAGTGTAACTCTTATTGTTTAGAAGATATGGCAAAGTCATACTTTTTGACCTTTGACCTTGGGGTTATGTTGAGGTCCACATAAAGCATCCCAATTTATTCTATATTCCAACAGCCATCCAATAAGCAAGTTTCAGAAGTGTAACTCCAATAGTTAAGAAGATATGGCACAGTCATACTTTTTGACCTTTGACCTTGGGGTCGAGGTCACACCAAAAGTAGCCCAACATATCATATATTCCAAGGGCCATCCAATAAGCAAAGTTTCAGAAGTGTAACTCCAATAGTTTAGGAGATATGGCAAATCATAATTTTTGACCTTTGACCTTGGGGTCATGTTGAGGTCAATGTCACACAAAAGTATCAAAATTTATTCTATATTCCAAGGGCCATCCAATAACCAAAGTTTCAGAAGTGTAACTCTAATAGTTTCGAAGATATGGCAAAATCATACTTTTTGACCTTTGACCTTGGGGTCAAGGTCACACCAAAAGTAACCTGACATATTCTATATTCCAAGGACCATCCAATAAGCAAAGTTTCAGAAGTGTAACTCCAATAGTTTAGGAGATATGGGAAATCATAATTTTTGACCTTTGACCTTGGGGTCATGTTGAGGTCAAGGTCACAAAAAAGTTGCCCACTGCCATCTTCATTCCATGTACTATCCACATGCAAAGTTTCAAAAGTGTAACTTCAGTGGTTGCAGAGGAGATCCAATCACAAGAAACGTGACGGACGGACAGACAGACGGACTGACGCCGAAGTGAAGTGTGGTACAAAAACAATATACCCGATTTTTCTTCGAAAAACCGGGTATAATAACAGTTTACGAAGTGTGTGCCTGGATCCTTTAGAAGCTAAGATCTGAGATGACCTTAAAGCATCTCCTAGTGTCCAGTTTAGCTTAACGAGATAAACTTAAAACTCGTGACCACGTTTCAAGCTGGGTGAGTGGTTTCTGTATGCAATGATGAAGTTTGATAGGTCCATACTTGTATGTCACAACAGACACCACTAAGGCTGACACGATTAATTGTATAATCGATTAATCGATCGATTAATTCTACAAAAATGATTATCATTGTTGATTTGCTTTTAATTTATTACTTGATAGGTACAATTTACTACCCAAAGTTATGCCTAAAATAGCTGGACGAGTGGCAAACAGTGCAGACCCTGATGAGACGCCGCAGAATATATGATAAAGTGCAACATATGGTTAGAGTCATGCTAAGAAGCAAGCCACACAAGTAAAATTATGACAAACACCTTAGCGATTACTAATCGATTATCGATCGCAATGACAGGACTGATAATCAATTATTTTTCAGCTCCGATTAGCCAGCCCTAGACACCACATATTACACCACAAGTATGATGACCAGAGTAACTCAATTTCAGGATGTGATTTTTTATCAATGAAACCAGCTCATGAGAAAAGAGTACTAACAATAAAGGCAACCAGCAAACTCTCAACCACATAGGAGCAGTCTTGCCAGAGCCAGAAGAGAAGAGGGGACCTTGATGTAGCTCACCTATGCAAATGCATTTTAAATTTTACCGCCGAAAAAAAAGATTTTAAGATGAAAAATTGTGATATTTTTCTTATGTCTGCCAAAAATATAGATTGTGGGTACTCGTTACTACTACCTCATCGAGGCTGTGAGGCGGTTCTAACGAATACCAACAATCTGTATCTTATTAAAGAAATAAGCAAATAAGGTTTACCCCTGTAAAGTAGAAGTAAAACAAAGATCAGGAATCGATACAATTAACTTACTCCACCCACCAAAGACACCAAAGGGAAAAAAACACAAACATTAATCGACCAGACCATAATGGAAACCTAAACAAAGGAAGGCCATAAGGACAGTTACTTTCCCACAAAATGGCCATATGGCCATCCAAAATAAAAAGACACAAGTGATACACACAGTAAGTAACAAACAACAACATAAATAAATCCCCGTGGAAGAACCGCCTTGGAACGGTCAGTGGAAAGATTTCCACTGGGGGGCTTAAATCGATTTTACGTGGCCACAATCCCCCCCTTACCTCAGTCGCGATTTAGACAAATAATTTTTTCAGTCCGCATGAAGGCCTCCTAACTCATCAGTGCAACATCTCCGTGAACACAAATAATCAAAGAACCACAGAGGTGAGACAACGACGAGGACTCGACAGCAAGAAACCACTGAAATGCTGGAGCAAAAGAAAACCAACAGTTTGACTCCGATGGGCCCGACCTTAGTTTTACTATATAAAAGTGGGGTTCAAGGGGGTCAAAATTACATAGGCTTGTTTTCGTGATGTTCAGACAAACCATTGTGGATTTTAGCCCTATTAGTTTGTGGCAGGGGTTTTGCAGCCTATATCCATTACCGTTTAATATTAATAATAAAGCACTGCCTGACATTTTTTCAGTGAACTACCTTTTTCATATAAATAATTAAAACTCATCTGCTTCTTTATTTTTCATTGCCCAGCTCAGTGTATGGTTTGGTGCATAAAACAAGAACTATTTAAGTACACCACAACCTCTTCACAAGAAAGTTTTGGACATTACATGGTTGAAAGATGGGCCCAGACAAATGACCATAAATGGCTATTTTTATGTATGATCTATATATACTGAACCGAAAAAAAGAAACATAACTTTTTAAACCAAAAGATTTTCATGCAACCATCAGGGTCACTGACAAATCATTTTGCGATTTACTTTCATACTTGTAACTTTCTTATGGAGAAAACATTTGGGTGATATCTGTACAGTTTAACGCTCCACTTGGCAATTCGTTGTTTTCAACATTTCCTCATGCAGTAGATTAAATGTATACAGTAACCTAATCATATTGGCATATTGTGTTACCTGGAGTTTAGGTTTCAAAAGTCCGGTAAAACTTCTCTACGGATTATGGTGTGTGTGTGTGAATTCGGTTTAACGTCCCTTTCAACGGTTTTTCAGTAATACGGAATATGGTACTTTTCACGCAAGATCAAAGTAACGTAGTGGTCCAAATGCTTCTACGTGGGACGTCTCACTCAGGCTGTTATCGCCAGGAACTTCCAAGTGAGTAAATCCATGATAACTCGCTTGTACCAGCATCTATGTCAAACGGGAATGACAAATGACAGGCCCAGAAGTGGACGTCAACGCATAACGACATGTCCACAGGACGATACATCCATCTAACCCACCTTCGTAATCAGTTCCGTACAGCCGTCGAGATGTCTCAGGTGACACCTGGAACGCACAACAATCGAATAAGTGCAGATACTGTCAGGAATCGCCTTTCAGAGTTTGGCTTACGTCCTCGTCATCCGTTATCATGACAATTGTTTGGTTGAACGTGATCGATTTGGAGGTGGTGGGTTGATGGTGTGGGCTGGCATATCTTATGGTCATAGAACTCCCCTGGTATTCATTGATGGATCTTTGACGTCTCAGTGTTACATTGACGTCGTTTTAAGACTGGTAGTTGTTCCATATGTACTACAGCACAACGTTACGTTTTAACAGGATAACACTTGGACGCATGTAGCAAGGCTCAGCATGGCATTTCTTCAGCAAAACAACGTTGACCTGATACACTGGCCTCCGTATAGTACAGATCTCTCTCCTATAGAACATTTGTGGGACATCTTGGATAGACGCATACATAACCGCCCCCAGCCGCCAACAACGCGTCAAGCCTTGCGTCTCACGCTCATACAGGAGTGGAATGCTATTCCCCAGGCAGAGATCAATCGTTTAATCCTGTCCATGACAAGGCGTGTGCGTGCAGGACTGAATGCAAACAGAGGACATACTCGCTATTAACTGCTTATCTTTTGTACTTGTGAAAATGACTACCTCTATGACAGTCATAAACGAATTTGTGTTCCAAACATTCTCACTGGAAATTGCACTCTCTATGGTAGTTACATTCAGGAATGATTATATTATTGCGTCATTAAATCGATTTTCTGAAATTATGATTATTTCTGCAAATATATGCATTTATATTTGGAGTTGCGTTTCTTTTTCGGTTCAGTATACTTTGGTTGGTTTTTTTCTTTTCGTTTTTGTTTGGTTTTACAGCCCTTTCAACATTATTTCATTTATTTTGAGCAGGTCGTTAATCAGGTGTGTGAAAATAAGAAGAAAAACCTATTGACCTTCAATTGCAGAACTTGGCATCTCGCAAATGACCCGAGCGAGGCTCGAACCACAGCAGTGAGAGATCTAATGATTAGGAGACTGTGCTTCTACCCATTAGGCCACAGAGGCATGTCATTTTAGTTTGAAAAAGCCAGTCTTTGAATGTTGCACAATGGATATATCTCATGCAACAGTGAAGACTGCACATATGCAGGCTGATCTAAGGCTTTCCTGGTTGCAAAATAATTATTGTTCATTTTGTTGAGCGTTGTCTCATTAATTGTTGTACGTGTACTCAATGCTGGTTATAATTAAGATATGTAGCTGACTGCAAAATATTGTGACTGTTTGTCTCTTTCACCTACATTTGGGAGTGAGTGAGAGTTTGAGTTTTACGTCTCACCAACAGCTAAGGTCATATTGAGACAGGACCTCGGTTTAAAGTCTCATCCGGAATTCTAGAGAAGCCCGGGATCGATCCTGCAACCCCTGGTTTACAAAGCAAGTAGCATAACCACTACACCACGGAGGCTTCTACCTACATTTGGGAATGATTGCTGGACTGATAGGTCTAGAAAGGTCAGCAGCTCATAAAATTTAACACTGTCAATGTTTTAAAGTGGGTCACTGCGACTTACTTTTGCGTGTATTCAAGAAATTTGTTGGGGTGGTTGGGCGAGGGAATTTCAGGTAAAGGTTTCTTGTATCTTGCGTCACTAGGGTGTTCAACTGATATTTGCTTACAGTTGGGTACGGTTTGCTGGCCTTGTGTCAGGTAAAGGTGGAGGGACTATATAGTTATTTCTTACGTTTCTACACTTCCACTTATTTCTCTTTCTCCCGTCTCTCACTTTCATCTCAACTAATTCTTTTCTCCCTTCCTCTGGGAGACACAAAAAGACTAACAAGGGCTGACATGTCATTAAGCCCCAGTCATTCAATCAACCAAGTAATCATTAATGAATCAGCTTTATATTCTTTTATAATATGAAGTCTTTGTTGTTAGATTCCTTAACCTACTTTACTATTTCACGGTCATGTCACTACTTACCTAAATCTGCTTTAGCCGTGTATTTCCTAATTCATTACTTCTATCTTCATTATTGCTGTGTGCTACTGGTTTCTTTATTCATATGTACTAAAGTGTATACTTACAGCATTCAGAGAACCTCAGTGTGTCAGGTCTGCTTCTTTGTCCTAGTTCTGTATTACAACATTCAGCCAATATCTGTAACTGCTTCTAGCCAATACTTACACTTAGTTCCTGTCATATTTGCATTATTTCCCTCAATAATTTATGTTATGCCAAACTGATACTACTTATTTCAGGTCATGCCACTTCCCAAATGAGGCTAACTGCATGTCATGTCTCATTTGCATAACTTCCCTGATGCTGCGTATTTCATGTCGTACCACATTCATATGCTTTACTTCCCTGACGTTGCTTACTTCAAGTGATACCACATTTGCATTACTTTCATGCTGTTGCTTCAAGTCACACAACGTTCGCATTACATCCCTGGTGTTACTTCAGGTTATGCCACATTTACGTTACTTCCTTAATGTTGCTCATAACATGTCATGTCACATTTGCATTACTCCCTCACATCCTGCAATAACTATTGCTTCCCTAGTGCTGCTTACTTCATGTGATGCCACTTTTGCATTACTTCACTGATGCTGCTTACTTCATGTCATGCCAAATTTGTATTGCTGCTTACTTCATGTCATGCGACATCGGCATACCTTCCCTGCTGCTGTTTATTTCAGGTCATACTTTATTTGCATTACTTTCCGATGTGTCTTACTTCATCTCATGCCAAATTTACAATACTTCCCTGATGTTTATTTCATTTCATGCCACATTCGCATAACTTTCCAGATGTTTTTACTTCTTGTCAACCAACCTTTGCATTACTTCCCGGATGTTAATTTCATGTCATTACACCCCAGTATATCTTACTTCATGCCACATTCTTAATACTGAGGTTTCTTCTTATTTCATGTCATTCCCTTTTGCATTACTTTGCTGATGCTGCTTACTTCATGTTACGTCAAATTTGCATTAATTCACTCACACCATGCCAGGTGCATAACTTCCCTGATGCTGTGTATTTTTTGTAATGCAAGTTCTGCATTATTTCTTTGATGCTACTTCATGTTGGGCAATATAAGCATTACTTCCCAGGTGTTTCTTACTTAACGCCATGACACATTTGCATTCCCTTTTGTTGCTTATGTCACATCATGCCCCCTTGATGTCGCTAACTTCAAACCATGCCACATCTGCATTACTTCCCAGATGTTGCTTCAGGTAAGGCCACATTTGCATTTCTTCCCAAATAGTGTTATGTCATGCCACGTTTGCATTACTTTGTTGAAGCTGCTTACTTCATGTTGTCACTTCCCTAACACCATGCCACATCTGCATTACTTCACCGATGCTGTTTATTTCACTTTATGTCACATTTGCATTACCTTTACTTACCCGATTTTGCTTACTTTAGGTCATGCCACATATGCATTACTTTGCTAATGCTGCTTACTTCGTGTCATGTCGAACTGCCATTTCTTCCCTCACATCACTTTGCTGATGCTGCTAACTTCTTGGTTATGCGCCACGGGAATGTCCCCATTTGAGATGGGATTCTATTGTCTTAGTTTTCGGGCAGTATGATGATGATGGCTTCCAACATCCATGCAGAGGGATGATGTTTAAGCTTTCTTTTTTATCACATACACAAACGTATTGCCTATGCTTTCTGGATCTCTAACCTGATCTTTATTGAAGAAATAAAATAGTAGGTAATATAAGGTTGAATGGATGGTTTGAGCAATTGCGGTTGACAGTGACAGAAGAAACACTTCTGTGAAATTATTTCAAAATCAGTCTAGCTATTTATAAGCAGAAGTCATTTTAAAGGTTGGGTATAGTTTTCAGTTCTGTAGGCTACCATGTTCAGTGGAGCAAAGGGATTTTGAGCAGTTTTGTCAGACCCATGGAACATTCCTTTGAAATTAGTATTTTCTTTTTGCGGATGCCGTCTTTCAAAAGATCCAATTGACAGTACAGCGCTGTCTTGTATGTCACTAACTGTGCACCTTAAGAACATTGTGGGTCAGGTCCTAGTGCACACCAGTTGAAGATGAAGCAGCTCTGTCTAACCAACAATGCCTCGTGACAAGTGTGTTTGTGTGTGTGTGTGTGTGGGGGGGGGTGGCAGCTAGACTTAAGAGATTCAGTGGTTCCCTTTGACAATCCAAATGCACCAGGAGATGAACTGGCTCAGTCTAACTTACAATGACAGGGTGGGGTTTGTGTGCATCGTGGTGGGAGCCGAAAGCAAGACTTATGACAGGGGGGAAGAGTTGAAAATTAGACTGATGAGTCGTGTGGTTCCCTTCGACAATACGGAGCTTATTTGTGTATTACTATCTGGGCACCTTGTGGACATTGAGGGTCAGGACCTACTGCACCAGACGGAGATGGACTGGCTCAGTCTAACTTATAATGCCTCATGGTGATAAGGGGGTGGTGATGGGGTGAGAGTGGGAAGCCTTTGTTACAAGGAGCCTACATGCCAAATATATGAAGGTCTAACTCAAACGGTTCAAAGTAATGATAAAGTAGGACACCCGTCAAGATCACAGGTCAAAATTTCATATGAGTGGGAAATCCTTGTCATGCCAAATATAAAGGCTTTATCTCAGAGTTAAAAATTTATGATAAAGTAGGTCACAGGAAAAGGTCGACATAGTTCTGACTGTTTTGCTGTGTGGGATGCCCTTGTCCCAAGAAACCTACATGCCAAATATGAAGGCTCTATCTCAAATGGGTTCAAAAGTTATGATCAAGTAGGTCACAGGTCAATTTTTTTGTATGAATGGGAAGCCCTTGAAACAAGCAAATATGAAGGCTACTTTCATTCAAATGGTTTAAAAGTTTTGGTACAGTAGGTCACAGGACAAGGTCAATATTTGTGTATGGGTGGGAACTGGGAAGACCTTGTCACAAAGAACCTACGTATGCTGAATGTAAACGCTCTATCTCAAATGGTTCAAAAGAAAAAATAAAGTAGGCGACAGGTCAAGGTCAGAGATCAAAAACTTTTGTATGCATGGGAAGCCCTTGTCACAAGCAGGCATGCTGAAAAAATCTATAACCCCCCCCCCCCGAGTGAAAAAAGTGAATTCCCTATCATAAAAATGTCAGTTTTGGAACTTCCAGACAAAAACACGAACTATGCAAAACGTATTTTAACACAAAGAACCACTAGAAACGTACATGCCAAACATGAACTCTACCTGAAAGGGTCCAAATGTTTTTGTTTTGTTTTTTTGTTTTTTGAAGTAGGTCACAGACCCCACACCCCCGCAGACTCTTTTTAAAAATAGCTTTTCTAAAGGCTATTTTAAAAACAAGAGCTGTCGCATGGCAGCATAGCTCGCCTGTTTTGCGCCTTCAAGATATAAGGTAAGAATATTGAACCATGAAATAAAGATCACACTCAACTACATAATTATATTTTGAGGTCAATCATCAGGTCACATGGAACATATATTCCAGATATTACATTTCAGAATCAAATTGTGTCTGAATTAGGCCAATCTGGTCACATGGAATTGATTATTCAGATATGAAGTTTCTCAATCCAATAGTATTCAAGATATAAGCCAAAGTCACTGAGTGTGTGTGTGTGAATTGGGGTTTAACTTCGCTTTCAACAATTTTTCAGTCATATCATGATGGTGTCTGGTTGCGACAGGGAGCTCAATGCTCACTTTTATAGTGCTGCCTCACTATAGTATCATGTCCCAGACACCACACCCAGTTACATTATCCTGACACTGGGTTGACCAGTCCTAGCTCTACCCCGTAAATCTGAGTGCCAAGCGAGGAGCAGCTTGTACCATTTTTAGCGACTTTGGTATGTCGCGGCCCGGGATCGAACCCGTGACCTTCCGTTCCCCGGAGCGGACACTCTACCAACTGAGCTATCGGGGCTGGTACCAAAGTCACTGAACCATGTAATATAGGTCACACTGACCTAGATTTATTTTGAGGTCAATCATCTGGTTGCATTGAAGTAACATCCCAGGTATAACATTTTATTATCAAAATATTATTCAAGATAATATGCAAAATCACTGAACCATGAAATATAGGTCACACTGACCTAGATATATTTTGAGGTCAATCGGCAGGTCATGTGGAATTAATAATCAAGGTATGACGTTTCTAGTAGTATTCAACTAGTATTCAAGATAATAGGCAAAATCAGTGAACAATGAAAAATAGGTAACACTGACCTAGATATATTTTGAGGTCAATCATGGGGTCACATGGAACTAATAATCCAGGTATGACAGTTCTCCATCAAATAGTATCCAAGATATTAGGCAAAATCACTGAACCATGAAATATAGGTCACAGTGACTTTGATATATTTGGTGGTCAATTATCAGGTCACATGGAACTAATAATCCAGGTATGACATTTCTCCTTTGAATAGTATTCAAGATAATAGGCAAAGTCACTGAACCATGAAATATAGGTCACAGTGACCTAGATATATTTTGAGGTCAATCATGGGGTCACATGGCACTAATATCCAAGCTATGACATTTCTCCAACAAATATTCTTCAAGTTATAAGGCAAATCACTGAACCATGAAATATAGGTCACAATGACCGAGATATATTTTGAGGTCAATCATGGGGTCAAACGGTACTAATATCCAAGGTTTTACATTTCTCCAATAAATAGTCTTCAAGATATAAGGCAAAATCACTGGACCATGAAATATAGGTCACATTGACCTAGATATATTTTGAGGTCAATCATTAGATCGCATGGTACAAATATCCCAGGTATGACATTTCTCCAACAAATAGTCTTCAAGATATAAGGCAAAATCACTGGACCGCTAAATGTAGGTCACCATGACCTTCTCCCTTTTACACTTGAAACAATGTCACATGGTTGGCTGATATATAACCAATTGTATTTATAACTTGTTAGCATAATGGAAACGTATATAACAAATTACAAAGGTGTCCTAGATTTTGACCCCAAGCCCCACCCCATCAGTCCTCCCAGGTATGAACCCAGGGGTGTGTTGTCTTGGAATCTCAAAAGACACGCCCGGGTATCCAAGTTGTAAAGTATGAATCCTTTGTGATGAGTGTCTGCTGAGATATAAGCAATTCAAAAACTTAAACACAGTTTACAGAGGTGTTCTAGATTTTGACCCCTAGCCCCACCCTGGGGCATGAACCCAGGGGTCTGTTGTCTTTAAACATCAGAAGACCCTCCCAGGTACTTAAGTTCCAAATATGAGTGATCTGTGATGAGTGACCGTTGACATATAAGCATCTGAAAAACTTTTATTAGAGTGTGACGGAAACACACAAGCAAATGTGCACAAATGAGGTGACAACAATAGCTCTCCATGTACTTCGTACAGGCGAGCTAACAAGGCTTTTTGGGTTGAATTTTGAACAAAAGGCTTTATCTCACCTTGTTTCTGTTTTTCTATGCCATATATACATGTACCTGCTTTGAACATCAACATACATGTGACATTACAAATCAACTTCTTTTGTCTTCATAACCACATCATGTGAAGTCTCAGAAGCGCCGTTTCATCCTCCCGAGACAGAAGACGTTATTTATCTGGCATGATAGCAAAGTTTTAAGCCACATTTCTTGAACATTTTAAGACATTTGCCATCAAAATAAAGGTTTTATAGGTTTTTCAGATAAATTAATGTTTTTAAAGTATTTCATGCAAAAATAGGTTTTTAAATGTTCCCCTAGGGGGGCTGCGGGGCAACTTCAATGTCAACATGGTTAGTTAGAGTGGGAAGCCCTTGTCACAAGGAACCTACATGCAAACTATGAAGGCTCTATCCTAAACGCTTCAAAAGTTTTGACTAATGTTATTTTTTGTTCTTTAAAGGTCACGGGTCAAGGTCACGGGTGACACATATTCGAACTTGACCCAGATATTGTCAAGATGATAATTCTAAGCAAGTTAGATGATGTTTGGACCAAAACTTTGGCCTATTAAATTGTTCATATTAAAGGTTTTTCTATGATTTGACCTAATGACCTACTTTTTATCCAACATGACCCATATTCAAACTTGGCCAAGATATTGCCACGATGATCATGCTGCATGTGATGATGATCAGACCAAAACTGTGGCCTCTAAAGAGTTTTCAAGGTTTTACTATGATTTGACCTACTAACCTCATTTTTGACATAACATCACCCACGTTCAAAGCCGACCAATATTGTGAAGATTATCCTTCTGAGCATGTTTGATGATGAACCAAAACTGTGGCCTCTCAATTGCTCAGAAGTTTTTTTTTCTGATTTGACCTACTTTTGGATCTGATATGACCCATATTCCAACTTGATTGAGATATTGCCAAGATGATCATTTTGAGCAAGTTTGGTGACGATTGGACCAAAACTGTGGCCTATTGAGTGTTCACAAGGTTTTTAAATGATAATGATTTGACCTAGTGACCTACTTTTTGACCCCACATAGCCCCTTGACCGAAATATTGTCAAGATGATCATTCTGAGCACGTTTGCTGATGATTGGACCAAAATTATAGCCTCTGGTGTGCTTACAATGGTCTTCTATGATTTGACCTACTGACCTACCTTTTGACCCGACATGACCCATATACAAACGTGACCCGGATATTGTCCAGATGATCATTCTGAGAAAGTTTGCTGCTGACGATTGGACCAAAACTGCGGCCCCTAAGAATGCTCAAGATTTTTCAATGATTTGATTTACTGACCTACTTTTGACCCAACATGAGCCATATTCGAAACCAATCCCAGATATTCTCAAGATGATCAATCTGACAAAGTCTGATGATGACTGGGCTAAAACTGACCACTAGAGCGCTCACAAAGTTTTTCTTTGGTTTGACCTACTGACCTACTTTTAACCAGACATGACCCATATTCGAAATCTAACCCAGATATTGTCAAGATGATCATTCTGACCAAGTCTGATGATGATTGGGCTAAAACTGACCACAAAGAGTGCTCACAAGGTTTATCTATGATTTGACCTAATGACCTACTTTTTGATCTGACAATACCCGTATTCTAACTTGACAAGATTGTCAAGATGATCATTCTGAGCAAGTTTGGTGACGACTGGACCAAACCTGTGGCCTATTGAGTGTTCACAAGGTTCTTCCATGATCTGGCCCGGTTAGCTACATTTTGACCCAACATGACCCACACGGCTCCCGCCCATTGGTGCTTGAAGAAATAAATGATTCGAGGTTTAACGTCCCTGTCAACACTGTATAGGTCATTTTGGACGTGTTGCTTCCAATTTTGTGGGACTTTTACCAGACATTGATATGAAACGACATCTCAAGCCCCATCGCTCAATGAAACCAATAGGGTTTACAAGCATGGACAGGCCAACTCGCACAGCTTTGCCTGGGCAGGCTTAGATCCTCTAAGCAATTTGCCAGTACTCGTGTGCCGTCGGTTTCAGCTCTGGGTGGAAGCATAATGCAGCCCATATATTTCTTCAAGCCCCAATGAAACTTTGCCAACCACCAAGTTTGATGATGATTGGGCTAAAACTGACCTCTACAGTGCTCACAAGGTATTTCTATGATTTGGCCTACTGACCTACTTTTTGACCGGGCATGACTCATATTCAAACTTGACCGAGATATTGACATGATGATCATTCTGATCAAGTTTGATGATGACTGAACCAAAACTGTGGTCTGAACACAAGAAACAATTTGTGCACTCCCAAATGAACCCCCATTCCATGTGGACTCTGTATCTGAAATATTAGACCTTTTATGAAGTGGAGGGGTGGGACATGGACACAACAGAGCCCAGGTTGGTATCACTGAATGTGTCTTATCATAAAGAACAAGAATATATATGGTTATAGGGTGAGAATGTGTACAGTTCCTGAGATATAAGGCCTTTTAAGCTGTGGAGGGGTTGGAGCATGGCCCTGGTAGACCCAGGAAATCCAAGATTGTTGTCCTTGAATGTGTCTTATCATTAGGACCAAGAAAATATATTGTTTAGGAGTGGGGATCTGAACTGTTTCTGAGATATGAGGCCCACTTATGAAGTGAAGAGGAGAGGAATGACCCCTGTGGACCACCAGGTTGGTGTGGCTGAATGTGTCCAATCACAAGGAACAAGAATATATATTATTAGCAGGTGGGGAACTTAATGATGTCTGAGATATATGGCTTTTTATGAAGTAGAAGGGTGGGCCATGGCATCGACACATTGCCCAAGCTCAATGACTCCACATGTTAATGTGACTGAATGAGTCTTATCATAAGGAACACAAATATACATGCATTAGGGGTGGGGATCTGAACAGTTTCTTAGATATATGGCATTTAATGAAGTGGAGGGGTGGGGCATGGCCCCAGCGCACCCTGGGAGACCCCTAGGTTAGTATCACTGAATGTGTCTTATCATAAGGAACAAGAATATATATGGTTTAGGGATGGGGATCTAAATGGTTTCTGAAATATTTGGCATTTTACAAAGTGGAGGGGGTTGGGCATGGCCCAAGAACATCCCAGACGACACATAAATTGGTGTCAATGAATGCGTCCTATCATAACAAGAATATGTATGGTTTTGGGGTGGGGATCTGAATGGTTTCTAAATATATCACCTTTTATGAAGTGGAGGGATGGGGCATGGCCCCGGCGTACCCTGTGAGACCCCTAGGTGGTATCACTGAATGCGTCTTATCTATATAAGGTTTAGAAGGGGGGATCTGAACAGTTTCTGAGATTCTGGGCCTTTTACGAACTGCAGGGAGTGGGGCATGGCCCGGGCACATCCCAGCGGACCCCCAGGTTGGTGTCACTGAATGCGTTTTATCATAAGAAACCAGAATATATATGGTTTTGAGGCGGGGATCTGAAAGGTTTCCGAGATATATTGCCTTTTATGAAGTGAAGGGGTGGGGCATGGCCCCAGTGCACCCTGGGAGACGCTAGGTTGGTATCAGTGGAATGCATCTTATCATAAGGAACAAGGATATATATGGTTTAGGGGTGGGGATGTGAATAGTTTCTGAGATATTGGACCTTTTACGAAGTGGAGGGGGTTGAGTATGGCCCTGGCACATCCCAGAGGACCCCCCGGTTTGTGTCACTTAATGTGTCTTATCATAAGAAAGAAGAAAATATATACTTTAGGGGTGGGGATCTGAATGGTTTCTGGAATATATGGCCTATTATGCACTGGAGGGGTGGGGCATGGCCCCAGCAGACCCTGAGAGACCCCCAGCTTGGCATTAAAGCATGTGGCTAAAAGAGGAATATTTCTACACAAGTTTTGTCAAAATATCTGCAAAGGTTTGGCAGAAAATGCCATTTTTCTATTTTCCCCATTATAAATCTATGGAAACTATGTTGCCAAAGCAAACAAACTATTGAGCCGATTTTCATTAAAAACACAAACTTTCAATCCCCAGTGGCTTCAGAAGAGATGCAGTTTGAAAGTGTTGACGCCAGACGCCGCAGACGACGGACAACTGCCTATCCTATAAGCTCCCCACGGAGCCTTTCGCTCTGGTGAGCTAAAAACTTCCTGGTTAAGCCAAATTTGCATTACTTCCATGAAAATAGCTTACTTCATGTGGGGCCACATCCGCATTATTTCTATAATGCTGCTTATTTCATTACTTCCAACATTTCATGTTACATTTACATTACTTCCAGAACGATGAATATTTCCTGACACGCCACAGCTGTCATGCCACATTTCTTCCAGTTCCATCACGTTTCTTACTTCAGGTCATGCCATATTTGCATTTCTTCCCTATGTTGTTGTTTCCTGTCATGCCCAATTTGCACTATTACTTCGCCAATGCTGGTAACTTCATGTTATACCACAGATGCAATACTTGCACGTTGCTAACTTCATGTCATGTTAACATTTGGAATGCTTACTTCATGCCATGTCTCTTTACTTCAATGCTGCTAACTTCATGTAATGCCATGCCACGTTTGTCTTACATTTTCATATTGCTTTAATGTCATGTCACATCAACATTACTCCAGGCAATGTTATATTTGCATTACTTCCCTGATGCTGCTTGCTTCATGCCATGCCACTTTTGCATTATTTCCTTGGAACTGCTTATTTCATGTTATGCCATATTTGCATTACTTCCGTGATATTGCTTACTTCATGACACATTTACAAAACTTCTTGATGTTGCTTACTTCATGTCATGTCACATCTGCATTACTTACAAGGTTGATTACTTAATTTCCTGTCACTTCTGCATTGACTTCGCTGATCATGTGCTACTTATTTCACAAAATGCCACATCTACATTACTTCCCAGGTGCTGTTTTTCATATCATGCCACATTTACATTACTTCCAAGTGCTGCTTACTCGATGTCATGCCACATTTGAATTACTTCCATGGCACTGCTTACATAGTCCTGCCACATTTGCATTACTTTCCTGATGCTGCTAACTTCACTTCATGCCAAGCGATATCTACATTATTTCCCTGATGCTGCTTATGTCATCCCAAATCTGCATTATTTCCCGGATTCTGCTTACCTCATGTCATGCCACATTTGCATGACTTCTCTGAAACTGCATACATCACTTCATGTCATGCAACATTTGCACTATTCCTCTGATGCTGCTTATGTCATGCCAAATCTGCATTACTTCCCAGATGCTGCTTACTTCATGTCCTGCAAATGTTACTTCCTTAATGGGGATTTCTTCATGCAATGCCACATGCCCATAAGTCCTTGTTACTTAGTTCATGTTATACCTCATCTGCATTACTTCCCTTATGCTGCTTTCGTGTCATGTTAAGCCACATTTGCTTTACTTCCTAGCTGCTTCATTTTGATACTTTTGCACTACTTCAGGTCATGCCATATTTGCATAACTTTCCTGATGTTTCTTCATATCATGCTACATTTGCATTAATTCTTTTATGCAGCATAATGCTACTGTTGTTCATGTTTAGTTGGGGTTTAACAGCCCAGTCAACACTATTTAGATTGCATCGAGTTGCCGTCAGCAGGAAATGACTGTAGAAAAGTTTCATGAGCAACGTTCACAAAAGAATGTAGCCAGACTGGCAGGCATCACGAAAGCACACCTATATAATTTTGACCCCCTTGAACCCCACTTTTATACAGTAAAACTGGGGTTTGCAGGGGTAAACCTTATTTCTGCTCTAAAATATAGACTGGATACTCATTAGGACTGCCTCGATAAGGTGGTTCTAACGAGTACCCACAATCTATATTTTGAGCAGAAATAAGCAAACTATCACAATTTTTCATCTTAAAACTTTCATTTTTTCGGCGATAAAGGTTATAATGTATTTGTATAGGCATGTTTTCGTAATGTTCTAAATCTACATCCTCCTGATCACCAGTGCATCCAACTGAGCTACCGAGGCTGACTTGATGCTATTGCTGTATAACTGTAAACCTCATCTCAGCCACATATTTTATGCATGTCTCACCTAACTTACCAGGTCTTTTTTTTTTAAGTTACTGGTTTAGGGTTCAGCGGCACAGTCTTCATGTCGTCAGCTTACCATGTGCAGGCTTATTCATAAGCGGTAAACAAGTGCAGTTTTTCGTCAGAAACTGAATAATGCCCTTTTTGAATCAGCAGAAGGGAGAGAATAACCATGAAAAGGACTTCATGATTAATCCAGAGAGAAAAGAATGCCACCGACCGCACCAATCAGATGTGCATCCGACCATAGGCCATGTTTGTAATATTAATATTAACCCATTTTGTATTGTCCTTATATATAGCAGGAGTCCATTTAAATATTTAGGGCTGACAGGCTTAGTTATTTTCAGAAATTCGTTTCAAATGGTAACGTTTCGGCAAACAGTGAAGGTCCTGATAAGACACTGCAATCTGCAGACTTCTGATCTGGGCCTTCAGTTTGTCAGTGATCTTTTTTGTGGTTTCCGCGCATAAAATGGATTAATTTATTACCTACCTAATATGAAGCCTCTTTGTATACATTTCAATGCTGCAGAATATTCGGCATCATTCTTGCAACTTGTAGACATCTCATTTTCAGTATTTATACCTTGGACCCTTTCTTAACATCATGCCTATAACTACATCATCGTATCTGTCAATTTACTCTATTTGCTTTCAGTATTAGCACTTACTATGTTTCTTGGTCAACTGTTTACTGTGCCTGGCATACAGGTTTGCACCAGTACTTGCTTCCTGGCAAACTATTTACTATGCCTGTGTTTGCAATAGTATCTTCTTCGCTGGGCCAAATATTTTTTGTGCCTGGAATACAGATTTCCACTAGTACCGACTATTTGCTGTGCTTTATATACAGGTTTGAATTAGTACTTATTTGTTAACTTTTCACAGTGCCTGGCATACAAATTTATAGTTGTACTTACATTGCTTCTTGGTTAACAGTGGCAATTATTTGCTATGCTTGGTATACAGGTTTGCATTAGTACTGACTGCATGGCCAACAATTTGCTGTGCCTGGCATACAGGTTTGCATTAGTACTTACTTTGCATGGCCAACAATTTACTGTGCCTGGCATACAGGTTTGCATTAGTACTTACTTTGCATGGCCAGTAATTTACTGTCCCTGGCATACAGGTTTGCATTAGTACTTACTTTGCCTAGCCAACTATTTCCCTATTTCCTGTGCCTGGTATACAAATTTGTGTATTTTGTTTGTTTGGTTTGATGTTTAACATTCCTGTCAACACTGTATAGGTCATTTTGGAGACTTTGCTTCCAATTTTGTGGGACTTTCACCCGACATTGAGATGAAATGACATCTCAAGCCCTGTCGCCCAATGAAAGAAATAGGGTTTATAAGCATGGACGGTCCGACTCGCACCGCTTTGCCTGGGCAGACTTAGCTCCTCTAAGCGGTTTACCAGTACTCACTTGACGGGTCAGAATCAGCTCTACGTGGAAGCATCATGCAGCCTATCTATTTCTTTAGGCCCCGATAGGCGGGGGCGAACAAATTTGTCTATACTTTGCTTTTTGGCCAATGATTTCCTGTGCCTGGTATACAAGTTTGTGCATGCTTTGCCCAGCCAACTATAATTTCATGTCCCTGGTATACAAGTTTGTGTGTACTATGGTTTTGGCCAATGATTTCCTGTGCCTGGTATTCAAGTTTGTGTATACATGTACTTTGCCCAGCCAACTATTTCCAGTGCCTGGTATACAAGTTTGTGTATACTTTGCCCAGCTAACTATTTCCTGTACCTGGTATACAAGTGTGTATATACTTTGGTTTTTGGCCAATGATTTCTTGTGCCTGATATACATATTTGTGTATACTTTGCCCAGCCATTTCCCGTGCCTGGTATACAAGTTTGTGTATACTTTGCCCAGCCAACTATTTCCTGTACCTGGTATACAAGTTTGTGTATACATTGCCCAGCCAACTATTTCATGTGCCTGGTATACAAGTTTGTGTATACTTTGCTTTTTGACTAATGATTTCCTGTGCCTGGTATACAAGGTTGTGTATACTTTGCCCAACCCACTATTACTTTGCTTTTTGGCAAATTATTTACTGCACTTGATTTAATATTTATAGTTATACTTATTTTGCCAAGTCAACTATTTCCTGTGTCTGGTATACAAGTTTGTGTATACTTTGCCTTTTGGCCAATTATTTATTGTGATTTATATACAGGTTTGTATTAGAATAGTACTTACTTTGCTAACTTTTCACTGTGTCTGGCATGTAGTTTCCTGATACAAATCATTTCTGATAAGGGTGGAAATGCGCCCCCAGCCATTTCTGTGACAAAGTGATGTTTATCAGCTCATAATTTGAAACTTGTGTACATGAGTTTTGATCCATTATTTTCTCGGGATGTCTCAAGAAGGAACAAACCAAATGAAAAACACAAATATGAGCGTGGATCATGTTCGTCCATAAGCAAAAATGGATCAAAGTTTACCACAAAAGGCAAGTGATAACCATGCAACATCTGGCCATAAGTTTAACTCATTACAGACAGGAAACCCAAATTGGGACACTGGTGTTGCAGTCAACTGTTCAAAACTAACGACTTCGAAACTAATAACTTTAAGAAACCTTGATCATTTAATATGGCAAATAAATCATTTTATGCTGAAAAAATTTAACTTTTGCGTATGGAAAAGCTACCGGTACTCATATTTTTTCAGCAAAAATAAAATTTTAGGTATCGCACTTGCTAGAACAGTTAACTATTTGACTACTGATGAGCTCATTGGGCTAACAAGGCTCAGAACAATTGGTCCCTAAGGAGGTGTCTCATCTTGGCCTTCAATGTTTGCAAAACATTTTCTTAGTTTTGATGCATCAGAATCCGACATCCCTAAAATTCAAAATGGACTCTTTGGATGTCGTAATGATCCAAAGTATTGGGACAGGCATGCCTGAGCAGACAGTGCAGACCCAGATCAGACTGCTGATCAGGATCTACACTGTTTGCCATTCCGTCTGGACCATTTTAACTCCTTCCTGGATGTTAAATTTTAGGAGAACTACAGGTAGTCCTCAAGGTGTCCGTTTTTTTAGGATTTTTACGGTATATGATGGTGAAGATGCCATTCATTTGAAAATGGGTAAATTTAAGATAACACCCACATTCAAGTTCATCACGAAAACGCGCCTATATATATAGATATAATTTTGACCCCCTTGAACCCCAGTTTTATATAGTAAAACTGGGGTTTACAGGGGTAAACCTTATTTTTCTTATTTCTGCCCAAAATATAGATTGTGGGTATTCATTAGAACCACCTCCTTTTTCTGCTCTACAATACAGATTGTGAGTACTCGTTAGAACCTCCTCAATTTAAATTTTGAGCAGAAATAAGAAAAATATCACAATTTTTCATCTGAAAATTTTGATTTTTTTCGGCAGTAGGTTTGCAATGTATCTGTATAGGCATGTTTGTAATGCTATAATGTCACCTGCTAACAATGCTGACAATTTAGCAACTTGGAGATCTAAAATATGAGAAAAGTTCCCATAATGCTGTTCTGTGTGCGTGTGTGTGTGTGCGTGAATTCAGGTTTAACGTCGCTTTCAACAATTTTTCAGTCATATCACGACGGTGTCTGGTTGCGACAGGGAGCTCAATGCTCACTTTTATAGTGCTGCCTCACTGAAGTATCATGTCCCAGACACATTATCCTGACACTGGGTTGACCAGTCCTAGCTCTACCCCGTAAATCTGAGTGCCCAGCGAGGAACAGCTAGTACCATTTTTAACGACTTTGGAATGTCGCGGCCCGGGATCGAACCCGTGACCTCCCGTTCCCCAGAGCAGACACTCTACCAACTGGTCTATCGGGGCCGGTAATGCTGTTCTGTGTCTAACACTTACCTTTATTATGCTAACAACCAGTTAGACTGCAGGAATCAGTCAAAAGACTGCCTTAAAACAGTCGGACTTAAGTCTATACTCACTTTCTACTTGTTTATTTGGTTAAATGGATGTATATTAACCTATTATACAAATACGGTAATCATGACAGAAATTACTGCTTTGTTTGATGTATTATTTGGCTATGCTTTCATGACTGCAGTTTGAATCCATTCATAGCACATGTAGGGGAGTAATGCATTCATTTCTTAAAGCGATTCTTCAAATACTACATAGCTTCTGATTTTAAGATGCGGTGTTAATATTTGTACATGTAAGTTTAAAATTAGCTTACTTTTTTGTTCCTTAGTATTTTACTTAACTGGTGATACCCTAGAAAATGTACTATGATTAAAGATTTGAATTTTTCTTACAAAGATTTGTTTGTTTTTTAGTAATGGAGTTCAAAGACCCAGTCAACGCTATTTAGGTCATTTAGCCGGTCAGTTTACCTACCCACACTTTCCTGGGCAGGCTTATACGCCAAGCGGTTAACCAGTACAGTGCACATTCTTTCGCCAGAAACTGACAACTGTCCTTCTCAAATCAGCGGAAGGGAGAGAATGACCGTAGACAATCTCCAGAAAGAATGTTGCCGACCCCGGCAGGTATCGAACCTGTGTCCTCCTGATCACCAGTCAGTCCGACTGAGCTACCTAGGCAGACTTCTTACAAAGAACACTGAAATTAAGACAGGGATTCAGGAATCAGAAAAACTACTCTGGGAAGCGAATTTTTCAAGAAACATCTGAATCACACTAACCCGCAACAGCACTTTCTAAGGCAGACAACTTCTAAGTGTGGGTTACTCTTTCACACAAGAATTTGCTCCCTTTGAAAGTGGTTAGAAGTAACCTCAGTGGAGATTAACCCATTTTGTACCGGAAACCCTGCAAACAGTGCAGGCACAGATCAGACGTCACAGAATGCGGCGTCTGATCAGGGCCTACACTGATTGCAAAATTTTCAGCCAATTTCCAAATAGTTTTTGAAGAAACACAACCTGACATCCCTAAATTTTGAAATGAACTCCTGCTATATATACGGAGGAAGATTCCGTTTGGTACAAAATGGGTTAACTTGGAGTAAAGTAAGTGTAACAGTTCATTTTTGGGGTCTAGAAAATTCGGGACTAGGGTAGGGTTAATCATAGCGCCAGGGCATATCTTTTCAATTTTGTTTAGACTGATTTATTATTTGGGGTTTAACGACAAGAAAACTTTTGAGTTGTCTCCAAGAAAAAGGGAGCAAAGGGACAGTAAAGATAAAAGTGAGGGACAAATGAGAGAGGAAATTAATGGAAGCGTAGATTAGTAGAAACAGAAGAAACTAGAAATTGTGTTTGTGAAACACTATGCCCCCAACCATACGCTTGTCCCTAAATGGGACGGTTAACAGTACCTCATGATCATTTGCATTAAAAATAAACCTGTCAAATATTAACAGGTTTTAAATAAAAATTTATTCAGGTCATCTATGCCTTAGTAGCAAGACTGCCAAATATCAAGACCTAGCTCAAGTGGTTCTCCAGTTATTTTGTCCACAAGGTTGCCCTATAGCCAAAATGTATAAGTCCAAAAAGGAACATAACTCCATTAAATATTTTCAGAATTTTGTAAAAAGTTAATCAGGTCATCTACACATTAGACCCAAACTGTATACCAAATATCATGAGCCTAGCCCAAGCGGTTCTCCAGATATTTTGTTCACAAGGTTTCCCTATAGCCACAATGCATAAGTCAAAAAGGGGCGTAACTCCATTAAATGTTTTCTGAACTTCGTCAAAAGTTAATCAGGTCATCTACACCGAAGACCCAAATAGTCTACTAAATATCATGAGCCTAGTTCAAGCGGTTCTCCAGATATTTTACTCACAAGGTTTCCCCATAACCACAATGCGCAAGTCCGAAAAAGAGCAAAACTCCATTAAATATTTTCGGAATTTCATCAAAAGTTAATCAGGTCATCTTTAAGTCCGAAAAGGGGCGTAACTCTGCAAAGACAAGTCCGGCGAAAAAAAAAAATACGTGTCCGCTTATTTTTCATGCACATTCCATATATGAAATTTCGAGATCCTAGCTGAAACTATTCTTGAGTTTCCTACAGGGTGAAAGCGTAACGGACAGACAGACGGACAAGACAGAACCAATATGCCCTATCAACTTCTAAGTTGGGGGCATAATAACAATCCCCCTCTAACCTTACCGGCTGAAGTTGGACACCTCAGTGATGCAAGATATAAAATTGTTTTTGGTGACCTGTGAATTTGAAAAGAAAAGGTCAAGGTCACCAAAATCTGATCAAATGTGCAGTATGTTATATTGTACCAAGTTTGACAAAGTACATGTAATTCATTAATGAGAAAGAGTGCAGAAAACCCATTTATGACCTTAACGTGACTGTTTTTGGAGGCCTGTGATCTTGAGAAAAAAAAACGGTCAAGGTCACCGAAATCTAATCAAATCAGCGGTATGTTGTAATGATATATTGTACCAAGTTTGACTAAATTTCATAAGTTTGTAAAGAGATCCAAAGATCATCAACCTTGAGTGCCTGATGCTGCATACCAAGTTTCAAGGTCACCAGCCACTCTGTTCCTGAGAAGAAGATTTTTAAAGGTTTTTACCATATATGGGCATGGCGTTCCCCCTTCCCATAGAGGCTACACATGTAATTTGGTTTCAATTGGCCAAGCAGTTTCAGAGATGTCTGAAAATGTTGGTGACGCAGACACAGACGATGGATAACTGCCCATACTATAAGCTCCCCTGGGGCCTATGGCTATGGTGAGCTAAAATGTTGGTGATGCAGACACAGACGACGGATGACTGCCTATACTATAAGCTCCCCTGGGGCCTATGGCTCTGGTGAGCTAAAAATTATCTCAAACTATCTGTGATCAGAACTGTAACCAGGCTAAGATATGCAAATTCTCCAATTTGAATGAATGTGGTTAAGCCAAGAGCTGTTGTCGACAAAACCGTTTCCCCGTCACATCGACCAATCAGGACACTCCAGACCATTCGAAGATGAAGTACAAAGACAGAGCAGAAGTCTAGTTAGGTTTATTGTGTGTAGCAGTGAAAAAGGTACTTTAACCAGCTGAACCTGCAAAAGATAGAAAAGAACTTCAAAACCGTTATAATAGAATAGGTATTACAACTCTCTTCGTTCATACTATAGAGGAAACTTGGTGCATCTGTCACATTTTTAGTTTAAGGGAATGGGAACATCTGGCAGATTTTTCCACAATTTTTCAAAGGGAGACAACTTTCAGGATCTACTGTTCGATTTCCTATATGCCCAGTCCCACTGAAAAAGGGTCTACTCTTAAAGGAAAGAATTTGCTCTTCAGGAGCAAATTCTTTCATTTAAGAGTTTACCCCTGTTGGCATGGGAGACAAAAATACTTTTGCAGGAGTTACCTCACCTGAAGGCATTCCCATACCCCTTAAGTTGTAGCTCTGGGTTGAGTAACCAAACGTAACTTTTCTATATGAGAACAGTAAATGATACGGTGTGGGTTCTTGTTTGAATTGCCTCTGAGGTGATTCTAACAAGTATCCACAACATACTGCAGGTTTTTGATGAGGATTAAGAAAAATGATTTCTTAAAAGGAATGTGTACACCTTCAGGGGAGGCAACTTCTTCAAAAGTATTTTTGGCTTACATGTCTCTAGGGGTCAACTCTTAAAGGAAAGAATGAACAAATTCTTTATTTTAAGAGTAGATCCCTTTTTCAGTGAGAGTGAAAAATAGCGGAAAAATCTGCAAGCTACGCAAGCTTACAAAGGGAGCACCTCATGAGTGCCTAGAATAAAAGCTTTAATGAAGAAGAAAAGATATCGAACAGTTATTACTGAATTTCCTCTTATCTGCTGAAGAAACTTTAATGTTTATTTTCTGTATGATATGATATGATAATAAAGTGCCTGGAATTTGTCTGCTTGTTTTCCAGTGTGTTTTCCAAAGTGTGCTTGACGTCGACTTGCTGAAAAGTGCTTGCAGTATTTCTTTGCCCATTTCTAATTACATGTACATGCATATCGAAAAGTTCAACCTACTCTGATCCTCGCATCTCCTTGCGAGAGGTGGATCAAAGTTCCGTTTCACTTGATGATATTTATCATGTACAGTATACATGTATACTTGATGCATATAGGTATATAATGGATTGTTTTGAAATCGTCAAATTTTATGCTTAATCCAATCTGCTTTGCTGAAATGTACACCTAATCGAATATATTATGCGCCCATAGCTCCAGATAACTATGTGTGGATAATTTCAATTTTTTTTCTTCATAAAAACTTATGTTACGGGTACTTGTAAGATTTCACCTCACCTCGATGAGATGGTTCTAACAAGTAATATTAACCCATTGTATACTAGTGGACTCTTCCATTGCTATATATTGAACAAGTCCATTTGTCATATAAAGGGGTCAAGCCTATTTTTTTGTTTCTATTCTATTTTTGACGGAAAATTGTTAGCAAATAGTGTAGGTCCTGATCAGACGTCGCATTCTGATCTGGGCCTGCACTGTTGCCAAGGTACCCCTTTACGGGTTTCCCGCATGCAATGGGTTAACAATACGTAAACTAACAAGAAAATTATCCAAAGGACCAAACGAGAAAATTAGACCTCAAATTCACCTTCTTTGCATTATCTGCTGGTTCCTAGTCTGAAGGTTATCAGTGTGGGAAAAACAGGTAACCAGACCCCCCTGACCTTAAAAGGTCAGGGGGGTCTGGTTACCTGGTTTTCAAATATTGACAAAGTGCAAGCTGGGAGCCAGCAAATAATGCAAATATGGTGAATAGCTTTAGGATATTTGAGGGATGATTTTTTCTTCTTATTCCTTGTTATGCCTCCTCATATATCTGTATCTATGCATGCACTCAATATTAACCCATTGCATGTGGGAAACCCCTAAAGTGGTACCTTGGCAAACAGGGTAAACCTAGATCAGACGCCTGATCAGGGCCTGCACTATTTGCTAACAGAATTTTCCTTAAAAATAGAAAATGACAAAAATAGGCTTGACATCCCTTATATGACAAATGAACTTATCCAACATAACAATGGTAGAGTCTTCTAGCATACAATGGATTGAAAAATCTTAATTTTTATCTTCAAATACAGGAGTCATGCCGTGAGAGGACACACAGCAAAGGCTCAGATCCAACTCTGCATCCACATGGTCTGACGAGTATTCAATGCCAGCTTGCGGCAGCAATGCCCTCCAGCAGGCCCATCACGTGAACAAGACTGTGAAATGAACACCTCGCTAAACCCCACTATATACAAGAGAAACTGGGTCTACCGGGGTACACACTATTTTTCCTATTTCTCCTTCAAGACTGAAGTTGTGGTTACTCCTTAGCACCAACAACCTATGTCTGCAGTATCAATAAGAATAATATCACTGATTTTTATCAGAAAAGTAGCCATTTTTGAGATGTGAAAAAATGCACTGTGTCACATGAGTGTGTTACAGTAATGCTGTGGAAATAACTTCTAATGCTTGTCCATGGACAAGTGCACAATAAAATTATGTTTGTTCCAATAACATTTCACAAGTCTGAGAAAAAAGGGCAAAGGTTGAAAGGAAATTGATTGTGAAATCAATACTTTAAACATTAAATGAGAATTGAAAATCCACATCTAAATTATCAAAGAAAACTAGAGCTGTCAGAGGATCTGACTATAGCCCCCAGCATTAGAGGAGAAAGACCCATAGTATTGAAATAATTTGAATTCATGCTCAGTTCTTTACCAGGTACATCACTGTAGGACATTGTAACAAGAGCACTCACCACTGTATGCAGGTGCCAACGCTCAGCTGCAAAAATTCTAAGCCGAAAAAGGGCATAACTGTGCCAAAAATATTTTGTAGGTTACCTCACCTATTGGTATGAGTTCCCCTTTTCATAATGAACAACTAGTCCGAGTTTCAAGTAAATATGTTCAGTAATGACAGATATTATAAAATGTCCCAGGTTTTTGCTATGACAATACCTCGTAGTTTTCTACGAAAACAGCCGAGCTAAAAATGACATAACTCCACGAGATATTACAAAATGTCCAAGTTTTTGCATGACGACGCAGACGACGCCAGAGCTATGACAATACCTTGTCGTTTTCTACGAAAACAGCCGGGCTAAAAATGACATAACTCCATGAGTTATGGGCCTTTGGCCACTGTTGGGTCATTACAACTTCCATACTATAAAGACCAAGTGTGGTATAAGTTTCAATGAGGAAGGACCACCAATAAATGTTATTGAACAAAATGTATTTTGATTTTTTTAAAACCTACCAAGGGACTTAACTCCATGAGTTATGGGCCCATGGCCCCTATTAAGTGTTGACTGGGTCGTTAAACTCCAATACAAACAAAACGAAAATTTTCAAGAATGGCAAAATTCAAAACCTATCAAGTATCAAGGGACATAGAGGTATGGACCTTCGACCACTATTCTGGTATACCAAACGCATCCAATGATTGTCCAAGTTTACATGAACTTTCAGCTTTACATGAGAAATCTGTAAGACTGGCAAAAATTAAAAACCTGCCAATGGACTTATCTCCAAGAGTTATATGCCCTTGGTCACTATTCTGCTATTACACCTTCCTTACCTTAGACACCAAGTTTAGTACAAGTTTCACTAAAGTAGGACCGCAAACATACAAGTTATTAAGCAAAATGTATTTAAATTTGCAGTCACGGGATCACAGAATGACAGAATCACTGAAGGTAATAACCCACTTTTTCAAAGCGGGGATATAAGAATGATGAGTAGGGGAGTAAATTAACTGAGCTTTGAAAACATCTTGCAACATACCTTTTAGGTGTTTTGTTTGTATTGGAGTTTAACGGCCCAGTCAACACTATTGTAGGTCATTTTTGAACCGGTCTATCCACACTTTTCCTGGGCAGGCTTATACGCAAGCGGTTAACCAGTACAGTGCACATTCTTTTGCCAGAAACTGATAACTGCCCTTCTTGAATCAGCGAAAGGAAAAGAATGACCATAGAAAAGATTTCATGATCAATCTCCAAGAAAGAATGTTGCGGACTCCGGCAGGTATCGAACCCGCGTCGTCCTGATCACCAGTCAGACACGCATCCGACTGAGCTACCGTGGCCAGCACATTTTTGGTGTTGTATGTTACACACTGAAAAAATATGACACGTTTACTAGTAATAGCAACAACACAAAATAATGTGGAGAATAGTAAAACCTACAAGATGACCTCTGTTAAGTCTACAATCGAATTTTCTAAGACAGCTTAGTCGAAGTATTCAGTCTAGTTTATAGCTACAGACACAGATAATAGGGGGACTATCAAGGAATTACTTTATTTTCTTGGCAGAAACATGTTGTGTGTACTTGTTACATTACGAAAACACGCCTATACAAAATAATACAATGTAAACTTAACCACCAAAAAAAAGCTAAAGTTTAAGAGGAAAATTCTGTTTTTCTTATTTCTGCCAAAAATACAGATCGTCTGTACTCGTTAGAACTGCCGCCTCACTGAGGCAGTTCTAAAAGTACCCACAATCTATATAGGGCAGAAATAAGAAAAGCAATTGGTAAACCCCAGAGAGGCTTGTACAGTGGGGCTCAAAATTATATAGGCATGTTTTTGTGATGGAATCGCCTGATGGGGCGATTTTAAAAAGTACCTACATCATATGGTTTAATGGAGAATTAAAAGAAATATGTATATATACAATAATTATTCTTGTTTAAGAAACATGTTGTGGGTATTGGATACCTATTAGAAAATGGGGTGATTCTAACAAGAACATGTACCCACATCAAATGGCTTAATGGAGAATTAAAATATATATTAAATAAACATAATCCTTGCTTTATACATTTGTAAAGATGTTGCGGGTACTTGTTAGAATCACCTTGATGTTCATTTGAGGTGATTCTAACCGACCATTCTGTTTGTTTGAATTGAAGTTTTACACCCCCGTCAACACTATTTCGGTCATTTTCAGGGATGGCACCCGACACAGCCCTCCATGTCAACACCAAGCTGTGCATCAACATTCTATCCATACAGTGCTTAGTATTTGTTTGATTTGAGGTTTAACGTCCCCGTCAACACTGTAAAGGTCATTTTGGAGACGCAGTGCTTAGTAGGGTCTGATCAGACTGCACAGGCTGCTGGACACATCTAAAGACATCTTCACACAGTCCATATATATTATTCATACATAAAACAAAAGCTGAGATAAAACTGGGTCGATACACAGGCTGTGCAAGGATCCAATCTGATCACAGCTTTTACGTAGGGATAATCTGGGTCAACAACAGCAGTCAACATGTGGGTTTTACTATGCCCCAGCCCAAATGAGTTGTTAAAAGTTCTCTCACCTTTTTAATAACCTGAAATTAAAATTACCAGCTAGCAAATGCCAAAGGATAAGATGGTTGTTCAGTAACATGGCAACTATTCATACCTGTAAAGTTAAATTACCCACTCTCAAAAACTTGGCCTTTCAGCTGCTAACAGCAAAGTATATATGCATATATCAGCAAGCATTTTAATACTGATTAAGAAGGCCAACAGTACCAGAACACTTGCAAATTCTAAAACTCTGTTTATACCAGAGTCTGCTTGACTGTCGGAAGAATTACGAGAAAGTAGAAAGGTATCATCCAACAGCTGTGATAGAATGGATACAATTCAGCATCTTTGCGCACCAAATCTTTGTACATTTCATCATATGTTGTATTAAAATCATAAATATTAGGCTGGCTTGGAGAAGGCCCTGGTAATTTCACTTGATTTCCTGTTCCAAAGGATCGGACTGGAAAACCTTTTTTCCTGAAATGAAAAAACAAAAACAATTTATCAAATGAAATTAGTTATTGAACAGCAGTTAAGCATGCAACAAGGTGAGGTAATAAGAGACTGAGGTAATTGCCAAATGTGACTGCGCCAGAGGAAGTATATAGGGCGAGCCCACTAGTGAGAAGATTAAAGAGTGAAGACAATATGTCGGCTATTCACATCTCAGTTTCTAAATTATTTTAGTCTTAGTCCCCTTATAGAAGTTATTTGATCACAATAAAAGTTCCACAGAACTGAAGGTAATTACTGGTTATACTTAGCATAATCAGAATGGTTTACTTTTCCAACTAACCAGTTTAAATAGTTGAAGTATACTATTTTGTTATTCAACATTCCAATCAACAACTAGTTTGGCTGATTCACCTACATGTACGTGACCCCCGCCCATCAGGGCTTGAAGAAATATATGGGCTGCATGATGCTTCCAAGCAGAGTTGAAACCGACCCGCACACGAGTACTGGTAAACAGCTTAGAGGCTCTAAGCCTGTCTGGGCAAAGCGGTGTGAGTCGGCCCGTCCATGCTTATAAACCCTATTGGTTTCATTGGGCAGCAGGGCTTGAGATGTCATTTCATCTCAATGTCGGATAAAAGTCCAACAAAATTGGAAGCGTCTCCAAAATGACCTTTACAGTGTTGATGGGTATGTTAAACCTCAAACCAAACAAACGAGTTTGGCTGATCCACCTACATGTATGCGGCCCCCGCCCATCGGGGCTTGAAGAAATATATGGACGGCATGATGCTCCCACGCAGAGCTGAAACCAACCCGCACACAAGTACTGGTAAACCAATTAGAGGATCTAAGCCTGACCAGGCAAAACGGTGGGAGTCGGCCTGTCCATGCTTATAAACGCTATTGGTTTCCTTGGGCATCAGTGTTTGAGATGCCATTTCATCTCAATGTCGGGTAAAAGTCCCACAAAATTGGAAGCAAGGTCTCCAAAATGACCTTTACAGTGTTGACGAGGATGTTAAACCTCAAATCAAACAAACAACCTACTAGTGGCATACTGTACGGTAACTGCACAATCTAGACAGGATGGGAAGTTAGTGTTGTGCACTTATTTTTGCAACCCTAAACCAGAGAATCAGAATACTAAAGTATTAATATATAATCAATGACATTCAGACATGACAATGACACCCATTAATGACTGGAAAATAAGCATATTGCCTAAACTTGCTAAATCTGCAAAGTTTGAGCGAGGCTCCACTCATGCATAATCTAATGTACATGTTAAATATGTTCCCCAGAACCATCAGAGATTGGAATGCCCTTCCCAATTCGACAGCTGAAGGTACTGATGATTGTGTGGCTTAATTTACCTCTTTGGTTAGAGCTAGGGACCAACTTCCCACATCACAGGTTCTGGTGTATGAATGTCATTTGATGTGTCACCAGTAACAATTCTGATTCTGAATACTTGGATCATGTAGAAGATAATAAAGAGAACACAGCTTTGTTTTGTCTGTATTAGAGTTTAATGGCCCAGTCAACACTATTTGGGTAATTTTGAGCCCAATTTTGCTGGGCAGGCTTATACCAATGCGGTTAACCAGTACTGTACACATTCTCTCACAAGAGCCTAACCACTGCCCTTCTTGAGTCAGCGAAGGGAGAGAATGACCGTAGAAATATTTCATGACCAATCTTCACAGAAGAATGTTGCCAACCCCAGCAGGTATTGAACCCGCTTCCTCCTGATCACTAGTCAGACGCACATCCTACGGGGTTACTGAGGCCGGTAGAACTGCATAGCAGAACTTGAAGATTTGCTTGGCATTTTTCAGTTAAAATCCCACACATACCTAAGAATAATTTTGACGAATCTTTTTTTTTTTTTTTGTATTAATGGATACTTAAAGGATCACAATCAAAGTGTTTCAACAAATACCCACAATGCAATCAATGGTTTTCAATTTCTAGGTCACTATTTTGGAACCTTGCCAAATGGTCTGGCATACATTTTCTGTAAACAGTATTTTCTGTAAACAGATATGAAATTTAAAAATATATATATAAGTATTTCTTACTTTTCTAGCATGTAAACGGACTGAAAAAAAAAAAAAAAAAAACGTAAGAGTTTACCGAGCGAGACATTTTACCTTAAGAAACTATGCGCCTCCATACTTCTGTTTTGGTTACTAGAACAAACTACTGCTATCTTTAAATCAGTCATACTGACTTAATCATGAAAAATCATAGAAAGAATATGTTACTAAATATCGGATTTTTTTATCCTGACAAATAAAAACTATCGAACGAAGAGGACAGAGACCGATTAGAGCAGATTTTCTAATTTTATTTTTCGGAAAAAAAAGTATTGTATTCAAAGCAATTTATCTACGATTACTTCCTGTAGGGTAGTTATAAAATACTGATTATGAATTTGGGTAACGAATTCACAAGTTATTAAGAAAAAACTACAGCTAAATTGAGTTTTAATTAAAATAAGACAAAAATAAATAATTGATAATTTTACATCAGTTGATTGCTCTTATCAGATTTATTTTGGATCATAAATGTTTTGTTTTATATGGATTTATTTCCGTCAACAATCAAAATCAGCAAATTTGTCAACCGGATGGTTTCCAGCCAGCCGTGTCTGATTACCCCCAGGACACCGTAAAAATCACCGAAGGACACCTATCTATCTATCTATCTTCTTATACTGAGTCGGTCATATTTGGCCATTACCTCAGTTGGGTGCGTAGCTAAATTTAGAATTTAGCTGAAAAAAAAAAAAAAAGAGAAGTCACTGGATGAGTCCTTAAAACTATTTACAATCTGAATAACAGAGGTATACTAAAACGTATACCTGTGATACTGTGAGTTGTTTACTTTTGATGCCCTTGTTCGAGTTGAAACTGTCACAGGGGTCAAGTATTTATCTTTATTAACGGCCACTGTACCTGAATGTATCTTATAGAAGAAGGTTAAAGAGGACTGCTCACGACGGGCCTCTAGGGACGGCCATTCTAGCTCGTTAAGCATGTCACCGACGCTGCTTCTATTGCGCCATCGTCGGCAGGTCCATCGAGCAGCTGTCCTCTGCACCTTCTCCACCTGCTGAATCTGAGTTTTAACATAGGGATGCCAAATGGGTGATGCATATTCTAGCTGAGGGCGAACCAATGTTTTATATGCAACATCCTTTGTCTGCCTAGGTGCAAAAGCCAAGTTTCGTCTAAGAAATCCTAAAGTCCTAGTTGCTTTTGATGTAATTTCTGAAACGTGTTGACCCCAATCAAGATCATCAGTGATGGTGATACCAAGATATTTGGCGGATTGAACCTGCTCCAAGATTTGCTGGTGTAGTTTATAGTCAAACTTAATTTGTTTGTCAGGAGGGTGACGCGACACCCTCATTGAATGACATTTGGCCACATTGAACTTCATCTGCCAATCGGCCTCCCACTGTGCTAGTTGATTCAGGTCATCTTGTAGAATAAGACAGTCAGAAGAAGAATATATATTCCTATAAAGGACACAATCATCAGCAAACAAACGGACAGATGACCTGATGTTATCAGGGAGATCATTAATGAATACCAAGAAAAGGACCGGTCCAAGGACCGAACCTTGGGGGACACCAGATAAAACAGGGACTGGATCAGACGCTTGGCCATCAAGTACAACTTGTTGTGAGCGCCCTGAGAGCCATGAGCTAATCCACCTGTGTGTGGATCCTCTTATCCCATAGTAATCCAATTTATACAATAGCCTCCTGTGAGGTACCTTGTCAAAGGCCTTAGCGAAGTCCATGATAATCAAGTCAGTCTGTTTGTGGCCACGGTTTGTGGCCCCATCCAGATTGCTCACAATGTCATGGTAAAACTGAACTAATTGAGTTTCGCAAGACCTTTGACTTCGGAAACCATGTTGACAGTCAGCAAGAATGCTCTCTAAGGCTAGGTGCTTGTTGATGTTACTAACTATTATATGCTCCAGGGTTTTGCAACAGATGCATGTTAGCGACACTGGTCTATAATTTGCTGCATCGTATTTTTCTCCTTTTTTATAGACCGGGGTAACATTAGCTTGTCGCCAGTCATCTGGTACAGTGCCCTGGGCGAGTGATTCATTGAAGATAAAGGCCAGCACAGGTGAAATTTCAGCACCACATTCTTTAAGCACCCTGGCATTCAGGTCATCCGGCCCAGATGCCTTATGTATTTTGAGCTTACCTAACAGTTTGGCGACCCCGTTTGGGTCAACTGTTATGTCCCCCATTGAGGGGAACTGACTATTACCTTTAGTTGGTAGCTCACCATCAGTTTCACGCGTAAATGCAGATTGAAACTGTTTGTTACATATGTTGGCCTTATCGCGCGAATCTGTTTTGAGAATACCGTTATCTCTTAACGAAGTGATCCCAAAGGCTTCCTTTTTCAGGGACTTTACAAATGACCAAAACTTTTTTACTTTACCATTCTTCTGGGGACTGTCGGGATCTGTATTATCATCCTCAAAGGTAAAGATGCTGGAAACATGCTTCCAATATGCATCTCTTATTACCTTTTGTACATGTGCTCTGAACCTTTTGTAATGGCTCTTAACGTCAGGGCTACTAGACTTACGAGCACGAAAGTACATTCGATTGCGTCTTCTAATTAGATGCTTGATCGTGTTGTCGATCCAAGGCGCACTATGCTTTGTTTTGGTCATTTTCGTTGGAATAAACCTTTCCATAGCCGCAGTTAATTCGGTCTTAAAATTGACCCACATGTCGTTAACTGACATGTGCGAAAGGTCAGAGGAAAGGAACGAATCTCTAAATCGCGCCATATGGTCTCGCAGACCATCCATATCCGCACGTTTATATAGATATATTTTACGCGGGGCTTGTCTGATTCGTTTTGCTTTTATGTCGTATTCAATAAGGACTATGTCGTGATCGGCTTTGCCGATCGGGGGCATCCCCTTAACTCGATTAACTGGGGATGGTGAATTTGTAAATAATAGATCGAGGGTCTTCTCTTGACGGGTGGGTATATTAATTACTTGGGCTAGGCAGTGTTCTTTCATTATATCTAAAAGCTGTTGCTGTGTCTGCCTTTTAGATACCCCATGGGGCACCTGCATGTTGCACCATTCAATGTCACCACAATTGAAGTCTCCGCCAACCAAAATATGGGCATTTGCATTTGACATTATCCTAGACAAAGATGAATTAAAAGCCTCAAGATATTCTGGGTCAATCTGATCTGGGGGGCGATAAAAGGAACCAAGGTACAGAGTCTTACGTCCAATAATGTTCAATTTACACCAAACTAATTCACATTTGGTGTCCAACTCCGGAGTTTCTGTACAGAGTAGGTCTCGCTTGAAAGCCACAAAGACACCTCCATGTGAATCCCCAACTCTGTCTTTCCGGATAGCCTCAAAAGATTCTGGAAAAATTTCTGAGTTTTTAATTTCTGGGGTTAGCCAGGACTCATTGCCCAAAATGATGTCCGGCTTAGCTGAGTCGATAATAGTATGAAGTTCAGCCCTTTTGTTCTTTATTGACTGACAATTCATAATCAATATTCTGAGGGTCAGAATCAGAATCAGAATTGTTACTGGTGACACGTGAAATGACATTCATACACCAGGACCTGTGATATGGGAAGTTAGTCCCTAACTGTAACCAAAGAGGTAAACTTAGTTACACAGTCATCAGCACCTTCAGCTGTCGAAATAATCGAATCGGGAAGGGCATTCCAATCTCTAATGGTTCGGGGGAAGAACGATTCTTTATTAATGTCCGTTCTTGCAGTAAGGGTCTGAAATGCCAATGAATGGTGATTTCTACAGTGCCTAGCCGGGGGGGGGGGGGGGGACAAGGTCATCTGTTGTAATGCTAGCAGCACCCTTTAGACCTTTGTATAAAAGGCTGAGCCTACTGTCTTTCCTCCTTTCCTTGAGAGACTCCCATTTTAATTTTCCAAGTATTCCAGTCATGCTCCCAGTTCAAAGCAGAAATCGCCTGTTACAAATCTAGCAGCTCTATTCTGAATGTTTTCAATTTCTTCGTTAAGGACCACTCCACTGGGGTCCCAGATACAACTGCCATATTCCAAGATTGGGCGAACAAGACCTTTATATGCTGCCTCTTTTACATCCTGAGGGCACTGATGAAGATTTCGCCTCAGGAAACCAAGTGTTCTATTTGCCTTAGTACACATGTTGCTAATATGAGTATTCCATCTCAAGTTGTGTGCGATTGTCACTCCAAGGAATTTAATGGAGTCCACATTCTCGAGGGCCGTTCCCTCTAAGGTGTAGGAAGCCTCAACTTTATTAGATCTCTTCCTAGTTATCTGCATAATGTTGCATTTAACTGGCTGAAATCTCATGCCCCATTTTCGGGCCCAACATCCTAATCTATCTATGTCATTCCGAAGGTTCAGTGAGTCATCTGTATCTCTAATTTCCCGGTAGCAAAAACAGTCGTCTGCGAACAGTCTTATTTCTGAGTCAATATCAGTGGAAATATCATTGATGTACAGGGAGAACAACAACGGACCAATAACAGTCCCTTGTGGGACTCCAGACAGAACTGGAGCCCACTCTGAAGATTCACCATTAACAACAACACGCTATTTTCTGTAGCAAAGAAAGGAATATATCCATTTGAGAGTCTTCCCCCCCCCCAATTCGGTAACCAAAATAACTTAGATTTAAGAAGTTCATGAGGTGGGGTGTCAAAAGCCTTCTCAAAGACCAGAATAAAAGTGTCCACCTGTCCCCCTTTGTCCAAGATTTTTGCCCAGTCATTAATAACTGTGCTCAGCTGAGTTTCACAACAATGCCTTTTCCTGAATGCATGTTGTCTGTCTGACAAAAGTTTATGTTCATCCAAGTGGTACATGATGTTCGAGCAGACTATATGTTCAAGCAATTTACACACAACACAAGTCAGAGACACAGGGCGATAATTACGGGCAAGAGCCCTATCTCCTTTTTGAAGAGTGGACAAATGTTCGCTAAGAGCCATTCTTTGGGGATTTCACCCGTATCAAGAGACTGTTGAAACAGGTGTGCAAAAGCTGGACCTAACTCATTTGCTAGTTCCTTCTGGACTCTAGGATGAAGTTCATCAGGTCCTAAGGCTTTACTGGGGTTTAAGCCTTGAAGTAACTTGATTACTCCTGCAGCTGACACAACAATATTATCCATGAATGGGACCGATCTTCCACTCAATGGAACCTCCGTGAACTCAGTTTTATTAAACGCATCATTGAATTGACCAACAAGTTCATCTGCCCTTTCAGAGTCTGATTCAGCAACCCAGTTTCCTCCTCTTTTAATAAGGGGTGGGATACCTTAACCGTAGTTAACCTCTGGTTAACCAAACTTTGATCGAACGACCTCTGGTTCCAAGGCCGATCGCAGTATAAGTAGAAAGAAAGAAAGAAAGATACGTGACGTCAGTCTAGTCCAACCAGACTAAGCGTTGGTTTCTTTGGTACAGCATTGTACAAGATGGTGGCGAAAAGTAAGAAAATATGTTGGCCAAAGGGAAAATACATATTTTTAGTGCTGTTAAAGCAACTTATTGGACTTAAATCTCTTCTGCAACAAGGTCTATCGGAACCCGAATTTTATGGTGACTTAGTATATAAATTCAGAAAAATATATAACCGCAATGACTTCAGCACCCAATTTCGTAAAATCATTCTTCGATATAAAAAGATTGGGTACAACATGGATATTATACGACAGACTGCATGCATGGTAGTTAACCCAATCACGGTTGGCAACTTTGCTTCCCTCTTTAATTGCACGCCGGTGGGTCAGGCCTCAGATTCTATGACGGCTCCAACGTAAAGGCTTATTGAGAATTAGAGAGATCTAATTCAAGGTAATGTTGGTTGGTGCCTGATGCTCTGTCTCTGGTTGGGCCCATCGGAGTCTAACTGTTGGTTTTCTTTTGCTCCAGCATTTCAGTGGTTTCTTGCTGTCGAGTCCTCACCGTTGTCTCACCTCTGTGGTTCTTTGATTTTTGTGTTCACGGAGATGTTGCACTGATGAGTTAGGAGGCCTTCATGCGGACTGAACAAATTATTTGTCTAAATCGCGACGGAAGTAAGGGCGAGGATTGTGGCCACGTAAAATCGATTTAAGCCCCCCAGTGGAAATCTTCCACTGACCGTTCCAAGGCGGATCTTCTGTGGCGATTTATTTATGTTGTTGTTTGTTACTTAGTGTGTGTATCACTTGTGTCTTTTAATTTTGATGGCCATATGGCCATTTTGTGGGAAAGTAACTGTCCTTATGGCCTTCTTTTGTTTAGGTTTCCATTATGGTCTGGTCGCTTAATGTTTGTATTTCTTTCCCTTTGGTGTCTTTTATGGGTGGAGTAAGTTAATTGTATCAATTCCTGATCTTTGTTTTACTTCTACTTTGCTGTATTTGTAAGAAGATGTTAAATGTGCGCAATATGAAATATAGAATCGGCACTGCTAGTTCTGCAGTGTTCAAACTGGTGATCTCCCTCGTCGTCCCAAAAATAGCAATTAATCGTTCCATGGGGGCTGCCATGTTCGTTTACCAAACATCCACAAGAGGTTGATCGATCACACTTGTGGAGGAACATGCGCAATTTGACTTACGCTAACATAGTCTGGTTGATGATCGAAGTCGCTGTTTTAATGAAACACGTATTAGCTTTTACTAAAAGCTTGAGTCTACGCTTAGCACACATTCATTTGTGTAGTCATAGGATTCGAAAGTCAAATGACAAAGATATTCATGTATTTCCTGTATAAGTGTGTCAGTAAATACGGAAACATGTATAATAGTCAAAGATTCCAAACAATGACACCAGTTTCATATATAAACCAAACTACCAATCTGTTACTAGGACAATCACTCGTACTAAGGAAACGAAATATCGGTAGAACAGATGCATTTGCCTTCTTCTAGTGAAAACAAACAAAAATAGATATACTATATCATTAAGGGGAAGTCAACACCATGTGAACCCAGAAAACATGTGTATTTTGTACGCGAAGAGGGTGTGACAAACTTTTGGAAGTGTTCCGGTCAATCCCGGTTATTAATAATTATAACAAATAACACTGATGACCAGTCAATAGAATATAGCATTCAACCAATAGTGACCCTTTCTTTACTGCTTCTGGAGCAAAAGTAAACCTTAGTCTATGCCCACAGGCGTTTACAATTACACGGATGACATGCTAATAGAAAATCACTGTTGCTATCCTTTTGGCTTTCCGCTATTGATGTTTTCATTAGGGTCTAGTTGTTTCATGTTTGTGCTTTTTTCCCTTTGGTGTCTCTGATTGGAGGTGTGGGTTAAATGTATCGGTTCCTGATTATTGCCTATGAACTGCAGCCGTTGGCTGTATTTGTTTGTTTGATTTGAGGTTTAACGTCCCCGTCAACACTGTACAGGTTATTTTGGAGACGTTGCTTCCAATTTTGTGGGACTTTTACCCGACATTGAGATGAAATGAAATCTCAAAGCCCTGTCGCCCAATGAAACCAATAGGGTTTATGCATGGACGGTCCTACTGGCACCACTTTGCCTGGGCAAGTTTAGATCCTCTAAGCTGTTAACCAGTACTCGTGTGTCGTGGGTTTCAGCTCTGCGTGGCCAAAATATTTCTTTAAGCCCAAACGGACAGCTTTGAAAGTACAGAGGGCTTTAGCTGATGACAGCATTTGCCATTCGCTGTATGTGTTACAGAATGCCAAGACAAGCTTTCTACGTAATATTGGTACCTAATCTTCATAAAAGATCATACAAAGCACGGTTTATTGCCAATTCAAGCTCTTGTACCATCAATGAACTCCCCAAATTATTAACTTCATGTTTTACTGCCATAAGAAACATGTGATTAAATATTGCGAAAAAGTCTTTGAAAGATCAGGTCGGCCTACAAAAAATTCAATGAAGTTTTGATGCTCCGTCTCTGGTCAGGCCCATCGGAGTCTAACTGTTGGTTTTCTTTTGCTCCAGCATTTCAGTGGTTTCTTGCTGTCGAGTCCGCACCATTGTCTCACCTCTGTGGGTCTTTGATTATTTGTGTTGTTCACGGAGATGTTGCACTGATGAGTTAGGAGGCCTTCATGCGGAACAAATTATTTGTCTAAATCACGACGGAAGTAAGGACGAGGATTGTGGCCACGTAAAATCGATTTAAGCCCCCCCCCCCCCCCCCCGGAAATCTTTTCACTGACCGTTCCAAGGCGGTTCTTCTGTGGCGGTTTATTTATGTTGTTGTTTGTTAATTACTGTGTGTATCACTTGTGTCTTTTTATTTTGGATGGCCATATGGCCATTTTGTGGGAAAATAACTGTCATTATGGCCTTCCTTTGTTTAGGTTTCCATTATGGTCTGGTCGCTACATGTTTGTGTTTCTTTCCCTTTGGTGTCTTTGATGGGTGGAGTAAGTTAATTGTATCGATTCCTGATCTTTGTTTTTCTTCTACTTTAAATAAATTGAAATCCAGACATTTTCGTGCTTCAAGTCTGTCTACTTATGATTTTTCCACCCTTTACCCTTCACTTCCTCATAATCTTATAAAAGAAAAACTTAATGATTCAACTGAATGGACATTCCATAGGGAAGACTCCCTCTATCGTGCATGTAATGTAAGAAATGCTTTTTTTCAGTTCTGAAGAGCACAAAAATGCTTTATGGTCATTTCAGAACGCGTGTTAAGCTCTCACCTTTCTACTTGATAATATTTACATAATATTTGGTACTATGTTATTTAGACAAGTTGTGGGTCAGTGGTGGAGATCACTTTGGGATCAGATAGCAGGTTTCGATCCCCGGCCATGTCAAAGAGCTTATGTTAATTGTTTCTGATAGATATCAGAAGCAGATATCTATCAGATATGCTAAGTTTAATAAAGCTTTGTATCTCTATGAGCTACTATACTTTGTTATTTAAGCATCAGTGTCATGGAATTATTCAGTTGCATAGACTCGTGTATGCTATGCTGTGCTCGCTCTTCGGCTATTTCTTTTCTTTCTACTTATACTGCGATCGGTCACATCTGACCATTACTCGCAGGTGAACATTACATACTCAGCAGATTTGCAGGATGAAAGCCTACACAGTAACCGGTGGGGGTCTTTAACCTGCACAGGGCATGACTCTCCCTGCACAGGGGGCCTCAAGTTAACGTCCCGATCCGAAGGAAGGTGCACTTTATGACATTCATCCCTGCAAATGATGCCAATGGAACTTGTTCGGACACCGAACTTTTATCGTCGCTGCCGGGGATCGAACCCGGGGCCTCTAGCATCAGAGGCAAGTGTACTAACCACTGAGCTATCACGGCTAAGCCTATTTACATATTACAGCATACACATGAGCAGCTTTGAGATCTATCTATCTATCTAGTCCGAGAAAAAAAGAGACCGAATAGCGGTTGATTGGCCAGAATGGGCTTGTCCGGGTGACGTCACTGCAGAGAGGCTCCTAGAGTGTCACAACACTCTCCCCCATTTTTGAGAACTTGTTCCACCATAGATGAGAACTGGTTCCACCATAGCTAATACAGTGTACTATGTGGCCATAGTAATAGTTGTATATTTTAAATTTAAAACTTGAAATGTGAAACCTTAATGCTGTTTTAAGAATATTGATTTAAAATTTAGATATTTAACTGTGTGAGATTATTGGTTTTATGGCCCTATAAATATGTTCGAGAATGGGTTATCCTTTGGAAGCAAGGAATACACCACAGAACTGGAAAATATGGAGTGCACATGTTTTCTGGGCCAGACTAGCTAGTTTCGGCCATTTAGGCCTCATCAGTGACCCTAAGCTATTTTCAAAATTCCACAATGGAATCAATGATCCCAAAGGACAAGAAAATCTAAACTACACTATGATGTAGGGCAGGGAGACTTTTTACGGCCGCCACACATTCCCAGACAACAGCTGTAGTGACGTCAAAAATTTACGAGAAAGGGTTATCCTTTGGAAGCAAGGAATACACCACAGAACTGGAAAATATGGAGTGTAAATGTTTTCTGGGCCAGACTTACTAGTTTCGGCCATTTAGGCCTCATCAGTGGCCCTCAGATATTTTCAAAATTCCACAATGGAATCAATAATCCCAAAGGACAAGAAAATCTAAACTACACTATGATGTAGGACAGGGAGACTTTTTACGGTCGCCACACATTCCCAGACAAAGCTGTAGTGACGTCAATTATGTTCGAGAAACGGTTATCCCTTGGAAGCAAGGAATACACCACAGAACTGGAAAATATGGAGTGTACATTTTTCTGGGGCAGACTACCTAGTTTCGGCTATTTAGGCCTCATCAGTGACCCTCAGATATTTTCAAAATTCCACAATGGAATCAATGATCCCAAAGGACTAGAAAATATAAACTACAGTATGATGTAAAGCAGGGAGACTTTTTACGGTCGCCACACACTCCCAGACAACAGCTGTAGTGACGTCAAATATCTTCGAGAAAGGGTTATCCTTTGGAAGCAAGGAATACACCTCAGAACTGGAAAATATGGAGTGTTCATGTTTTCTGGGCCAGACTAGCTAGTTTCGGCCATTTAGGCCTCATCAGTGGCCCTCAGATATTTTCAAAATTCCACAATGGAATCAATGCTCCCAAAGGACAAGAAAATCTAAACTACACTATGATGTAGGGCAGGGATACTTTTTAAGGTCGCCACACATTCCCAGACAACAGATGTAGTGACGTCAATTATGTTCGAGAAAGGGTTATCCTTTGGAAGCAAGGAATACACCACAGAACTGGAAAATATGGAGTGTACATGTTTTCTGGGTTAGACTAGCTAGGCCATTTAACTTACAGAGATACTTCTTAATTAAACGAGGATGAAATCTGAGAACTCGGAGAAAAACTACCTGACCTTCTGTTGCAGAATTAAGTATTTTGAAAAGATGAAAGTTAATATACATTATATATGTTGTAAGAAAGACTAAATTTGAGCCGATAGTAATTTAAAAATGATGTGCATAGCCACTGCACACAATTTGTCAGTAACAGGGTTCTGCAAAGAATTAAAGTGTTTAACACTGAAGGGACAACATAAAGAAATGTAAGCACTGGAGTCTCGGTTGACTTTAGAAACATGACTAGCAACTTGAAATAAAGAATTTTAACTATAAGAACCAAAGATGACTGCATAAAAGAAATAACACAAATGTGTAATTAAAGCCAATAAAAACAATATCCAAGATGTGTATGCTTTACATAAATTGAATGGACAAGCATCTGTATATTGTTTTATCAGTATGATTTAGAAGTAGTGTTTGTTTTTAGCTGTGCTCGTTCCATATAAAAAAAAATTGCAGTAAAGTGTAAAATATTGTGTTCAAATTGTACTGAGCAATAAACACAACAGAATCTGCCACAATTAACCGACATTTCATACATAGCAAAATCACAACAGCATTACAAATATCATATATATATATATATATATATGCACTTTATGCACAGGCATGATAAGAAAGATATCACTATGGTACAATAAATGTACCAGCATAACAATACATATACATAATTATAAAATAAAAGTGGAGGCAATGATCAGGAATCGATACAATTAACCCACAGCTCCAATCAGAGACACCAAAGGGAAAGACACACAAAACATGAAACAACAGACCCCAATGGAAACACCAACAGCGGAAAGCCAAAACGACAGTTACTTTCCCACAAAATGGACAATAGGCTATCCAAAATAAAACAATATAAGCGACACAAACACCCAAAGACAAACCATAACAAAAATAAACCGCGACAGAAGAACCGCCTTGGAACGGTCAGCCGAAACGAATTGGTGACTTAGTATATAAATTCAGAAAAATATATAACCGCAATGACTTCAGCACCCAATCTCGTAAAATCATTCTTCGATATAAAAAGCTTGGGTACAGCATGGATGTTATTCGACAGACTGCATGTATGGTAGTTAACCCAATCACGGTTGGCAACTTTGCTTCCCTCTTTAATTGCACCCGGTGGGTCAGGCCTCAGATTCTAAGACGGTTCCAACGTAAAGGCTTTTTGAGAATTAGAGAGATCTAATTCAAGGTAATGTTGGTTGATACCTGATGCTCTATCTCTGGTCGGGCCCATCGGAGTCTAACTGTTGGTTTTCTTTTGCTCCAGCATTTCAGTGGTTTCTTGCTGTCGATTCCTCACCGTTGTCTCACCTCTGTGGTTCTTTGATTATTTGTGTTCATGGAGATGTTGTCCTGATGAGTTAGGAGGCCCTCATGCGGACTGAACAAATTATTTGTCTAAATCGCGACGAAAGTAAGGGCGAGGATTGTGGCCACTTAAAATCGTTTTAAGCCCCCCCCCCCCCCCCCCCACACACACACACCAGTGGAAATCTTTCCACTGACCGTTCCAATGCGGTTCTTCTGTGGCGGTTTATTTATGTTGCTGTTTGTTACTTACTGTGTGTAACATTTGTGTCTTTTTGTTTTGGATGGCCATATGGCCATTTTGTGGGAAAGTAACTGTCCTTATGACCTTCCTTTGTTTAGGTTTCCATTAATTATAATCTGGTCACTTCATGTTTGAATTTCTTTCCCTTCCTTTGGTGTCTTTGATGGGTGCAGTAAGTTAATTGTATCGATTCCTGATCTTTGTTTTACTTTTACTTTCCACTAGTTGGGGGGGGGGGGGGGGGCTTAAATCGATTTTATGTGGCCAAAATCCTCGCCCTTACTTCCGTCGCGATTAAGACAAATAATTTATTCAGTCCGCATGAAGGCCTCCTAACTCATCAGTGCAACACCTACGTGAACACAAAAAATCAAACAACCACTGAGATGAAAAAGCGGTGAGGACTCGACAGCAAGAAACCACTGAAATGCCGGAGCAAAAAAAAAAAAAAAAAAAAAAAAAAAAAAACAGTACTTAAGACTCCGATGGGCCCAACCAGAGACAGAGTATCAGACACCAGAAAGTAAGGGCGAGGATTGTGGCCACGTAAAATCGATTTAAGCCCCCCCCCCCCACACACACACCAGTGGAAATCTTTCCACTGACCGTTCCAATGCGGTTCTTCTGTGGCGGTTTATTTATGTTGCTGTTTGTTACTTACTGTGTGTAACATTTGTGTCTTTTTGTTTTGGATGGCCATATGGCCATTTTGTGGGAAAGTAATTGTCCTTATGACCTTCCTTTGTTTAGGTTTCCATTAATTATAATCTGGTCGCTTCATGTTTGAATTTCTTTCCCTTTGGTGTCTTTGATGGGTGCAGTAAGTTAATTGTATCGATTCCTGATCTTTGTTTTACTTTTAATTTCCACTAGTTGGGGGGGGGGGGGGGGGGGGCTTAAATCGAGTTTATGTGGCCAAAATCCTCGCCCTTACTTCCGTCGCGATTAAGACAAATAATTTATTCAGTCCGCCTGAAGGCCTCCTGACTCATCAGTGCAACACCTACGTGAACACAAAAAATCAAACAACCACTGAGATGAAAAAGCGGTGAGGACTCGACAGCAAGAAACCACTGAAATGCCGGAGCAAAAAAAAAAAAAAAAAAAAAAAAAAAAACAACAAAAAAAAACAACAGTACTTAAGACTCCGATGGGCCCAACCAGAGACAGAGTATCAGACACCAACCAACGTTACATTGAATTAGATCGCACAAATTCACAGTAAGCCTTTACGCTGGAACCGTCATAGAATCTGAGGCCCGACCCACTGGCGTGCAATTAAAGAGGGATGCAAAGTTGTCAACCGTGTTTGGGTTAACTGCCATGCATGCAGTCTTTCGTATAGCATTTATGTTGTACCCAATCTTTTCATATCGAAGATTCATTTTACGAAATTGGGTGCTGAAGTCATTGCCGTTATATATTTTTCTGAATTTATATAGACGGATCCAATGTTTTGACACGTGACCTTGTTTACATTTCACTGCGCATGCGCCAATTACCTCCCCTGTCGAGGTACTCTTTTATCTGGTTGGCAAAACATGACTGTTGCCGTACAGTGTCAATGAGAATTTCGAATATTTATCGTGTGATTAAACTCATTTCTTTTCCAAAAAATTAAATGATCCTTGTCAGTTTGTGTTTTTGAAGTAATAAATGTTATAGAACCAGTCTCTTCTGACATTTTATCGCACATTTGTTTGCCTAAAAAGCATAATAAAACTACCCACCATCATGCCAAAACGTAGTCGATGCGCTTTATTTAACGAATGGGAATAAGATTAAAGCATGGATATTTTCTATCCAATTTTATACGAAAAAGAAGCGGTTTAGTGTCAAAAATGGTTTATGGCAAACAGTTTTGATAGAAAGACGATTTAACAAAGGTTATTACAGAAGATAATTCGTGCTACATCAACGGTAGAGTATGGAACCGGAAGTTTTTTCCCACCAGATAAAACGAGGCTAATGACCTTTGACCTTGTGTGACGTAGACTTTGGATGTGTCTGTACTAAGTCACCATAAAATTCGAGTTCCGGTAGACCTTGTTTAAGTCCAATATTGAAATCTGAAATTAAATCAGAATTACGTCTATAAAATTTTGAAAAGGCTTTGCGTAGTTTATGGTACCGATAACCCTGATTAAGAAGTTTAGCCGTTAACAATTTATTACGAGTGTTGAAGTCAGTTACATGACTACACACTCTGGCAACTCGAATTAACTGCGAAATATAAACGCCATAGGATGGCACACGAGGAACATCACCATCCAAAACGGGAAAATTTACAATCTCAAAATCAAAATCATCGCGTTTATCATATTTTTTTTTTTCAAAAACAAACCCATCTGCAATAGATAGATGTCAATCCGAAAAAGGGGCCTCGGTATCAGAAAAAAAAAATACTTTATTTAACTGAAGTTCTGTGGGGTTAATTTGACTGATCAAACCATCGAAATAGGTATTATCAATATGTAATAAACCATCCAAATATCTAGAAGTGGAGCTAAAAGCTTCAATGATTTCAGACTGGTTTTCAGCAGAAAGGAACATCATAAAGTCTCTCTCATAACAAAACAAAAACAGATCAGCCAAAAGTGGTGCGCAATTAGTACCCATCGGAATACCCACAACTTGTCTAAATAACTTAGTACCAAATCGTATGTAAATGTTGTCAAGTAGAAAGGTGAGAGCTTCACACACTTTCTGACATGACCATAAAGTATAATTTTTATGCTCTCCATAAGTGAAAAACGCATTTCTTACATTACATCCAAGATAGAGGGAGTCTTCCCGTTGAAATGTACATTCAATTAAATCATTAAGTTTTTCTTTTATAAGATTATGAGAAAGTGTAGTTTAAAGGGTGGAAAAAATCATAAGTAGACAGACTTGAAGCACGAAAACGCCTGGATTGCAATTTATTTAAAACTTCATTCGAATTGTTTATAGGCCAAAACAGACTTAGTATATAAATTCAGAAAAATATATAACCGCAATGACTTCAGCACCCAATTCCGTAAAATCATTCTTCGATATAAAAAGATTGGGTACACCATGGATGTTATACGACAGACTGCATGCATGGTAGTTAACCCAATCGCGGTTGGCAACTTTGCTTCCCTCTTTAATTGCACGCCGGTGGGTCAGGCGTCAGATTCTATGACGGTTCCAACGTAAAGGCCTATTGAGAATTAGAGAGATCTCATTCAAGGTAATGTTGGTTGGTGCCTGATGCTCTGTATCTGGTCGGGCCCATCGGAGTCTAACTGTTGGTTTTCTTTTGCTCCAGCATTTCAGTGGTTTCTTGCTGTCGCGTCCTCACCGTTGCCTCACCTCTGTGGTTCTTTGATTATTTGTGTTCACGGAGATGTTGCACTGATGAGTTAGGAGGCCTTCATGCGGACTGAACAAATTATTTGTCTAAATCGCGACAGAAGTAAGGGCGAGGATTGTGGCCACGTAAAATCGATTTAAGCCCCCAGTGGATATCTTCCCACTGACCGTTCCAAGGCGGTTCTTCTGTGGCGGTTTATTTATGTTGTTGTTTGTTAGTTACTGTGTGTATCACTTGTGTCTTTTTATTTTGGATGGCCATATGGCCATTTTGTGGGAAAGCGACTGTCCTTATGGCCTTCCTTTGTTTAGGTTTCCATTATGGTCTGGTCGCCTAATGTTTGTGTTTCTTTTCCTTTGGTGCCTTTAATGGGTGGAGTAAGTTAATTGTATCGATTCCTGATCTTTGTTTTACGTCTACCTTCTACCTGACCTTTCGAAGACTTTTTTGCAATATTTTATCCCATGTTTTTTGATGACAGTAAAACATGAAGTTAAAAAATTTGGATAGTTCAGTGGTGGTACAAGAGCTTGAATTTGCAATAAACCGTGCTTTGTATGGTCTTTTATGAAAGTTTAGGTAACCAATATAACGTAGCAGTGTTTGTGTCGTTTATATTATTTTATTTTGGATAGCCTATTGGCCATTTTGTGGGAAAGTAATTGTCCTTTTGGTTTTCCGCTATTGATGTTTCTATTAGGGTTGTTTCATGTTTGTGGTTGTTTCCCTTTGGTGTCTCTGATGGGGGCTGTGGGTTAAATGTACCGATTCCTGATCATTGCCTCCACCTCTATTCTGTCCTTGCCTTCTGTACCACAGACAGCAAATTTTGTGGCTGAATGACACATGTGTTCATCAACTAAAGCCCTCTCTACAGCTAAAGGCTAAAGTTCATAGGCCTTAGTACCACCAAGTTCTTACTGAACAGAACAGAACAGTACATATACTTTATTTCTCTCAGGTCATATACATGGTATATGATGAATATACTATTACAGTTGCAGTTGCGGTTGTTAACAAGTGTACAGAATATATTATTCAAATACGATGTGTAGAAGAGGCTATCATATTCAACAATTAAACATAGATTTTAAATCTGGGGAGCAGAGGGGAAGTGTAGTGTAAAGTTGTGTAGTGTAGTGTAGTATAGTATAGTATAGTACAGTGTAGTGAAGAGTATCGAGGTGTAGCGTATATTGAAACTTAGCATAGTATAAGCATGGCATGTCATGACAGAACATGGCATGGCATGGCATTGCATGACATGTAATGGTATGGAATCACTTGACTTGGCATATCCTGGTAAAGAAAATAGTCGCATTTCTAGTTGGACGCAGATCAGACTGGGCGGATGCTCAGTCTTATCCGCATACTCGATTGGAGAGCTTAGCCTCTAAAATCACAGTAAATACCGTTTTAATAGCCGAACGTGCTTAACCCGGTCCAATCAATGGCCAGTCAAACGAATCGATAAACCGGTTACTGGAAATCGTTGAAATGAGAGCGACACACGTGAAGAGTGTTAACAGTGAAGTAGAAGTAAAACAAAGATCAGGAATCGATACAATTAACTTACTGCACCCATCAAAGACACCAAAGGGAAAGAAACACAAACATTAAGCGACCAGACCATAATGGAAACCTAAACAAAGGAAGGCCATAAGGACAGTTACTTTCCCACAAAATGGCCATATGGCCATCCAAAATAAAAAGACACAAGTGATACACACAGCAAGTAACAAACAACAACATAAATAAACCGCCACAGAAGACCCGCCTTGGAACGGTCAGTGGAAAGATTTCCACTGGGGGGCTTAAATCGATTTTACGTGGCCACAACCCTCGCCCTTACTTCCGTCGCGATTTAGACAAATAATTTGTTCAGTCCGCATGAAGGCATCCTAACTCATCAGTGCAACATCTCCGTGAACACAAAAAATCAAAGAACCACAGAGGTGAGACAACGATGAGGACTCGACAGCAAGAAACCACTGAAATGCTGGAGCAAAAGAAAACCAACAGTTAGACTCCGATGGGCCCAACCAGAGACAGAGCATCAGGCACCAACCAACATTACCAAGAATTAGATCTCTCTAATTCTCAATAAGCCTTTACGTTGGAGCCGTCATAGAATCTGAGGCCTGACCTACCAGTGTACAATCAAAGAGGGAAGCAAAGTTGCCAACCGTGATTGGGTTAAATACCATGCATGCAGTCTGTCGTATAACATCCATGTTGTACCCAATCTTTTTATACCGAAGAATGATTTTACGAAATTGGGTGCTGAAGTCATGGAGGTTATATATTTTTCTGAATTTATATACCAAGTCACCATAAAATTCGGGTTTCGATAGACCTTGTTGCAGAAGAGATTTAAGTCCAATATTGAATTTTGAAATTAAATCGGAATGGCGTCTATAAAATTTAGAAAAGGCTTTGCGTAGTTTATGGTACCGATATCCCTGATTTAGGAGTTTAGCCGTTAATAATTTATTACGAGTGTTGAAGTCAATTACATGACTACACACTCTAGCAAATCGAATTAATTGCGAAATATAAACGCCATAGGATGGCGCACGAGGAACATCACCATCCGAAAAAGGAAAATTTACAATCTCAAAATCAAAGTCATCGCGTTTATCATAAACTTTGCACGAAACAAACCCATCTACAATAGATAGATGTAAATCCAAAAACGGGGCCTCGGTATCAGAAGAATTTGCTTTATTTAACTGAAGTTCTGGGGGTAAATCTGACTGATCAAACCATCGAAATAGGTATTATCAATATTTAATAAATCATCTAAATATCTAGAAGTGGAGCTAAAAGCTTCAATAATTTCAGATTGGTTATCAATGGAAAGCGACAACATGAAGTCTCTTTCATAACAATACAAGAACAGATCAGCCACAAGAGGTGCGCAATTCGTACCCATCGGAATACCCTTAATTTGTCTAAATAACTTAGCACCGAATCTAATATAAATATTGTCAAGTAGAAAAACACGTAGTCAAACAACGACCACATTGTTAGCGGCCTTATCAGCTTGAGCCAAAACAAACTTCCCATGAAATTCTTGAATACCTAGTTTAAGGTGACGTAAAGATGTCTTAGGTTTAGGAGGTAATCAGCTCGTATTTTGCGAATAAACACAATTGCGTTTGTTCACTAATTTCAAAATGATAAGTTTCCATTCCTTAAGAGCTTTATGCTCAACATACTCTCGTTTACACCATCGATTACCAAATTCATTCAAGGCAGCAGCGATTTCATCTCTACATCTATTGAAATCAATTTTAGAAGGAAATCGATATTTCGGTCCTTTAGATATTATAAATACGTATCCTAGAATCAGGAATAATTTTTAAATTGCCGGTAATAATATGACCTCCAGCAGGATAGCAATACATTGAATTTTTACAATCACATGTATCAGGAGTGATAGTGTCAATATCAAGATCAGAAACAAAATAGAAGTGACGGCAATGGTCAGGAATCGATACAATCAACCCACAGCTCCCATCAGAGACACCAAAGGGAAAGAAACACAAACATGAAACAACAGACCCTAATGGAACCACCAACAGCGGAAAGCCAAAAGGACAGTTACTTTCCCACAAAATGGCCAAAAGGCTATCCAAAATAAAATAACGTAAGCGACACAAACACCCAAAGACAAACCATATTAAAAATAAACCGCAACAGAAGAACCGCCTTGGAACGGTCAGCGGAAACGAATTCCACTGGGGGGCTTAAATCGATTTTACGTGGCCACATCGCGCCCTTACTTCCTTCGCGATTTAGACAAATAATTTGTTCAGTTCGCATTAAGGCCTCTTAACTCAGTGCAACATCTCCATGAACACAAATAATCAAACAACCACAGAGATGAGACAACGGTGAGGACTCGACAGCAAGAAACCACGGAAATGCTGGAGCAAAAGAAAACTAACAGTTAGACTCCGATGGGCCCGACCAGAGACAGAGCATCAGGCACCAACCAACATTACCTTGAGTTAGATCTCTAATGCTCAATAAGCCTTTATGTTGGAACCGTCATAGAATTTGAGGCCTGACCCACCGGCGTGCAATTAAAGAGGGAAGCAAAGTTGTCAACCGTGATTGGGTTAACCACCATGCATGCAGTCTGTCGTAGAACATTTATGTTTTATACCGAAGAATGATTTTACGAAATTGGGTGCTGAAGTCATTGCGGTTATATAACAAGAGCCCATCAATTATTTCCTAAAGTTATTTTACTCCGATTGCACCCAAAATATTCAATTATAAAACCGTGCTGCAAGGTCTAGATGCCAAGACCATTGCCCAAAACCCCTCCGAACGTTCATGTAATGTCTCAGATTTTTGTTACAATCCAGCAGGTCACATCATTACAGGAGACCCCAATATTGTTAGAAATGACAAACTTCGAGACATTCTTTCAAAAGGCCGCAAATACAGGGAACCAAAGTAGTTTACTTGGAAACAGAATTCCAAATTAATTTTGGATTCTGTTGAAGGGTATGCACGGCGCTGGGCTAGGAAAGAGGATACGGAGGTTGACACCCTCCCTGAATGAGTAAAATCAGTAATGGTCTTGGTAAATGTATAACAGTACTCGATCAGCAGAACCATGTCTCGCCGACATAATTCGGATAATCCAGATGTTGCAGCTGAGTTAGCTGAAAGTGCTCAACCAAGCCTCTTTCACATATCCTAACACGAATCCTTACTGCAGTTAAAGATGGCCTTCAGAAATATTGTGACCCTGCATATGCCAGGAGTGGTGTGAATCAGATGTGGATCTTGAAAAACTCCAAAGAGCTTCTAGAACATCTTCAGGCACAGTCGTTTCTGTCAGTAAACAGCATAAAATCGTTCGATTTCTCAACACTCTACACAACTATTCCTCATGATAAATTGAAATCAAAACTCAAGGAAATCATAAATCAATGTTTTTTTCCACAAGAATGGAAACCGTCGCTACCAGTATGTTGTTCTTGGCTACAAAGACACATACTTCGTTCGAGATCACTCTGATGCACCACGAAAGTACACTGATGCAGATGTCATAAGGATGCTGGAATATCTAATTGACAATATTTTCGTGGAGTTCAGTGGCCTATTATTTCAGCAAACAACTGACATACCAATGGGTACTAATTGTGCACCGTTGCTTGCCGTCTTGTTCTTGTACTCGTATGAGGCGGAGTTTGTACAAGGTCTCCTCAAAGCAGGCAAGAAACGCCTTGCACAACAATTCAATTTCACTTACAGATATATAGATGATTTATTGTCTCTGAAAAATGCTAAATTCGCAGAGTACTTGGAATTCATCTATCCACGTGAACTTGAAATTAAGGAAACAACAGAGACTGCAACCTCTTCCTCATACTTGGATTGTTATCTCTATATTGACCACGGGAAGCTTACTACTAGGATGTACGATAAACCAGATGACTTTAATTTGCCCATTGTTAACTTTCCCTATCTGAGCAGTAATATCCCGTCTGCACCAGCATATGGAGTTTACGTTTCACAGTTAATCCGTTATGGTAGAGCCTGTTCCAAGTATCAGGACTTTATGGAACTTGGGAAGGTGCTCACTACCAGGTTGTTATGCCAGGGGTATCAAAAAGCCAAACTGGTATCAACACTAAAGAAGTTCAAGGGAGGCACCATGATCTTGTTGATCCGTACAATGTGGCCATTTCCAGAATTATTTCTGATATGTTTGCCAATGGAAAGTCATAGGAAGACTTCCAAAATCTCGGACATATCCTTCTCGGCATTTACACCTTTTCTTCGTTCGGGTCGATGGGCATGGTGGGCGAAGCTTGCTTACCAAGTAATGCTTACTATCCGCGGACGCCTGATTACACTCTTCTGGAGTCCATGTCTGTTGATCTGAACATTGATATTTCCCATTTTGTATATGGACTAATGATTTTGGATTAACCCATCTTCTTTCTTATGAATGTTTTCATTGCTCTTAAAGGAACTCATTTTTGATTTTATTGGTACTACGACCTAAACTACTTTCTGAATTTATATACTAAGTCACCATAAAATTCGGACTCCGATAGACCTTGTTGCAGAAGAGATATTAAAGTCCAATATTGAATTTTGAAATTAAATCAGAATGACGTCTATAAAATTTTGAAAACGCTTTGCGTAGTCTATGGTACCGATAACCCTGATTAAGAAGTTTAGCCGTTAACAATTTATTACGAGTGTTGAAGTCAGTACATGACTACACACTCTGGCAAATAGAATTAATTGCGAAATATAAACGCCATAGGATGGCGCACGAGAAACATCACCATCTAAAATAGGAAAATTTACAATCTCAAAATCAGTCATCTCGTTTATCATAAATTTTTCAAGGACAAACCCATCTACAATAGATAGATGTAAATCCAAAAACGGGGCCTCGGAATCAGAAGAATTTGTTTTATTTAACTGAAGTTCTGAGGGGTAAATCTGACTGATCAAAGTAGAAGTAAAACAAAGATCAGAAATCGATACAATTAACTTACTGCACCCATCAAAGACACCAAAGAGAAAGAAACACAAACATTAAGCGACCAGACCATAATGGAAACCTAAACAAAGGAAGGCCATAAGGACAGTTACTTTCCCACAAAATGGCCATATGGCCATCCGAAATAAAAAAAGACACAAGTAATACACACAGTAAGTAACAGACAACATAAATAAACCACCACAGAAGAACCGCCTTGGAACGGTCAGTGGAAAGATTTTCACTGGGGGGCTTAAATCGATTTTACGTGGCCACAATCCTCGCCCTTACTTCCGACGCGATTTAGACAAATAATTTGTTCAGTACGCATGAAGGCATCCTAACTCATCGGTGCAATATCTCCGTGAACACAAATGATCAAAGAACCACAGAGGTGAGACAACGGTGTGGACTCGACAGCAAGAAACCACTGAAATGCTGGAGCAAAAGAAAACCAACAGTTAGACCCCGATGGGCCCGACCAGAGACAGAGCATCAGGCATCAACCAACATTACCTTGAATTAGATCTCTCTAATTCTCAATTAGCCTTTACGTTGGAACCGTCATAGAATCTGAGGCCTGACCCATCGGCGTTCAATTAAAGAGGGAAGCAAAGTTGCCAGCCGCGATTGGGTTAACTACCATGCATGCAGTCGGTCGTATAACATCCATGTTGTACCCAATCTTTTTATATCGAAGAATGATTTTACGAGATTGGGTGCTGAAGTCATTGCGGTTATATATTTTTCTGAATTTATATACTACGTCACCATAAAATTCGGGTTCCGATATACCTTGTTGCAGAAGAGATTTAAGTCCAACATTGAATTTTGAAATTGAATCAGAATGGCGTCTATAAAATTTTGAAAAGGCTTTGCGTAGTTAATGGTACCGATAACCCTGATTAAGAAGTTTAGCCGTTTTTAATTTGTAACGAGTTTTGAAGCCAGTTACATGACTACACACTCTAGCAAATCGAATTAATTGCGAGATACAAACGCCATAGGACGGCGCACGAGGAACATCACTATCCAAAAAAAGACAATTTACAATCTCAAAATCAAAGTCATCGCGTTTATCATAAATTTTGCACGAAACAAACCCATCTGCAACAGATAGATGTAAATCCAAAAACGGGGCCTCGGTATCAGAATAATTTGCTTCATTTAACTGAAGTTCTGGGGGGTAAATCTGACTGATCAAACCATCGAAATAGGTATTATCTCTATTTAATAAATCATCTACATATCTAGAAGTGGAGCTAAAAGCTTCAATAATTTCAGATTGGTTATCAATGGAAAGCGACAACATGAAGTCTCTTTCATAACAATACAAGAACAGATCAGCCACAAGAGGTGCGCAATTTTACCCATCGGAATACCCACAATTTGTCTAAATAACTTAGTACCGAATCTAATATAAATATTGTCAAGTAGAAAGGTGAGGGCATCACACACTTTCTGACATGACCAAAGTGTATAATCCTTATGCTCTTTAGAAGTGAAAAATGCATTTCTGACATTACATGCAAGATAGAGAGAATCTTCTATGTGAAAAGCCCATTCAATTAAATCATTAAGCTTTGCTTTTATAAGATTATGAGGAAGTGTAGTGTTAAGAATGGAAAAATCGTAAGTAGACAGACTTGAAGCGCGAAAACGTCTGGATTTCAATTTATTTAAAACCTCATTCGAATGTTTTATAGACCAAAACAGATTTTTTCCTGATCTTTCAAATACTTTATCACAATATTTAATCACATGCGATTTAATAGCAGTAAGACAGGAAGTTAATAATTTAGAAAGTTCAGTGGTAGTGCAAGAGCTAGAATTTGCAATAAACCGTGCTTTGTAATGTTTTTTATGAAGTTTTGGTAACTAGTATATCGTAGGAAGCTTGTCTTAGCCTTCGGTAACACACACAGCAAACTTGGTGGCTGAATGACAAATATGTTCATCTACTATAGCTCTCTCTTAAGCTAAAGGCCGAAGTCCATGGCCTTAGTACCACCAAGCTCCTGCTTAAGCGTGTTAACTTAGTGGAGCCGTCACACAACGACGACGTTGTTAGCAGCCTTGTCTGCATCGAAATAGGCATTATCAATATTTAATAAATCATCCAAATATCTAGAAGTGGAGCTAAAAGCTTCAATAATTTCAGACTGGTTTTCAGCAGAAAGGGACATCGTGAAGTCTCTCTCATTACAAGACAAAAACAGATCAGCCAAAAGTGGTGCGCAATTAGTACCCATCGGAATACCCACAACTTGTCTAAATACCTTAGTACCAAATCTTATGTAAATATTGTCAAGTAGAAAGGTGAGAGCTTCACACACTTTCTGACATGACCATAAAGTATAATTTCTGTGCTCTTCGGAAGTGAAAAAAAAAGCATTTCTTACATTACATGCAAGCTAGAGGGAGTCTTCCCTATGAAATGTTCATTCAATTAAATCATTAAGTTTTTCTTTATAAGAATATGAGGAAGTTTAGTGCAGAGGGATTGAAAATCATAAGTAGACAAATTTGAAGCACGAAAACAACTGGATTTCAGTTTATTTAAAAGTTCATTAGAATTGTTTACAGACCAAAACAGATTTCTACCTGATCTTTCGAAGACTTTGTCGCAATATTTTATCACATGTTTTTTGATGGCAGTAAAACATGAAGTTAATAATTTGAAGAGTTCAGTGGTGGTACAAGAGCTGGAATTTGCAATAAATCGTGCTTTGTATGGTTTATTGAAATTAAAAATGATATATCTAACAGGTTTATTATATTTATAGCAAATTATGTATAAATACCACACATGTACTCAATAAAATAGCACTCTGGTCCAGTGTATAGGCCAGCATGACAAGAAATATTATAAGCATCACACATGTACCCTTCTAACACATGCATGACAATGTCACTCTGGCGCCTATAAACGCTAGTCTGACAAAGTTACTACAGATATCACTCTGATGTACTGCATACACCAGACTGATAGAAATACAAATTACTTTGAGGTAGAAACTGCTGTGGTCAAATGTGCATTGTTGTACATGAGGTTTATGTACATGTGGAACAAATATAATATAGATAAATGGATATATGAAACAATTTTAGTATACACATCCTAAGTAAAATAGAAGTGAAGGCAATGATCAGGAATCGATACAATTAACCCACAGCTCCCATCAGAGAGACCAAAGGGAAAGAAACACAAACAGGAAACAACAGACCCCAACGGAAACACCAACAGCGGAAAGCAAAAAGGACAGTTACTTTCCCACAAAATGGCCAATAGGCTATCCAAAATAGAATAATATAAGCAACACAAACACCCAAAGACAAACCTGACAAAAAATAAACCGTGACAGAAGAACCGTCTCGAAAAGTAGAAGTAAAACAAAGATTAGGAATTGATACCCCCAGGTATTAGACTTCCTGCCTTGCCGTGGCCCTGGGGGCTCAATTCCCACTGGGCACATTGCCGCTGTGGTCTTTGTGCCCACTGGGAAGAGCTAAAGGAAGTACTACCCGTTTGCCGTGGGTGGCGTCCTGTAAGCCGGAAGAAGGGATCCTGGAGGTTGAGGGTTACCTGAGGTGGCGGTGCTTCAGGTACCCAACACGCCTCTTTGGCCTGGCTTTTCGGTGTAGACGGGTGGCCGTGCGGTCTGGCACGGTCAATCGGCTGGTCGCGCCGAGCCCTAGAGATACCGCTTTGCTTTCTCTTCAACTCTTTTTGTATCTTTCCTGATACCAACCATATGCCCATTTACCTTGCCCTTTTCTGTCTTTTTATCTCTAGAAGGCGGTGGCTAAACGGATCAATCGTGTAGGCATTTTGTTTATACGAGTATATCTCACGTGTATCTCTAACACCTGCGAGTTGGATACCCACTCCATTATGGTGTTCCCTTGTAGGGCTCCACGGAGGGCGGAGAGCACTTGGGACGAAACTAGAATTTTTTCCTTATGCCTCATGGAAAAAAACATAACCGCAACGCAGCAAAACGTAAAAAAGACGAGGATTCATCCGGAACGGATGAACCCAGTCAACAGTCAAGTCAGCAGTCAAGTCAGCAGTCTAGTCAGCAATCTGAAACTCAAAAGCTTAACAATTTTCCACGCTTCCTGGTGATAACATCACGTGATGATACACGTACGGTGTCAGATTTATCACCTTTTGTGATCGAAAAGAGTATAGTGTCCATTGCCGGACATCCAAAAAGTATCAAGAAACTGAAGTCAGGTGATCTCCTCTTGGAAATCGAGAGAGAACAGCAGGTCAAAAACCTGCTTGGTACCACAAAGCTCTTCGATCTCAACGTCAAAGTATCGTTGCACAAAACCCTCAATTCATGTAAAGGTGTCATCCGCAGCCCAGAGCTACGCCCGTGCAACGATACCGAGATTGTTGAGAATTTGAGAGATGAAGGCGTCATTGGTGTACGTAACATCCAAGTTCGTAGAGGTGGTGTATTAAAGCCAACAAGTACCTACGTGTTGACATTTAATACACCAGTTCTGCCCAAGAAAATAAAAGTTGCATATCTATCTGTTAACGTAGAGGTGTATATACCAAACCCTCTCAGATGTTATCATTGTCAGGTTTTTGGTCACCACGAAAGCAGATGTCAGAAGAAACAACTCTGTCCAAACTGTGGTGAGGAAAAACATGTCGATAACCACCAAAACTGCAAAAATGAACCCAAATGCGTCAATTGTGGTGGCAAGCATGCTGTTTTCTCTCGAGATTGTCCGGCATGGAAAAAAGAAAAAGAAATACTCACTGTCAAATACCAAAGGGGGATAACATTCCCAGAAGCGCGGAAAATTGTTGATGAGCGATACACAACACCAACCACCAGTTACGCCAGCATCACAAAAGGTGCTGGTGTAAAAGTTTCCAGCTCCGCAACACAGACTGCTGAATCATACATAGCTGAACTGAAAAAATCTGGTGCATGGAGTAAATCCACTCCAGCACCAAAAAGTTCAACCAGTTTATCAAATGGCGCAATCCAGGTTGCTTCGGATCGGTCGACAGCGACCGTATCGAAGCCAGCGCCGCATGCAAAAGAGAAACTCGACTTAGGTCGAACTAATAAGGGATCAGAAGATCCGAAAAAACAAATGTCTCTTAAACAAACAGACAGACAACGTAAAATGGAAAGAGACAATATAAGATTCCAGAACAGATTCGGATCTTTGAGTGACAGTGATATGGAGTTTGAAACTCCATCATCACCAAACGGCAAAAACAGATCGAGGTCAGCAACACCACGAGCTGGTGGTAGCAGATCTATATCACCAATTGCAGCTCCAATATAGTTTTTAGTCTTAATCTCTTCATAAAATGGATTTAAAACACAAAATAATACAATGGAATTGTCGAGGTCTTAAATCAAATTATAATGAACTCTTATTACTTATTTCGTTATTAAACCCATCGGTTTTTTGTTTGCAAGAAACTTTTTTAAAAACTGATGACAACATTGATGTCAAGAGTTTCAATACATACAACTATATCTATTCTGATGGTAACAAACCATCTGGTGGCAGTTCAATTTTTGTTAAATCATGTTTACCACAAAGAGAGATCAAATTAAAAACAGACCTTCAAGCTGTAGCAGTATCGGTTTCTCTGGATAAAGAAACTACAATATGCTCTTTATATATTCCACCCTCATTTTCTTTAAAGCCCGAACATCTTGACTCATTGCTGAGTCAGCTTCCAACCCCATATCTTTTAGTTGGCGACTTCAATGGTCACAATATTCTATGGGGCTGTAAAGATATCAATAACAGAGGAGCACTTGTCGAAGATTTTATTGCAAAGAGCGATCTTTGCTTGATGAATGATAAATCTTATACTTACCTTCACCCTGCGACAGGTCATTTGTCTTCTTTAGATCTCTCTTTGTGTCACCCATCTCTCTTCTTGGACTATGACTGGTCTGTTCATGATGATCAGTGCGGAAGTGATCACTTCCCTGTTATAATTGAGAGCGTAAACGAACCAGATGAAGACTGTAACCAGAAGTGGAAAATGAATAAAGCCGACTGGGAATTATTCCATAATTTATGTGAAGAAGATTTAACAGTTGATCACTTAAATGAATCATCCGACATTGTTTCTGATTTCACAGATACACTTATTAATATATCAGAACAATGCATTCCAAAGACCTCCACAAATACTAAGAAAAACAAGCCTTGGTTTAATAATGACTGTAAAGAAGCTATTAAAAAGCGTAAACAGGCTCTAAATAAGTTCTGCAAAAGTCCCACTTCAGAAAAGCTAAACGACGTAAAAGTTTTTAGAGCTAAAGCTCGGCGAACAATCCGAGCTTCAAAACGAAAGTCATGGAGAGAATATGTCTCCAAATTGAACTACAAAACCCCCATTAAAAAGGTTTGGGATATGGTACGAAAAATTTCAGGAAAAACAAAGTCCTCTAGTTTTACACATTTAAATACTGAATTTGACACAATAGCTTCAACAAAAAAAGATATTTCAGATACTCTTGGGCACACATTCTTGAGAAATTCATCATCGCGTAATTATTCTGACACTTTTAGAAATTTCAAAAAGGACCAAGAGAAAAGAAATCTAAACTTTAAATCACTTAATCACGAAGAATACAACAAACCTTTTAACTTATCCGAACTCGTTGAAGCCATTGAAAAATCACATGATACGGCAACCGGCCCCGATGAAATTCATTATCAGATGCTTAAGCATCTGCCAAAAAGTTCTCTTACAACACTTTTAGATATCTTTAATAATATTTGGGAAACGGGGGTCTGTCCTGAGAGCTGGCGTGTAGCTACAGTTGTACCAATTCCGAAACCAGGGAAAGATCATGCAGAACCTACAAATTATCGTCCGATAGCTTTGACAAGTTGTTTGTGTAAAACATTGGAGAGAATGATAAACAAGAGATTAGTCTGGTACTTAGAGTCCAACAACCTCATTTCAGAATATCAATCGGGTTTTCGTTCGGAACGCAGTACCAATGACAATTTAATAAGACTAGAAACATTTATACGAGATGCTTTTATTAACAAAGAACACGTAGTAGCTGTCTTTTTCGACTTGGAGAAAGCATATGATACAACATGGCGTTATGGTATATTGAAAGATCTCCATAACATTGGCTTAAGAGGAAAACTTCCCAGTTTTATTGAAAGCTTTTTAGGGGAGCGCATGTTTCAGGTGCGTGTGGGGTCTACCCTGTCAGATTTCTTTGATCAAGAACAGGGTGTCCCACAGGGTAGTATTCTTTCAACTACGCTATTTCACATCAAAATAAACAATATTGTACAATGTTTGGACGACAAAACTGATTGTTCCTTGTATGTTGACGATTTCTGTATATGTTACCGTTCAAAAAATATGAAAACAATTGAACGAAAGTTGCAACAAAATTTAAAACGAATAGAAGAGTGGACTGATAAAAATGGTTTCAAGTTCTCCAAGTCGAAAACGCAGTGTGTTCATTTTTGTAAACTACGGAAGAAACACGAACATCCTTCCTTGTTTTTATACGGATCACAAATTCCTGTTGTTGAAGAAGCCAAATTTCTTGGGGTCATATTTGATCAAAAGTTGTCTTTTATTCCCCATATTAAATATCTTAAAGCGAAATGCTTAAAAGCTTTGAATCTTTTGAAAGTTTTAGCCCATACAAGTTGGGGAGCAGATCGGTATACTTTATTACATCTTTACCGGTCTTTAATAAGATCTAAATTAGATTATGGGTCTGTTGTTTATGGTTCTGCCAGAAAGTCCTATTTAAAATCATTGGATACTATCCATCACCAAGGCCTTCGTCTGGCTATGGGAGCCTTTCGTACTTCTCCCGTATTAAGCCTTTATGTAGAAGCAGGTGAACCATCTTTAACTTCGCGCAGAGAGAAACTTTCTCTTCAGTATGCTATTAGACTTGCTGCAAATCCATCTAACCCGGCATCCAAAATTTCATTTCCACCTCAATTTATAGATCAGTATGAAACTAAACCCACAGCAATCAAACCTTTTGGATTACGAATTTTACCACTGCTAGAAATTTCAGGCATCGACCTTAAAAATATTCAAAAACATGAAACGGCCGAAGTTCCATCTTGGTGTATTAAACAACCTTCTATTCTGTTCGACATGCGTGATGGCAAAAAATCCGAATCAAATCCGATACTTCTCAAACAAAACTTCCAGGTACTGCAGTCACGTTACAATGATTACCAGCAAGTCTTTACTGATGGTTCCAAAGAAGGAGATAAAGTTGGTTGTGCGTATGTTTCTAAAGATACGCACAAAACCATGCGCCTTCCAGATGGTTCATCTATTTTTACAGCTGAAGCCAAAGCAATAGACCTAGCTTTAGATTTTATCAGTTCTTCAATATTTCAAAAAGCAATTATATTTTCTGATTCACTTTCTGTGCTTAAGGCTTTAAACCATTCATCATCTAAAAATCCTCAAATTCAAAAATTGATCGAAAAACATCATGAAATTTCTAAAACACACCAAATCTTGTTTTGTTGGCTTCCGAGCCATATTGGCATTGTCGGCAATGAATATGCTGACAAGAAAGCAAAGGAATCGCTCAATCTTGATCCATCTGTTTTTAAAATTCCCTTTAATAATTTTAAACCATTTATCAACAGATACATCTTGTCGGAATGGCAAGGCGAATGGGACCGTGCAATAAATAACAAACTCCATGCCATTAAACCTGTCGTTAGTACAAAATGCTCTCCTCCACAGTTTTCCAGAAAAGAGGACGTAGTATTAACACGACTGCGCATCGGCCATACTAGAGTTACTCATTCTTATATTTTTAATGGTGATGATCAGCCTTCTTGTGTAGGTTGTGATCAGCCATTCACTGTGAAACATATCTTAATTGACTGTGTTGACTTTTCACCCTCACGTATTTTATATTTCAAAGCTGACACTTTGCAACAACTGTTTCGAGATGTACCTGTTGATAATATTATTTTATTCTTAAAAGAAATTGGACTTTTTCATAAGATTAAACTGTTTCAGATTTTTATACATTATCATTCTGACTTTTTACTTTTAATATCATTATAATTATTTATGCCGTTTAACCATTAACCGTTTGACGCTTATGACCAACAAAGAGGGTTGACGCGTCGTTAAACACGAAATAATCAATCAATCAATCAATCATAGGAATTGATACAATTAACTTACTCCACCCATAAAAGACACCAAAGGGAAAGAAATACAAACATTAAGCGAAAGCCTGGAATACTGTAAATGGAACCAAACATTAGATTCTGCTGGAAATAAATAGTCACATTATGGACATTTTTGACATGAAATAGAACCCTTTCTAAAGGGCATACTGAAATTTTATTTACAGGTGTTCAAATATTATTTTTTACCAATCACCGAGCTCTCCAGATATGACAGTTTATGTAAAAATATGATAAAGAGCAACTTATGTTTGTTCCATGTTGAAATGATTTATATAAAGGTCAAAATGGAATGACAGAAGGGAGTATAACCAATGAGGACAAACCTGATGAAGCAGCATAGTATAAATAGATAATCCAAGTGTCATACTCCATTCCCGCTCTCGTATCAAATTCTGAGAATGTGCTCCTCAGAAATGTTGGCAGAACAAGTATGCAGTGGAGGGGTTCAAAAACTAAACCTTGATAAACTTACAGTAATAGAATATATAAATCTACAACAGAGTGTAGTTCACATGTATATCACAGAGTTCATGTACATCATAGGTGTCTCAGTGCACACTGGAATAGCGGCATAAATGTATGAACTGATATACATGTGTATTAAGAATTCTACATGACAGCCTGTAACATACAAACTTACATACAGAAATGTATCAAAATGAAAAGATAGCCAGCACATTACGTACTGTTGGGAGAAGCGTCTACTGAAAACCTGGCAATCCAAAGGATTGGTCAAATGTTTCAGAGGAGGCCTGCCAAAGACACAAAGCAATAAAACAAGCAATTTTGGACTTACGGCCTATAAAATATTATTAAGGTAATGTCAAGCCAGCTAGTCGGCCCAACAGCACTTCTCCTGGGCAAGCTCAGACCTGAGCAGTTAACCAGCACAGTGCATATTTTTCCACAATCGCAATATTCTGCATATGTGGACATATATCAGCTGATCAACATACAAGCTATATCAGCCTCCACATCCACACACACTGAACACTGCTTCCAAATAACAAAAAAAAAAAAAAAAAAAAAAACTAATACCAAAATTACATAGGTGTACCATACTAGGACTACACAGATATTACATGCAAATTCCCAAGAATCCACATATTCTGCATATGTGGACATATCAGCTGATCAACATACAAGCTAAATCAGCCTATCTATCTATCTATCTATCTATCTATCTATCTATCTATCTATCTATCTATCTATCTATCTATCTATCTATCTGTCTATCTATCTATCTATCTATCTATCTGAGTCAGTCATACTTGGCCATTATTCAGTTGAGGCTTCTTACACCTTTGAGGGAACGGTCCTCGAGAATGTGGACTCCATTAAATACCTTGAAGTGACAATCGAACACAACTTGAGATGGAATACTCATATTAGCAACATGTGTACTAAGGCAAATAGAACACTTGGTTTCCTGAGGCGTAATCTTCATCAGGATGTAAAAGAGGCATCATATAAAGGTCTTGTTCGCCCAATCTTGGAATATGGCAGATGTATCTGGGACCCCAGTGGAGTGGTCCTTAACAAAGACATTGAGAAAGTTCACAATAGAGCTGCTAGATTTGTAACAGGCAATATCTGCTTTGAAACTGGGAGCATGACTGGAATAGACACATCCAAACACTACGTCATCACTCAATAATACTATTTGCCGGGACTTACCGGTGGTGGGCAAAAAACGTCTTTGGCCGTTTGTCGCCATTGTATAGACACATCCAAACACTACGTCATCACTCAATAATACTATTTGCCGGGACTTACTGGTGGTGGGCAAAAAACGTCTTTGGCCGTTTGTCGCCATTGTAAATGCGATGTTATTTTCTGTAAAACTGTACTTTTTTTGGAATCGAAACGACAAAATTGACCTTTAAACTTTTAAAATAGACATGTCTTAGCTAGTAATTATTGGTTTCTAGAATATTTGACTGTGTTTGTTACCGGGAAATAAGAGATACAGATGACTCACTGAAACTTCAGGCTGACATAGATAGATTAGGATGTTGGGTCAGAAAATGGGGCATGAGATTTCAACCAGTTAAATGCAATATTATGCAGATAACAAGGAAGAGATCTAATAAAGTTGAGGCTTCTTACACCTTAGAGGGAACGGTCCTCGAAAATGTGAATTCCATTAAATACCTTGGTGTGACAATCACTCACGATTTGAGATGGAATACACACATTAGCAATATGTGTACAAAGGCGAATAGAACACTTGGTTTCCTGAGGCGAAATCTTCATCAGTGTCCTCAGGATGTGAAAGAAACAGCATACAGGGGACTTGTTCGCCCACTCTTGGAATATGGTAGTTGCATCTGGGACCCAAGCGGAGTGGTCCTAAATGAAGAAATTGAAAAAGTTCAGAATAGAGCTGCTAGATTTGAAACTGGAAATTATTGCTTTGAAACTGGGAGCATACTGGAATTCTAGGAAAATTAAGATGGGAGTCTCTAAAGAAAAGGAGGAGAGACAGTAGGCTCATACTCTTATACAAAGGTCTAAAGGGTGCTGCCAGCATTCCAACAGATGACCTTTTTCCCCCACTAGGCATTGTAGAAAACACCATTCAATGACGTTTCAGACCCTTACTGCAAGAACGGATATTTATAAAGAATCGTTTTTCCCCCGAACCATTAGAGATTGGAATGCCCTTCCCGATTCTATTATTTTGACGGCTGAAGGTGCTGAGGATTGTGTAGCTAAGTTTACATCTTTGGTTAGAGCTAGGGACTAACTTCCCATATCACAGGTCCTGGTGTATGAATGTCATTTGACGTGTCACCAGTAACAATTCTGATTCTGATTCTGATTCTGAGGATGTTTTGATGATAATTATCTGTTAAACTTAGGCAGATAACGAGGCGGGATGCTCTTAATTATTTGTAATAAAAATGCGCAAACGAATGACTAAATATGCGGAAGATGCAGGAATGAAGTCTAGAGCATATTCATCTACTCATTTAAAGTGTAATTCGGTCGATTTTCTGTAACAGTCAACTAAAATATGCCCGTAATATCAAACCTATTTACAATGTGTTTATATGGAACCAGCGGTTTTTTGCCAACCACGCAAGATCGATATCAAAAGGAAAAGAAGTTTTGCGCATGCGCAGTGACAAGTAAACAAGGTCACGTGTCAAAACATTGGATCCGTCTATAGACACATCCAAACACTACGTCATCACCCAATAATACTATTTGCCGGGACTTACCGGTGGTGGGCAAAACAACGACTTTGGTCGTTTATCGCCAATGTAAATGCGACAGCATTTTCTCTAAACCTGTGTTTTGTTTGGAATTGAAACGACAAAATTGACCTTTAAACTTTAATAATAGGCATGTCTTAGCTAATAATTATTGGTTTCTAGAAGATTTGAGGATGTTTTGATTATTAAATTACCTGTGAAACTTATTCAGGTAACGAGGCGAGACGGTCTTAATTATTTGTAATAAAAATGCGCTAAACGAAGGACTAAATGCGGAAAATGCATGGATGAACTCTAAAATATATTTATCTACTCATTTAAAGTGTAATTCGATCAAATTTCTGTGTAATTTCTGCGTAATATTAAACCTATTTACAGTGTGTTTATATGGAACTAGGAGCTTTTTGCCAACCACGAAAGATCGTTATCAAAAGCGAAAGTAATTTTGCGCATGCGCAATGACATGTAAACAAGGTCACGTGTCAAAACATTGGATCCGTCTATATGCGATCATTATTTTCTGTTAACTTGTATTTTGTTTGGAATCGAAACGACAAAATTGACCTTTAAACTTTTAAAATAGACATGTCTAAGCTAATAATTATTGGTTTCTAGGATATTTGAGGATGTTTTGATGATAATTATCTGTTAAACTTAGGCAGATAACGAGGCGGGATGGTCTTAATTATTAGTAATAAAAATGCGCAAAACGAATGACTAAAAATGCGGAAGATGCAGGAATGAAGTCTAGAATATATTTATCTACTCATTTAAAGTGTAAAGCGATCAATTTTCTGTAACAGTCAGCTAAAATATGCCCGTAATATTAAACCTATTTACAATGAACCAGTGCCCTTTTGCCAACCACGAAAGATCGTTATCAAAAGGAAGAGTAGTTTTGCGCATGCGCAATGACAAGTAAACAAGGTCACGTGTCAAAACATTGGATCCGTCTATACTTGGAAAATTAAAATAGGAGTCTTTCTTTCTCTTTCTTCCGGTTTCGCCTTAACCCCAGTAGGGGACACAGACGGTGTATGTTACATACACTCCAGTTTTGCAGGATGAAAGCCTACACAGTAATCATGTAATTACGGTAGGGTTCTTTTACCTGCACAGGGGATGGTTCTCCCTGCACAGGGGGCCTCCAGTTAACGTTCCGATCCGAAGGACGGTGCACTTTATGACATTCATCCCTGCAAATGATGCCAGTGGAGCGTGTTCGGACACCGAAATTTTCACACCGCTGCCGGGGATCGAACCCGGGACCTCTAGCATCAGAGACAAGTGCACTAACCACTGAGCTATCACGCTCTCAAGAAAAGGAGGAAAGACAGTAGGCTCATCCTTTTATACAAAGGTCTAAAGGGTGCTGCTAGCATTCCAACAGATGACCTTGTCCCCCTGCTAGGCACTGTAGAAATCACCATTCATTGGCGTTTCAGACCCTTACTGCAAGAACTGACATTTATAAAGAATCGTTCTTCCCCCGAACCATTAGAGATTGGAATGCCCTTCCCGATTCGATTATTTCGACAGCTGAAGGTGCTGATGACTGTGTAACTAAGTTCACCTCTTTGGTTAGAGTTAGGGACTAACTTCCCATATTACAGGTCCTGGTGTATGAATGTCATTTGACGTGTCACCAGTAACAATTCTGATTCTGTTTTCAATCCAAAGCGTAGACTCAAGCTTTTTGTGAAAGCTAATACTTGTTCCAAATATTTTATTGAGGGAGTTCGACCATCTATCAGATGGTGTATGAATGTTTCCTGGTGTATGAATGTCTTCCTGGTGTATGAATGTCTTTTAACACGCCACACGCGACACGCCAGTAACAATTCTGATTCAGACCATGGTAGCGGAAGTCAAGTTGTGCACGTTCTTCCCATGATTTCCATTTTTTTCACCGGTGTGATCGAACGACGTCTGGTAGATGTTTGGTTGATTGGTACACAGACCCTCTATTTCTTGAATAGAAGCAGTCAATTCCCGGACAATAGTGTTCGCACCTTTCGCCGCCATCTTTGTTACGTATGTTGTGACGTATCTACCAGAGTAACCCACGCTTTAGTCTGGTTCGACCAGAGTGACGTCACGACACTGCCGCCATGCTACCAGACCGCTACCAGACTGAGTTCGATCACACTTTGGTTAATCATGGTTAACCACGGTTCGTGATCGAACTACCTCATTATGACAAGTAGCACGTGCCACGGAAGACGGAAACCAGACATCCTCGGACGCCATGTTAGATGTCTAGTCGAAAATGGAGCGAAAGAAGATGCGTTTGTTCGTGTTAATTATGTAGAAAGATGAAAATAAATCGACACTAGATTGCGCAACGAGCAGATGCAATGATCTGACAGTAATACTTAGGTAAAAGTCGCAATTTAACGCGGTGACCTGTCTTTTCGCTCTACAGACTGGCGTTTGTTGTTATCAAGTCGAAAAAAAAATTGAGGCTTTTTATTTTTCTTTGTCCATTCACTAATGATATGTCATATAATGCCTGTCCGAGTTGACCCGGACGAGTTGACTTGAGACCGAGTTGACCGGTTGGGGGTCGAGTTGGTTACAGTCCGAGTTGACCTTTTTCCATTAGATGTGGCACTTTTGTTGGATTGACAGTTGCAGAAAGAGCAGAAAAATCTGTAATGGACTAGTCAAGTGCGCCAACTGCATTGAAACGAGTCAGTGGCTAGCCGTCCGGTACCTGACAACCAGTCTATGAGACTGCCCATCTGGTACCGGACGACCAGCCAATGAGTGCTTGTCTGGTACGGAATCAAGACAGTTCCCCGACAAGACAGTTCCCCGACACGGTTTTGAGAGACAGTTCCCCGACATAATTGAAGACAGTTCCCAGACACTATTGTTCAAAGTCAAATGACCTGTGACTGATCATGATGATTATCATAATTGATAGTTATTATGTGTTCATCAATATTTTGAAGACAATTCACCGACAGACGTTAAGAAATATTAAATTATGGGTTCTTCGACATTTATGAAGACAGTTCCCCGACAGTCTTTTACATGTATAAAATAAAAGCTTATACTTGATGCCATTATCGATAACGGCATCCTATTCATCTGAATTTGGTAGTATAGAACTAGACAAAGAACCAATCCCACTAAATGGCATAACATGTGTTGTCGGCAGACTGACGGCAATACATTTTTTAGGCTTTAAAGCTGACCGAGTATTAAAAGACCATCTACATTTAAATTGCATCTTGACGAATGCTAACTGATGAAGAAATTCCACATTACCTCTCCTCTGGCTTAGACTTCCAGACAGATCATCGTCAGAACAAATGTCGGCGAGCTGTCTTGAAATCAACAAGGAAATTTCAGGCAACTCATTTATATAGTTGCAACAGCAAGAAACATCCAAATTATAACTAATATATCTTAAGACAATTCCCCGACACAGAAATACACTGCCTCTCTAAATCCCAGGAACACTTAATCTATTCACAATGAATGATCACTTAGCCTTTATTATCCCCAATTATCCCTAATTGCAAATTAGGCCATTAAGACTATGAACAATAGTGTCGGGGAACTAGATTCAAAAGTGTCTGGAACTAATTGCCAATTATAATTATCAGTCACAGGTCATTTAACTATGAACAATAGTCTTCAAATGTGTCGGGGGAACTGTCTCCTAAAACTGTGTCGGGGAACTGTCTTGTTCCCTCTGGTACAGACCGGAGGTCTTATCTATCTTTCTTCTCATATGCTTACTGAGTCGGTCATATTTGGCCAGTATCTCAGTTAAGTGGGTGGCTAAATTTAGAGATTTAGCGAAAAAAAAATCATCACTGGATAAACCCTTAGGCCAAAAAAAAAAATATGTGTGTTTCAGGTTTCGTCTGAAAATTCACCCTGGGTCGGTTGGTAGGATTTTTTTGTTTTTTTTTTTTCTTTCAAGCGATTAGATATTAAAGGAATTACAAGAAAAAAACATAATTATTCCCTATGTTATATCTACTAGGAATAGAATTGACCACTAAGAGATACTTATAAATATAATTTAATTAGGCCATATTCTCTTACTGTTCTTACAAATTAAATTCTAGTCTGATAGTAAACACGAATTACTAGCTAAGGCAAATGCGGAAAGATAATTTCCAGATATTTATGCAATAAATTTCCATATCCGCCAGCTAGAATAGACAACTAATACAACTATCAATCAAGAAAAGACGAAAGTTTGTAAGAACTAATGTTCAGTAAATAGGTAAAATATACCTCTATCAATTCCATCATAACTGAACTACAACACCATATTGTACTTTGTAAATACTATTAATTATAACAATAACAAACAGAGGGGGGGGGAAATTCATAACATTCAAACAACACAAAACACAAGACAAATAATAAGTAAAATAAGTGTGGGTTGCAGGGAGGGTATTTCAATAGACATCCGTCCTCTATGACGATAACACAAGCTGTGCCTGAAGTATGTAAATGAACTTGCACCTTTTCACCCACAAGTTCCTGACCAATCAGAAACTTATCATAGAGGTAGTCATAACAAGTTAAATTAGTTTGATGAATAAGGAGAATAGAATAGAATACTGGACTAATAGTGTTGAACAGAATAGAATACTGGACTAATAATGTTGAATAGAATAGAACAATTTTAACCTGTTCTACCTATAGCTACACTATTGTACGTAAGGTTGACGGATATAATTAATACTCATAATTAATCATTTTAATAATCAGATATATTAAAATTAGCCAATTATTCCCTATGTTATATCTACTAGGAATAGAATTGACCACTAAGAGATACTTATAAATATAATTTAATTTGGCCATATTCTCTTACTGTTCTTACAAATTAAATTCTAGTCTGATAGTAAACACGAATTACTAGCTAAGGCAAATGCGGAAAGATAATTTCCAGATATTTATGCAATAAATTTCCATATCCGCCAATCCGAAGGCCATTAATCAATAAATAAATAAATTCAAATAATAAAGTACACGAAAGACGCAGACAGTCTCCAACTGAAAAGATTCTGGAATCAGTGCAACTTAAATTTTCATGTATAATATTAATAATTGAGTCTGACCGAATATTTCACTTTAAAAGAAAACCAAGTGTGCCGCAAAACCTTGGTAGATTTAAGTGGAAGAAACATGAATATTTAGGATAAAAGTAAATAAGAATAGCTGTAACTCAAAGAGTATATATCCAAACCAGACTAACCAGGTGCCAAAAGTAAATGGATTTAAGTGGTATTTTAAATAGGTATACTGTAAATAGCAACTTTCCCCCAAAATAATCTCTTCCAATAGTATATGGCACACTAGAAAATGAAGATTCCAGTATATTTTCAGTGATTGAGAAATTTGTAACAAAATCAATACAAATGAAACAGAAATAAAGTTTAAGAAAAAACATGGGAACATTTGATTTCTGAAAAAAGTTACAAATTATCTTCCAAGGCTTAAAAGATAATTTCTGTCCTGATCAACTGCACTATGAAACATTTTGTATAAACCAATGAAAGACATACACATGTGCATTTTTTTGTGTACATACATGCACATGTATATATCTATTAATTATATATGGAGTCTCTAATAGGAGACATAAAATTATATAGTGCCATTTGATCAAAAGACAACAGGAAAAAACAAATTCAATATTAATGAAATGTTTGTAAACTTCCAGTGAGAATTCAGCTAAAATGTCACGTCTCACTCAATATTTGAATATAATTCAGCTGCTAGCTAACTGAACGATAGCAAAATGTTAATATTAATAAATTACTCACATAATCTTGTCCGTAATAATCTCAGAATTCTTACCCAAAGTATCACTGATTCTGAAAGAATATGTATAATACAAAATACATTTAAACTCCGTTCAGAAAATCTAAATCATCGATTTTTTCGTTTCTTCCTTTTAATACTCATTTTAGCCCATACATCACTATGGGAAAGTTTTAGACCTGACCCTCCGCCGACCTCTCCAGCAAGCCGCATGCCTCTGCGACAGTCAGGAAAGGCTGTGATTATTTGGAGAAAATTGCAAAATAAAGAAATGCGACCACAGACTAAGTCCATTTGACGATGATTGTCAGGTGAAATAATAAATATTCAAATACATGTGACACACTATATAAATAGATATGCAGTTACGACACACCATACATTCGAATGGCTAGATTGAGGCTCACTGGGAACAAGGAGCCTCTAGCAAGTTCATTCTTCTTTTTTACGTTTTCTTAGTCCTTTCGGCCACCCGTCTATATTTCAGTCATTTTAACTTTCTGTACTGGATGGGGGAACGAATGTTTGTTCCCGCCATTCGGGTGAAATGACCAAGATGGTCGCTACGCCCATGTATGGTAAAGATAAAACTCTTTAAAACTCATCTTGTCTGGAACCAAACTGTCAGCGGTATTGGCACTTGGTATGCAGCATTAAAGGTCGTGACGCTGCATAGTTTCGTTTTTAAATGAAGATCCTAGACTAATCCAAAACCTGTTTACAGATGGATGGACGAGGATGAGGATGATAAATAGGATGGATGGATGGATAGATGTACGGATGTATGGATGTATGTATGTATGTATGTATCGCGTTCGATCAATAGCATTTTTATTTTTGATGTATTTGGAAATTACCTGGCAGAAATATTAACCGTTAAGAGACGATGTGTCTCGCGCAAGGCCTATGACTGTTCCTTATCGTTCTAAGAGGTCAAAGGTAAAACGGGATTGTTTTCGTGTTCGTGCAAAAGCTTTCTTATGCCTGGACGGATTTCGAAATAGAGCTAATGAAAATCAATATGACACGATGTGCCACACGAATGGGCCAGGTGGGTCAATCCAAAGTCATGGTCATACTCAGAAGTTAAAGGTCAAAAAGGTGGTTTATCGTGTCTGATCAATAACTTTTTATCATTATTTTTAAAATTACATGGGAGAAATGTAAAACCGTCATAAGAAGATGTGTCAAGCGCAAGACTTATGTCGGTACCCTTAGGTAAAAGTCATACTAAGAGGTCAAATGTCAAAAATTGCCTTTTTCGTGTTCAATCAGTAACTTGTTTTGTAAACCATCCTCAGAAGATTTGTGGTTTGCTAGACCCAGGAGGATGCCATCAAGGCCAAGGTCATCTTTAGAGGTCAAATATCAAAAAGGGTCTTTTTGAGTCCTGTCAATAACTTTCGTATTCCTGCATGGATTTTTAAAATCACCTGGCCAAACGTTAATTATCATCAGATGATGTAGCAGGTGAGGTCAAACTGTTTTCCTCACACAGACTATGCATAACACTCATTTCTGTGTCCAATGTCATATGGCGGGGGCTTGCGTGTTTTATGGACGCAATTCTAGTTTCTTTCTTCTTTTTCTCTATACCATCTTTCCGTCTTTTGATTGTACTTTTCTCGGGAGACGGCCAGAGGTGGACGGCTGCTTCCAGGCTCGGCCGTTGCCCACCGGTTGTTGTCAGGGTGGGGGTGCGATCTCACTAATTACTTGTAACTGGCCGGCCCGACGAGGCCTTAGCTGTTGACCACAAAACAAAACATAAACAATGGTAGCATTCACTGTCGTAACAAAATAATAATCACAGTTTCGCTCACACCTTCGTACGTATGAGACAAATATAAAGGGTTCGCAAAAATGCTTTTCGTGTGCAATTTATTCCAAGACCGAGAAAAGACATTGTAAATGATTATCACTTCTTTGAATCTGAGAAGAAAGTTGCACTTGTGTTTCCAAATGTCTCTTGATAGAAATACTGCAGCTCATACGCCAGTCTATGGCAGTCCTATAAAATGCGATGTTCTGTCAACAGTGCTCAAACAGTATTATACCGATATCAGACGTGGTGTCACAGCTAATGATTTTCCATGAAGTGATCGTGCAAATAAACCATATACGCCCTTGTGATTTACAAGAGTAGTAACCACTTCTATATATGGTTTAAATGGGTGTGCCGAACCTGTCAAAATGTCTTAGTCTGTGAAAGGAAATTTAGATTTTGCAATTTTCTCCAAATAATCATAGCCTTTCCTGGTTGTCACAGAGGCATACGACTTGCTGGAGAAATCGGCGGAGTGTCAGGTCTTAAACTTTCCCATAGTGATGTATGGGCTAAAATGAGTATTAACAGCAAGAAGCGAAAAAATCGATGATTCAGATTTTCTGAACGGAGTTTAATTCCTAATCAATAGTAGAAATAACTCTCAAAAAGAAATATCTAAGCCGCCTGCTACCTTCAGTATTTAGATGAAGTCCCTTATCTTTTTTAGCAAATAAATATCTTCTATACGTTCCAAATTTACTAACAGCCTTCCAGGATTCTACAAAATGAAAGCCCAAATCTGAAGTCATTTCCAGGCGCAAGGATTTATTAAAATCTTTGATCAAGTTATCAGTTTTTTCATGATCACACGGTCTTGGAAGTATAGAAGATACTATAATACGTACTGAAGATTTTTTCTTTTTAATCCTTGCTATGAGATTACCAAAATCTGACATCATTGATCCCTTAGCATCCCCATTATTGATATTATTTGTTCCAATATGCAGTATTAAATAGTCAAAGTTGGTCAAATTTACGTGTCCTGCGTCAACATGCCATGCAAGTTTAGCAATTGTAGCACCAGGGAAGGACTTTATGAAGACTCCATCTATAGGCGGCAGTTCCTTGATTATGGAATCACCCAGAATGATAACTCGTCTATTTTCTGTAAATAACAGAAATAACTAGTTTAAATAGCAGAAACAAACTATCTATCAATTTAAACTAAAATATTACTTAGTACAAGAATAATTAGATTTTATAAATCATTCAAGATTATTATACATCTCCGGTGTATTATTAACCAGAGACTAAAAATCAATGGAAAAGGTTTTTTTTTTTTTTTTTAACAGTTACAACAGCCTTATTACATTTGTAGTTCTGAAAATAAGATGTGATACAAAATAACTAAATACATGTATATTTCTCTGAAGTTAAAGAAACTCAATGAATGAACTTCTTTTCATTGCAGTTTCTATCCTCACTCTGTCTAGTCTTGGATAACCTATAGAGAAATATAATGAATTATTAGGGGGGGGGGGGATATATATATATTGTATATACATGTTAATACATATTTCATTTAGTTTAAGGTAGCAGATATCCTATCCAACAGTGGATATACATTGCAGTAACAATCCTTACGTATCTTGTCAAGGGCACAGAAAGATAAGAATCTGCCACACTAAAACAAATAAAACATAATATACACCAATTCCTCCATTAATGACAGATACAATATACAGTTTAAAATTCCTCTATTAAGACCACTCTTGGAACTGTCTAAAAATGGTCTTTAAGACCACTCTTGAACAGTATCGAAGGTGGTCACTGATCAGAAAACATCAAACAATAAGGACTGATTATGCTGTTAAAATAAGCTTCAAAAAAAGGGAATCAGTCTGTATAAAAGCCGATCTCAATAGAGAAACTTCACTGTATTTAGTACTGTGCACAACACTGTAGGCTCCTACTGTCTTAATTGTTCTCACATTGTCTTTGTCACACTGGATATGAGGATTAAATTGTATGACATTTCCTATTCAAGTCAATCAAGGGAGAGATCAGTCAGTAAATCAAGAATTGGCTGAAGATTTTACTATATAATTTCCCATAAAATTGGCTACTTGCAGCTTATCCTCCAAAGGGAAAAATAAGTACCGTTTAAAAGAGTCTGAACGCCAATCACCCATGAGCTGAATTTTTTCAGAAGAAATTTTCGCCTTGAATAAAAGTGTTGCGAAACCTCGTCTGAATGAATGAGAACTGTACCTTTTTGGATCTAAACCAATATTTTGAATAAAATACCTTAATTTAGATTGATATTGATTATAGGTAATAGGTTTTCCATTTGGTAAAATGAAAAGAGGAGAATATAACTGAGCAGGAATTGCTTTACACATTGATCTATAAGCACGAACTGGACATAAAATACTGTCCTCTATTCTAACTAGAGGAATTTGCAACACTCTTTCTCCTTTTTGAATTGTTTTTGTCCATTTGATTGAGACAAGTAAATGATTGCCGTAATCCTGAACATCTTGCCTTAATAGAAATTTTTTCTCAGTCAAATCCTTCAAGGTAGTGGGAACTAAGTTAGACTTCCTAGCCAAAAGAAAAAAGGCAAATACAAAAAGACACCAGTACACAATATTGATTTTTTCAGAAAAATTCATGTTTTCAGCAATATTTAACAAGATTTCTGGTGTAATTGGCTCAGCCTGTTTTATACAGTATGGGTTTAATTTTGCAATTCCTTTCAAGGATAGATTCAAAATGAACTGATTTATTTTATCAGTTGGATATCCTAAAAGTAAATGCATTGATTTTACTCCACTTATATAGTTTTTGATGGAATCCGTTGACTTAAATGTTCTGCTTAAAAATTGAGCAAATAGTTGCAGATTTTTTGTAGTAGCTGGTAAACTAACCAGTTCAAAATAATTGCAGAATAATAAATAGGACTCCCACTGCACTTTCAAATTTTTTCTGGTACCTTCTGCATAAGCAGCTTTATTTGAGCAATCCAGATCTCTCTTCAAATTATGTAGTTGATAATCTGAAAATAAATATTACCAATCATTGATAAAATTGAAAAAATAATCCCCAACATCAAACTTCTGTATATAATAATCTTCAGTCAACTCTTTGAATTTTGATTCATTTGTCTTATCCAAATGCCACCTTGATAACAAATCAGAAATTCTGTTTTGTTCTGAAGTCAGATACTGAGCTTTGATTTCAAACTGATGAATTGCAGCTAAATAGCATATTTCTCTCAGACAATCCTGCAATGGCTCAGACCTGGACTTGCCACTTGAAATTATATCACACACACTTTTATTATCACAATAAATTATAATTCGGAGACCTTTAAATCTCGCTCCCCATAATTTCAAAGCAATAATAACTGCTAGCATTTCTAGTACACTGATATGAAAATGTTTTTCTAAAATTTCAACTGGAAATTGTGTATGAAAATAAAACCCATTCCAGAAACCTCCGCAACCTGTGAGACAACTATCAGAACTAAATATGGCATCTGGCTTAGACCAGTTTTCATATTCCATCATGTAAATGCCATTATATAATGGCAAAAACTTATTCCACCAGATCAAATCTTTCTTAACATAGTGTGGAATAGAATGTAAAAAGTTTGAAGAACCATATATGGATCTTAACCAATTCAAAAGTCTTGCTACAAAAATTCTACTGGGCTTCACACATGCAGCTATAAAATTTAATTTACCTAGTAATGATTGAACTTGCTTCAAAGAGGCAGAATCTTTATCAAGCCATAACTGTATAAGCTTTTTAATTTCCTGTAATCTCTCAGGGGTTATTTCAATAGTCATAGTCAAAGTATTAAATAATATGCCTAAAAAAGACATGATTTCTGAAGGCGGAAAAGCCTTTTCAGCTGATTCTTCAAAACCACATTTTTGCAAAATTTCTCCTAAGCAGAGAAAGGCAAATTTTGCATTTTCTTTTCTTTCTGCTCCTGCCAAATCATCTAAATAATTTAAAATGGCTATACCAATTTGTAGCATGATGTATGATATTGCATTAGTTGTTCGTTGACAGATATTAGCCGCTGACCTTAACCCCATGCTTAAAACTGAATCACAGAAGATATGTTTGTTCCATATGAAAGAAACAAGGTGTAGATCTTTCGGATCAATACTTATTTGACGATAAGCTCGTTTTAAATCTCGTTTGTACAATAAACATCCTTGTCCTTTTGATTTTATCATTTCAACAAAATCGTCAACTTTAGGAAAAATAATTTTGCATTCTTCTTCCAAATATTTATCTTTGTCTATAAAATCATTCACTGAATGACCCTTTGGAAAGCTAAGATCCATAATGATTCTTCTCTCTGATGTGTCTTTCTTAGGTACAGAATTCAGGGGAGAAATAACAATTTTTTCTTTAAAAGGATTGTTTTTGAAGGGTCCAATAATTGCACCATATCTACTTTCTTTTTAGCTCACCTGACCGAAGGTCATGGTGAGCTTTTGTGACAGTAAGATGTCCGGCGTCGTCGTGCGTCGTCCGTCGTCCGTCGTGCGTAAACTTTTTCTTGTGAACACACTAGAGGCCACAGTTTTGGTCCAATTATCATCAAACTTGCTCAGAATGATAATCATGACAATATCTCGGTCAAGTTCGAATTTGGGTCATGTCGGGTAAAAAAGTAGGTCAGTAGGTCAAATCATAGAAAAACCTTGTGAACACTCGAGAGGCCACAATTTTGGTCCAATCATCATCAAACTTGCTCAGAATGATCATTGTGACAATATTTTAGTGAAGTTTGAATATGGATCATGTCGGCTTAAAAAGTAGGTCAGCGGGTCAAATCATAGAAAAACCTTGTGAACACCCTAGAGGCCACAATTTTGGTCCAATCATAATCAAACTTGCTCAGAATGATCATCATGACAATATCTTGGTCAAGTTCGAATATGGGTCATGTCCGGTCAAAAAGTAGGTCAGTAGGTCAAATCATAGAAAAACCTTGTGAACACTCTGAAGGCCACTGTTTTGGTCCAATTATCATGAAACTTGCTCAGAATGACCATTGTGACAATATTTCAGTCCAGTTCGAATATGGGTCATATCGGGTTAAAAAGTAGGTCAGCGGGTCAAATCATATAAAAACCTTGTGAACACCCTAGGGGCCACAATTTTGGTCCAATCATAATCAAACTTGCTCAGAATGATCATCATGACAATATCTCGGTCAAGTTTGAATATGGGTCATGTCCGGTTGAAAAGTAGGTCAGTAGGTCAAATCATAGAAAAACCTTGTGAATACTCAGGAGGCCACAAGTTTGGTTAAATCATTAATCTTGCTCAGAATGGTCATTGTGACAATATCTTGGCTAAGTTTGAATAAAGGTCTTTTCGGGTCAAAAAGTAGGTCAGTAGGTCAAATTAAAGAAAAAACTTGTGAACACTCTAGTTTTACATAGACTTATATAGGGAAAATCTTTAAAAATCCTTTTCTCTGAAACCACAAGGCCTAGGTCTTTTATATTTGGTATGAAGCTTCATCTAAAAGACCCCTAACAAGATTATTCAAATGATAGTGCTGAGGCCAAAAATGTCCCCGCCCCCGGGCCCTTTGGTTTTACATAGGCTTATATAGGGAAAATCTTTAAAAATCTTCTGCTCTGAAGCTGCAAGGCCCAGGACTTTGATATTTGGTATTAAGCTTTATCTAGTGGACCCCTACCAAGATTGTTCAAATTATAGTGCTGGGGCAAAAAATGCCCCCGTTCCGGGGCCCTTTGGTTTTACATGGCCTTATATAGGGAAAATCTTTAAAAATCTTCTTCTCTGAAACCGCAAGGTCCAGGACTTTGATATTTAGAATGAAGCTTCATCCATTGGACCTCTACCAAGATTGTTCAAATTATCGCCCTTGGGCCAAAAATGCCCCCGCTCAGGGGCCCTTTGTTTTTACATAGACTTATATAGGGAAAATCTTTAAAAATCCTTTTCTCTGAAACCACAAGGCCTAGGTCTTTTATATTTGGTATGAAGCTTCATCTAAAAGACCCCTAACAAGATTATTCAAATGATAGTGCTGAGGCCAAAAATGTCCCCACCCCCGGGCCCTTTGGTTTTACATAGGCTTATATAGGGAAAATCTTTAAAAATCTTCTGCTCTGAAACTGCAAGGCCCAGGACTTTGATATTTGGTATTAAGCTTTATCTAGTGGACCCCTACCAAGATTGTTCAAATTATAGTGCTGGGGCAAAAAAAGCCTCCACCTGGGGCCCTTTGGTTTTACATAGGCTTATATAGGGAAAATCTTTAAAAATCTTCTTCTCTGAAACCGCAAGGCCCAGGACTTTGATATTTTGTATGAAGCTTCATCTAGTGGACCCCTACCAAGATTGTTCAAATTATAGCCCTTGGGCCAAAAATCCCCCTGCTCAGGGGCCCTTTGGTTTTACATAGACTTATATAGGGAAAATCTTTAAAAATCTTCTTCTCTGAAACCGCAAGGTCCAGGACTTTGATATTTAGAATGAAGCTTCATCCAATGGACCTCTACCAAGATTGTTCAAACTATCGCCCTTGGGCCAAAAATGCCCCCGCTCAGGGGCCCTTTGGTTTTACATAGACTTATATAGGGAAAATCTTTAAAAATCCTTTTCTCTGAAACCACAAGGCCTAGGTCTTTTATATTTGGTATGAAGCTTCATCTAAAAGACCCCTAACAAGATTATTCAAATGATAGTGCTGAGGCCAAAAATGTCCCCGCCGCCGGGCCCTTTGGTTTTACATAGGCTTATATAGGGAAAATCTTTAAAAATCTTCTGCTCTGAAACTGCAAGGCCCAGGACTTTGATATTTGGAATTAAGCTTTATCTAGTGGACCCCTACCAAGATTGTTCAAATTATAGTGCTGGGGCAAAAAAAGCCTCCGACTGGGACCCTTTGGTTTTACATGGCCTTATATAGGGAAAATCTTTAAAAATCTTCTTCTCTGAAACCGCAAGGCCCAGGACTTTGATATTTTGTATGAAGCTTCATCTAGTGGACCCCTACCAAGATTGTTCAAATTATAGCCCTTGGGCCAAAAATGCCCCCGCTCAGGGGCCCTTTGGTTTTACATAGACTTATATAGGGAAAATCTTTAAAAATCTTCTTCTCTGAAACCACAAGGCCTAGGTCTTTTATATTTGGTATGAAGCTTCTTCTAAAGGACCCCTACCAAGATGATTCAAATTATAGTGCTGGGGCCAAAAGTGGCCCCGTCCCGGGGGCCCTTTGGTTTTACATAGACTTATATAGGGATAATCTTTAAAAATCTTCTCTGAAACCACAAGGCCCAGGACTTTGAAATTTGGTATGAAGTTGCATCTAATGGACCTCTACCAAGATTGTTAAAATTATAGCCCTGGGGCCAAAAATGCCCCCACTCTGGGGCCCTATGGTTTTACATAGACTTACATGGGGAAAATCTTCAAAAATCTTCTTCTCTGAAACCACAAGGCCTGGGTCTTTGATATTTGGTATGAAGCTGCATCTAGTGGACCTCTATCAAAATTATTCAAATTATAGCCCTGGTACCAAAAATGTCCCCGCTCCGGGGCCCTTTGGTTTTGCATAGACTTATATAGGGAAATCTTTAAAAATCTTCTCTGAAACTGCAAGGCCAAGGCCTTTGATATTTAGTATGGAGCTTTATCTAGTGGACCTCTACCAAGATTGTTCAAATTATAGCCCTGGGGCCACAAATGCCCCCACCCCGGGCCGGGGCCCTTTGTTTTTACATAGATTTATATAGCCCTGGGGCCATTTGGTTTTGCATAGGCTTATGTAGGGAATATCTTTAAAAAAAATCTTCTTCTCTGAAACTGCAAGGCCCAGGTCTTTGAAATTTGATGTGTAGCTTTATCTAGTGGACCTTTGCCAAGATTGTTCTAATTATAGCCTTTGTTGATGTTTGGTATGAAGCTTCACCTTTAAGACCTCCCTCAACATTATGCACATTAAAACCCTGGGGCCAATAATGGCCCTCTCTGGGGCCCACTTGTTACACTATGGATCAGGTGAGCGATCCAGGGCCATCATGGCCCTCTTGTTTAATATACTTATAAATATCTTCCGAATATTCTGTTGCCCCCTTATGATTTTTATATTGCCAAAAATGATTTTTTGTGTGACAATCTTCAACGGAACCTTCAAACCCAATGGGAAAACCGAATTCCAAGAGATCACAAACTTGCAAATCTTTATAATTATAGAGCATATTTCTCATAAAATCAACATTAATTTTATTATTTATTTTTATCCTACAACCTTGAAAATTATACTTTCCTGATTTCTGCACCTGCTCATGTACACTTAATAACTGGTGAATATTATCTAATTTCAAACAAGCAGTGGCTTCACATGATTTACATGTGCTTTTATGCAGACAAAGATGTTTGCTTAAATTATTTGAGGATAAAAAATTATTTTCTAGTCTGGAATCTCTAGATGGTGTAGTAGAAATTTTTTGTTTTCCACAAGCATGTTCCAGATATTTCGGGAAAAACAAATTCTCTAAGAATTTTTGGTTTTCTATGGATCTAGTAGAATTTGATTTATTTAAGTGTCACATTTTAGAGTGGGGGCAGGCCGAGGAACATTCCGGATGTTCCAGCTTTTTGGAATCTTTTTGCCAGCAGGTGGCACAGACATGCTGAGCAAAATGCATTCTACCATTCTTTCGCTCAGTATGACTGATTTTCTGTGAACACTTATTCCTTTGATAAAGAGAACAAAACCAAATATTCTCTTCAGTTGATTTTTTATTCTCGGAATCATCCTTGTTCCTAAAGCCAGACTTTTTACCTTGAGATTTTTGTTTTGGAACATGCTTGGAAAGAATAGCACTTTCAATGCTTTGAAAATCATCATTCCAAGTTTTCAGTCCAATTTCTATTTCATTTAAACAGGCAGCATAAAATGATTTTAAAGTTTTTTTCAATAGTTTATTTCAATAGACATCCGTCCTCTATGACGATAACACAAGCTGTGCCTGAAGTATGTAAATGAACTTGCACCTTTTCACCCACAAGTTCCTGACCAATCAGAAACTTGTTATCATAGAGGTAGTCATAACAAGTTAAATTAGTTTGATGAATAAGGAGAATAGAATAGAATACTGGACTAATAGTGTTGAACAGAATAGAATACTGGACTAATAATGTTGAATAGAATAGAACAATTTTAACCTGTTCTACCTATAGCTACACTATTGTACGTAAGGTTGACGGATATAATTAATACTCATAATTAATCATTTTAATAATCAGATATATTAAAATTAGCCCATTGTATTTTTCTGTGTTTATTTTTTTCCTTCGTTGTAATCAGATCAGCTTGCACCTCTGCCAAATCATGAGTCAACCTAGGTAGCTAAAAAAAAAACTAAAAAAATGTCTTGAAGGTAGTGGTTGGCAATCAGTTTCAAATCACAATCGATTATCGGTTTATAATCAGAAGAGAAAACCAACTTGCTATCGATTGCATAATCGGTTTCTCTTTTATGTTAAAATTTGAGTACATGATTCAGATTGTATGTTTAAATGTCTTTTGTATTTTTGTTTATATGCATAATACTTAAGTACTGTATGTTAGAGAATTTTCTGGACATTATATTAAAAAAATAAAGGAAAAACATAAACACAGAACTCTTTGTTTTATTTCCTAATAACCTTAAAATAATTCAGTGAAATGAGAAATTTGGATGACTACTGTTGAATGGATGATTTATATTGAAAGGAATGGTTTATTAGTCAGTCATTATTCTGTTTGTTTCTGAAAGAGATATCATAATGGCTAGTAATGACTAAATGTTTTGACAATGAAACAATATTTGTGCACAACTTCAGACTAGAAACAACCCCTTATGACGGTGCTGACCTGAGCACCCAATGACTAGCAGACTGACCACTTTAGATGAGTGATTAGTCTGTTTAAATTCTCAAGAATTCTAATTTAAGGAGAATGTATACATCTGCAACAGAGGCAGCCATGTCAAATATGTTTTTGGCCTACCTTGTCAATAGGAGTCTCGGAGCAAATTCTTTCCTTTTAGTGAAGACCCCTTTCAAAAAGACATGCTTAAAATCAAACTACCCGCACCCCATTTTTTTTCCAAAATCTGAGGGAAAACTGTTATGCTGTTGTATTACCAGCATGAAACATTTGCTAAAATTTTGGTGGATATGTAAGTGAGAAAAAGTAAAAATTTGGCCAGTTTTTGTAAAACACATCGGAACGCTCGATCGTCCTCAAAAAGCGGGAAAATGCATGTGCGTGCGAGTATCACAAGAACAGAACATAACTTTATTGAAGTTAACTCAGGAAAAGCATGTATTTTACATTAAAATGTTGAAAAAACTTTACCCGATCACCATTGTTATTTATTTATTAACCCACATATGCCCGTGGCCCTTTTTTGGGACATCGCCAAACAGTGCAGTCCCAGATCAGACACCTCAGAAAGACGCCGCAGACGTCTGATTTGGATTTACACTGTTTGATGATTTATAATGGTTCAATTATAACACTATTGTTAATCCCTGTCATATAATTGCCACCCTGATGTGCGGTGTCGAAAAGGTGTGAAAATATGGTCAAGTTTGTCTCTAATTTGCGTTTATTACACAATCATAAAATTTAATCCACAATCAATGTGGAACTATTTAATTGCTCCTAAGACGAGTTGCTACGACTATTCTACTATCTCCTGAATGGTTATGGTTTGGCGCCAAATAGCAGACGCTTGGCGAAGTTGAACGCTTTAATTTGTGTTAACACATCTGTATGCTGTTGTTGGTTATTGACACGGAGCTTACGCTGTTTTCGACAACCGTTTTGCGATCAAGAATTTTTTTAACGTTTCCAAACAATTTTTATGAAAAAATACGCCCCATTAAGATAAAACAATATACACATATGGGGATGCTGGGGTCAGATGACATCATTTACCGATTGCGTGCAGAAAAAAAAACTAGCGGTGGTTTGGATGTCAGAAAACTTTGATGTTCGCATTGAACTTGCTTGTTTATTTCGTTTAAAATCAGAGTTTTAGGAATAATACTCACAAAATCGGGCGTGCTAGTAAGTAGAATTGAGTGGACAATTAATGAATTTGTTCTTATAAAAATGATAATTCATACCTTAATATTTGTCTATAAAAAACATGAGACCAACCTTAAAATATTTTGTTTGCTGTCATACTACTGACCCAGTGAAATTTAACTACATGCCCAAAACATTTTATAGCTGTTCATGAAAAAGAATTTAAAAAATAATTTTTCTTAGAATGGAATTTTGTATTCCTTTTGCTTCCTACAGCACCAAATTGATTGATTGATTTGAGGTTTAACATCCCCGTCAACACTGTAAAGGTCATTTTGGCGACCTTGCTTCCAATTTTGTGGGACTTTTACCCGACATTGAGATGAAATGACATCTCCTACAACACCAAACAGCAAACACATTATTTAAAGGATGGTCATAGGGCTACCAACATCTTAAGAGATGTGTCCAGCCTGATATCCAACCATATGTTCAGTGATTTTTTTACAAATTCGCCATTATGAGTCCTGGGACCCGCTGGATCCAGAATTAATGCATCCCAGACCCAAACCATGCATCCCACCCGTGAAACCTTTTTTTGCATCCTAGAGTACGTCTTGTAGTCTGGAATGCATGAATTCTAGATTGTAGCATTTCCTGATCATTGCCTGTCTTCAGTTATATTTAAACTTGTATGTAATTACTTTTTTGGATGTGCAATAAAACTTAAAAAGTAGATAGTTGTGACTTGTTTTTATTATTTTCTTCACTCAATTCTTCATGCAGTTGATTGAAAGCTGTGACATATTTGTAACTTAAAGCATACTTTTGTATGCTTTTGACTAGACTGTGATATAAATCTGTAAAATTATACTTGTAAACTCAAAGTAGACTTTTGTCTGCTTTTGACTAGACTACTAGACTGTGATATTTGTATACTTAAAATGGACTTTTGTCTGCTTTTGACTAGACTGTGATATTGCCACATGTGATATGTTTGTAACCTAAGGCTATGCTTAGAACTATTTCAAAAACAATTTCTACACGGATCAGATTGAGCCAGTTGAGCTTGACTGTGATGCAGCTGTCACTTTAATGACTACAGTCCAAAAACTTGTCAGTTTTTTAAAGCTTTCAACTTAAAGATTCTCCTGTTCTTGGCCTGTCGCCATTTGTTGAGTGCTGCATCAAAATCAAACTCTTTCCTGGCTGTTGATTTCTCAGTTTGGTTGTCTGGGGCTTGCTTCTGCTGCAATTTGTTGCCATCAGCATTCTCCAACTTCACTTGCATAAGTTGTTGTTGAGTCTCTACAGACAGACGGTTTCTGAATGTTGTTAAGATTCTGTTCTGGACTGAAAATCCACGTTCACACCCTGCGGTGTGAACAGCACAGGTGATAGCCAATTTTGCCAGGATTGTTAAATTTGGAAACTGATCCCTGTGATACTTAACAAAGTACTTTGATCATTATCATAATTAGAAACTCTTCAATAGTCAAGTTTCAGTATTCACAGTACTTTGATTATTATTAAAATTAGGAACACTTCATGAAGTGCACCGTAATTCGGATCGGGGCGTTAAAGGCTCCCCTATGCAGGAAGAGTCAGGCCCTGTGTAGGTTTAAGACCCCTAAATCGGGTCTATACATTTATTACGAGCTGTGACTGTCTAAATCAATCACCTGAACTGGCTGAAGTGGGTTCTGTAATTTTTGCAGTTTGATCGAGGCGATCGTCGTCACGATCGGCTGCCTCAGACTGAGAGGCCTTGTTTTCAGGCTGCTTTTGCCCAAGCAGACCGAACAGGGTTTGCTGTTTTGGGTCAAATTTTATTTTTTTTGGAGGCGGCATCTCTCGCAGCTCTCTCAGTATGTTGATAAGTGCAAGGTCAAACGGTGTTACGATAAACGATCTCAACGGATTAAAAAACAATACTCGAGTGACCGCACTAGTTTCCTCCGGTATTGGACAACCTGGTATTGATTATTGGACTACACAGGTAGAATCAGTTTACCGTAGAACTACGACGCCTCTGAGGACTGGGTTTTACCAAATATTGTACTTAAACACCGCTTTTGCATTCGTCCTTTTCCGAAAACGAAAGTAAGAGTTCATACATTCATCCGAGAATTTCTATGCGTCCCGGGACCCACCGACGCTATTTTTATGCGTCCTCTGGCGAAATTATGCGTCCAGGACGCAGGACGCACGCCTAAAAAAATCACTGTATGTTATTCCTAGAACAACAAGATTCCTTTTTGGCCTAAACAGCTTAGCCAGATCCAGAATCTGCCAAGCCAAATAGGAATTCTTATTTGGACTAAACAGAGTTTAGCCAGATCCGGAATCTGGCTAAACTAAATATTAATTTAGCCAGATACGGAATCTGCCTAGGCCAAATAAGAATTCCTATTTGGCCTAACGAGATTCAGGATTTGGCTAAATTCCTATTTGGACTACGACATATACAGTGTATATAAGGTGGAAGATTCCATTTGGTACAAAAAAGGGTTAATGGTACTTGGTACAAGCTTGCATCTATGAGTGACAACTTAAATGCAGTCAGTTATATTTGGCCTTGGCCCTCCTCTTTTTTATGCCTCTGACATTCGAAGAATGGTGGAAGGGCATATAGCATTGCCCCTGTCCGTCTGTTGGTCAGTCGGTCTGAAACTTAAACGCTGTCAATAACTTTCTTATTTCAGGATGGATTTTGAAATTACTTTGTAGAAATGTTAACCATCATGAGACGATGTGTCACATGCATAACCCAGGTCCGTACCTCCAAGGTCAAGGTCACTCTTAGAGGTCAATGTTATCCCGCCACTTATTACCTATTTTTAGCTCACCTGTCATGTAATGACGAGGTGAGCTTTTGGGATCACTTTTCGTCTGTCGTCAGTCCGTGCGTCCTTCCGTCCGTAAACAATTTCTTCAAACGACATCTCCTCCTAAACCACTGATCAGATTTTGACCAAACTTCACAGGAATGATCCTCAGGTGGTCCCCTTTCAAAGTTGTTCAAATGGTTCCGGTCCTTTGCACATCTAGGTCACAGGAGCCTAAATTAGATTTTTTTCTCCGAAAACTTAAAAAACCTTCTTCTCTGAAACCACAAGGCCCAGGTCTATGATATTTGGTATGAAGCTTCATCTAGTGGACCCCTACCAAGATTGTTCAAATTATAGTGCTGGGGCCAAAAATACCCCCGCTCCGGGGCTCTTTGGTTTTACCTGGGCTTAGGGAAAATCTTTAAAAAAACTTCTTCTCTGAAACAGCAAGGGCCAGGTCTTTGATATTTGGTGTGAAGCTTCATCTAGTGGACCCCTACCAGAATTGTTCAAATTATAGTGATGGGGCCAAAAATGCCCCCGCTCCGGGGCCCTTTAGTTTTACATGGGCTTATATAGGGAAAATCTTCAAGAATCTTCTTTTCTGAAACCGCAAGGCCCAGGTCTTTGATATTTGGTATGAAGCTTCATCTAATGGACCCCTACCAAGATTGTTCAAATCATAATGCTGGGGTCAAAAATGCCCCACCCCCAGGCCCTTTGGTTTTACATGGGCTTATATAGGGAAAATCTTTATAAATCTTCTTCTCTGAAACCGCAAGGCCTCGGTTTTTGATATTTGGTATGAAGCTTCATCTAGGGGACCCCTACCAAGATTGTTCAAATTATAGTGCTGGGACCAAAAATGCCCCCGCTTTGGGGCCCTTTGGTTTTACATAAACTTATATAGGGAAAGTCTTGAAAAATCTTCTTCTCTGAAAGCACAAGGCCTAGGTCTTTGATATTTGGTATGAAGCTTCATCTAGTGGACCTCTACCAAGATTTTCAAATTATAGCCCTCAGGCCACAAATGCCCCCGCCCCGAGGCCTGGTTTTACATAGACTTATATAGAGATAATCTTTGAAAATCTTCTCTGAAACAGCAATAGCCCTCAGGCCAAAAATGCCCTTGCCCCAGGGCCATTTTGTTTACATAGACTTAAGTAGGGAATGTCTTTAAAAAAATTCTTCTATGAAACTGCAAGGCCCAGGTCTTTGATATTTGGTGTGTATCTTTATCTAGTGGACCTTTGCCAAGATTGTTCAAATTATAGCTTTTGTTGATATTTGGTATGAAGCTTCACCTTTTTAGACCTCCCTCAACATTATGCACATTATAGCCCTGGGGTCAATAATGGCACACCCAGGGGCCCACTTGTTACTCTATGGATCAGGTGAGCGATCCAGGGCCATCATGGCCCTCTTGTTGGTTAGTTCACACTAAATTATTTTCCTTAATTCTTATTTTATTTGAATTACATTAGCTGAAATATTTAGTCTTTGTTTGAAGAAAATATACAACATCAAGAATAATTTGTAGCTTACACAGTATTTGCCTATACATACATAATATACATCTACCTATTCAAGGAACGACTCTATAGCATATGCTTTCATTTTTATCTCTTATCATGTTGTTCACGAAAACCCCTATCTTTGGAAACAGTGCAGATCCAGATCAGATCAGGATCTGCACTGTTTGACATTCAGTTTATGAATTTGTAGGATTAAATTACATCAAGTAATCTGATTGGTTCAAATTCAGAGATGGGTGTGGCTAAAATGAATATTCTGCAAGAGAAGGGTTATCCTTTCTATTGTTCACAAAATTGTATATTTGTATTTACTGTATTTGTTCTACTACTACTACTAATAATAATAATCAACCTTATTTATAGAGGGTAACACATTTAGTAAACTAGTACTAATCTTCCATGTGGCCCTCTTTTCCTGTGTAGAACCAGTACTAAGCAATGTGGATAAAGTCTCTTGCTCAAGGAAACAACACTTGCCGCTCGTGGGATTCGAACCCGGTACCTCTCGATCCCGAGGCCGATACTTCACCACTGCACCACAGCGCTAATGAAATAAATATGTTTAAACCAAAGGTAAAAAGAGGGTCTGAAACTTAAACGCATACAATAACTTTCTTATTTCAGGATGGATTTTGAAATTACTTTGTTGAAATGTTAACCATTAGGAGACAATGTGTCACATGCAAAACCCAGGTCCGTACCTACAAGGTCACGGTCATACTTAGAGGTCAAAGGTAAAAAAAAATGTTTTAAAATAACTTTCTAAGTTTTAAAATAACTTTCTTATTTCTGGATGGATTTTGAAATTACTTGGCAGAAATGTTGGACATCATGAGACAATCTGCCTCACACAAAACCAAGGTCCTTACCTCAAAGGTCAAGGATATACTTAGAGGTCAAATTTGAAAAAAAGAGTCCAAATCTTTAACACCGTCAATAACTTTCTATGGATTAATAGGAACATAGACATATTTTCAGGCGGGGGCATCCGTGTCCTATGGACGCATTTCTAGTTCTCTGCATAAAATGGGCTTTCAAGGGTATTTATATGTAACTTCCACTTGTTCATGCAATGTACATGTATATTCAGAAAATTTGTGTACATTTCAGATACAGTACAGCATAGCAGGATGATGAATGGTGGAGTGGCAGTAGAACAGCAGGCTGCTGTTCCCCAGCCTGCTGGCTTCTTTCACATGCCAAAGATTGAGGTAAACTTACGTGACTTATTACATAAAAATCCTAAAAATTCAGACACCTTGAGGACTTGCTGTAATTCTCTTAAAATTTGAACAAATTTGTTCCATGCTCCAGCAAAGAGTCCAAAAGGTGCAGACGGAATGGCAAACAGTGTAAACCCTGATCAGACTGCTCCTTCATCTGGGTCTGCACTGTTTGCTTAGGCCTGTCTGTCCCAATACTAAAAGTTACATGGCTGCAGACCAAACAGGAGTTATGATGATAACTAAGCGGTAATTTTCCTTATTTTTTGTTATTAACCCTTTTTGTACCAAATAGTATCTTCCTCCTTATGTATAGCAGGAGTCCATTTCAAAATTCAGGGGTCTCAGCCAAGTCAGGTTGTGTTTTCTTCAAAGTCTACTTGGAAACTGGCTAAACTTTTTGCAAACAGTGTAGGTCCTGATCAGACGCCGCATTCTGCGGCGTCTGATCTGGGCCTGCACTGTTTGCCAAGTACCTGTTTTGGGGTTTCTGGCACAAAATGGGTTAACATACATTCACTCCTCTAACACAACTCGGCTATATGGGCAATGGAAAGGAACTGTGTTTTATTATGCAACAATTCACGGGGCAAAAGGGCGTGCCTAGTGACAATAAAAGCTGCCAATTTATGAAGTCTCTTGTAGATTCATTGACGTTGGAAGGTGTAACATCACCTTGCACCAAAAGTTAACAAAAGGACATAAATGCATGTGTTGCAGTCCATAACTTTTGCGGAATTTCTTCTTACAATGGCAAAAAGTTGAGATTTCGAAGGAAACAACAACATCATTGTCTATTTTCTGTGTGTTAGAATTGAAATAGATCAGCTGTTGTCTTTGATTTGTTGAGTAATAAATCACGGTTTGTCGGTCAGTTTGTGTAGACAAATCTCTCGAGCTTCACACTCGTGATTACTGCCCTCCAAACTGTCATTAATTACCCAACAAATCACAGCTAGAGCTGATCTATTTCTTAAGTAACAAATTTAGCACTTGCGTCAAATTCTAAACAACTAAACAATTTTGAAAATTACTCTGCAGCTAACCCGCATCCTGCAGATAACCCATATCCTGCTGAACATGACAAAACCTACCGATCCTTTGCAAACAGTGTAGATCCAGATCAGATGGCTTAGGAAGAAGCTAGTATCTGATTTGGATCTTCACTGATTGTCATGTAGTTTGTGACCTGAATGAACACATTATACCAGGTAATTTGATTGCAGTATATTCAGAAATGGTTGTGGCTAAACTAATTTATTCAGCAGGATAAGGGTTAAATTACATGTAGATATGACCTTTAACCTTGTCCTGCTGAGCCCGGATGTGGCATACCTTTCAAACAATGTAGATCCAGATCAAGAAGCCATCTGATCAGGATCTTCATTGTTTGCCATTCAATTTATGAATTTGTTGCAATAATTTGCATCAAGTAATCTGATTGGTTGATAATCGGTAGTGGGTGTGGCATATTTAAATATTCAGCAGGACAAGGGTTAAAAAACATGTTCAAACAGCACCAGGGTTTTCCCTGGACTCTAATTTTGGCTGTTTTTTCACCCCAAAACCCTGTCTTGGACTCTAAAATGTTTGTAGCAGGTGTCTCATGGGATGCAATAATCACGAAAATAAAACTGATTCTTTTAATTTCTGGCATTTGGAACTAAATTAACCCATTGCATGCGGGAAACTCTTAAAGGGATAACTTGGCATAAAGTTCAGGCCCAGATCAGATGCTGCAGAATGCGACGGCTGATCAGGGCCTGCACTATTTGCTAACAGAATTTTCCGTAAAAAATAGAATAAAAATGAAAAAATAGGCCTACCACCTATATGACAAATGGACTTGTCATACATATAGCAATGCAAGAGTCCACCAGTATACAATTGGTTAACTAGCATCCAATATTTGTGCAGTAGTAAGCCTCTTGTAAGCGAAAGGCCTGTGTATCTTATTGGAGGGCCCCAAATTACCACTTATGCAGTCCCAGTCAATGTGAAACCCTCCTGTAAAAGCCTGATGCACTTTTGAACATGGGTTTTGTTGTCAGAACACAGCTTTTGGTCCATTAAAAAATTGCTTCAAGCAGCTATATACATAGAATTTTTTGCAAGAATAAGTGCTGATAGGAGTACTGATAAATGTTAGTATGTCTTACAAGTGTTTAAAAGTTATGTTGCTGAACAGAGAAATATTTCTTCACCATGATTACACTAGGCATATACCGATAACTCTATATTATTCAAAATATTTGTAATGTAACATTTGTGTATGTAATGTCTCCTTTATATGCGACAGTTATATGTGAATATTTTGGATTGGATACAGAATAAATTTTGTATCTTTGAACTGAATCTGTGTTGTGCTTACTTGTTAGAATCACCCCACAAGGCGATTATAGCAAGTAGCCACAATATAAATGAGTAGGGCTGGCTAATCAGAGCTGAAAAGATAATCCATTATCAGCCATGTCATTGCGATCGATAATCGATTAGTAATCGCTAATGTTTTTGTCATAATTTTACCTGTCTGGCTTTCTGTCCGAGCATGACTCTTACCATATGTTGCACTTTACCATATGTATATTTGAACAGACAGGCCTGAGCAAACGGTGTAGACCCAGATGAGATGCCACATTCTGCACAGGGTCTGCACTGTTTGCCACTCATACAGCTATTTTAGGCATAACTTTGGGTAGTAAATTGTACCAATCAAGTAATCGATTAAAAGCATTTTTGTGGAATTTATAGATCAATTAATCGGTTATACGATTAATCGTGTCAGCCTTATAAATGAGAAAAAAAAAATATCCTAGAATTATCCTCATTAGGCCTTCTTGTTGAGCCATGTACTTACTCTATTCCTCTAGACAGAACAGCCCTGATACCAACAGGCCTCATATTTTTCAGGCATTTGCAGGATTTCAGGCTGTTAGAGCTTGATTTTTTTTCTTGATTTAAGGCTTTTCGATTCTGCTTTTTATGTATATAGTCAGTTTAAAAAACTATTTAACCCTTATTTCTGACTATAAGTCAAACAAATTACTGTATATTTTCACAAACTCCATTACAAACAGTGTAGATCCTGATCAGATGGCTTCTTCAGAAGCCATCTGATCACAATCTACCCTGTTTGCAAAGGTAATTTAGTTCAGCAGGATATATAAGGGTTGAAGCTGCAAAATCGGGCCTTTCAGGCACGGAAAAGCGTGGTCGGTATGAGGCCTGTACCAAGGAAGCTATAAGAATCTGATATGGGGTTCTGTTATAGATGGGCGTTTCCAACCCGAGGGATGACCAAGCGGAGCGGAACTGAGGCTATGCCGAGGTTCTGCTGAGCACAATCATTCTGAGGGTTGAAAACGCCCATCTACAACAGAACCCCATATTGGATTCTTTTTCTTGCACAACACCTCCCAGACATTCCCTTTTTATTTTGTAGCAAATAGCAGAACTACAGACAGTATTTCTTTTCTTCTTTTTAAGATTTCATACAAAAGTCCTGTATTCAGCATCCTTTAACAATAAATGAGTCAAATAATTCTCATTCTTATTGATTTTTATACCCCACCACACGATAGTGGCGGGGTATTATGATATACCCTCCGGTGTCTGTCCGTCCGTCTGTCCGCACCATTTCCGATCGATAACTTGAGTAATTTTTAACGAATTTTTTTCAAATTTTGCATACATGTATATATCGGGAATGAGTGGTATGGGATTGTTAATGGGCAAAATCCGTTATCATTTGACAGAGTTATGGCCCTTTTTAGTTCAAAATAAGGGGTTTTGGGGCATTTCCGATCAATAACTTGAATATTTTTTCACGGATTTTCTTCAACTTTTGTATACACATTGGCATTGGGTATGAGTGGTTTGGGATTGTAAATGGGCAAAATACATTAACATTTAACGGAATTATGGTCGTTAAAAATTCCGATTAACCCTTTACCACTCAGGGATTTTGTGAATTTCGCTGATTTTCACAGTGTTGCACCTGACAGCAACTTCAACTAGCCATTGTTTCATAATGGATTGTCTGTTTTACACCAAACTCGGTATGAATGTTCATTGGGCAGTAGCCTTTCAAATGCAATCTTTCATGACTTGATCATTGTTGTCATGGTAAAGAGGGGGCATCTTAAAGTTGGCAAAAAGTGTGTTTTCACATGAATTTTTGACCACATTTTTATCTTCACACAGATGTCAAGGCAACAATTAAGGTGTTTGGCACTGGCCATTTTCACTGTTTGCAGCATGTTTTATCAGCATCAATTTTCAGACATTTTTGACCCCAGACACCGCCACATATACATTTTAGCGGCCGGTTGGGCCATACACCCAAAATTTTTCGGGATGTGAGGGGGGCGTCGCCCCCCCCCCCCCCTTTACAATTCCCCCCCCCCCCGAATATTTTTAGTGGGGAGGCGCGCGAGAAAAAGGTCACTTTTTTGCCCAACAAATCCTATAGCAAACATAACTATCCAGGGGTAGAAATGCAGATTTTAGGTGCTTCTGGGGCTTAAAATGGGGGTGGGTGCAGACACGTAAAAACACGTATCTGAGTGGTAAAGGGTTAAATGGTTTTTGGGGACTTATTCCTTTACTATATGGAATATTTGGATGAAACTGCACTGATGTATAAACGACCATAATAAGCAGGTTTTGTGTTGTGAATACACAAAATGCTAGGGCTGGGTACCGCCTTTGGAAATTGTACCGCGGTATACCACGGTATACACCCATGTACCGCGGTACGTACCGTGGTATACCACAGGTTTCAAACACCAAGTGTTTGTACTTCGTAAAATAAAACAGACAAATAAACAGAGAATCATTACGCGTTTTCTAGGTGTTTACGGTCGCGAAAAATGTGACATTGGCAATAATATTGTCTTAGCAGGTTATCTGGCTGCGATCTTTACTGATTGCTATTAATCTGTCCATGGCCTATCACTAATCTTTTGCCAATAAATTAGTTAATCCTATTAATCAATAAGACAAAATGTTTTTTTTTCTTAATTGCTATGTGATTATGAGATTAAAGTAAGCCAAGATTGCAAGTCATTCTTTTCATGTGTCACTACATATCGATACCTGCTGGTTAAGGACACGACCACGCCTGAGGTTCAACCCGCCGATATAGCGGTTCTTTTAAAATTATTTATTCACAGTTCGACACAGCGCAATAAAATGTTATATATATCGTCAGCATAATGATTTTATAAAAGGGAACAGTAAAATTTATTCATCTTTTAAAACATTTTTATCCAGAAACAAACAAAATGTATAAGTAAAAAAAGTGTTGGTAGTATGTGCCAGACGTATTTTTACTCAAGACATTTAAGTCAATACAAAGCTAAAGCAAGAACTACATGTCATTATTATATTATTGCAAACGGGACCGTTTCTTCCTCTCCATTGCTGCACAAACTGATCAACACAAAACATGCTGTCTTGCAATGTCATCTTTGTCAGTCGTGTTCCGACAAGCAGTGCATATATATGTTACAAACTTTTCACGCAAGATTACTTTGAGCCCCAATTAGCAGGATTAAACTGTTACACTTTGGTTATAAATTTATTACCTATTTATCTATGTTAATCCCAAGTGACCGGCATGCGGAGCATGCTCTATTAGTTATTACCGCTATTCATCTCAAGTATCCGATAATTTTCGCGCCCTATCGGTCGCGTCGGCGTCTTTGAACTTAACAGTGCTCAGCATGTCTAGCGGCGCATTATAAAAAGATGATTTGCGTCCCTGCGAGGTAATTTTTTTTTGCGGCCGACGCTAGTGAAATCGTTTCGCAAACATATTTTTGTTCTTACGAAAACATTGAATTAAATTATATAAAATTTCCGATAAAATCCGGAACTTGCCGAAAGTACCGGTACGGCCAAAAAGTACCGCGGTACGCACCGCCGGAAGAAAATACCTCGGTTTACCGGTGCACCGGTTTTGCCGCGCACCCCTACAAAATGCGTTAACATTTAACGAAAAATTGGTCGTTAACAATTCCCATTAAATAGTTTCTGCGCATTTATTCCTTTAATATATGAGATATATTGATTATCACTGCCAGTGTAGTGGTTAGAGTGCTGGACTACAAATCCTATTGTTGACTGTGAATCTGAGGGGCGTGAGTTCAAATCTCCGTCGAGGAATGGAATTTTTTTTTTTTTTCGTTTTTTCTTTTTTTTTTTGTGTGTTCTTTTTTCTTTTTTCTTTTTCTTTCTTTTTCATTTTGGCAATGAATTTATTTATTTTTTTTAATTTTTTCCTCATTTTTGGTTTTTCATTCCTTTTTTTTTCCCTTTTTTTTCACCCTTTTCTTCTTTTTGTTATACCGCATCACACGATAGTGCTGGGATATTACAATATACCCTCCGGTGTCTGTCTGTCCATCCGTCCCCACCATTTCCGACCAATAACTGGATTAATTTGTGCTATGAATCTGAGGGGCGTGAGTTCAAACCCCCGTGGAGGAATGGAATTTTCTTTTTTTTTTTTTCCTTTTTTTCTCGTTTTTTCTTTTCTTTTTTTTCCGTTTATTTTTCTTTTCTTTCTTTTTGCAATGAATTTTTTTTTTTTTTTCCTTTTTTTTTTCTCATTTTTTGTTTTTCATTCCTTTTTTTTTACCTTTTTAGCTCACCAGAGCCGAAGGCTCCGGGGGAGCTTATAGTATAGGCAGTGATCCGCCGTCCGTCGTCCGCGTCCGCGTCTGCGTCCGCGTCCGCGTCCGCGTCTGCGTCAACATTTTCAAATGACTTCTTTTCTGAAACTACTTGACCAATTGAAACCAAATTACATGTGGAGGCTCTGTGGGAAGGGGGAACGAAAGTTTGTTCGTGAAGACTGGGTCACATGACCAAGATGGCCGCCACTCCCATATATGGTAAAAACCTTTAAAAATCTTCTTCTCAAGAACCGAATGGCCGATGATCTTGAAACTTGGTATGCAGCATCGGGGACTCGGGCCCTACCAAGTTTGTTCAAATTATGACCTTTGGTTGACCTTGACCTGTTTTACGTCAAGGTCAAATTTGGTCACTTAGACATTTGTATGGAAAAAAGGCAAAACATAGGATTTTTCTGATTGCATGGTAGCTAGTGGCATCAGAAATGGTATTTGCAGTCAGCTGAATGGAAGTTTATCAGTTCCAAAGGTCAAGGTCATTTCCCGACCTTTGTCCAGGACAGCTCAGATTCACTATTTTCATCTTCTTCTTCACTTGAACTGCTTGGCCAATTGAAACCAAATTATATATGGAGCCTCTATGGAATGTGGGAACTAAAGTTTGTTCATGAGGATGGGGTCACATGACCATTATGGCCACCATGCCCATATATGGTAAAAACCTTTAAAATTCTTCTTCTCAAGAACTGAATGGCCGATGATCTTGAAACTTGGTATGCAGCATCAGGGACTCGGGCCCTACCAAGTTTGTTCAAATAATGACCTTTGGTTGACCTTGACCTGTTTCACGTCAAGGTCAAATTTGGTCACTTAGACATTTGTATGGAAAAAAGGCAAAACAGTGGATTTTCTGATTGCATGGTAGCTAGTGGCATCAAAAATGGTATTTGCAATCAGCTGAATGGGAGTTTATAAGTTCCGAAGGTCAAGGTCATTTCCCGACCTTTGTCCAGGACGGCTTAGATTCAGTATTTTCATCTTCTTCTTCCCTTAAACTACTTGGCCAATTGAAACCAAATTACATGTGGAGCCTCTATGGAATGGGGGAACCAAAATTTTTTTCGTGAGGACTGGGTCACATGACCAATATGGCCACCATGCCCATATATGGTAAAAACCTTTAAAAATCTTCATCTCAAGAACCAAATAGCTGATGATCTTGAAACTTGGTATGCAGCATCAGGGACTCGGGCCCTACCAAGTTTGTTCAAATTATGACCTTTGGTTGACCTTGACCTGTTTTACATCAAGGTCAAATTTGGTCACTTAGACATTTGTATGGAAAAAGGCAGAACAGTAGATTTTTCTGACTGCATGGTAGCTAGTGGCATCAGAAATGGTATTTGGAATCAGCTGAATGGAAGTTTATAAGGCCAGAAGGTCAAGGTCATTTACCGACCTTTGTCCAGGACGGCTCAGATTTAGTATTTTCTTATTGATCTTCACTTAAACTACTTGGCCAATTGAAACCAAATTACATGTGGAGCCTTTATGGAATGGGGGAACGAAAGTTTGTTCGTGAGGACGGGGTCAACTGACCAATATGGCCACCATGCCCATATATGGTAAAAACCTTTAAAAATCTTCTTCTCAAGAACGGAATAGCGGATGATCTTGAAACTTAGTATGCAGCATGGGGGACTCGGGCCCTACCAAATTTATTCAAATTATGACCTTTGGTTGACCTTGACCTGTTTTACTTAAAGGTCAAATTTGGTCATTTAGACATTTTTATGGAAAAAAGGCAAAACAGTGGATTTTTCTGATTGCATGGTAACTAGTGGCATCAGAAATGGTATTTGTAATCAGCTGAATGGAAGTTTATAAGTTCCAAAGGTCAAGGTCATTTCCCGACCTTTGTCCAGGACGGCTCAGATTCAGTATTTTCATCTTCTTCTTCACTTAAACTACTTGGCCAATTGAAACCAAATTAAAGTGGAGCCTCTATGGATTGGGGGAACGAAAGTTTTTTGTGAGGACCGGGTCACATGACCAATATGTCCGCCATGCCCATAAATGGTTAAAAACCTTTGAATATCTTCTTCTCAAAAACGGAATTGTTGATGATCTTGAAACTTGGTATGCAGCATCGGGGACTCTGGCCCTACCAAATTCATTCAAATGATGACTTTTGTTTGACCTTCACCTATTTTATGTCAAGGTCAAATTTGGTCACTTAGACATTTGTATGGAAAAAAGGCAAAATAGTGGATATTTCTGATTGCCTGGTAGGCTGTGACATCAAAAATGATATTTGCAGTTAGCTGAATGGAAGTTTATCAATTCCAAAGGTCAAGGTCATTTACTGACCTTTATCCTGGATGCCTCAGATTCAGGTTTTTTTTATCTTCTTCTCCACTTAAACTGGTGGGATGATTGAAACCAAATTACATTTGGAGCCTCTATGGGTAGGGGGAAAGAAATTTGTTTGTAAGGACTGGGTCACCTGACCAATGTGGCTGCCATGCTCATATACGGTAAAAGAATTTAAGAATTTTCTTCTCAGGAACCAAATAGCCGATGACCTAGAAATTTGGTATGTAACATTGGGGACTCAGGCTCTACCAAATTTATTCAACTGATGACCTTTAGCTGACCTTGACCTGTTTTACGTCAAGGTCAAATTTGGTCACTTAGACATTTGTATCGAAAAAGAGCAAGACGGTGGGTTTTACTGATTGCATGGCAGCCGGATCCATCATAAATATTATTTACAATCAGATGAATGGAAATTAATCAATTCCAAAGGTCAAGGTAATTACTGACCTTTGTCTTGGATGGCTCAGATTCAGTATTTTTATCTACTTCTCCAGTAAAAGAGCTGTGATGATCGAAACTAAATTACATTAAAAGCCTCTATGGGGATGAGGCAATTGAACATTATTCGTGGTATTGTTGTCACATGACCAAGATGTACACCTTGCCTGTATATGGTGTAAACTACATGACCTCTGGTGAGCGTAGTGGCCCATGGGCCTCTTGTTTTTTTTTCCTTTTCATCTTTTTGTTATACCCCATTACACGATAGTGCTGGGATATTATAATATACCCTCCGGTGTCTGTCCGTCCGTCTGTCCGTCCGTCCATCCTCACCATTTCCGACCGATAACTTGATTAATTTTACACATTTTTTTTTCCAAATTGTGCCTACATGTTTATATCGGGAATGACTTTTTTTCTTTTCTTCTTTTTGTTATACCCCATCACACGATAGTGCTGGGGTATTATAATATACCCTCCGGTGTCTGTCCGTTCGTCCGTCCATACACACCATTTCCGACCGATAACTTGATTAATTTCTCACAATTTTTTTTTGGAGTTTGCGATCAATAACTTAAGAATCTTTTCATGGATTTTCTTCAAATTTTAAAACACTAAAGGACACATATTATTGCCAAGGACAGTCACTCTGCTTTTCTGGTTATTGTATTATCTGCCCTTTTGATATACATGTATGTAGTTCCTTTACTATATTGAATGCCTTAGTGAAGTTTTACAGATAACTATAACACTTAAAAGTACCACTATTATGGGCAAGGCTATAACCATATTATCTTGCAGTGGTGGGGTATCATGCAGTGTTAGCGTGCTTTTATTGGTTTTTCATTCCTTTTTTTTCCCTTTTTTTTTCACCCTTTTTAGCTCACCTGTCACGTAGTGACAAGGTGAGCTTTTGGGATCACTTTTCGTCCGTCGTCCGTCGTCAGTGCGTGCGTAAACTTTTTCTTCAAATGACATCTCCTCCTAAAGCGCTGATCGGATTTTGACCAAACTTCACAGCAATGATCCTTAGGTGGTCCCCTTTCAAAATTGTTCAAATGGTTCCGGTCCATTGCACATCTGGGTCACAGGAGCTAAAAATAGATTTTTTAAAATAAAACTTCAAAAATCTTCTTCTATGAAACCGCATGGCCCAGGTCTTCGATATTTGGTATAAAGCTTCATCTAGTGGACCTCTACCAAGATTGTTCAAATTATAGCCCTGGGGGCCAAAATGCCCCCGCCCCGGGGGCCTTTGGTTTTACATAGGCTTATATAGGGAAAATCATTAAAAAATCTTCTTCTCTGAAACCACAAGGCCCAGGTCTTTAATATTTGGTGTGAAGCTTTACCTGGTGGACCTGTACTAAGATTGTTCAAATTATAGCCTTGGGGCCAAAAATGCCCCCGCCCCGGGGGCCTTTGGTTTTACATAGACGTATACAGGGAAAATCTTTAAAAATCTTCTTCTCTGAAACCGCAAGGCCCAGATCTTTGATATTTGGTGTGAAGCTTCATCTAGTGGACCTCTACCAAGATTGTTCAAATTATAGCCCTGGGGGCCAAAATGCCCCCGCCCCGGGGGCCTTTGGTTTTACATAGGCTTATACAGGGAAAATCTTTAAAAATCTTCTTCTCTGAAACCGCAAGGCCCAGATCATTGATGTGAAGCTTCATCTAGTGGACCTCTACCAAGATTGTTCAAATTATAGCCCTGGGGGCCGAAATGCCCCCGCCCCGGGGGCCTATGGTTTTACATAGGCTTTTATAGGGAAAATCATTAAAAAATCTTCTTCTCTGAAACCACAAGGCCCACATCTTTAATATTTTGTGTGAAGCTTTACCTAGTGGACCTTTACTAAGATTGTTCAAATTATAGCCTTGGGGCCAAAAATGCCCCTGCCCCGGGGGCCTTTGGTTTTACATAGGCTTATACAGGGAAAATCTTTAAAAATCTTCTTCTCTGAACCCGCAAGGCCCAGATCTTTGGTATTTGGTGTGAAGCTTCATCTAGTGGACCTCTTTCAAGATTGTTCAAATTGTAGCCCTGGGGCCAAAAATGACCCCACTCTGGGACCCTTTGGTTTTTCATCGGATTATATAGGGAAAACCTTTAAAAATCTTCTTGTCTGAAACCAGAAGGCCCAGGTCTTTGATATTTGGTATGAAGCTTCATCTAGTGGACCATTACCAAGTTTGTTCAAATTATAGCCCTTGGGCCTAGAATGTACTGGAGACACTAATTCTCAGGTGAGCGATTCAGGGCCCTCTGGTGTTTTATATTAGGATCACTTTTTGTCTGTCCTCTGTGCGTAAACAATTTCTTCAAACGACATCTCCTCCTAAACAGCTGAACGGATTTTGACCAAACTTCACAGGAATGATCCTTAGGTAGTCTTCTTTCAAAGTTGTTCAAATGGTTCCGGTCCGTTGCACATCTAGGTCACAGGAGCCAAAAATAGATTTTTTTTTCACCGAAAACTTAAAAAATCTTCTTCTCTGAAACCACAAGGCCCAGGTCTTTGATATTTGGTATGAAGCTTCATCTAGTTGACCCCTACCAAGATTGTTCAAATTATAGTGCTGGGGCAAAAAATGCCCCCGCTCCGGGGTCTTTAAAAATCGTCTTCTCTGAAACCACAAGGCCTAGGTCTTTGATATTTGGTATGAAGTTCATCTAATGGACCTCTACCAAGATTGTTCAAATTATAGCCCTTGGGCCAAAAATGCCCCCGCTCTGGGGCCCTTTGGTTTTACATAGGCTTATACAGGGATCATCTTTAAAAATCTTCTTCTCTGAAACCGCTAGGCCAAGGACTTTGATATTTGGTATGAAGCTTCATCTAATGGACCTCTGCCAAGATTGTTCAAATTATAGCCCTTAGGCCAAAATGCCCCCACTCCGGAGCCCTTTGGTTTTACATAGGCTTATATAGGGAAAGTCTTATAAAAATTTTCTTCTCTGAAACCACAAGGCCTAGGTCTTTGATATTTGGTATGAAGCTTCATCTAGTGGACCACTATCAAGATTGTTCAAATTATAGCCCTGAGACCACAAATGTTCCTGCTCCGGGGCCCTTTGGTTTTACATAGACTTATGTAGGGAAAATCTAAAAAAAATCTTCTTCTCTGAAACTGCATGGCCCAGGACTTTGATATTTGGTTTGAAGCTTTATCAAATGGACCTCTACCAAGATTGTTCAAATTATAGCCCTTGAGCCAAAAATGCCCCCGCACCGGGGCCCTTTGGTTTTACATAGACTTATATAGGGAAAATCTGTAAAAATCTTCTCTGAAACCACAAGGCCTAGGACTTTGATATTTGGTTTGAAATTTCATCTAGTGGACCTCTATCAAGATTGTTCAAATTGTAGCCCTGAAACCAAAAATGCCCCTGCTCAGGGGCCCTTTGGTTTTACATAGACTTAATATAGGGAAAATCTTAAAAAAATCTTCTTTTGTGAAACCACAAGGCCTAGGTCTTTGATATTTAGTGTGAAATTTCATGTAGTGGACCTCTATCAAGATTGTGCAAATTATAGCCCTGGGGTCAAAAATTTCGCCGCTCTGAGACCCTTTGGTTTTACATAGACTTATAAAGGGAAATCTTTGAAAATCTTCTTCCCTGAAACTGCAAGGCCCAGGTCTTTGATATTTGGTATGGAGCTTCATCTAGTGGACCTCTACCAAGATTATTCATATTACAGCCCTGGGGTCACAAATGCCCCCACCCCTGGGCCCTTTGGTTTTACATAGACTTATATAGCCCCGGGGCCATTTGGTTTTGCATAGGCTATGCTTATGTAGGGAATATCTTTAAAAAAATCTTTTTCTCTGAAACCGCAAGGCCCAGGTCTTTGTATTTGGTGTGTAGCTTCATCTAGTGGACCTTTGCAAAGATTGTTCAAATTATAGAGTTTGTTGATGTTTGGTATGAAGGATCACCTTAAAGACCTACCTCAACATTATGCACATTAAAGCCCTGGGGCCAATAATGACCCTCCCTGCTGCCCACTTGTTACACTATGGATCAGGTGAGCGACCCAGGGCCATCATGGCCCTCTTGTCTTCTTTTTGTTATACCCCATCACACGATTGTGCTGGGATATTACAATATACCCTCCGGTGTCTGTCCGTCCATCCGTCCGTCCCTACCATTTCCGACCAATAACTGGATTAATTTGTGCTATGAATCTGAGGGGCGTAAGTTCAAACCCCCGTGGAGGAATGGAATTTTCTTTTTTTTTTTTTCCTTTTTTTCTCGTTTTTTCTTTTCTTTTTTCTCCATTTATTTTTCTTTTCTTTCTTTTTGCAATGAATTTTTTTTTTTCGTTTTTTTTTCCTCATTTTTTGTTTTTCATTCCTTTTTTTAACCTTTTTTTTTTTTTCCTTTACTTCTTTTTGTTATACCCCATTACACGAAAGTGCTGGGATATTATAATATACCCTCCGGTGTCTGTCCGTCCGTCCGTCCGTCCGTCCATCCCCTACATTTCCGACCGATAACTTGATTAATTTTTCACATTTTTTTTTTCAAATTGTGCCTACATGTTTATATTGGGAATGACTTTTTTTTCTTTTCTTCTTTTTGTTATACCCCATCACACGATAGTGCTGGGGTATTATAATATACCCTCCGGTGTCTGTCCGTTCGTCCGTCCATCCACACCATTTCCGACCGATAACTTGATTAATTTCTCACAATTTTTTTTTGGAGTTTGCGATCAATAACTTAAGAATCTTTTCATGGATTTTCTTCAAATTTTAAAACACGAAAGGACACATATTATTGCCAAGGACAGTCACTCTGCTTTTCTGGTTATTGTATTATCTGCCCTTTTGATATACATGTATGTAGTTCCTTTACTTTATTGAATGCCTTAGTGAAGTTTTACAGATAACTATAACACTTAAAAGTACCACTATTATGGGCAAGGCTATAACCATATTATCTTGCAGTGGTGGGGTATCATGCAGTGTTAGAGTGCTTTTATTTATTTTGTTTTTTGCTGGTAATTTTCGACAGCTCGCACATGTATATTGTTTGCTAAATAAAAGAAGTGCGGAAGTAGTTCCGGCAGTTAAATTGAATTGAAGCGCACTTATGTTAGTTGCCTGGGTCGGAACGCCAGGGTCAGAACATAAATTTTTATCCCATGGTAAAATCACAGATTTCCTTGTCTGGTGTGCAAGAATGAAACTTCTCACATGCTCAGCTCAACTGATCATAATTTTTTTTTTCTCCACAGAAACCATGCATAACCTATGAGACCTGTTTAAAATTTATGAGCAGGAAGAATAACCTGTGCTGATCTGAGCAGGAAAATTGCCTCTTTGAATTGCAGTTTAATATTTTATATGAGCATCATAAATTTCATGCTCAGCTGAGTTGAGCATGAAAAAGTTTTATAACCTCCGGACCAGGTTACATGTTAGTCTCTCTGATTTCTCAAGATTCTCCATGTTTTGACCTGATAATATGAGTCAAATCATAAGCAAATCTGTTGTTAGCTCGCTCGTCATTCTTTCCTTTCTGCTTATTCAAGAATGAGTATAAGAACGTTTATCAGTTATCCCTACATTAATTGAACTGCAACACCTTGATGTACCCCTGCCCATCTGGGCTTGAAGAAAAGATGGGCTGCATGATGCTTCCACGCAGAGCTGAATCCGACCTCACATGAGTACTGGTATACGGCTTAGAGGATCAAAGCCTGCCAAGGAAAAGCAGTGCGTGTCCATGCTTATAAACCCTATTGGTTTCATTGGGCGACAGGGCTTGAGATGTCATTTCATCTCAAGTCGGTTAAAAGTCTCAGAAAATTGGAAGCAACGTCTCCAAAATGACCTATATAGTGTTGATGGGGACGTTAAATATCAAATCAAACAAAACAAAAGCAACTCCTTGACCCAATACCTTGCTATCTCAGGACAAGTGAGCCTTACCAGGTCAACGTGATATTGCATTTTTATGAAAGAACCAGATTCCTGGAAAAATTTGGCAAAAGCTGTTATTATTACTGGGAAAAGAAATGGAAAAATTTAAATGAAAAAATATCATAGGAAAAATTACTGCACGCGGGAATCTGACAATCAATAACTTTATATTGTAAATTCCATATTTAAGGAGTGTACAAGGAGATAAACTGATAAATAGAATACCAGATTCTTGTTATTTGATATCAAGTTTATCAGAATTTGCTTAGAGAATGTGTGTAGAATCGCTCAGCAAGCCTCGCGATTCTACAATCGTTCTCGAAGGCTCGTCTGATAAACTTGATATCAAAAGACAAGAACCTGGTATTCTCTATAGTCTGGACTGGTTAACCATTTGAAGCTAGGTTACCTGAACAGCTCCGCTTAATGTTTACTGTGCTGTTAAAGTCCAAAACAAACAAAATTTTTATTTTACTTTTCCAGTTACCAAAGTACCAAAAAACTTCATTCCATATACCATTCCATGCTCAGAAATTCACAATGACTACTCAGGGAGCCAACCCTCAGTCCAGCTCACAGCAGCCAGTCATGCCTGATGCCCGGACCCTACAGCCCGCCCCTGGGGAAATAACAACAACAACAAGCACAGATACTGCTTTGTTTGATGGGAAACGGATGAGAAAGGCTATGATACGAAAAACTGTTGACTACAACTCAGCTGTAGTTAGATACTTAGAGGTTTGTTTATTTGTCTTGTATTCAGAAATCTCAGATCAAATTTTAGTTTTATTATATGAACAGGCCTCATATTTTTCAGGTATTTGCAGGATTTCAGGCTTTTAGAGCTTGATATTTTTTATTTCAGGCTTTTAAATTTTGATTTTCCCTCCTATATTCTATTTAACCCTTGTCCTGCTGAGCCCAGATATGCCTTATTTTCCAAACAATGAAGATCAAGATCAGATGGCTTCTGACAAAGCCATCTGATCAGGATCTACATTGTTTGTCATTCTGGTTGTGAATTTGTTGCAATAATTTGCATCAAGTAATCTGACTGGTTGATAATCAGTAGTGGGTGTGACAGATTAAAATATTCAGCAGGACAAGGGTTAAAATGACTGTTTAACCCATAATTTATTTAGCCACACCCATTTCTGTCAGCCAATCAGATTACTTGATATAATGTATTCATTCAATTCATGAACTGCATTACAAACAGTGACTGTGTAGATCCTGATCAGAAGCCATCTGATCTGGATCTACACTGTTTGCAAAGGTAATGGTCGTGTGTTCAGCAGGATAAATGTTAAAACTGTAAAATCCGACCTTTCAGGCAAGAAGGTTAGTCAGTATGAGGCCTGTGTATTAGCAAACCGGCCTCTGTGGCCTAGTGGATAAGAGCACTGACTCCTTATCATTAGTTCTCTCACCACTGTGGTTAGTGTCTGGCTTGGGTCACATGTGAGAATATAAGAATCTGATATGGGGTTCTGTGGTAGATGAGCGTTTCAAACCCGAGGGATGACCGTGCTGAGCGGAACCGAGGCTATGCCGAGGTTCCGCTCAGCACGGTCATCCCGAGGGTTGGAAACGCCCATCTACAACAGAACCCCATATTGGATTCTTTTTCTTGCACAATACCTTCGGTTAGTTTTGACAGCTCGCACATGTATATTGTGTACAAAATAAAAGTAGTGCGGAAGTAGTTCCGGCAGTTGAATAGAATTGAAGCGCACTTTTGTTAGTTGCCTTGGTCTGAACACCAGGGTCAGGACATAAATTTCTATCCCAGGGTAAAAACGCGGATTTCCTTGTCTGGTGTGCAAGCAGCCAAGTTCTGCAACGCAAGGACAGATGATTTTTCTCCGGGCACAAATGTAAGCCGAGGAAAGTGTCTTCGTTCATGTGCTCACCATCAATTCACATCAGCCTGAAAACAGCTCTCCATAAAAATGGACTAGGTGGGTATTTGCTAGTTTCTGTCGGTTCCTTTTAACCTACAGTATAACTTCGATGGCTCGAACAACGATGGCTCGTTTATCATTGATGAGTCGAACCCGTTCTTCAGTCCCCAGGGAGTTCCGCCAAATACGATATAGTGATAATTTAGGAAGATTTTCTTCATTTATCTTGCAAATGTATGCTGTGTGTACTCATTAGAATCACCTCGATGAGGCGATTCTAATGAGTACACACAACGTACATTTATAATACAGAACGCCGAAAAGATATCAACAATTATCTGGATTATGCCTCCTGGTATGGCACTAATAGTATCCCTCTGTGGCTCGAACTACCGCTGTCTCGAACAAATTTTCATGGTCCCAAAGTGGTTCGAGCCATCGAAGTTCGACTGTATTTATTATGTAGATATTCATTAGAACCACCTCAGCAAGGCAGTCCTAATGAATACCCACATCGTATGTTTATGTGGAGAAAATAATCCTTCGTGTATCACCAAACCCCCACCTTATCTTTTGCTATGAATTTTAAGTCTTTTTCCCTTTGCATGGACAAGCATCAAGACCCCGCCCATAGGGGCTTGAAGAAATATATCGGCTGCATGATGCTTCCACACAGAGCTGAATCCGGCCCGCACACTAGTACTGGTAAACCGCTTAGAGGATCTAAGCCTGTCCAGGAACCGCGGTGCAAGGTGGAACGTCCATGCTAATAAACCCTATTGGTTTCATTGAGCGACAGGGCTTGAGATGTCATTTCATCTCAATGTCGGGTAAAAGTCCCACAAAATTGGAAGCAACGTCTCCAAAATGACCTATACAGTGTTGACGGGGACGTTAAACCTATCAAACGAACAAATGAACAAGCTTCAGGCCAACAGGCACCCAAATAACGAATTTACCCTTTGAGGCTAAGTATTTAGACACATCATCTCCTTACTGTACTTGTTCTAACATAAATTCTAACAAGTACAGAGAATAGCAGAATGAGTGGCAAACAGTGTAGACCCTGATGAGATGCCGCATCCTGCGGCATCTCATCTGGGGCTACACTGTTTGCTCAGGCCTTGTCCGAATACATACAGTCAGACAGTCCCAGTGGGAATGCGGCGTCTTGGCTGTGTGCATGTTAGAAAACAATTCTTTGTTACACAAGTAGAAGTAAAATTCAGAGCTTCTTGGATTTGTACAAGCCAACTCGAGATATTAGACTTACAGACTAGCTCATATTTAAGGAGATATTTAACCCATTGTATGCAAGAAACCCCTAAAGGTGTACCTTGGCAAACTGTGCAGGCCCAGATCAGACACAGCAGAATATGGCGTCTGATCAGGGCCCACCCTGTTTGCAAAAAGTTCAGTTATTTAAATCCAAATAAAATTTGAAGAAAATACAACCAGACACCCCTAAATTTTGAAATGGATTGGTGCTTTATATAAGTTGGAAGATTGCATTTGGTACAAATAGGGTTAATTGCTCCAGATGAGGAGGGGTGATTAGGAAAATTAAAGGAAAACAACCACAAAAATTAACTTTCACTTCCGAACAAAGGTTTTGAGGAGACAAACATTTTGGTACAAGTTTTATGAAAATTGACTGAGTGGTTTAGAAGTCATGACCTTTTGAACATTTCACAAATTCTGGTTATACCCCCGGCATACGAAGTATGCCATGGGGGTATATAGTTTTTGTCTTTTTCCGTCTGTCTGTCTGTCTGTCCGTAAACAATTATTTTGTGTCAAAGATATCTCAGGAACTGCTTCACATAGAAACTTGAAATTTTGCATACATGATCAGTATGACTACTTGTATTGTGGGAAAGAAAATAAGGGCCAAGGGGTCAGGCCTTTTAGAGTTATTTCCCTTTGTCGTTCTTGCTGTTTAATAGTGTATATTTTTATTTTGTGTCAAAGATTTCTCAATAACTACTGTACATAGAAACTTGAAATTTTGCAAACATGATCAGTATGACTAGTTGTATTGTGGGATAGAAAATAAGGGCCAAGGGGTCAGGCCTTTTAGAGTTATTTCCCTTTGTAGTTCTTGTTTCAGCTGAGGTGATGGCACTGGCCAATTATTTTGTGTCAATGATATCTCAGGAACTGCTTCACATAGAAACTTGAAATTTTGCACACATGATCAGTATGACTACTTGTATTGTGGGAAAGAAAATAAGGGCCAAGGGGTCAGGCCTTTTAGAGTTATTTCCCTTTGTAGTTCTTGCTGTTTAATAGTGTATATTTTTATTTTGTGTCAAAGATTTCTCAATAACTACTGTACATAGAAACTTGAAATTTTGCAAACATGATCAGTATGACTAGTTGTATTGTGGGAAAGAAAATAAGGGCCAAGGGGTCAGGCCTTTTAGAGTTATTTCCCTTTGTAGTTCTTGTTTCAGCTGAGGTGATAGCACTGGCCAATTATTTTGTGTCAAAGATATCTCAGGAACTGCTTCACATAGAAACTTGAAATTTTGCACACATGATCAGTATGACTACTTGTATTGTGGGAAAGAAAATAAGGGCCAAGGGGTCAGGCCTTTTAGAGTTATTTCCCTTTGTCGTTCTTGCTGTTTAATAGTGTATATTTTTATTTTGTGTCAAAGATTTCTCAATAACTACTGTACATAGAAACTTGAAATTTTGCAAACATGATCAGTATGACTAGTTGTATTGTGGGATAGAAAATAAGGGCCAAGGGGTCAGGCCTTTTAGAGTTATTTCCCTTTGTAGTTCTTGTTTCAGCTGAGGTGATGGCACTGGCCAATTATTTTGTGTCAATGATATCTCAGGAACTGCTTCACATAGAAACTTGAAATTTTGCACACATGATCAGTATGACTACTTGTATTGTGGGAAAGAAAATAAGGGCCAAGGGGTCAGGCCTTTTAGAGTTATTTCCCTTTGTAGTTCTTGCTGTTTAATAGTGTATATTTTTATTTTGTGTCAAAGATTTCTCAATAACTACTGTACATAGAAACTTGAAATTTTGCAAACATGATCAGTATGACTAGTTGTATTGTGGGAAAGAAAATAAGGGCCAAGGGGTCAGGCCTTTTAGAGTTATTTCCCTTTGTAGTTCTTGTTTCAGCTGAGGTGATGGCACTGGCCAATTATTTTGTGTCAAAGATATCTCAGGAACTGCTTCACATAGAAACTTGAAATTTTGCACACATGATCAGTATGACTACTTGTATTGTGGGAAAGAAAATAAGGGCCAAGGGGTCAGGCCTTTTAGAGTTATTTCCCTTTGTCGTTCTTGCTGTTTAATAGTGTATATTTTTATTTTGTGTCAAAGATTTCTCAATAACTACTGTACATAGAAACTTGAAATTTTGCAAACATGATCAGTATGACTAGTTGTATTGTGGGAAAGAAAATAAGGGCCAAGGGGTCAGGCCTTTTAGAGTTATTTCCCTTTGTAGTTCTTGTTTCAGCTGAGGTGATGGCACTGGCCGGGGGTATACGTGCCCCACTGGGCACTTTTGTCTGGTTTTGTTAGTCCAGAACGAGGCTGTGAGTAAATGACGTCATAAACTCACAATTGGATAACTTTGAATTACAGTGATTCTTGTGCAATAAAACAGCAATAAATAGTTCAGTATGCATTCCATTTATTCAATGCGATGATAAATTACTGTTTTTACGAACAAAATCTGAAAAGTATGCTGTAAATTATTATTTTTCTATTTTGGTCACTTGACTAGATTAACAAAATGGCGGCCCTCATAGACAGCAATTGTAAAATGTTCAAAAGGTCATAATTTCAAAACCGCTCAACCGATTTTCATAAAATTTGTACCAAAATGTTCGCCTCATCAAAGGCAATATTTTAAAGTGACAGTTAATTTTTGTGGGTGTTTCCCTTTAACCAGTGTTGTACATGGGGAACCCCAAAACAGGTCATTGGCATACAGTGCAGGCCTTGATCAGACTGCAGAACATTGCATCTGATCAGGGCCTTCATTGATTGGAGAAAGTACAGCCATTTTCTAAATAAAATGTTTTTTAACTCTTAAGGAGAATGGATACACTTTCAGGGGAGACAAACCTGTCTCCTTTTGAAAAATGGCAGAAAAAAAAAACTGAATGCATATCCATTCCCTTTAAAGCACCAATCATGACTTTTTGGAGACAATGTTAAAAAAAAAAAAAATCCTGAAAAACTAGACCTTGATATTCCATGTAACTTGTCCCCTAATCGGCCCCCGCCCATCGTGGTTTGAAGAAATAGATGGGCTGCATGATGCTTTCACGCAGAGCTGAAACTGTCCCGCACATGAGTACTGGTAAACCACTTAGATGATGTAAGCCTGCCCAGGCAAAGCGGTGTGAGTAGGACTGTCCATGCTTATAAACCATATTGGTTTCATTGGGTGGCAGGGCTTGAGATGTCATTTCATCTCAATGTCGGGTAAAAGTCCCACGAAATCGGAAGCAACGTCTCCAAAATGACCTTTACAGTGTTGACGGGGATGTTATACCTCAAATTTAATAAGCTAAGCAGATAATTACCCACCAGTGAAATGTCATGAAATTTCAATCCTTATTTTGTCTGAAAAATGGAGGAAAAAAAAAATCATTCTTCTAATATTTGCTTGGTGCTTTATGGGGAATGATAACTTCTTCAGAGGAGGCAACATCTGCCAAAGTATTTTTGTCTCCTATGTCAATAGGGGTAAGCTCTTAAAGGAAAGAACTTGCTCCTGAGAAGGAAACTCCTTCCTTTAAGAGTTGAACCCTTTTTGGCAGGGACAGGGTTTATAGAAAAGCAAACAGGAAGTCCCAAAAGTTGTCTCCCTTTGAATGAAAAATTGCGGAAAAATCTGCCAGGTGTTCCCATTCCCATTAAGCATAGCACAATATAGAAGTCTTGTTTATGTCAATTTCTTTGTCTAGCCATTCATCCATTTGTAAATCCTTCAACATTGGTGTGAACTGTAAGCATCAGTTCAAATTTCTCAAAGGCATGTCTGGAAAATTCTTCATAATTTCACTCGTCCTGACTAAGGGTAGGGCTAGCTAATCGGCGCTGAAAAGATAATCGATTATCAGTCATGTCATTGCGATCTATAATTGATTAGTGATCGCTATGGTTTTTGTCAATATTTTACCTGTCTGGCTTTCTGTCTGAGCATGACTCTTACCATAAGTTGCACTTTACCATATGTATATTTGAACAGACAGGCCTGAGCAAACAGTGTAGACCCAGATGAGACACTGCAGAATGGGGCCTCTCATCAGGGTCTGCACTGTTTGCCACTCATCCAGCTATTTTTAGACATAACTTTGGGTAGTAAATTGTACCTGTCAAGTAATCGATTAAAAGCAAATCAGAAATGATAATCATTTTTGTGGAGTTTATCGATCGAATAATCAATTTTACGATTAATCGTGTCAGCCTTAACTAAGGGCATGTAGAGTTTGGAACATTACAAAAATCACTCTTATTCAAATACATTGTAACCTTTATAGCCAGCTGAAAAATTGTGATATTTTCCAAAATGCTCATCGAGGCACTTCTATCGAGTACCGCCAATCTATATTTTAGAGCAGAAATAAGAAAAATAAGATTTACCCCTGTAAACACCAGTTTTACTGTATAATAGTTGGGTTCTAGGGTCAAAATTATATTGGTGTGTTTTTGTCAGGGAAGTGACAAAATTTTTAGCTCGACTATTTGTTCATTATGAAAAGGGGAACTTGTACCAATAGGTGAGGTAACCCTCAAAATATTTTTGGCACAGTTATGCCCTTTTTTCAACTTGGAATTTTTGCAGCCGAGCGTTGGCACCCTCATGCGGTGCTCTTGTTACTCCTTCTGGCAAGTGAACAGGTGAAATTTTCTAGCCCTGCAAGAACTACATTGTCACAGGCACGACCAACTACATTGTCACAGGCACGACAGCCTTTGGCGGAATTCTTGTTCAATCTTAATATGCAACTGTAGACATTATTAAGTATATAGTCAACATCTGACATAGTGGTTAACCCTTATCTTGCTGTTCACGACAACCCCTATCTTTGCAAACAGTGTAGATCCAGATCAGACAATCTGATCTGGATCTACACTGTTTGGTATTCAGTTTATGAATTTGTAGCAATAAATTACATAAAGTAATTTGATTGGTTGATAGACAGAAATGGGTGTGGCTTAAATGAAGATTCAGCAAGATAAGGGTTAAAAGGTTAGCTATGTATCCTTCGATTTCTGTTGCAGAACAGAGTATGGCAGCGAGATGGCCGAGACCACAGAGCTATACAGCCAGACACTCTATATGAGTTATATGTATGTATTAAATATCCAAGGACACCTGGAGTAAAAAGGATTGGGGTTTATTTTTTCTTGTTTCCTATTATTTGTTTGGATTTTAGGCCCAGTCAGCTCTATTTAGGTCATATTGAGCTGATTAGTTAACCTAACAACATTTTCCTGGACATGCTAATATATAAGTGGTTAACCAGTACAGTGCACTTTCTTATGCCAGAAACTGACAACTGCATGTAGAAAAGATATTGTGATCAACCTGCATATATGAATGTTGCCGAACCCGCGACCTCCTGATCATTACTTCGGAGTGAAAAAGCAAAAAAAAAAAAAAAAAAAAAAAAAAAAAAAACACACAGTTGTGGGTAATTGTTGAAATTTTCTTGCAAAGACCATTCTAACAAATGGTCACAGTGCTTATTGAAAATCCTTCCTACTCAGTTATTCTAACTTCTTTAACCCTTATCTTGCTGAATATTCATTGAAGCCACACCCATTTCTGTCTATCAACCAGTCAGATTACTTGATGTAATTTATTGCTACACATTCATAAACTGAATGCCAAACAGCATCTACACTGTTTGCAAAGATAGGGGTTGTCGTGAACAGCAAGATAAGGGTTAACCCTTAAAATGCAGAGAAAATCTACTGAAAATGTCATCAGCTGCTGAATCTTCTTGCAAAGTTTTTAAAATATTTTTTGCATACATGCAAACAGTGTGAACCCAGATCAGACTGCTCCTTGAGGATCATTCTGATCTGGGTCCACACTGCAAAAATGAGTTTTAAAGTAACCAGCAGATGACAAAGCAGACGGAAATTGTCGTGATTGGCATTTTATGGGTTAATAGTGAATGGATATATTTACTGCCGTTGTATACAAGGGAGACAACTTTCATTTTCCTATGTACTAAACCGCTAAGAAAAAGCGGTCTAGCCCCGAGGTTTTAAAACCTTATCCAGCACATTGATTTGAAATGCCAATATGGTTGGCATTTTACAATTAATGAGTAGGTTAAATGAAATTCTGTGCTGATCCAAGCAGGAAAATTGCCTATTTTGTTTGTATTTCAAAAGTTATGAGCATAATAATTTTCATGCTCAGCTGAATTGAGCATGAAAAATGTTTTATAACATCAAGGCCAGCAATATTACCTGCTTTGGTGAACAAATTGTTATATTTCCCACACACAAGGGCAATAAATGAATAATATGTGTTTGGACATGAGCTCTGCAAAGCTCAGAATATCAAAATCTAAAAGCCTGAAATGAAGAAAATAATCGAGCTCTAAAAGCCTAAAATCCTGCAAATGCCTGAAAAATTATTTTCTTCATTTCAGGCTTTTAGATTTTGATATTCCCTCCTATTTTATGTTTAAAATGACTGTTTAATTCTTACTTTATTTGGCCACACCCATTTCTGACTGTCAGAAAATCAAATTCCTTGATATAATACATTAATTCAATTTACCAACTGCATTACAAACAGTGTAGATCCTGATCAGATGGCTTCTTCAGAAGCCATCTGATCTGGTTCTGCACTGTTTGCAAAGATAATGGTTGTCGTGTTCAGCAGGATAAGTCTTAAGACTGTAAAATATGGCCTTTCAGGCATGGAAAACTTCAGTATGAGGCCTGTAAAAGATGGTATATACAGTAAAATTCCGGTATTAAGATTACCAAAGAATTAAGACTAAATCTGCCTTTAAAAGCTTATTGAGAAGGTTCCAGTAATTCTTTGTGTTTTGTGCACGTAGTGTCTCCTATTAAGAGACCACCTTTGAACAGTCCCAAAGGTGGTCCTCCTATTAAGGGACCACCTTCAGGACTGTTCAAAAGTGGTCTTCAAGACCACTTTTGAACAGTCCCAAAGGTGGTCTTAATATAGGAATTTTACTGTATTACCTTCTGTTTCATTTGGTCTGAAAAATGGGCATAAATAAGATTCATTTTTGAATCTCGCAGACCTCAAGTGAACACATATAATGGAACTGAAGCACAGTAACGACTGTTCTTTGACAGTTTGCTAACTCCGTTTTGATTGGAAAATCTGAATAAACTCTGGGATATATATACCCACATGGTTTTGAATATGTAAAAGTGTGTTCTGTGTTATTTTGTTCAATGCCCTCTAAGCAGTTCAAAGAAAGAAACGGCAACATACAGAAGAATGGGAAAAAGAAGATTGGCCAAAAGTGAGGAACAAATAGTCTCCACTATTTGTATTGAGGAAATATCATTTTAGACAGGTGTAACCAGTTTTTGGTCTCTTTAGCACGCGGACTTTTCGCCTTACGGTCTGATGCCTAACTAAGGGTTTGCTTGCCCAGTATGATCCTTACTGCCATCTGTCAAGAGGATCTTTTAACAAATCAGGGTTGAGCATTCTGTACCTAGACTAGTTCCGTGGTGCAAGATGAGAAGAAAAAAAGTGTGGCTAGGTAAATTGGCAAACTCGATATGAACTAAAATAGTGTTGACTAGGCCATTAACTCTTTTTTTCTTTTTGTACCAAATGGATCTTTCTCCTTATATATAGCAGGAGTCAATTTAAAAATTTAGGGTTGTCAGCTTGTGTTTTCTTCAAAATTTATTTGGAAAATGGCTAAACTTAGCAAACAGTGGAGGCCCTGATCAGACGCCGCGTTCTGCGGCATCTGATCTGGGCCTGCAGTGTTTGCCAGGCTACCCTTTTCGGAGTTTCTGGTACTAAATCTGTTTAATCCCAAAACATTCAAATCCAAACAAAAGTAATATGCTTTAATAGGTTTGTTGGCACTAACTTTAAATGTAGCCTGCATATGTTTTAGATGAATCCCCCTATGAATATGGCAGAGAAGTCGATGAATTGTTTGACAACAAAGTTCATGAGGCAGTCCACAAATAAATACAGATGTCCAATATTCTGTCTAGCTGTAAGTATTCAAGAAATGTCATAAAAAAAGAAAATGTTTTGCAGAGGACCCTTGTTATAATGACAGTATTTGTTCCCATACATTTTCCCATAATAAAGAATTTGCAACTGTAAAGAATCTTCTTAAGGTAGTAAAATAGGGCTAATTCAGGGCCAAGAAACAAATGCTGTGGACATTAACAGTTGACTTTTATGGGTGCTTGTGGGAATTTCTTCATCTTGTTCTGTTACTTAACATATACAGTGAAATTTTGCTATTAATACCAGCTAAAATTAAGACTAATTCTTTTTTTGAAAGCATATTCAGGCGGTTTCAGTTATTCTTTCTTTGTGATTTCTACACACACTGTCCTGTAGTAAAAGAACACCTTTGGCAGTGTTCAGAAGTGGTCTTGAAGGTCATCATATATGAGTTTTACTGTATATGTAGGGATATTAAGCGACTTGGGAGCCTTTTTTGTATCCTCAATTTATAAAGATTAATATGAGGGTGAGAGTGGGGTAGTGTTGTACAGATCAGCCGGCAGCACATCGCGACCACATGAAAACGAGTCAATATTTTTGTCACATCTGCTTTAAGCATGGCGTGATATAGTATTCTGTTTTTCCGTCTGTTCATCGATCAAGCCGTCAACATTTGCGACCACCCTAACTTTCACCCTAATGTTAGAGTCTATTTCTCAAGGCATGACATAGCCTTTGGGGGGAATTCTACTTTAAGCATGACGCAATATAGAAGACCAGTTTTCCATCCGTTCGTAAAGCCGTCAACATTTGTGACCACCCTAACTTTCACCCTAATGTAAGAGTCCTTTTCTCAAGGTGCGACATAGCCTTTTGCGGAATTCTTGTTAGAGAGAGAATGCATTTAAACGGACAATACTTCTGACAAAAGGAAGTTGCTTTCCCAGAGTTTGAAGATTTTTTAAATGGGCCTTGTCATGAGAAAAGTGGTCTTTGGGGCCTCTTAGGCAGATACCAGGGGTCCGTTCAATGCATCTTTAGCTTAATGAACTCGTTAGTGGTAAAATTGTTAACTATTCTAGCAAGTACAGTATCTTATATAGTGTTATTTTTGCTGAAAAAATGTGAGCAGCTTTTGCATCTGCAAAAGCTGCTCACATTTTTCAGCAAAAATATAAGCATATTTGCCATATTAAATGATCAAAGTTTTAACGGTACCTTAACTAACAAAGTCGTTAGTTTTGAACAACTGGCCCCAACTTGCTAGATATCACATAGACTGGCAAGTCTTGAAATTAAGATATAGAAACTTGAAGTATTATACTATTCAGTCCGCAAACACTAAAGTGCGGATCAGACTGTGCAGATACAAAGGTTGGTCTGCAGCTTTGTTGAACCCAAATGGCTAAAAACAGGTTTCACATGAAGTGAATCAAATGTGCTCTACAGCGAATTTGCTCTTAAAGGAAAATGTAAGTTGAGCGACAAATGAGATAAGTCAAAATAACACCTTAGGTATGTATCTGTTCGCTTTAACCCTTATCCTGCTGTTCACATCAACCCCTACCTTTAGAAGCCTCTATGGTGTAGTGATTATGCTACTCGCCTGATAAACCAGGGATCACAAGATCGATCCCAGGCTTCTCCAGAATTTCTGATGAGTCTTTTAAACCCGAGGTCCCATAGCTGTTGGTGGGATGTAAAACTAATACATACACAAAACACACACAACCCCTACCTTTTCAAACAGAGCAGATCAGATGACTTAGAAGAAGCCATCTGATCTGGATCTTCACTGTCATTCAGTTACTGTTAGTGAATTTGTATGAAAACATCATGTAATCTGATTGGCTACTAATCAGAAATGGGTGTGGCTAACTCAGTTATCCAGCAGGATAAGGGTTAAAATGTTTGCAATGATTATGCTGCTGTTTTCAGTGGACACCAGAGGGAAGAAGACTAGTTACTGGAGCTTCTAGTGGAGAATTTACCTTGTGGAATGGTCTCACCTTCAATTTTGAAACTATTTTACAGGTATCTTAATAATTGCCTCTTATTCTTGAATTTATCTAAATATAGTAAGATAGTTACATAGGGTGTTTGGTGATCCCTTCATTCAGACCTTTGTTGCAGATATTCATTTGGACTGCTTCACTGTGGCCGTTCTAATGAGTAACCACAACATAGGTTTTTATGGAGAATTGATAAAAGTATTCCTTTACCACCAAATATTCACCTTATTATGTAGTCATTAAAATGGAACTTAATTAAAGCACAGAATATCATACAAGCACAAATCATACAAATTTTAGTTTGGAACATTAATAAGAAAAAAAAAAATAAATAAATTAGGAGTGCCCAAGAGTCACGTGAAATTTATTATTAAGAAGTTTTGGCCAATACAATAAATCGTGTATTTTCATGAATGTCACTTGTTTAACCTAACGATCATTTTACCCTACATTTTCTTCATATAAAACCAAAAAAATCTGAGAATCGTAATGTTTTTCACTTTTGTATTACATTATGTTGGATTACACATTTTATTAACCCTTGACCTGCTGAATATTGGAATATGCCACACCCACTACTGATTATCAACCAATCAAACTGAATGACAAACAATGAAGATCCTGATCAGATTGCTTCTTCAGAAGCCATCTGATCTGGATCTACATTTTTTGAAAGATCAGACATCCGGGCTCAGTAGGACAAGGGTTAAGATATTTGGACTAAATTAAATAGGCCAGCATGGTTACCTTTTTTGCATTGAAGATTCTTGAAATGATATGACAGAAGCACTTAGTGTCATGGAGTGCTTGAGTATCTTTCTCATATTGAATTCATGAAACAAGATGGATGAAATGATACTTCAGAACTTAGACACTCTGTGTTCACAGTATCCTACACCATACCCATCAAATTTCATTAGTTTGATATGAAACCAGTTAACACCACATAACCTTTCTTTTGAAGCATTTTTTCCCCCTATTTAGATGTCCTGAGAGCGTCTTCATATTTAAAGCAGAAATATTTTATTAAAACTTTACTAAGCAGGACTGAATCTGTCAAATTGGCTCATAAACAATGGACTAATAATAATGTCACTATCGATAAACACCAAAATTGAATGAGTGGGTAAGAGCACCGTCTCAACGGGCCTCCGTGGCAAAGTGGTTCAGAGCGCTGACTCTGCAACAGAAGGTCAGGTGGTTTTTCTCACGGACTCTGGTTTACGCCCACCTCTGATTAACGATCGGCTTGATATGAGTGAAATAATCTTGAAAGGGCCGTAAAACCAAAAGATTCTTGAAATGATAGGACAGAAGCACTTAGTGTCATGGAGTGCTTGAGTATCTTTCTCATATTGAATTCATGAAACAAGATGGATGAAATGATACTTCATAAACTTCATAAACAGTGGACTATCGATAAACACCAAAATTGAATGAGTGGGTAAGAGCACCGTCTCAACGGGCCTCCATGGCAAAGTGGTTCAGAGCGCTGACTCTGCAACAGAAGGTCAGGTGGTTTTTCTCACTGACTCTGGTTTACCCCCACCTCTGATAAACGCCCCCCCCCCCCCCCCAAAAAAAAAAGAGCACTGTCTCTTAATCATCAGGTCTCTCATTGGTCAGGGTTCAAACCTTTCAAGCCATCATCGTCACTTGTAAGACACCAAGTTCTGCAATGGAGGTCAGGTTTTTCTCTGGGTACTCCAGTTTTTGCCCACCTCTGATTAACGATTGTGTAGAAAGAAGTGAAATAATCTTGAAAGGGCCCAAATTTTACATCTTGTCCAGCTTTTGAATGCACCCTCTGTTATGAAGCTTGACCCATTGTTATCAGGAAATCCTTAAAGGGGTACATAGGCAAACAGTGCAGACCCAGATCAGACTCTGCATCATGCCACATCTGATCAGGGTCTCCACTGTTTGCTGGCAACAATTTTTGTCTAGAACAATATAAATCTAAAAAAATGGACCTAATACCCCTTTAGTAGTGAATGGACTCTTTCCAATAAATGCTTTTGGAGAAGTCCACCAGACTACAGTCAGAAGACAGTGTGCTGTGTAACTGATGACAGCAGTCTGTGATCAAAGATCACTTGCCATTTGGGGAAAAAGTCTTTGTCCATCTCATATGATTAGTTTTTATCCTACAGAGGTCTGGAGTAGAGAGAATGCTTCTGTCAGGACAAAGCTGCATTCTAGTTTTCTACAATTGCTTCAGTCAAACTCCGGTGACTGGAACAGCCTTAGGAAATTTGCTATAGACAGGGGTAGTTTGTGTCACTCAGCATTAACCCTTTTTGTACCAAATGGAATCTTCCTCCTTGTATATAGCAGGAGTCCATTTAAAAAATTTAGGGGTGTCAGGCTGTTTTTTCGTCAAAATTTATTTTGAAAATGATTGAACTTTTAGCAAACAGTGGAGGCCCTGATCAGACGCCGCATTCTGTGGCGTCTGATCTGGGCCTGCACTGTTTGCCATAGTTCCAGTTTTGGGGTTTCCGGTACAAAATGGGTTAAGCATTGTGCTAGGAGACGGGGAGACATAGAAATGTTGTCTTTTCTGTTGACTATAGAAACAGATCAGGTGGGTTTAAGGATAATTTTTGTGAATTCTCCGTAAAAACCTGTGTTTTGGTATTCATTTGAACTTGCCGAGGCTGTTCAAATGAATACTTACAACATAGGACTATATGGAGAAATGAGTAAAATTATCCTTTAATTATCACCAAATAAACCAAAACCTCGTTACAACACGAGGTAAATCATTGGTTTTATGGTCGTAAATGTTGTATTACCGTTCTGCTTGGGCATTGCAGCAAAACGAAATTTCGGACCTTAAAAACATTCATTTACCTCCAAAAATGACAAATACGAATACAGTTACTGCAATGATCCAAAGAATTGGGACAGATAGGCCTTAGCAAACAGGGTCATCACTGCTTGCCATTCCGTCTGCACCTTTTGGACTCCTTGCTGGATCATGAAACAAATTTGTAAATAATTTAGGAGAATGACAGCAGCCTCAAGGTCCCAGTTTTTAGGATTTTTACGGTCTCCCCTAAAGCTTTGTTACCTGGAGCTATGTTCCAATCAGCCAAGGTAAGGGAACCATTGTTGAGTCATTGCAGGTTTACTGTAAAAAATACAATACAAAACCCCTAAAGACTGTACATGTCTTTGCTTGGGCTTAGTTGTATTTGTGTCAGAAGATATATCAACAGCAATCACAAGGCAGAGGGTAAGTATCACTCATATCAACAGATAAGGAGGGGTACTTCGGGATATTGTGTGTTCTTTGTAGAATCACCTCAGCAAGTACCCACAGCATAATATTCTAACAAGAAATGATGTAAATTAACCCTTAAGATGCAGAGAAAAACTACATCTGAAAATGTCGTCTGGTTATGTCGTCTGCTGATTTTTTTTTTCAAACTTTTTAACCACATTTTTGCATACAGGCAAACAGTGTGCACCCAGATCAGACTGCTCCTACAGGACAATTGTCTGCTTTGCAGTCTGCCGGTTACCTTAAAGTAATTTTTTGCAAACAGTGTAGACCCAGATCAGACTGCTCCTGAACTGGGCCCACACTGTTTGCCTGTATTCAGAAATATTTTAAAAAAGTTTGCAAAAAATATTTAGCAATAGTAGACAGCATTAGCAGACGACATTTTCAGATGTAGTTTTTCTCAGCATCTTAAGGGTTAATAATATTTTCTGGCATTTGCAATCAAACAAACACGTCGTTCAGCATGAAGTTACTTGGTGAAAATCCACAACAACACTTTTTTACATAAGAACTTACAGACCTCTTTTATTTTCTTGCAGTTCTAGGTCACACGACGTCACCTTGTTAAAAGACACATATATTTCATTCAGATACCATCTCTAATGTTCAGTGATTATGTGGAAAGATTATAACTTGCTTATTATAAAAACCATAAATCTGGAGATTCATGCAAGCTTCATTGGCATTGCCTTCATGCTCTTGCTTTAAGTCACTCTTAAAGAAACCAGTGATGTGCCAGAATGGAGTGGGTCTGACGAAAAAGAAACTTCTGCTTTGTCATAACACCACTCCAGTCAGACACATCCCCGGATAGAAGTTTTGAACTTCTAATGTTCAGGTGGTAAGATGCCCCTGTATTTATAGGGAACAGAATACTTGCTTGTGCAAACAATCCTTTTAAAATATTTCTGGGTTCTGCGGCATCTCTAGAAAGTGGCATCTGATCTGGGCCTGCACTGTTTGCCAAGGTACCCCTTTAGGGGTTCCCGCATGCTGTGGGTTAACCCTTATCCTGCTGAATACATTAATTTAGTCACACCCATTTCTTTATTGACCAATCAGTTTACAAACTGCATACAAACAGTGTAGATCCTGATTGGTTGGCTTCTTGAGAAACCATCTGATCGAGATCTGTTGCAGAAGCCATCTGATCTAGATCTGTACTGCACTGTTTGCAAAGGTAGGGGTTGTCATTTTCAGCAGGATAAAGGTTAAACATGACTTCTGTCAGCGTTGTTGATACAAGCCTTGTTCAGATTACATGTGAGTTGCCAAGTTCTACAACAGAATGTCAGTGTTTTCTTCAGTAACTGGTTTCCCCCACCTCTGATTAACGATTGGGCTTGATATAAATGAAATTAACTTAAAGGGCAGTTCTAACCCAAATAAAGAAGGGAAGGAAAGATGCTTCAAAGCAAATAACACTGTGTCTCCTTTCAGTCCCTTGTAAAAATGATAGAAATCAATTCAACTTGTTCCATTTTCAATAAAGGAAATATAAGTTTGTACTTTACTTCCTACAAAACTCTCATTAATGTTTTATTTTCTCCTCTTATCTCGTTCCAGGCCCACGAGTCTTCGGTGCGAGCCATGAAATGGAGTCACAACGATCAGTGGATGATAACGGGGGACCATGCTGGTTTCATCAAGTATTGGCAGAGCAACATGAATAATGTGAAAATGTACCAGGGACACAAAGAACCTATTCGAAGTTTAAGGTGGGACATTGCGCCTTCTAGTGGCAGTTTACAGCTCGTCAGTAAGATTAAACCAAGCTCTTGTATACATGTAGCTTACGTGATTTGGAGAGTCGTTGAAGCTTGTAACACTATAGCACGAATGGTTATAAAGAGTTTTCATTACACTGCATGTGATGTGCAAAAATATCTCTATTTGACAAAATATGCATTGCGTTCCCTTCTTTGGAAACGGGATGATCTTCCTGACAATTTGGTTTATCTTGAAAATCCTACGTATACAATGGATGAACTGCATAAATATCTCTATTTGACAGATTGTGCCCGCAAATTCCTTATCCATATCCAAAGAACAATAAGAAAAGAAATTGAGCTGAGGCTCTTAGACCCATTCTAGGCGGGGAAACCCCTAAAAAGGGTAGCCAGGAAAGCAGTGCAAGCCCAGATCAAACGCTGCAGAATGTGGTATCTGATCATGGTCTGCACTGTTTGCTAACAATGAAAAAGTAGGCCTGACACCCATTAAATGATGAATGGACTTTGCCAACATATAGCAATGGAAGAGACCACTAGTATACAATGGGTTTAAACAGAAGACCTCTGCGACCAGCAAAAGACACAGATCAGCCTGCACATCTGCACAGTCTTATCAGGGTAATGCAATAATATCTCTATTTGACAAAAATGCATTGCTTTCCCAATGTGTCTGACTGACAAAACGTGAGTTGTCATATGAGAGAAGGGCCTTAAGTGAAATTGTTGTTACAAAAGTAGTGTCCCTTTCAATAGTTTGATGACCTTTGTACGAGTATTTTCTTCTTTCAAGTTTTATTCCGCTTCATGAATTGATTTAGCCACACCCATTTACATTTCAACCAAACAAATTACAGTAGAACTTCGATGGCTCGTTTACCATGGATGTGTCGAACCCATTCTTGAGCCCCTTGCGAAATCCTCTACATAAGAAATAGTGGGGGATAATTAAGGAGGTTTTAGTCTTTTATCTTGCAAATGTATGCTGTGTGTACTCATTAGAATCGCCTCGATGAGGCGCGCCTCGATGAGGCGATTCTAATGAGTACACACAGCATTCATTTTCATTATAGAACACCAAAAAGATGTCTAAATGTATCTCGTTATGCCTCTCGACAGTAACCTCAGTGGCTCAAACTACCCCTGTCTCGAACAGATTTTCGAGGTCCCAAAGGTGTTTGAGCCATTGAAGTTCGACTGTACTCTGATCTGGATCTACACTGTTTGCAAAGGTAGGGGTTGTTGTGAACAGCAGGATAAGAGTCCAGTTATAATGATTATATTAAATTGTGCTTTTTGTTTAAAGCTTCAACTATCTCCAGAATATTTATGTTCTTTATTGATGATCATAGATTCATGTGTGCTCTTTAATTAAAATGTTAGTATAGTTGTGATGAATATGTTTGCCATAAAGGCAATATAATTTCAATAAAGATTTTCCCCATGTGCATTAAAACACCCTCTAAATAAAGATCTTCGTCCCTCTCATCCCTAAAATCAGTCCTTCATATTCCGAAATATGCCAAAAGTCCATATTACTTAATATTTTCCAAGAAAGTCCATATTACTTAATATTGTCTAGCAAAAAGCCTTTATATTGCTTTGCCTGTATTAAGTGTAATGAAACCTGGCCTGATGATATGCTTACAGATGGTGTAGCAATTTCTATTTACTGATGATTCAAAATTCAAACTAAAAAATGAAATACAAAAAGTGTAAACAGTAAATGATAATAATGATAAGGAATGAAAATAGAAAGCCTGTGGCACAAACTAAGACAGAGCTTTTATACCTATGGTGCACATATCAAAAGCTTCTATATGTAAGAAGTTTTCATGTTTTACATATATTGCACTGAAATCTTGATTTAAACTTCAAGAAGTTGCAAAATTGGGGATGCTGACAGTTTGTAGTGTGTGGTGAAGTAAGCCAGGGGAAAACACCACTGATGTCAGATCTGCAATATTGCTATTTGAGAAGTGTACCCTTGCACTATCCAACTATCTGTTGTTACTTGCATTTATTTTGCAAGATAGCAAAATAATAAATTAATTAGTAAACAGTATGGCAGTCTTTTACTGTTACCCAAACCAGTAGTAATGGAGATCTCGGCTCATCGAAGTTTTAACAAGACTGTTCTTGCAAGGACAATTTCCATGGTATTTTAAGCTGAAAAAGTGTATAGCTTCTGCTTTTGCAAAAGCTAATCAACAGCAAAATATTAGCATGTTTGCCATGTTAAACAATCATAGTTTTAACAATACATTAACTCACAACATTGCTCCTGATCTAGATAGCATGAAGATCTTCCTAGTAGTCTAGTAGATGAATAGTACAGAAAATGGAAAGGAACAATTTTTATCCCCTGCCACTAAAAAGTGGCGGGGTATTATGTTATACCCATCGGAATTTTTAGTGTCCGTCCATAAGCGCCTCATATTTTCTTTGTTGGCTCCATAACTTTGATACTATTGGAGATATTTTCACAAAACATCACAGATATCCAGAGCACCCCGAGACAACATGCTGAACATATGAACTGTGACTCTGATTGTCTTACTTTCAGAGTAATTGCCCTTGGAACATTGAATATAACAATTTCTATCAGTTTCGTGTCCACTCCATAACCATTTGAGATATTTTCACGAAACTTCACAGATTTGAAGAGCACCAAGAGACAAAGTGCATAACATATAAACCATAATTCTGATTTGCTTACTTTTGGAGTTACTGCCATTTGAACTTTGAACATAGTCATTTCTTTCATAGTTTCGTGTCCGCTCCATAACTCCGATACCATTTGAGATATTTCCATGAAACTTCACAGATATCTAGAGCACCATGAGACACATGCAGAACATATGAACTGTAACTCTGATTGTCTTACTTTTGGAGTTATACACTTTGAACATTGAGCAAAGAGTTTCTATCAGTTTCGTGTCCAATCCATAACTCTGATACCATTTGAGATATTTTCACAAAACTTCACAGATATGTAGAGCACCATGAGACAACATGCAGAACATATAAAACGTAACTCTGGTTTTCCTACTTTTGGAGATATTGCCCTTTGTACATTTAATATAGCTATTTCTCCCATGTACTTGTGTCCGCTCAATAACTCTGACACTGTTAGACATGTTATCATGAATTTTCACAGAAATGCAAAGCACTATGAGACGACCTGCAAAATGTATGAACCATAACTTTGGTTTGCCTTCTTTCAAAGTTATTGCCCTGTGAACATTGAACATGACTATTTCCACCATGTACTAGTGTCCGCTCTGTAAGTTGAAAAGATATTTTCATGAAATTTCTCACAAATGTATAGCACCATGAGACAACATGAAATCAAGAACTGTAACTGTGTCATCTACTTTTGGAATTACAGCCCTTTGAACACATAGTAAATATTGAATATTTGTTTTATTTAAAAAATATTTTTTTTAATTTTCAACATATTTAAAACCCTTGACTTATATCAGAAATTTGTTGTGATTTTATGGCTGAAACCTTGAACATTTATATCAAAATGAATCCATGTACATGCATCAATATTGACAATATTTAGGCAAGGACTAATATAGCTTTCCTTTGCCTTCATTTTGACAGACATACATCACTTGCTTGATGTATGTGCAGTGGCGGGGCATCATGTTTAAGTCTGCCAAGTAAAATTGTAGTTTCGCTAAATTGACTGGCTTAACATGACATCAGTAATGTTGGCTTGGCTCTAAATTCAAAAACAAACTACAAATTCAAAAACAAACTACAAATCCGGGTTGAGAGGGTTTCACAAGCCCTGCAACAGTTTACCAGTTTTTTTCTCATTAATAGGTGCTAAAGAATGAAAGAATAGCTAATGACAGAAAGCTTTGCAAGACATGAAAGAAAAAACTTTCGTTGACCTTATATTACATGTAGTCAGTAATCAAATTCCAGTCATAATTCTGGGTTTTCAAGTCATGATAATGGGTATGCTCCTTACAGTAGATTATTAGGTGGGACTTGTGTTGGTGGTGGGAAGCTTGAGAAAGGTTAGCTCAAATGGTGGATGTGTAAGAATGGGGACATGGCTCGGCAGGGTGGGGGTACTTGAGAAAGGTTTGCTCAAAGTCATGTTAATGAGTATGTTCCTTTAAAACAATAGATTATTGTGAGGTCAAGGGTGGGACTTGTGCTTGTGGTGGGGAGGCTTGAGAAAGGTTAGCTAAAATGGTGGATATGTAAGAATGGTGTGGTGTTGGGTGGGGGGGGGGGGGGGGGGCTTGAGAAAGGTTAGCAAAGGGTTGATGTATAAGAATGATGTGAAGGGGGACTGTGGGTGGGGTGGGGACTTGAGATGGTGGATGTGTAAGAAGAGGGGGTGGGATGGAGGGTTGAGAAAGGTTGGCTCAAATGATGTTTGTGTAAGAATGTTGTCGAGTGGGGTGCGGGGTGGGTGGATGTGGGGCTTGAGAAAGGTTAGCTCAAATGGTGGATGTGTAAGACTGATGATGGGGTATTTCAGGGAAATAGACTTGATATTTCATGTGAATAGTCTGACCAACAGAATTCTTAAGTAATGTCAAGCCTGAAAAAAAAAAAATGAGAACTTTGGAAATGCTGTCTGCTTGTCATGTTTAGCTCTACCAAGGTTCACACTCAGCAGAAATGCAATCAAGCTCGGAATTACACCAAGACCTCTTTATAACACTATTAATGGTTTCTAAAGCAGAAACCGTGTTAGTTAAACAACCGTATTATATCCAAACAAAAATGTATAGATTATAAGGAACAAGAATTCCGCCGAAGGCTATGTCGCGCCTGTGGTAAACTTGAACCTTAGGGTGAACGCTAGGGTGGTCGCAAATGTTGACGCCTTGACGAACGGACGGACGAACGAACGGACGGAAAACCGGGCGCCTATATCGCACCATGCAGGCGCCCGGTTTTCCGTCCGTTCGTTCGTCCGTCCGTTTGTCAAGTCGTCAACATTTGCGACCACCCTAGCTTTCACCCTAATGGTCAAGTTTATTTCTCAAGAACTATAAGAGCTTCATTAATGATACTTGGTACAAACTTGTGTCTGGGAATGACAACTTACATGCAAGCATCCATATTTGACCTTGACCTACATTTCATGGTTCACTGACTTTGTAAAATATTGCGACCACCCTAGCGTTCACCCTACTGGTCAAGTTTATTTCTCAAGAACTATTAGAGCTTCATTAATGATACACCATACAAACTTGTGTCTGGGGATTGCAACTTACATGCATGTATCCATATTTCATCTTGACCTACATTTCATGGTTCACATACTTTGAAAAATATATCCAAACAAAAATGTATAGATTATAAAGAAAAGTCATTTTTGTTGTGCCTGCTCTTAGCATGGCGCAATATAGGCGCCCGGTTTTCCGTCCGTTCGTATGTCCGTCCGTTTGTCAAGGCGTCAACATTTACGACCACCCTAGCGATCACCCTAATGGTCAAGTTTATTTCTCAAGAACTATAAGAGCTTCTTTAATGATATTTGGTACAAACTTGAATCTGGGGATTGCAACTTACATGCATGCATCCATATTTCATCTTGACCTACATTTCATGGTTCACTGACTTTGTAAAATATTGCGACCACCCTAGCGTTCATCCTACTGGTCAAGTTAATTTCTCAAGAACCATAAGAGCTTCATTAATGTTACTTGGTACAAACATATATCTCGGGATGGCAACTTAAATGCAAGCATCCATATTTGACCTTGACCTACATTTCATGGTTCACCGACTTTGTAAAATATTGCCACCAACCTAGCGTTCACCCTAATGGTTAAGTTCATTTCTCAAGAATTATTTGAACTTCATTAATGATACTTAGTACAAGCCTTTCATGCAAGCATCTATGTTTGATCTTGGCCTAGATGTCATGGTTCAGTGACTTTGCACCCCCACAGGCGCAACATAGCCTTTGGCGGAATTCTTGTTTTATATAATCTATACATTTTTGGGATCCATCTTGAAACCGTGTTATATCCAAAACTGTGTTATAATGAACCGTGTTATAAAGAGGTTTTAGTGTACACAGATGTCGGCAGTCCAGTGAATAGTGCAGGACTGCCACACAAAACCGATAAATTTTCGTTTTGACCTGCAAAAATTTTAGTCTGTCTAACAAACTAAAGAAAATTATATTCTGACAACAAATATATGTCTTCAGTCCAGCAGATACTTATTCCGTCCTGCAAAAGATTTCAGTCTGTCTGACAGCTGTCTTTCATCAGTAGAAAATATTTCACGAAGACTCTCAGTCACTCAGAAGCTGAGAAATGTGTTACACTTGCTAAAAAAAGGTATCCAGGGCCATAAAGTTGCAAACCAAATGGTACCGGCAAATTAAACCATTTTGTAATGAATGAACTCTGCTTTGTTTACAGCAGGAGCCTGTTTTGAAATTTAGGGTGTTGGGTTGATTTGAGCAATCTATTTGGAAAATGGCCAAACAATTTGTAGGCAGTGAAGTCCCAGATGACATGTTGCCTTCTGTTTTGTCCTGTTTGGGCCTGCTTTAAGCATGGCGCCATATATGAGTCTGGTTTTCTGTCTGTTCCTTTGTCAAGCCATCAACATTTGCAACCACACTAACTTTCACCTTAATGTAAGAGTCCATTTCTCAAGAACTCTTTAAGAGCTTCATTAATGATACTTGGTACAAGCTTGCATCTGGGAATAGCAACTTCAGTGCAAGCATCCATATCTGACCTTGACCTGTGTGTGTGTGTGTGAATTCGGGTTTGTCACTTTCAACAATTTTTCAGTCATATCACGACGGTGTCTGGTTGCGACAGGGAGCTCAATGCTCACTTTTATAGTGCTGCCTCACTGAAGTATCATGTCCCAGACACATTACATGATACCACACCCAGTCACATTATCCTGACACTGGGTCGACCAGTCCTAGCTCTACCCCGTAAATCTGAGTGCCAAGCAAGGAGCAGCTAGTACCATTTTTGTCGCGCCTGCTATTATAGGCGCCCGGTTTTCCGTCCGTTCGTGCATTCTTTCGTCCGGCCGTTTGTCAAGGCGTCAGCATTTGCGACCACCCTAGCGTTCACCCTAATGGTCAAGTTTATTTCTCAAGAACTTATTATAAGAGCTTCATTAATGATACTTGGTACAAACTTGTATCTGGAGATGACAACTAACATGCAAGCATCCATATTTGACCTTGACCTACATTTCATGGTTCACTGACTTTGTAAAATATTGCGTTCACCCTACTGGTCAAGTTTATTTCTCAAGAACTATAAGAGCTTCATTAAAGATATGTGGTTCAAACTTGTATCTGTGGATGGCAACTTGAATGCAAGCATCCATATTTGACCTTGACCTACATTTCATGGTTCACTGACTGAATTATTGCGACCACCCTAACTTTCACCCTACTGTAAGAGTCCATTTCTCAAGAACTCGTAAGAGCTTCATTAATGCTTGCATCTAGGAATAGCAACCTCAATGCAAGCATCCATATCTCACCTTGACCTACATTTCGTGGTTCTCTGACTTTGTGAATTATTCTTTCACCCTAATGTGAGAGTAAATTTCTCAAGAACTATAAGAGCTTCATTCATGCCACTTTGTACAAGCTTGCCTTTCGTAGTTCACTGACTTTGTGAATTATTGCAACCACCTTAACTTTCACCCTAATGTAAGAGTCCATTTCTCAAGAACTGTAAATGCTTCATTGAATGTTCTTGGTACAAGCTTGCATTTCGGAGTGACAACTTTTATCTTGACCTAGATTTCATGGTTCATTGACTTTGCACCCCAGCTTTCGGGGTAATTCTTGTATTCTGACAGAGATGAAATCGCCAAATTCATGTGCAACATAAGTGTGAGAAAAGCTGCAACTCTGTTGAAGATGCTTATAATCGCGTGAATATCCATATAAAATTAAACTCCAGATTCATGACAAGTGACCTGTTTGTGGGGTTTTCCCGTATAAAACAGGTTAATAGGAAAGACGGCTTTAACCCTTGTCTTGCTGAATAAATTAATTTAGCCACACCCATTTCTGACTTTCAACCAATCATGATGTGATTTAGTCCTTCAAATACATGCACTGAATGTCAAACAAAGTAGATACAGATCAGATGGCTTCTTCAGAAGCCATCTGATCTGTATCTACACTGTTTGCAAAGGCAGATCATTGGTTCAGCAGGACAAGGGTTATGAAGGAAAAGTTTGCACCCAGAAATAGCAAATAGCTCGGCTTCCTCATAGGTATGAGAAGTGTCTGGGGATGTGGGTGGTTGAAACATTGGAGAAAGAAATCGTACAATAACTGTTCACACAGATCAATTCCTGAATCTGCTCTTCTGCAAGTCCTGTGACTGTTTGCATGGTCTGTAGGTATTTATGAACTCCACCAAAGGGGGATTCTAATGAGTGCATACAAACATACCAAGAAGTTCTAAAAATTCGGACACCTTGAGTAGGGCTGGCTAATCGGGGCTGAAATGATAATCGATTATCGGTCTTGCCATATCGATAAATAATCGATTAGTAATCACTGGAGATTTGGTCATTATTTTACCTGTCTGGCTTTCTGTCTGAATATGACTCTTACCATATGTTGTACTTAACTCTAGGTATTTGCACAGACAGGCCGGAGCAAACAGTGTAGACCCAGATGAGACGCCGCAGAACGCGGCGTCTCATCAGGGTCTGCACTGTTTGCCACTCATCTAGCTATTTAAGAAATTTCTTTGGCTGGTAAATTCTACTAAGAAAATAATCGATTACGAAAAATCAGTATCGATAATCATATTTCTGGAATCTATCGATCAATTAATCGATTATCCGATTAATCGTGGCAGCCTTAACCTTGAGGTCTTGCTGTAATTCTCTTAAAATTTTGACAAATTTGTTTCAGGATCCAGCAAGGAGTCCAACAGGTGCAGATCGAATGGCAATCAGTGTAGACCCTGATCAGACTGTTCCTTGATCTTGGTCTGCATTGTTTGCTTAGGCCTGTCTTCTCAATACTTAGGATCATTATAGTACATTTCTTCAGTAAAATAAGAAAAACCTCCCTAAACTATCCTGAAGTATTGGTTAGGTGAGGCTGGAGGTATTGCAAATCCGCCGTCTACATTCCTTTCACAAATTGATTGATTGCGTCTGGGATTAATTACATGTCAATCCCTGTGAGTCATTTTGTATCATATCCCAGAGAAAGGGAGAGAAGAGATTGTACAGAAGATGAAAGACAGGGACAGGGAGTAAGAGGAAACTGAATGAAAGTGGAGAAACAGGATAAGTAGAAACATTTTCCCTATACCCTTACCTGCTGCATAGCAAGCTAGCAGGAGTCAGACACCCAGATGAAGTAAGACAGATGATGGACAAAAATACATGGAATTAAAAATTTTCAAGCCCATGACCTTCACCTGTCACAGAGAGAGAGAGAGTATATATTGGTTGAGATTCTGCAGTGGTACCTTTTCTGCTTGAAATTAAACCAAGGTCACTGAAGTCTGATAAGCAATTTCCTGTTGCAATAATGTATCTGGGTTTGACAGAAATCCACCTTGCAGGTAAAATAAGGAAATACTGTCCTGTTTCTGGATTCATATCAATCATTGCAGAGGTCTCGACTCCTTTAAAGAGACATTACCACAAAATCAAACAGACAGAAAGAAATTAATGAGATCTAGTGTTAAACCAGGCTGATGCCAACAATGAGACCGACAGGATCTGCACCAAAAACAATATCTACATCAACAAAACTTCTTTTCCCCCTCCCTCTAGAATCTCTTCATCCAGGCGATTTTATTTATTTTTTTAGCTCACCAGAGCCGAAGGCTCCAGGGGAGCTTATAGTATAGGCATTGTGCGTCGTCAACATTTTCAAACAACATCTCCTGAAACTACTTGGCCAATTGAAACCAAATTACATGTGGAGCCTCTATGAGAAGGGGGAACGAAAGTTTGTTCGGGAGGACTGGGTCACATGACCAATATGGCCGCCATGCCCATATATGGTAAAAACCCTTTAAAATCTTCTTCTCAAGAACCGAAAAGCCGATGATCTTGAAACTTGGTATGCAGCATCGGGGACTCGGGGCCCTACCAAGTTTATTCAAATGATGACCTTCGGTTGAGCTTGACCTGTTTTACGTCAAGGTCAAAGTTGGTCACTTAGACATTTGTATGGAAAAATGGCAAAACAGTGGATTTTTCTGACTGTATGTTAGCTAGTGGCATCAGAAATGGTATTTGCAATCAGCTGAATGGAAGTTTATCAGTTTCAAAGGTCAAGGTCATTTACCGACCTTTGTCCAGGCCGCTCAGATTCAGTATTTTTATCTTCTACTGGGCCAATTGAAACCAAATTACATGTGGAGCCTCTATGGAATGAGGGAACGAAAGTTGATTCGTGAGGCCTGGGTCAGATGACCAATATGGCCGCCATGCCCATATATGGTAAAAACCTTTAAAAATCTTCTTCTCAAGAACGGAATGGCCGATGATCTTGAAACTTGGTATACAGCATCAGGGACTCTGGCCATACCAAATTTGTTCAAATGATGACCTTCGGTTGACCTTGATCTGTTTTACGTCAAGGTCAAATTTGGTCACTTAGACATGATTTGTATGGAAAAATGGCAAAACAATGGATTTTTCTGATTGTATATTAGCTAGTGGCATCAGAAATGGTATTTACCTTCAGCTGAATGGATGTTTATCAGTTCCAAAGGTCAAGATCATTTACCGACCTTTGTCCAGGACGCCTCAGATTCAGTATTTTTATCTTCTTCTTCACTTAAACTACTTGGCCAGTTGAAACCAAATAACATGTGAAGCCTCTATGGAATGAGGGAACGAAAATTTGTTCGTGAGGACTGGCTCACATGACCAATATGGGCCGCCTTGCCCATATATAGTAAAAACCTTTAAAAATCTTCTCAAGAACCCAATGGCCGATGATCTTCAAACTTGGTATGCAGCATCAGGCACTCTGGCCTACCAAGTTTGTTCAAATGATGACCTTTGGTTGACCTTGACCTGTTTATGTCAAGGTCAAATTTGGTCACTTTGACATTTGTATGGAAAAATGGCAAAGTAGTGGATATTTCTGATTGCCTGGTAGGCTGTGACATCAAAAATGATATTTGCAGTTAGCTGAATGGAAGTTTATCAATTCCAAAGGTCAAGGTCATTACTGACCTTTGTCTTGGATGGCTGTGATTCAGTATTTTTATCTTCTTCTCCAGTAAAAGAGCTGTGCTGATTGAAACCAAATTACATGAAAAGCCTCTATGGGGGTGAGGCAATTAAACATTATTCGTGGTATTGTCAAATGACCAAGATGGGCACCTTGCCTGTATATGGTATAAACCACATGACCTCTGGTGAGCGTAGTGGCCCATGGGCCTCTTGTTTTATGAATGTCAAAAAGATGTGCCAACATTTTCCCCATATCTGTTTTTCACCTACCTTTAATTAATGATCTGCTTGATATAAAAAATATTGAAAGAGCTGTAAAACCCATGTCACATAGGTCACATGCGAGACGCCATGTTCTGCAATGGAATATCAAGCGTATTTTGTTTTTTTATGCCCACCTCTGACCAACAATCAGCTGGAAATAAGTGAAAATTCTTAAAGGGCCAATCAACCAAAACCAAAAAAGCTGCATAACATGATCATACAATTTTGTCATGATGATACCCAGCCTCAGTAGCTTTGGTATGCACGTCTAACTGGTTATCAGGGGGTCACAGGTTCAATTCCTGCCGGGTAGGCAACATTCTTTTTGGGAAATTGATCATAAAAATTTGCCTGTGGTCACTCACCCCCTTCTGCTTATTCAAGTAGGACAGATGTCCCTTTCTGACAAAAGAATGTGCACTGTAACGTGGATTCCTTCCATTGGTATATGGTGTACAAGTCCAGTTATCAATAAAGGGATATCAGGTCTATTTAATATTTTCATTTTTATGCTAGTTTGGACAGAAAATCCTGTTTTCAAATTGTGTAGTCCCTTGTTATGCATCTTCTGATCTGTTGTTTGACAATGTCCCCCTGTCACTCAACCCCTTCTGCTGATTCAGGAAGGGCAGATGTCAGTTTCTGACAAAAGAATTTGCACTGTATATATATGTTGAACAAGTCCAGTTACCAATTAAGGGGTTTCAGGTCTATTTAATATTTTCATTTTTATGCTTCGAGGGCGAGTCAATAAAAAACAGCCAAACTTATTTCTGGGTGAGATTGATCTTTTCTTTTTCGATGTAATTGACCTCTAGAATGATACACTTGGACCAACGCTGTTTCAGTGCCATCAGCCCAGATCTAAAGAAGCCAGGGTCCTTGTCTCCAACCCACTCCTCAACTGCTGCCACAACTTCTTCATAGGACTGGAAATGACAAACACAGATACCCTATTTAGCTCACCTGTCTCATAGTGACGAGGTGAGCTTTTGGGATCACTTATTGTCCCTTGTGCATCCATGCATCCTTCCATTGTTTGTGTGTAAACAAGTTCTTCAAATGACATGATCACATCCCCTAAACCACTGATCAGATTTTGACCAGACATGAATGGTCCTTAGGTTGCCCCCATTCAAAGTTGTTCAGATGGTTCGGGTCTGTTGCACATCTAGGTGACAGGAGCCCAAAAAAGATTTTTTTTACTGAAAACTTAAATCTTCTCTGAAATCTCAAGGCCCAGGCCTTTGATATTTGGTTGGAAGCTTCATCTTATGGACCTCTGCCAAGATTGTTCAAATTATATCCCTGGGGCCAAAAATGGCCCTGCCCCGGGGCCCACCAGTATTGCATACTTATATAGGGAAAACCTTCAAAACTCTTCTTGTCTGAAACCAGAAGGCCCAGGTGTTTGATATTTGGCATGAAGTTGTATCTAGTGTATCTAGTTAGTTTATACTAATTTATTTTAGTTTGATTGTGAATCGCTCTCGAAGACTCATTCCGGGGGTTTTCACGTGCTTGCGAGAGAGGCAGTGGCTTTTACACCACTGCTACCCATAAACCTGGGTTGAGTGGACTAGTGCCATGACGTGTCTTGCCCAAGGACACATCTCGATACCGGTGGCAGGTTGGAACGCACAACCTCTCGATCATAAGTCGAACGCGTTAACCACTGCGCTATCGAGGCTGACAAAGTATCTAGTTCAAATTATAGTCAAGGCCAGCACCTGGGCCCACCTGTTTTATATAGGGAAAACCTTTAAAAATCTTTTTGTCTGAAATCAGAAGGCCTACGTTATTGATATTTGTTAAGAAGTTTTGTCTAGTGGACCTCTACCAAGATTGTTCAAATTATAGCTATGGGGCCAAAAATGCCTCCAAGCCATGGCCCACTAGTTTTACACAGACTTGTATAGGGAAAACCTTTAAAAATCTTCTTGTCTGAAACCAGAAGGCCCTGGTATGAAGCTTCATCTAGTGGACCTCTGCCAAGATTGTTGAGATTATATCCCTGGGGTCAATAATGGCCCCGCCTCGGGGCCCATCTTTTTTACATGGATTTAAATAGGGAAAACCTTCAGAAATCTTTTTGTCTGAAACCAGCAGGCCCAGGACTTATATATTTGGTATTAAGCTTCATCTAGTGGACCTCTACCAAGATTGTTCTATAGCCAGGGGCCAAAAATGGCCCCACCCTGAAGCCCACTGGTTTTGCATTGACTTATATAGGGAAACCCTTTAAAAAAATCTCGTTTGAAACCAAATACAGTAAACAAATAAATAAGTAATTTGATTGGTTGATAGTCAGCATTTGATATAGCTTAATTTATTCAGAAAGATATGTTAAATTGGCCATACAGGCGAAAGAAAAGCATACCTATGTGGGTGGTAGGGGTGGGGGTCTTGAAGCTTGTACGCTTGGCAGTTTTGGATCAGATGGCTCGCAAACTTAATAAGCATATAACCTTCTCTGACTGCATGAAAAAGCTTTGCAACAATGGCCAGACAAATAACATACAGCAAAGACTGGTCAGACTGCCAGTGTGAGTGTTCCCAGGACTCTTATAAAAAAGATCTCACTTAGTGCAGCCCATAAGTTCTGACAACTACAATAGCTTATAAATGGACAGGTATTTATTCCCCAGCTATTGGCATGATGGTAGGGGCATCAATACCAATGCTTAAGACATTGTCATTGTTTTTTTGAAGTCTAACATTGCCATCAACACTATTTGGGTCATTTTGGAGATGTTGCTTCCAGTTTTGTGGGACTTTCACCTGGCATTGAGATGAAATTACAAGCTCTGCTGCCCAGTGAAACCAATAGGGTAATTGTACGTAGATACAAGGTAACTGCTATTTAAGGTAACAACTTGAAACTTGGTTTGAAAACTTGTGTTCTTTGAGTATGGTAGCAACTTGCAGGACATTGTCTAATGATTTTATATTTAACTTAATTTACAAAGTTAACGTATTTGTACCAAGTTGTTTCTGACCTTCTGTTAATGATATTGTCTTGAAGCTTGTTCAACTTCATTTTAATATATGAAAAATCATTTTCGTGCAATATCTTTTGAAAAGATCAGTAGAATGGATTGATATTTTATAAATGGGTTCAGCGTGAATATTCTGAGAAATCAGAAATAAATTATTGGTTTAGACTTATATTCTAGACCGGTTTTTAATTATTTTGACCCCATTTTGATTTATATCAGTCTTTCTATGGACTGCCTATTCGAACTTCGCAAAATTGCAGTATGTTTTCTCTGGCTTTCTTTGCCAGATCATTACAGGGTCACTGATGAGGCTTTATTAGCCAAAACTACGTAGTATGACCCATCTTCTTTCTTATGAATGTTTTCATTGCTCTTAAGGGAACTCATTTTTGATTTTTATTTGCCTTCACTGCAGCTGGTGTTGTGCCGTGTGGCGGCCGTAAAACGTCTCCCCGTACATCAACCATAGTGCAGTTTATATTTTACTTTTGGTCCTTTGAGATCAGCGTGAATATTCTGAGAAATCAGAAATAAATTATTGGTTTAGACTTATATTCTAGACAGGTTTTTAATTATTTTGACCCCATTTTGATTTATATCAGTCTTTCTATGGACTGCCTATTCGAACTTCGCAAAATTGCAGTATGTTTTCTCTGGCTTTCTTTGCCAGATCATTACAGAGTCACTGATGAGGCTTTATTAGCCGAAACTAAGTAGTATGACCCATCTTCTTTCTTATGAATGTTTTCATTGCTCTTAAGGGAACTCATTTTTGATTTTTATTATCATAAAATGTAGGTCAAGTTTGATTGAGTTCAAAATCTGTCAATTTTTATGGGCATTTTGGCCTCGTTTGCTAAATGCTTGTTTTAGGGTTCTAAATTTGCTGAAAAGTGCAGAAGGTACTCACATTTTATGCAACAAAGATTTAACTATTTGCTGTAATAATGAGTATGGCCCCCGCCCATCGGGGCTTGAAGAAATATATGGGCTGCATGATGCTTCCACGCAGAGCTGAAACCGACCCGCACACAAGACCTGGTAAACGGCTAAGAGGATCTAAGCCTGCCCAGGCAAAGCGGTGGGAGTTGGCCCGTCCATGCTTATAAACCCTATTGGTTTCATTGGACGGCAGGGCTTGAGATGTCATTTCATCTCAATGTCTGGTAAAAGTCCCACAAAATTGGAAACAACGTCTCCAAAATGACCTTTACAGTGTTGACGGGGATGTTAAACCTCAAAGCAAACAAAGTATTAATGAGTACATCACAGCCTCGTTATAAGATCATTTTATTTAACACCATTTTATATATATAACACTGCCTAATGATGGATCCAAATATGTAGATTATATACAAAAATGACAATGGTTATTTTTCTGTATACATTGTTACCAGTACCTTATTTTTGGACATACAAACTCGGCCTTGGAACCTCACATTAGCGTTAGAGGTTGGGGTGTAGTTTGAAGAGTAGATTAAATAAAGCTTTCGTTAGCTTTTAATTGGGCCCAGATGAATAGTAGCATCATCAACGTGGGTAGGCGGAAGCAAACATCTTTCTCCTATAAATTAACCCTTTTTGTACCGAATGGAATCTTCTTCCGTACATATAGCAGGAGTCCATTTCAAAATTTAGGGGTGTTTGGTCATCTATTTGGAAATTGACTGAACATTTTGCAAACAGTGTAGACCCTGATCAGATGCTGGGCCTGTACTGTTTGCCAACTACACCTTTTTGGGTTTCGGTACAAAAATTCTTGGGAATTCATGTAACAAGACTGACTCACTAACTGACTGCTGGAAAAATTATATGACATGGAAAGTGCATGGACATGGAATTGAAGATCTGTCCAGAAGTATTTATTTGAATATTTGTGACATTGCTTCTGAATGCTCAGTTTTTACACAGTATTTTAATAAAAATGTTGCTTAGCCTTCTAGATAATGGTGTGTAATTCTTATTCTTTATTTAATAGTGAGGTGTTATTCTTATTATAAATTGTTTAATAAAGCCATTGCCCATTAGCATAGTTTATGTTAATTGAGTAGTAAATAAATAAAGGCTCTGCCCAATTTAACTGAATTACTAGTGTAGTTGATATATATTTATACATACTGGAATATTAATATGTGTATTTAATAAAGGCTTGGACCAATTTTAATCACACATATATAAACAGAAATGAGTATTTTTATCCTATGTTTTATGTATCTTATTTGTCTAACATGATTACTGTTAAGGTTTTATTTCAGAATAAACAGTTTAACTAGTACAATTGTCTGTTGTCTTTTCTACACAGTTTTTGCCCCACTGACGCTAAGTATGCCTCCAGTTCTGATGATGGTACTGTTAGGATATGGGACTTTATGAGATGCCATGAGGAGAAAATATTACGAGGTACTATATCTTCACTGCACCTTGGCATAAATTACTTGTTGATTGGATCAACGTGTTCGAGCTTTAGTTTAGTTTCGTCCAGTGCTTAACCCTTTTTGTACCAAATGGAATCTTCCTCCTTATACATAGCAGGAGTCAATTTCAAAATTTAAGGGTGTCAGATTATAAGAATCTTATATGGGTGTGAGGGGTGGCTGGAAAAATCTGTTCCGAGGGACACTGTCCGGCATCACGAGGCTTGCCGAGTGATGGCGGACAGTGATCCCGAGGGACGGATTTTTCTATCCACCCCTCACACCCATATTGGATTCTTTTTCTTGCATACCTTCCATTTCTTAGCACTGATTTTTAATGCTGCAGTCATTTTGGTTACCAACGTCCGCCATATTCTGTTGAGACAGGAGGAATGTTTGGTGACATCACGTAACGTGCTGTGACGTCAACCTTAACGACGGCGTATAAGAGGTCGTAATCAACCAGGGCATTTATCGAACACGCAATTATATTCGATTTGGGGTCGGAACACCAGGGTCAGAACATGAATTTCTATCCCAGGGTAAAATAACCGATTTCCTTGTCTGGTGTGCAAGAATGTGTTTTCTTCAAAATTTATTTGGGAAATGGCTTTTTGCAAACAGTGGAGGCCCAGATCAGACGCCGCGTTCTTTGGCCTCTGATCTTGGCCTGCACTGTTTGCCAGGCTACCTGTTTTGGGGTTTCCGGTACTAAATGGGTTGATGAACTTGCAAAGGCTTTCAGTGCTTCAACATTCCCCATTGCCATGGATTTTGAAATGGACTCTCACTATTAAAGTTAATTATCCCTTTCTGTACTGAATGGAATCTTCCAATTTATATACAGTGGGAGTCCATTTTTAGCTCACCTGAGCTGAAGGCTCTCGTTGAGCTATTGTGATAGGTCACTGTCTGTCGTCGTCGTCCGTCCATCCATATGTCCGTCCACAATTTTTTAGCTCACCAGAACCGAAGTCTTCAGGGGAGCTTATAGAATAGGCAGTTGTCCTTCGTCGTCTGGTCTTCAACACTCAAACGACATCTGAAGCCACTGAGCTGATTCAGCATAAATTTCATCTGTAGCATCCTTTGGCTGGGGGATTGAAAGCTTGTTTTTAATGAAAATTGGCTCATTAGTTTGGTTGCTATGGCAACTTAGTTTCCATAGACTCATAATGGGGAAAATGGAAAAATGGCATTTACTGCCAAGCCTTTGCAGATACACCTCAACCTCGTTATAACACGTAACTCTGGGTCCAACCAACAGTGTTAGTTAACCAAATCCTGTTATAAACGCCGACCGTATTTGTCAAAGATCAACTATTGACACTGGTGATCAATAGTTTTCCAAACAAGATGATGTGCGGTCCGGGTAATAACCTTATTTCCCGACTTAAATGTTTTTAGAACTAATCAATGGCAGTAAATACCATGGCCCATCAAGTCAAACAAGTCTATTTAATTGAAACCAGCTGATAAACAACGTTTTTATCTAGAAAATCATCCGATCTGACAGAGAGTATGATGCCATTTTGGTAGCTGGTTCCTGGCTAACTTTGTTGTCACTGAGCATCCGGGACCGTACCGAACTACAGTACCGTTAAAAGATTTCAGTGGTTACCGAGTTAGGGTTCGGAACTGGACAATGGTCAATGCTTACGAAAAATTTGAATTACTTCCCTTGGAATGTCTTACCCATAATATTTTAGCCATTTGAAACGATTTTTAATGGTCTTTGAATAATTTTTTTTACTGCGAAAATCGATCATGAATATGTTTTATCATTTGCTTTTAAGCTAGAATAAATCTGACTTTCTTTTACATGCGGCTCTAGATAATCAGTTTTATTGCAATTCACCTATCACATTGTCTGCATCGATATGAGCGGTGATCCTTAACAGAGCGTGATAATTTTTTTTCCAGTTGCGTAACGGAATTCTTTAATCTTATCTTGCTAAGCCAACACTTTTGATTGTGCCGATGGCAGTTTATGTTTATCATGCGTGTCAAGCTAAACAAGTTTATATACTGTATATTCAATTCTGCTAATATGGATGGCATGTTTGGAGGCCAAAAAGCACCATTATAGATCGTGTTAGCTATCGTATTACCCCAGTCAAAAGTGGGAGGAAAATAAAGTTGTTGTGCTTAAAACCTGATAGAATCCTTGGATAATATTTATAAATGTTGGTTGGGGAAAATATTGGGTCCAAAACAAAACCGTGTTATATCCGAATTCGTGTTGTAATGAATCGTGCTATAATGAGGTCCGGGTGTATTTTGACAATTTTTTTACAGAAATGTTCCTTGAGTAAACCTCTTTCAGCCATATGCTTTGAGCCAACCTGGGGGTCCATGCCCCACCCCCTCCATTTCATAAAAGGCCATTTTTATCCCCCGACCGAATAGTTTTTGGGGATATAGCGATCAGCCTGGCATCTGTCCGTCTGTCCGCCCATCCGTAGACGCAACCTTGTGATGGTCAGAACTCCCATACCCTTTGAGATTCATTGATAGTTCTTGGCACAATTGTTCACAAGGCTGAGTCATGCGCAAGAACCAGAACTCTGGATGCCATACATATTGAGTCATCTCCCCTTTTAATAAAATAGAATGACTACTTTGTGATGGCCATAACTCCAATACCCTTTGTGATATATTGATGGAACCTGGCACAGTTGTTCACAAGGCTGAGACCGCATGTCATGCACAAGAACCACAACTCTGGTTGCCATGGTTTTTTAGTTATCTCCCCTTCCAATAAAATAGATTGACTACCTTGTGATGGCCATAACTCCAATACCCTTTAAGATATATTGATGATACCTGGCACAGTTGTTCACAAGGCCGAGACGGTGTGTCATGCACAAGAACCACAACTCTGGGTGCCAATGGTTTTTGAATTATCGCCCCTTCCAATAATATAGAATCACTACCTTGTGATGGCCACATCTCCAATACTCTGAGATATATTGATGGTACTTGGTACAGTTGTACATGAGGTTAAGCAGGTGTGTGCAAGAACCACAACTCTGACAATATAACTTTGTGATGGCCATAACTCGAATACGCTTTGAGATATATTGATGGTACTTGGCACAATTGTATACAAGGTTGAGACGGCGCTTCATGCCTAAGAACCACAACTTTGGGTTCTATGATATTTGAGTTATCTCCCCTTCCAATATAACCGTATGACCACCTTATGATCACCGTACCTCCGACACCCTTTGAGACATATTGGTGGTATTTGATGCAGATGTACATGAGGTTAAGCAGGTGTGTGTGTCATGCTCAAGAATTACAACTCTGGGTGCTCTGGTTTTTTAGTTATCTCCCCTGACAATATAACCTTGTGACAGCCATAACTCCAACACCCTTTGAGATATATTGAAGGAACTTGGCGCAATTGTATACAAGGTACAGAAGGGATGTCATGTGCAAGAACCTCAACTGTTGGTGCTGTGGTATTTGAGTTATCTGCCCTTCCAATATAACAGTATGACCAGCTTGTGATCACCATATCTCCAATACCCTATGAGACATATTTATGGTACTTTCTACAGAAATACATGAGCTTAAGCAGGCATGTCATGCGCAAGAACCACAATTCTGAGTGCCCTGGTTTTTTAGTTATCTCCCCTGACAGTATAATCTGGTGATGGCCATATCTGCAATACTTTTGTGATATATAGCTGGTTTAATTCTGGTGCACTTTCTATTGGTGAATAATCTTCTGAAGGCCATATTTGCTTTTGGTGGGGGATTTGCCATCTCTTCCGATGGCTATTTTTTTGTTCAATTTGTACATTAAACTTCTTTCAGCCATATGCTTTTATGCCAACATGGGGGTCAATGCCCAACCCCTTCCATTTCATAAAAGGCCATATATCTTAGAAACCATTCAGATCCCCACCCCAAAACCATATATATTCTTGTTCCTTGTGATAAGACACATTCATTGACACCAACCTGGAGGTTCCCTGAGTGTGCTGGGGCCACGTCCCACCACCTCAGCTTCATAAAAGGCCCAATACCTCAATATATCAGAAACTGTTCAGATCCCCACCCGTAAACCATATATATTCTTGTTTCATACGATGAGACACATTCAGTGATACCAACCTAGGGGTCTCCAGGGGTGTGCCGTGGCCATGCCCTACCCCTGCACTTCAGAAAAGGCCAGATATCTGATAAACTGTCCCCCACTTAAACCATATATATTCTTGTTCCTTATGACCGGGTCATGCCTAACACTCCCATTCATAAAAAGCCATATATTTCAGAAATCGTTAAGATCCCCACCCCATAACCATATATTTTGTTGTTCCTGATGGTAAGACTCATTCCATCTTACGAACCTGGGGGTCTCTTTGTGCTGGGGCCATTCCCCGCCCCTCCACTTCTTAAGATGTCATGTATTATAGTAGCCATTCAGATCCCCACTCCATAAACATATATATTCTTGATCCTTATGATTAAACATATGCAGTCATGACAACTTGTGGGTCCCCAGGGGCTATTTCTCTCCCCTTCATTTCATATAAGGGCCTCATATCTCAGAAACAATTCAGATGACCACCCCTAAACCATATATATTCTTGGTCCTTATGATAAGACACATTCAGTAACATCAATCTTGGGCTTTCCAGGTGTCCAGCGGGACCATGCCCCAACCCCTCCACTGCCGAAAAGGCCTTATATCTTGGGGAACAGTTTTTGGCGAAAGAATTTGCACTGCATTGCTTAATCGCTTACATAAAAGCCTGCCCAGGAAAGTGTGGATAGGTAAACTGATCGGCTCAAAATGACCTAAATAGTGTTAACTGGGCCATTAAACTCCAATACAAACAAACAAAATCTCAGGAACAGTTCAGATCCCCACCCCTAAACCATATATATTCCTGTTCCTTCTGATATGGTGAATTCATTGATACCAGCCAGGGCTCCCTTTGGTCCATGCCCCACTCCCTTCACTTCATAAAATGCCCAATATTTCAGATAGAGTCCACATGGGAGCTCATTTGGGTATGGGGTTGGTTTGGGAGTGATATTTAGTGATGTCACGTAACGTGCTGTGAAGTCAACCTTAACAACAGCACATATGAGGTCATGTTCAACCAGTGCATTTATCAAACATCAGGCCTCATATTGACCACGATTTTCCATGCCTGAAAAGCCTGTTTTTGCAGCTTCAACCCTTATCCTGCTGACACACCAATTACCTTTGCAAACACTGTAGATCCAGATCAGATGGCTTCTGAAGAAGCCATCTGATCAGGATCTACACTGTTTGTGATGCAGTTTGTGAAAATGTCAAGTAATTTGGTTGACTTATAGTCAGAAATTGGTGTGGGTAAATAAATTTATTCAGCAGGATAAGGGTTAAATATTTTTTTAAACAGACTAAAGGAAGAAAAAATCAAAATCTAAAAGCCTGAAATCAAGAAAAATATCAAGCTCTAAAAGCCTGAAATCCTGCTAATGCCTGAAAAATATGAGGCCTGAAACATGCGAGAATATTTGATTTTGGGTAAGAACGCATGGGTTTGACCCAAGCTAAAACTGAATTTCCTTATCTGGTGTGCAAGAGAAGATGAATCTCACATGATATGACTGAAGTATCCATTAAATAACAACACTGATGGGACTATTGTCAATATGGTTCTGAATAATGACTTTCATAGATTCCTTTAACCTTTAACCTGCTGAATATTCAATTAAGCCACACTCATTTCTGACTTTGAACCAATCAGATTACTTGATGCAGCTTATTTCTACATATTCATAAACTGAATGTCAAACTGTGTAGATCCTGATCAGATGGCTTCTTCAGAAGCCATCTGATCTGGATCTACACTGTTTGCAAAGATAGGGCTTGTCGCCTACAGCAGGGTAAAGGTTAAGAGGAATGGGAACACCTGTCAGATTTTTCTGCCATTTTTCGTGACTTCCTGTTTGCTTTTCTATAAGCCCTGTCCCACTAAAAAGGGGTCTACTCTTAAAAGAATTTGCTCCTCAGGAGCAAATTCTTTTAAAAGTTGAGCCCTATTGACATGGGAGACAAAAATACTTATGCAGGAATTGCCTCCCCCTGAAGGTGTTCCCATTCCCCTTAACCCTGAAATTCCTATTCTTAAGGGGAATGGATACACTTTCAGGGGAGGCAACTCCTACAAAAGTATTATTTTCTTGTCTACACTTAAAGGGCTTAAAGAAAAGCGAACAGGAAGTCTTGAACGTTGTCTCCCTTTGAAAAATGGTTGAAGAATCTGCCAAGAGTTTCCATTTCCCTTAAGAAAACAGTAAAGATCCTGATAGGCTGCTGCATTCTGCAGCATCTGCTCTGGGTCTTTTAACAGTACCACATTTAAATAAACACATGCAAATGGAAAGTCACTTTCCATTTGCATGTGTTTATTTACCCATAAAATGCCAATCACGACAATTGTCGTCTGCTTTGTCATCTGCCGGTTACTTTAAAACTCATTTTTTGCAAACAGTGTGGACCCAGATCAGTCTGCTCCTCTAACTGTGTGGACCCAGATCAGACTGCTCCTAGAGGAGCAGTCTGATCTGGGTCCACACTGTTTGCATGTATGCAAAATATTTTTAGCAAGTTCGCAAGAAGATTCAGCAGACGATATAAGCAGACGACATTTTCAGATGTACATGTAGTTTTTCTCAGAGTCTTAAGGGTTAATAACTTTATTAATCTGACAGTAGTAATTACATGGACAGTAGCATTGATTGGCCAGCTGTATTCTTAACGGAGTTGATTTACAACAGTCGACACTCATGGCAAATGCAGAAGGATCATTTAAGTTCAGTGTAATTCCAGATGTATGGTCAATGGGCATGACCATTTAAATTAACTTCTGCTCCTTTGACCCAAGATTCTGTTTATAACCCCGCTTTTAAAAAGAGGGGCTATACTGGATTTGTCATGTCCTTACGTGATTCTGTCATTCAGTGACTGTGATTCCATGACTGCAAAATTAAAATGCATTTTGCTTAATTACTTTGTGGTCCTACCTTGTTTAAATTTATACTACACTTGGAGGCTATGATATGGAAGGTGTTGCAGCAGAATAGTGATCAAGGGCCTACAACTTGTTAGTCCCTTGATAGTTTGTCAAATGTTAAAATGTATTTTGTTAATAACTTATATGTTTATGGTCCTGCTTAAACGAAACTTATACTACACTTGGTCCCTGAGGTAAGGAAGGGGTAGTAGCAGAATAGTGACCAAGGGCCAATAACTCTTGGATTTATGTCCTGTAGTAGGTTTTCAAATTTTGCCATTCTTGAAAATACCTATTCTCAAAAACTGTAAATGGTTACAACATTGAAACCCTGTACACACATGGACAGTGGGTTGATGATTCGTGTATATTGTAATCAGGGCTTATGGCCCATAACTCATGGAGTTAAATCCCTTGATAAGTTTTATGTTAACACATACCATTTCCTACAGTTATGCTAGCTGATAGACTCTACAAATCTAGCACAAATGCCTCTGTTGCAGGATATTACACTTAGACTATGTTTTAAAAAATCCAAATTGTTTGGACAAATCAGAAATAACTTCTGTTCTGAGTCTGCTCTCTAAGTTGTTCCACCATCATGTGCTTGTCATAGCACTACAAGATAGAATATGTTCTTGCACACCAGACAAGGAAATCCGTGATTTTACCCTGGGATAGAAATTTGTTCTGACCCTGGTGTTCCGACCCCAAATCGAATATAATCGCATGTTTGATAAATGCACTGGTTGATTACAACCTCATTCGTGGCATCGTCATGCGTGACGTCACAAAACATTCCTGTTGTGTCATCACAAAATGGCGGTCGTCGGTAACCGAAGTGACAGCAGCATTAAAAATTCGCAATAGAAATGGAAGGTATGCAAGAAAAAGAATCCTATATGGGTGTGATGGGTGGATAGAAAAATCCATCCCTCGGGATCACTGTCCGGCATCACTAGGCAAGCCTTGTGATGCCGGACAGTGACCCTCGGGACAGATTTTTCCATCCACCCCTCACACCCATATAAGATTCTTATATTCTACAAAATGAGTATCCTTTGTTTTCAAGGAGTACACCAAAGAACTGAAAAGCTTGGAGTGTCCTAGTTTTTAGCTCACCAGAGCCGAAGGCTCCGGGGGAGCTTATAGGATAGGCAGTTGTCCGTCGTCGTCGTCGTCGTATGTCGTATGTCTGGCGTCAACACTTTTAAACATCTTCTCCTCTGAAGCCACTGGGCCGATTGGGCCCAAATTTTATCTGTAGCATCCTTGGGTTGGGGGATTGAAAGTTTGTGTTTTTAGCTCACCTGAGCACGTAGTGCTCAAGGTGAGCTTTTGGGATCAGTCTTTGTCCGGCGTCCGTCGTCCGTGCGTGCGTGCGTGCGTCCGTCCGTCGTCAACTTTTGCTTTAAACAACTTCTCCTCCAAAACTGCTGGACAGATTTTGATTTAATTTCACAGGAATGCTCCTTTGGTGATCCTCTACCAAAATTGCTCAAACTGTTCCGCTTGGGTGAACAAGATGGCCGCCAGAGCTAAAAATAGAAAATTCTTTAAACGACTTCTCCTGCTTAACAAGTGGATGGATTTTGAAATTGTTTCACAGGAATGTTCCTTGGATGACCCTCTACCAAAATTGCTCAAACCGTTCAGCTCTGGTGAACAAAATGGCCGCCAGAGCTAAAAATAGAAAAACCTTTAAACAACTTCTTCTCCTTAACCAGTGGATGGATTTTGAAATTATTGCACAGGAAGGTTTCTTGGGTGCCCCTCTACTAAAATTGCTCAAACCATTCCGCTCGGGTGAACAAAATGGCCACCAGAGCTAAAAATAGAAAAACCTTTAAAGGACTTCTTCTCCTTAACCAGTGGATGGATTTCGAAATTACTTGACAGGAATGTTCCTTGGGTGACCCTCTACCAAAATTGCTCAAACCGTTCCGCTCGGGTGAACAAAATGGCCGCCAGAGCTAAAAATAGAAAAAGCTTTAAACGACTTTTTCTCCTTAACTAGTGGATGGATTTTGAAATTACTTCACAGGAATGTTCCTTCGGTGACCCTCTACCAAAAATTGCCCAAACCGTTCAGCTCGGGTGAACAAAATGGCCACCAGAGCTAAAAATAGAAAAAGCTTTAAACGACTTTTTCTCCTTAACCAGTGGATGGATTTTAAAATTATCTCACTGGAAGGTTCCTTGGGGGATCCTCTACCAAAATTGCTCAAACAGTTTCCGCTCGGGTGAACAAAATGGCCACCAGAGCTAAAAATAGAAAAACCTTTAAACACCTTCTACTCCTTAAACAGTGGATGGATTTTGAAATTATTTCACAGGAATGTTCCTTTGGTAAACCTCTACAAAAATTACTCATACTGTTCCCCTCGGGTGAACAAAATGGCCGCCAGAGCTAAAAATAGAAAAACCTTTAAACGACTTCTTCTCCATAACCAGTGGATGGATTTTGAAATTATTTCACAGGAATGTTTGTTTGGTGACCCTCTACCAAAATTGCTCATACTGTTCTGCTCGGGTGAACAAAATGGCCGCAAGAGCTTAAAATAGAAAAACCTTTAAACGACTTCTTCTCCTTTACCAGCGGATGGATATTGAAATCACTTAATAGGAATGTTCCTTGGGTGGCCCTCCACCAAAATTGCTCAAACTGTTCAGCTCGGGTTAACAAAATGGCCACCAGAGCTAAAAATAGAATAACCTTTAAACGCACTTTTCTCCTTAACCAGTGGATGGATTTTGAAATTATTTCACCAGAATGTTCCTTGGGTGACCCTTTACCAAAATTGCTCAAACCGTTCCGCTCAGGTCAACAAAATGGCCAACAGAGCTAAAAATAGAAAAACATTTAAATGACTTCTCCTTAACAAGTGGATGGATTTTGAAATTATTTCACAGGAATGTTCCTTCGGTGACCCTCTACCACAATTGCTCAAACCGTTCCGCTCGGTTGAATAAAATGGCCACCAGAGCTAAAAATAGAAAAAACTTTAAATGACTTCTTCTCCTCAACCCGTGGATGGATTTTGAAATAACTTCACAGGAATGTTCCTTGGGCGACCCTCTACAAAAAGTGCTCAAACCATTCTGCTCTGGTGAACAAGCTGGCTGCCAGAGCTAAAAATAGAAAAACCTTTAAACGACTTCTTCTCCTTAACCAGTGGATGGATTTTGAAATTACTTGACATGAATGTTCCTTGGGTGACCCTCCACCAAAATTGCTCAAACTATGCCACTCTGGTGAACAAAACCTTTAAACAACTTCTTCTCCTTAACCAGTGGATTGATTATGAAATTATTTGACAGGAATGAGGTTTGAGGTTTTTAGCTGTGGTGGCCATCATGCTCATTTAAGCAAAATATTTTTAGCAATTTTGTTAGAGGGTCACTCATGGAACATTCCTATAAAATTGCTTCCTTTTAGAGACAGATGTCTTTTGAAAGTTTTGGCCCCCACCCACCTTGGCTGCAAGGTGCTTCTACAGGAGTATTGGTAAACCACTTTGAAGGTTTTAGCCTGTCTAGGCAAAGTGGTGCAAGTGGAACCATCAATACATTTAAACCCCATTGGTTTCATTGGGCGGCAGGGCTTGAGATGTCATTTCATCAAAAATGACTTCTACTTCTCAAAATGACTTCTATTCCTAAACAGGCAGACTGATTTTGAATTAATTTCACAGAAATGGTCTTTGGGTCCAACCAAAATTGCTCAAACCCTCCACTCCACCATATATTACCCACAATTCCGTTTGTACAATAGGATCAGGTGAGCGATCCAGGGCCATCATGGCCCTCTTGTTTATGAAAATCGGCTCATTAGTTTGGTTGCTAATGGGGAATATTGAAAAATGGCATTTACTGCCAAGTCATTGCAGATATTTTGACAAAACTTTTATAGAAATGTTTCTTGAGTAAACTTCTCTTAGCCATATGCATTTATGCCAACCTGAAGGTCCCACAGGTTGTGCCGGGGCCATGCCCCACCCCCTCCACTTCATAAAAGGCCATATATCTCAGAAACCATTCAGATCTCGACCCCTAAACCATATATATTCTTGTTCCTATTGATAAGATGCATTCAGTAACACTAACCTGGGGGTCCTCAGGGATGCGCCGAGGTCATGCCCCACCCCCTCCACTTAATAAAAGGCCCAATATCTCGGAAACCATTCAGATCCCCACCCCTAAACCATATATATTCTTGTTCCTTATGATAAGACCCATTCAGTGACATCAACCTGGGAGTCCCTGGGATGCGCCGGGGCCATGCCCCACCCCCTCCATTTCATTTAAGGCCCAATATCTCGGAAACCTTACAGATCCCCGCCCCTAAACCATATATATTCTTGCTTCTTATGATATATCTCAGAAACTGTTCAGATCCCCACCCCTAAACCATATATATTCTTGTTCATAATGATAAGACGCATTCAGTGACACCAACCTGGGGGTCCCGAGGGATGTGCTGGGGCCATGCCCTACCCCCTCCATTTCATAATATCACAATATCTCTGAAACCCTACAGATGGCCACCCCTATACCATATATATTCTTGTTCGTTATGATAAGACACATTCATTGACACCAACCTGGGAGTCTCCCGGGGCCTTGCCCCACCCCTCCACTTCACAAAAGGCCTTATATCTCAGAGAATGTTCTTAGCCCCACCCTAAACAATATATATTCATCTTTCTTATGATAAGACGCATTCAGTGACACCAGCTTGGGAGTCCCCGGGGCACGCCCAGGCCATGCCCCACCGCTTTACTTCATTAAAAGCCATATATCGCAGAAATAGTTCAGATCCCCACCCCTAAACCATATGCTTGTTCCTTATGATAAGACTCGTTCAATCACACCAACCTTGGGGTCTCTTTGTGCTGAGGCAATGTGCCCCGCCCTTCCACTTAATAAAAGGCTTTATATTTCAGAAACCATTCTAATCCCCACCCCATAATCATAAATGTTCTTGTTCCTTATTATTAGCACACCTACTGTAGGGGGTTCCGCAGGGGCCATTCCTATCCTTTCCACTTCATAAAAGGGCCTCAAATATCCGAAAACGTTCAGATTCCCAGCACTAAACCATATATTTACTTGGTCCTTATGATAAGACACATTTAGGGACAACAATTTGGGCTTTCCTGGGATCAACAGGGCATGCCCCAACCCCTCCACTGTTTAAGAGGCCGTACAGATCCCCACTGCTAAACTGTATATATTTTTGTTTCTTATGATAAGACGCATTTAGTGATACCAACCAGGGCTCCATTGGGTCCATGCCCCACCCCCTCTACTTCATAAAAGGCCTAATGTCTCAGATACTGAGTCCACATGGGTGCTCATTTGGGCATGGGGGTTTATTTGGTAGATTAAAATGATATCATGTTAAAATACATGGCTGCCATTGGGCAGTGCCCACCTGAGCTCTGGTGAGCATAGTGGCCCATGGGCCTCTTGTTCAACTAGTTTCAGCCAGTTAGACCTCATCAGTGACTCAGATGTTTTTAAAACTCTACAATCCAGTGATCCGAAAGGATTAGCTAATGTAATTAACCCTTTTAGTACCAAATGGAATCTTCCTCCTTATGTATACTAGGAGTCCATTTCAAAATTTAGGGGTGTTGGGTTGTTTATTCTTCAAAATTTATTTGGAAAATGGCTTGGCTTTTCGCAAACAGTGAAGGCCCTGATCAGATGCCCCATTCTCCAGTGTCTGATCTGGGCCTGCACTGTTTGCCCCGGTACCAGTTTTGGGGCTTCTGGTACCGTACTAAATGGGTTAATACTATAATGAAGGACAGGGAGACTTTTTATGGATGCCACACATTGCACACACCTACATGTGAGGACGGCCCCCGCCCATAGGGGCTTGAAGAAATATATGGGCTGCATGATGCTTCCACGCAGAGCTGAATCCGGCCCACACACTAGTACTGGTAAACCGCTTAGAGGATCTAAGCCTGTCCAGGAACCGCGGTGCGAGGCTGACCGTCCATGCTGATAAACCCTATTGGTTTCATTGGGCGACAGGGCTTGAGATGTTATTTCATCTCGATGTCGGGTAAAAGTCCCACAAAATTGGAAGCAACGTCTCCAAAATGACCTTTACAGTGTTGACGGGGACGTTAAACCTCAAATCAAACAAAATTAAACATGTAAGGAAACAGTGTAATATATCTTTGACATTGGAGCTTCTCGCATGCATTCTTACAGATTTGATGATATATCCTGGCAAGAATAATATACATGCACCTTGATGCGAGAAAATGGGGCTTATCACTAGGATCGACATAGCAAGATTTTTCAGCAAAAATATTAGCAAATTTACCGTAGTAAATAATAAGTTTCAACAATACATTAACCAATGATGTCATTAGTTTTGATCAACTGGCCCCGGAGGTAACTGGTTCGATCTCCCCCAGGTGCAGCAATATTCTTTCATGGAGATTGATCATGAAATATTTTCTAATGTCATTCTCTATCTTCGGCTGATTCAGGAAGGGCAGTTGTCACTTTTTGCACTGTACTGTTCACCGCTTCATATAAGCCTGTCAGCGGAAAAAAAGTATGGTTTGGTAAACTGACCAGCTCAACATGCTCTTAATAATGTTGATTGGGGCATTAACCCATTGTATACTTGTGGCTCTTCCATTGCTACATGTTGGACAAGTCCATTTGCCATATAAGGGGTGGTAGGCCCAATTTTCTCATTTTCATTCTATTTTTGAAAGAAGATTCTGTTAGCAAATGGTGCAAACCCTGATCTGGTGCAGCAATCTGCGGCGTTTGATCTAGGGCTGCACTGTTTGCCAAGGTACCCCTTTAGGGGTTTCCCTATGAAATGGGTTAAACTACAAAACCAAACAAAACAGAGCGATAGCACTTTATGCAAACAGACTGAGAAGGCATGTGTTCAAAGATAATGCTTTGGATCAGTGCTAAGTACTGATTAAGCATGAATACGAACCCTTATCCTGCTGAATAAGTAAGTTTAGCCACACCTGTTTCTGACTCGGCAAAATAATGCATTCATTCCAATTTGCAAACGGAATAGCATGCAGTGTAGATCCTGATCAGATGGCTTCTAGAAGCCATCTGATCTGAATCTATACTGTTTGCAAAAAGAAAGGTTTATCTTGTTCAGTGGGATAAAGGTTAACATGGGCTAGTTTAAATGATTGTGAATCTGATACAGAAAATAATCTACAGCTTTGAGCAACTGTTGAGCCAAATTGACTGTTATAATCCAGATTATTGCACTGGGTGATAATCTGGGCCCAGTTTTTCAAAGCATTGTTAGCATAACAAGCTCATTATTGGGGAAATTGTTAACTCTTCAAGCAAGTACAAAATCTAGGTTAGGTTTATTTTTGCTGACAAAATGAGAGCAGCTTTTGTAAAAGCTGCTCACATTTTTTGTGCAAAAATATTGGTATATTCACCAGATTAAATGGTCAAAGTTTTAATGATACGTTAGCTAATGACGTTAGTTTTGAAGAACTAGACCCAGATTTATTCTGGGGCTGACTGTGACTCTTTGTTGCTTTCATACCCGGTCACTAGTCTCTCAGGCGTTTAATCCTGGTAGTTCAGTTAAAGCAAGTTTACTTCAGTGTATGACATTGTAATTATAATGAGACGCTTGTGCTGGAAGGTATATTCAGGCGACAAGCACTTGGACGACTAATCTTTGAGCAAGTCAATCAAATGCATCAGACTCGCTCAGAGGCTTCATATTGTGCAGAAAGTAATTCATTGAGCAAAGTATCTGTGCATATTCCTTTTCTGTTTCATTTTTATCCCCCAACGAAGCGACATTTAGGGGGCAAAAAATTTGGACAGTTTGACACTTAAGTATATATTCTTGAGTCCAAATGGGGTTTATTCCGTAATTTTTGTACTTAAGTGACAAAAATTCGCTCTTAGATGGCCAACTCCTATACCCTTTGAGATTCATTGATGGTTCTTGTTCACAAGGCTGAGACGGCACGTCATGCACAAGAACCAGAACTCTGGATGCCAAACTTTTTGAGTTATCACCCCTTTTAATAAAATAGAATGACTACTTTGTGATGGCCATAACTCCAATACCCTTTGAGATATATTGATGATACCTGGCACTGTTGTTCACAAGGCTGAGACGGCGTGTAATGCACAAGAACCGCAACTCTGGTTGCCATGGTTTTTTAGTTATCCCCCTTCCTATAAAATAAAGTAACTACCTTGTGATGGCCATAACTCCAATACCCTTTAAGATATATTAATGATACCTGGCACAGTTGTTCACAAGGCAGAGACGGTGTGTCGTGCACAAGAACCACAACTCTGGGTGCAATGGAATTTGAGTTATCTCCCCTTCCAATAAAATAGAATCACTACCTTGTGATGGCCACATCTCCAATACTCTTTGAGATATATTGATGGTACTTGGTACAGTTGTACATGAGGTTAAGCAGGTGTGTCACGTGCAAGAACCATGACTGGGTGCCCTGGTTTTTTTTAATTATGTTCCCTGACAGTATAACGTTGTGATGGCCATAACTCCAATACCTTTTAAGATATATTGATTGTACTTGGCACAATTGTATTAGGAGTGTAACGATGCATCGGACCATCGATGCATTGCGATAGGCACTGGGCCGATAGTACTGCATCGATGGTAAAGTTAAACATCGATGACTATCGGCGATAGTGTTTTGAACTATCGATAGTTTCGATAGTTTTCTATATCACAAGTTTTTCAGATAAATCCCGGAGAAGTTTTCATTCTTATATAATTTATATTCTTTATTCCCACCTACGTCTTGTACCCGGTCAAGCGTCAAACTGTACATTGTCCTAATTATAATCCAATAATCTCCTGTGTGTCAGTGGGAGACAACGGCTGCTTGCCGCCAGATAAAGGCAATAAAATTAGCCGACTCGTGATTTGGCGGTCGTGATTTGGCGGTAGCCTGCAGGAACACTGTGTTTATGCATCCTATCTTGTTACACATTATCCACTTAACACCCGATGTCGGTATAAGGTCAGACCGCTGAATATTCCTTCATTGAACTGGTAAATTTACAACTTTCTGAAGCATATGTCAACAGCACTTTGATGATAATTGATTCCGAAATAGTTGACACGGACGACCACGCATATTTTGATTACGCTCATCTGCAAGCTGTCTGTAAGCCAGTGATAAGAAAAGCGATAATTAATGCGTGTTTACACAGTGGTATTGATTATCAAAGGGTGCCGCCTGCATTAATTAGCACATGAAGCATGGAAAGTCCGCACATGTCACTACCGCTTCAAAAGATGCAAAAAAAACGTTCTGGTTGATGTTTTAGTGGATTCCTATTTTGTCAATAACAGACATCAAAGGAAATGAAATACGTGTCGTCCTGCAAAGAACGTTTATTATTTGGGCATCCAGACATGTTTATACAGCCGATGAATTAATTTTGAATCTTGGACACCGTGTAAGGGAATACCGCACTAGAAAACAATTAAAGAAATTAAAAACGTGGTACGATTTTCTGTTTATTTGCATGTATTGCTAAAATATTTTAAAAGATTTTACCAAACAACAAAAGAAAAATACAAATGATGTTTGGATAAAAAAAACCTTTACACAATGAAAATGATGGAAAAGTTTGGAAAAAACCCATTACACAATGAAAATGATGGATAAGTTGGCAGATGCAAGAATGTCGGGATGACATTGTAAGGCATGTTCTGCACGTTACTGGTGACGTTATCGGTCGACCGGGGCCGATTTGGATAAAAAAATTCTATAGCCCTGATTTCAAAGGTGTTCCGTTTAACAAGCCCGTGCGATCGATTGTGTACCGAAACACTGACTTTCGGTCTTAAGATTCAAATCAAACTTCCCAAAACACAGGTTCTGGTGTATTGATTCGTTTGACGTGTCATCGGTAACAATTCTGATTCTGAATCGTATGCATTGCTGACACAGGTTTTCAGCTATCTACTATTTATATTAATGAAGCGTATTTCTTTCGTAACAGGTAAAACTCAACAGTTAAACGGTTGTGGATAGAGGTGGATAGAAAACAGCGCCCTGCACAATTTCCGATTTATACCCGGAAGCTCGATCCGTATCACCAACAACAGCATACAGATGTGTTTACACAAATTAAAGTGTTCGACTTTTCCCGCCAAGCGTCTGCTATTTTGGCGCCAAAATATAGCCATGCACGAGGCAGTAGAATAGTCTGTTTTTATTAATATGCATACATCTACCGATAGTTGAAGCTAATCGTCTTAGGAGCGATTTGATTGTGGATTAAATTTTATCATTGAGGGATAAATGCAAATTATAGACATAACTTTATCTTATTTTCACACCTTGTCACGCGGAACATTATAGGCTTATCGGTAGCGCCGGAGGCTTGTGTTTACAGTGTAATTATAGAAGAGACTGCATATCCGGCGTTTATTACACGATTCGGTTAACTTACATGGTCGGTTTGGTTGGACCCAAAGTTCAGTGTTATAACGAGGTTGAGGTGCATTTAGACACTGGCAGACATAAAAAGCCTTAACCTAAACGAACGAACGAACGATTTAGACACTTTGTCATGTCTGAAGTGTCTTTGAAGACAAGCAAAGATTTCATTGCCTTCGTGAAGAGCTTACATTTATTTTGATTAAGAAACTGATTTCACATTCTCACTGTGAATTGATACATTTTAATTGGCTACTTCTTTTAAAATGAGTCTCCCGGCTCTTCTTGAAGGATAAACACTTAAAGGAAAAAAGATGCTCCTGGGGAGCTGTTTCCTCTTCATGAAGGGCAGCCAGAAAAGCACACAGGAGTTTACAACAGGTGTCCCTCTTGTGTAAATTATCTTGTTTATTTCTTGTATGCAGATAAAGCATACAGAAAACAGTCTGAAGGATTAAATAGTTTTTATTTCCTTCTCAAACAAGAAAATTTGTTTCAGGCAATAGTATCGCAATAGTATTGCAATAGTAGTCAGCAATAGTAATAGTATCGCAATGGTTCTTCCTGCAATGTCAATACTATTGCAATAGTCATTTTTTGACTATCGTTACATCCCTAAATTGTATACAAGGTTGAGACGGCGCTTCATGTCTAAGAACCACAACTCTGGGTGCTATGGTATTTGAGTTATCTCCCCTTCCAATATAACAGTATGACCACCTTGTGATCACTGTACCTCTAATACCCTTTGAGAGATATTGGTCTTACTTGATGCAGATGTACATGAGGTTAAGCAGGTGTGTCATGCTCAAGAATTACAACTCAGGGTGCTCTGGTTTTTTAGTTATCTCCCCTGACAGTATAACCTTGTGATGGCCATAACTCCAACACCTTTGAGATATATTGAAGGAACGTGGGACAATGTATACAAGGGACAGAAGGGGTGTCGTGTGCAAGAACCACAACTGTTGGTGCTGTGGTATTTGAGTTTTATTCCCTTCCAATATAACAGTATGACCAGCTTGTGATCACCATATCTCCAATACCCTTTGAGACATATTGATGGTACTTCGTACAGAAATACATGAGCATAAGCAGGCATGCGCAAGAATCACAATTCTGAGTGCCCTGGTTTTTAGCTCACCAGAGCTTATAGGATAGGCAGTTGTCTGTGTCGTCTGCGTCTGCGTCTTCGTCAACATTTTCAAACGACATCTCCTCTGAAGCCACTGGGCCGATTCAGCCCAAATTTCATCTGTAGCATCCTTGGGCAGGGGGATTGAAAGTTTGTGTTTTTAATGAAAATCGGCTCATTAGTTTGGTTGCTATGGCAACTTAGAGTTTCCATAGACTTATAATGGGGAAAATAGAAAAATGGCATTTAATACCAAGCCTCTGCAGATATTTTGACAAAACCTTCATAGAAATGTTCCATAGGTAATCTACTATCTGCCGTATGATTTTAGGCCTTCTGCTCATTTTTGGCTCACCTGAGCACGAAGTGCTCAAGGTGAGCTATTGTGATCGCCTTTTGTCCGGCGTCCGTCGTGCGGTGTGCGTCGTGCGTCGTCAACAATTCACTTAAATGACATCTCCTCCTAAACCAGTGAATGGATTTCAAAATACTTTCATAGAAATGTTCCTTGGGTGACCCTCTACCAAAATTGCTAAAATGGTTCCGCTCCGCAGAACAAAATGGCCACCAGAGCTAAAAATAGAAAAACCTTTAAACGACATCTCCTCCTAGCCCTTTGGCCCGATTTTAAAATAATTTCACAGAAATGTTCCTTGGATGACCCTCTACCAAAATTGCTAAAATGGTTCCGCTCCGCTGAACAAAATGGCCGCCAGAGCTAAAAATAGAAAAACCTTTAAACGACATCTCCTCCTAGCCCTTTGGCCCGATTTCAAAATAATTTCACAGAAATGTTCCTTGGATGACCCTCTACCGAAATTGCTAAAATGGTTCCGCTCTGCTGAACAAAATGGCCGCCAGAGCTAAAAATAGAAAAACCTTTAAACGACATCTCCTCCTAGCCCTTTGGCCCGATTTCAAAATAATTACACAGAAATGTTCCTTGGATGACCCTCTACCAAAATTGCTAAAATGGTTCCGCTCCGCTGAACAAAATGGCCGCCAGAGCTAAAAATAGAAATACCTTTAAACGACATCTCCTAGCCCTTTGGCCTGATTTCAACATAATTTCACTGAAATGTTTCTTGGATGACCCTCTACCAAAATTGCTAAAATGGTTCCGCTCCGCTGAACAAAATGGCCGCAAGAGCTAAAAATAGAAAAACCTTTAAACGACATCTCCTCCCAGCCCTTTGGCCCGATTTCAAAATAATTTCACAGAAATGTTCCTTGGATGACCCTCTACCAAAATTGCTAAAATGGTTCCGCTCCGCAGAACAAAATGGCCGCCAGAGCTTAAAATAGAAAAACCTTTAAACAACATCTTCTCCTAGCCCTTTGGCCCGATTTCAAAATAATTTCACAGAAATGTTCCTTGGATGACCCTCTACCAAAATTGCTAAAATGGTTCCGCTCCGCTGAACAAAATGGCTGCCAGAGCTAAAAATAGAAAAACCTTTATATGACATCTCCTCCTAGCACTTTGGCCCGATTTCAAAATAATTTCACAGAAATGTTCCTTGGATGACCTTCTACCGAAATTGCTAAAATGGTTCCGCTCTGCTGAACAAAATGGCCGCCAGAGCTAAAAATAGAAAAACCTTTAAACGACATCTCCTCCTAGCCCTTTGGCCTGATTTCAAAATAATTTCACAGAAATGTTCCTTGGATGACCCTCTACCGAAATTCCTAAAATGGTTCCGCTCCGCTGAACAAAATGGCCGCCAGAGCTAAAAATAGAAAAACCTTTAAATGACATCTCCTCCTAGCCCTTTGGCCCGATTTCAACATAATTTCACTGAAATGTTTCTTAGATGACCCTCTACCGAAATTGCTAAAATGGTTCCTCTCCGCTGAACAAAATGGCCGCCAGAGCTAAAAATAGAAAAACCTTTAAACGACATCTCCTCCTAGCCCTTTGGCCCGATTTCAACATAATTTCACGGAAATGTTTCTTGGATGACCCTCTACCGAAATTGCTAAAATGGTTCCGCTCCGCTGAACAAAATGGCCGCAAGAGCTAAAATAGAAAAACCTTTAAACGACATCTCCTCCTAGCCCTTTGGTCTGATTTCAAAATAATTTCACAGAAATGTTCCTTGGATGACCCTCTACCAAAATTGCTAAAATGGTTCCACTCGGCTGAAAAAAATGGCCGCCAGAGCTAAAAATAGAAAAACCTTTAAACGACATCTCCTCCTAGTCCTTTGGCCTGATTTCAAAATTATTTCACTGAAATGTTCCTTGGATGACCCTTTACAGAAATTGCTAAAATGGTTCTGCTCTGCTGAACAAAATGGCCGCCAGAGCTAAAAATAGAAAAACCTTTAAACGACATCTCCTCCTAGCCCTTTGGCCCGATTTCAAAATAATTTCACTGAAATGTTCCTTGGATTACCCTTTACAAAAATTGCTAAAATGGTTCTGCTCCGCTGAACAAAATGGCCACCAGAGCTAAAAATAGAAATACCTTTAAGCAACATCTCCTCCTAGCCCTTTGGCCCGATTTCATATTATAGCCTGGGCCAATAATGGCTCTCCCAGGGGCCCACTTGATACCCTATGGATCAGGTGAGCGATCCAGGGCCATCATGGCCCTCTTGTTATTGGTTACCATGGAAACCAAAATGCGAAAAATAGACAAAAAATTACTTAAAAAATCATCTCCTCAGAAACCATATGCTCTAGGAGGCTGAGACTTTATGAAAATATTCACCATATTTGCTTTTATAGGTTTTGTGTTTTTTATGAAATTTGGCCTTTTAGTTTTGTTGCTATGGCAACTTAGAGTTTCCATTGACTTACAATGGGGAAAACTGAAAAATGGCATTTGCTGCCAAGTCATTGCAGATATTTTGACAAAACTTACATAAACATGTTCCTTGTGTAAACTTCTCTCAGCCATGTGCTTTTATGTCAACCTGGGGGTCCCCTAGGTTGTGCCGGGGCCATGCCCCGCCCCCTCCACTTCATAAACCTGCCGGGGATATGCCCTGACCCCTCCACTTCATAAAAGGCCATTTATCTCAGAAACCATTCAGATCCCCACCCCTAAACCATATATATTCTTGTTCCTTATGATAAGACACATTAAGTGACACCAACCTGTTGGTCCCCCGGGATGTGCCAGGCACATGCCCCACCCCTTCCACTTTATAAAATGCCATTTATCTCAGAAACCATTGAGATCCCCACCCCTAAACCATATATACTCTCATTCCTTTTGATAAGTTGCATTCAGTGACACCAAATTTGGGGTCCCCTGGGATGTGCCTGGACCATGCCCAACCCCCTCCTCTTCGTAAAATGCCAAATATTCCAGAAACCTTACAGATACCCACCCCTAAACCATATACATTCTTGTTCCTTATGATAAGACACATTCAGTGGCACCAACTTAGGGGCACCCAGTGTGCGCCCGGGCCATGCTCCACCCCTTGACTTCACAAAAGACCATATATCTGACAACTGTTCAGAGCCCCACCCCTAAACCATATATATTCTTGTTCCTTATGACAACACCCAATCAATGACACCAGCATGCAGGTCCCCCTGGGGTGCCACATGCCATGCCCCACCCCTTTACTTCATGAAAATCCATATATCTCAGAAACCGTTCAGATCCCCACCCCTAAACCATATATATTCGTGTTCCTTATGATAAGACGCAATCAGTGACACCAGCATGCAGGTCCCCCTGGGGTGCCACAGGCCATGCCCCACCCCTTTACTTCATTAAAATCCATATATCTCAGAAACCGTTCAGATCCCCACCCCATAACAATATTTATTCTTGTTCCTTATGATAAGACTCAACTTCATAATAGGCCATATATCTCAGAAACCATTCAAATCCCCATCCTATAATCACATATATTCTTGCTCATTGTTATTAGACACATTCAGTCACCCTGTCTTTGGGGATCACAGGGGCCATTTCTCTCCCTGCCACTTCATAAAATTGCCTCATATCTCAGAAACCATTCAGATCCCCACCGTTTAACCGTACATACTCTTGGTTCTTATGATAAGACTTATTCATTGACAACAATCTTGGGCTTTTCTGGGATCTGCCATGCCCGATTCCCTCCATTGCTTAAAAGGCCTCATCTCAGGAACCATACATATTCCCACTGATAAACCATATATGTCTTTGTTCCTTTTGATAAGATGCATTTATTGACACCAACCAGGGCTCCATTGGGTCCATGCCCTGATCTCTATACGTTATAAAACACCTAATATTTCAGAAACAGTCCACATGGGTGCTCATTTGGGTATGGGGTTTGTTTGGGAGACTTTATAATTGTTATAATAAAATCATATCATGTTATAATACATGGCTGCCATTGGGCAGTGTCCACCTGAGCACTGGTCTATGAACTTTGGCTCTTTGGTTTGTTTGCTATGCCAAGCTATGAGTTTCCATTGTCCTATAATGGGGAAAATTGAAAAATGACATTAATGCCTTTCAAGATATTTTGTCACACTTTCATGGCAATGTTCCTTTAATAATGCTCTTTTTTGGCCTATTTGTTGCCACAGATGGGAAATTGTCAATTGTCATCTGTTGTCCTGCAACAACACATTCAAGCGACATCGAATCTAAAGCCACGAGGCTTATTGGGTCCAAATTTTATCTGTAGCATCCTAGGGCACAGGGCGTCCATGGTTAATTAAAATACATTGCTGCCAGTGGGCAGTGGCCCCCTGAGCTCTGGTGAGCATTGTGGCCCATGGGCCTCTTGTTTAGTTATCTCCCCTGACAGTATAATCTTGTGATGGCCATGACTGCAATACTTTTGTGATATATTACTGGTTTTATTCTGGTGTATGTTCTATTGGTGAACAATCTTCTGAAGGCTAATTGGCTTTTGGTCGGGGGATGGCTATTTTTGTTGAAGAACAAAGCTAATTTTTTTCAATTTAAAATGTTTGGTTTATGTAACAACTGAAAGGATACAAGTCCTTATTTATTGTCCATCATATAGATAGTCAACACCCAGTATGCTCATAGTGAATTTTGAGCTTAAAGGAATAGCTACACCTTCAGGGTAGGCAATTTGTTTTAGCCCACCCATCACATGAACAAGTCCGTGAAAAAAAGACCCCCCTAAACCCCACTTTATATAAAGAAAATTGGGGTTTACAGGGGTAAATATTATTTTCCTTATTTTTGCTCCAAGACATAGGTTGTTGGTACTCGTTAGAACCACCTCAATGAGTTGAACTTTCTTTACCCTCAAGAGCCCTGGGGCCAGTTGTTCAAAACTAACGTCGTTAGTTAACATATCCTTAACACTTTAATGATTTATTATGGCAAATATGCTAATATTTTTGCTGAAAAAATGTGAGCAGCTTTTGTGAATGCAAAAGCTGCTCACGTTTTTTCAGCAAAAATACCAAAATTTGAAACATTAAACTTGCGAGAACAGTTGACAATATGACCACTAATGAGCTTGTTAAGCTAACAAGGCTTTGAACAACTGGACCTTGTTTTCTTCAGTCTTCATGAAACTGTACAAGCAATGTTTGTTTTGATGGTATCTTGGTCATTATAAAATTGAAACTTCACCAGAAAGTTAATCTTGATGATAGGGCTTTCAAGCTTGACTTTGCGTCATATAAAAACTAGGTCACCAGGTTAAATTTCTTTAAAATGTTGTTCCGTTACATGAGGCCAAAGATGTTCATCTGTCGTTGAGAAGCTTGGCCAGACTATTTTACATGATAAATAAGTCAAAAATAAAATTTGAAGATGTGTTAAGTTGACATATACTTCGTATCAGGACAAAAATAGGTCACCAGGTTTAATTTCTTTAAATCCACTTGTGCACTCTGAGGTTACAAATGACTCGGGGGAACAATTAAGGGCTGCTTGTCTCAAAACATTTTCATCTCCCCTGCCTTTATGGGTCCACTCTGAATGGAATGAATTTGCTCCTTACCTTTCAGAGTGGAGTGGACTCTAATGAAAAGGTTTCTGTTTATAGGACTGAACACGAAATTACATAGAGGATCTTACATAAGTGTTCAATAATACAGGAGCACTCATGCAAGATTTTATTTATCATATGACATTTGAAACACTTTTTATTCACGATTGTTTTACAAAAATGTCAATATTTTGCCATTAGTAAACATGTCGTCCTTAAGGACGTATATGTATTGTTACGTACATGCACTTTTATCTATGATGTATGTTCTATAAAAGGGTAATCCTTTGGAAGTAAGGGGAACAGAACAGGACTGAAAACTGAAGAGTGTTCCAGGTTGTTTCTGGGCAGGACTAGCTAGTTTAAACCAATTAAGCCTCGTCAGTGACCCTAAGATAAGTCTGCAGTGGAATCAGTGATCCCAAAGGACGGGAAAATATAATCCACACTATTTTGCCTATCATTGCATCAGTTTATGATCTTATCCTTTATTTCATGGTTCATTGACTTTGGGTGATTAAATATATCCACCGTGGCACTACATGTGTTTGTGGTGTGTCTTTTCACTCCCAATATTGCTTCAATCTATATTAACCCTTTTTGTGCCAAATGGAATCTTCCACCTTATATATAGCAGGGGTCCATTCCAAAATTAAGGGGTGTCAGGTTGTGTTTTCTTCAAAATTTACTTAGAAAATGGCTTAACTTTTTGCAAACAGTGTAGGCCCTGATTAGACGCCGCTTTCTGCTGCGACTGATCTGGGCCTGCACTGTTTGCAAGTTACCCATTTTGGGGTTTCTGGTACTCAACGGGTTAATGCAGCATTGTCCTGATTGAAAATTAGTGCTGTACTTTTATGTTTGTGCCATACTGAGCGAGTGTCCAGCATTCTCAAAACTAGTAACCTGTGATACAGACACTAATTGGCACTTATAATTTGAAATAAGATTGCTATAATGCTGAATTCTCATTCTTCGCTAACTATCAATATGCCATCAAATGATATTTTACTAGGTCATGGAGCAGATGTCAAGTGTGTAGACTGGCACCCACAGAAGTCACTTGTGGCATCAGGAAGTAAAGACAACCAGGTACCAATCAAGCTCTGGGATCCAAAGGCTGGTACCAGTCTTGCTACATTGTAAGTATAGGCATAGTGATAACAGAATTCTGAAAACACAGTACAACCTAAGTAACCATATTCTTCATCTGCAATGTAAGACCTTTGTTGCCTATTCAACTATAGTAGAACTTTGATGGCTCGTTTACCATGGCTGAGTCGAACCCGTTCTTGAGTCCCTAGGCTTATTCTCTACATAAGAAATAGGGAGGGTAAGATTTATGATATTTTCGTGTTTTATCTTGCAAATATTTGCTGTGTGTACTCATTAGAATCGCCACCATGAGGTGATTCTAATGAGTACACACAGCATACATTTTTCAATACAGAACACCGAAAGATGTCCTAAAGTATCTGGTTATGCCTCCTGGCAGTAGCCCTCAGTGGCTCAAACTAGCCCTGTCTCGAACATATTTTCATGGTCCCAAAGGTGTTCAAGCCATTGAAGTTCAACTATATTCATTTTTATCACAATTGTTTAAGCAAGCAGGAGTGACAGGGATCACATTTTTCTGTTGCAGTTTCAAGTCTTTGCATTAAGCTCTGTTTCTTGATTGCAAAACGCTCTAAGCCTCTAGGCTAATCACACTTCGTACATCCACCACGTGGCCCCCGCCCATCAGGGCTTGAAGAAATAGATGGGCTGCATGATGCTTCCATGCAGAGCTGAAACCGACCTGCACCAAAGTACTGGTAAACTGCTAAGCCTGCCCAGGCAAAGCGCTGCGAGTCGGACCATCCATGCTTATAAACCCTATTGGTTTCATTGGTGTCATTTCATCTCATTGTCGGGTAAAAGTCCCACAAAATTGGAAGCAACGTCTCCAAATTGACCTTGTTGACGGGGACGTTAAACCTCAAATCAACCAACCAAACCCCAATCTCTAAAAGTAGCCCAATTTATTCTATATTTCAAGGGCCATCCAATAACCCAAATTCCAGAAGTGTAACTCCAATGAAGATATTGCAAAGTCATACCTTTTGACCTTTGACCTTGGGGTCATGTTGAGGCCAAGGTCATACCAAAAATAGCCCGATGCAATCTACATCCCATGCACTAGTCACCTGCAAAGTTTCAAAATGTAACTTTACTGGTTGCAGAGGAGATGCATTTACAAGAAACGCGACAGACTCAGAGAGAGACAGACACATTGACTGACAACCACTGACCTCTGGCACAAATTCAATATACCTGATTTTACTTCGAAAAGGCGGGTTTTCTTACCATTTGACAAGATTCTACTCCATGATCAGATTAGACTCCATGAGCCATGCTCTGGAAACTGATATCATTGAAACCAAATTATTCATTGGTGATAATTCAGCAACCGACTATCATGCATCACAAATTACCACAAAAATTTAACCATATCTGTGTTCCGTTATGTTTTTGGCTCCGTATATTATCAAATCATCAGATGATGCTATTCAGTCATTCACCCAAGCACAGGCTAGTGCTAATTGCTATGCTACACAAGTACTAAACATGTACAAGGACAAATACACAATGCAATTTTCCAAATTACTAGACCAGATGATGCTATAATTCACCCAAGCTTGTGCTAGTTGCTATGGTACACAAGCACTAACATGTACAAGGACAAATATACAATGCCACTTGCCAAATTGCGAGGGCAGATGATGCAATTTTGTTATTCACCCAAGCACAGGCTTGTGCTAGTTGCTATGATACACAAGCACAAAGCATGTACAAGGACAAATATACAGTTCATGTTTCCAAACTGTTTGGTTAAGACGATGCTATTTAGTCATTCACCCAAGCACAGGCTAGTGCTAGTTGCTATGATACACACGCACAAAGCATGTACAAGGACAAATATACAATCAAAATTGCTAGGTCAGTTGTTGTTATTTAGACATTCACCTAAGCACAGGCTAGTGCTAGTTGCTATGATACACAAGCGGAATGCATGTATCAGGACAAATATACAGTATATTTTTCCAAACTGCTTGGTAAGCTGATCTATTTAGTCATTCACCCAAGCACAGGCTAGTGCTAGTTGCTATGATACACAAGCACAAAACATGTACAAGGACAAATACAAGGGTTGCCATTTTCCAAATTGCTTTGTCAGATTGTGCTATATAATCATTTAAACAAGCACAGGCTTGTGCTAGTTGCTATGGTACACAAGCACAAAACATATACAAGGACAAAAATACAGTACATTTTTCTAAACCGCTTGGTCAGGAGATGCTATTTAGTCATTCACACAAGCACAAGTTGCTGTGATATGCACTTAACATGTTCAAGGAGACATATACATTTTCCCCAAACTGCTTGGTCAGATGATGCTATTTAGTCATTCACCCAAGCACATGCTAGTGCTAGTTGCTATGATACACAAGCACAAAGCATGTACCAGGACAAATATACATGACTTTTTTCTACACTGCTTGGTCAGATGATGCTATTTAATCATTCACCCAAGCACAGGCTAGTGCTAGTTTCTATGATACAAAAGCACAAAACATGTACAAGTACAAACATACAGTGCTGTTTCCCAGACTGCTTGGTCGTTGATGCTATTTAGTCATTCACCCAAGCACAGGCTAGTGCTAATTTCAATGATACACAAGCACAAAACATGTATTTTTCCCATACGGCTTGGTCAGATAATGCTATTTAGGCATTCACCGAAGCACAGGCTTGTGCTAGTTGCCATGATACGCAAGCACAAACCATGTACAAGAACAAACATGCAGTTTCTTTTTTCTAAACTAGCACAAAGCATATACAAGGACAAATATTCAGTTCATTTTTCCAAACCGCTTGTAAGAAGATACTGTTTAGTCATTCACCCAAACACAGGCTAGTGCTAGTTGCTATGATACACAAGCGCAAAGCATGTACCACGACAAATAAACTTGACCTTTTTCAACACTGCTTGGTCAGATAATGCTATTTAGTCCTTCACCCAAGCACAGGCTTGTGCTAGTTTCTATGATACACAAGCACAAAACATAGGACAAATATATGTCATTTTCCAAGTCCGATGATGCTACTGTCATTCTCCAAAGCACAGTGCTAGTTGCTAGGATACTCAAGCTTGAAGCATGTTCAAGGACAAATATACAGTACATTTTGCCAAACTGCTTGGTCAGGTGATGCTTTTTAGTGCTTTTGCCACACACAGGCTGGTGCTAGTTGCTATGATACACTAAACAGGTTCAAGGACAAATATACTTTGCCATTTTCCAAATTGCTTGGTCAGATGATACTTCTTAGTAATTCACCCAGGCACAGGCTAGTGCTAATTGCTATGCTACACAAGTACTCAACATGTACAAATTACTAGACTTGATGATGCTATTAAGTAATTCACCCAAGCTTGTGCTAGTTGCTATGGTACACAAGCACTAACATGTACAAGGACAAATATACAATGCCACTTGCCAAATTGCGAGAGCAGATGATGCAATTTTGTTCTTCACCCAAGCACAGGCTTGTGCTAGTTGCTATGATACACAAGCACAAAGCATGTACAAGGACAAATATACAGTTCATGTTTCCAAACTGTTTGGTTAAGACGATGCTATTAAGTCATTCACCCAAGCACAGGCTAGTGCTAGTTGCTATGATACACAAGCACAAAGCATGTACAAGGACAAATATACATGCATAATTTTCCAAATTGCTAGGTCAGTTGTTTCTAATTAGACATTCCCCTAAGCACAGGCTAGTGCTAGTTGCTATGATACACAAGCAGAATGCATGTATCAGGACAAATGTACAGTACATTTTTCCAAACTGCTTGGTTGGCTGATCTATTTAGTCATTCACCCAAGCACAGGCTAGTGCTAGTTGCTATGTTACACAAGCACAAAACATGTACAAGGACAAATATACAATGCCATTTTCCAAATTGCTTTGCCAGATTGTGCTATTTAATCAATCAAACAAGCACTGGCTTGTGCTAGTTGCTATGGTACACAAGCACAACACATATACAAGGACAAATATACAGATATAGAATTATTTCCAAATTGCTTGGTTAGATGATGCTGTTTAGTGATTCACTTAAGTACAGGCTAGTGCTAGTTGCTATGATACACAAGCACAAAACATGTACAAGGAGAAATATACAGTGAATTTTCCCAAACTGCTTGGCCATATGATGCAATTTAATCATTCACACAAACACAGGTTAGTGCTAGTTGCTTTGATACACAAACACAAAGCATGTACAAGGAGCAATATATATTAGGTTTTTCCAAACTGTTCGGTCAGACGATGCTCTCATTTTTAGTGATTCACCCAAGCACAGGCTAGTGCTGGTTGCTATGATACACAAGCACAAAGCATGAACTAGGACAAATGTACATTTTTTTTTCAAAATGTTTGGTTAAATGATGCTCTTAAGTCATTTACCCAAGCAGAGGCTAGTAGTAGTTTCTATGATACACAAGCACAAAACAAGGACAAATATATTATGCAAATTTCCAGATGGCTTTGTCAAATGATTGTATACTGTTATTCACCCAAGCACAGACTAGTGCTGGTTTCTATGATACACAAGCACTAAATATACAATGCCATCTTCAAGATTGCTTTGTGAGATGATACATTTTAGTTATTCAACCAAGCACATGCTTGTGCTAGTTTCTATGATACACAAGCACAAAACATGTACAAGGACAATAAACAATGCTATTTTCAAAACTGCTTTGTCAGCTGATGCTATTTAGTGATTCACCCAAGCACATGCTAGTGCTAGTTGCTATGATACACGAGCACAAAGCATGTACCAAGTCAAATATACATTACATTTTTCAAAATTACTTGCTCAAATGCTACTTTGTCATTCACAGAAGCACAGGCTAGTTCTAATCGCAATTATACACAAGGACAGTGGCTAGTTCTATTTTCTAAATGTCTTGTCATAAGATGCTGTTTAGTCATTCACCAAAGCACAGGCTAGTGCTAGATGCTACGATACTAGAGCAGAAAGCATGTACCAGGAGGAATACCCTGTACATTCTTCCATATTGCTTGTTCAGCTGATGCTATTTGGTCTTCACAGGAGCACAGGCTAGTGCTAGTTGCTTTGATGCACAAGCACTTACAAGTACAGATATACAGTGCCATTTCCCAGATTGCTTTGTCAGATGATGCTATTTCATTCACCCAAGCACAGGCTTGTGCTAGTTGCTATGTCTTACAAGCACAAAACATGTACAAGGACAAATATAAAATACTTTTTTCTAAACTGTTCGGTCAGTTGATGCTATTTAGTCATTCACCCCAGCACAGTCTAGTGCTAGCTGCTATGATACACAAGCACAAAACATGTACAAGGACGAATATAAAGTATTTTGTTCTAAACTACTTGGTCAGATGATGCTATTTAGTCATTCACCCCAGCACAGGCTTGTACCGGTTGCTGTGTAACAGAAGCAATACGGACAAGTGTACAGTAAGTTTTTTGTCTAACAGATGATGCTATTAAGTAATTCACCTAAGTGCAGGCAAGGGGTAGTTGCTTAGAGATACAAACACAAAGGGTGCACAATGACAAATATACAGTGCATTTTTTCAAACTGTTTGGTTAGCTGATCTGCTTGGTCATTCACCCAAGCACAGGCTTGTGCTAGTTACTATTATACACAAGCACAAAACATGTACAAGGAAAAATATAAAATGCTATTTTCCACATTGCTTGGTCAGTTCTACCAGGAGAAATATAGTTCTGTTTTCAAAACGGTTGGTCTGATGGTTTCGTCATTCAGCCAAGCACTGGCTAGTGCTAGTTGCTATGATATACATAGCAATAAACATGTGCCAGGAAAAATATACAGTACATCTTCCAAACTGCTTGAAGATGGCAGTGCTATTTGTTATGATGCAAATGCACAAAACATGTACAAGAACAGGTATACAGTGCTATTTTACAAATTGCTTTGTCACATGATACTATTTAGGCATTCATCCATGCACGAGGTAATGCTATTTTCTATGATACGCAAGCACAAAAAATGTACAAGTGTGGTTTTCCAAATTGCTTGGTCAGATGATGCTATTCAGTCATTCACCCAAGCACAGCCTTGTGCTAGTTGCTATGATACACAAGCACAAATATGCACTAGAGTACATTTTTAAATGCTATTTAGTCATTCACCCAAGCACAGGTTTGTGCTAGTTGCTATGATATACAAGCACTTAACATGTACAAGGACAAATATACTACCCATACTGCTTGGTCAGATGATGCTATTTAGGCATTCACCTAAGCACAGTCTAGTGCTAGTTGCTATGATACACAAGCCCAAAACTGTACAAGGACAAATAAACAATGCCATTTTCCAAATTGCTATTGTCAAATGATGCTATTTAGTCTACTATGATATAACCAAAACATGTACCAGGTGAAATATAGTGCTATTTTCAAAAATATTTGATCATATGATTCTATTTAGTGATTCACCCAAGCAGTTGCTATTTGGTATGTACAAGGACATATATACATTTCATTTTTCTCAAAGTGCTTGGTCAGTTGATGCTATTTAGTCATTCACCAAAGTACAGGCTAGTGCTAGTTGCTATGATGCACAAGCACGTAACATGTACAAGGACAAATACACAATGTCATTTTCCAAATTGCTTTGATACACAAGCTCCAAACATGTGTGTACAAGGACAAATATTCAGTGCCGTTTTCCAAACTGCTTGGTTAGATGATGCTATTGTGTCATTCACCCAAGCACAGGCTTGTGCTAGTTGCTATGATACACAAGCACAAAACATGTACAAGGAGAAATATACAGTATTTTTTTCCAAACTACTTGGTCAGATGCTGCTTTTTAAACACACAAACACAGGTTAGTCCTAGTTGCTAGATTCACCCAAGCACATGCTAGTGCTAGTTGCTGATACACAAGCACAAAGCATGTACCAAGACACAAGCACAAAATACATACAAGGAGAAAAATGCAATGCCATTTTCCAGATTGATTTTTCAGGACAAGGACAAATACACATTTCATTTTTCCAAAGTACCATGTACAAGTACAGATATACAGTGACATTTCCCAGATTGCTTTGTCAGATGATGCTATTTCATTCACCCAAGCACAGGCTTGTGCTAGTTGCTATGTCTTACAAGCACAAAACATGTACAAGGACAAATATAAAATACTTTTTTCTAAACTGTTCGGTCAGTTGATGCTATTTAGTCATTCACCCCAGCACAGTCTAGTGCTAGCTGCTATGATACACAAGCACAAAACATGTACAAGGACGAATATAAAGTATTTTGTTCTAAACTACTTGGTCAGATGATGCTATTTAGTCATTCACCCCAGCACAGGCTTGTACCGGTTGCTGTGTAACAGAAGCAATACGGACAAGTGTACAGTAAGTTTTTTGTCTAACAGATGATGCTATTAAGTAATTCACCTAAGTGCAGGCAAGGGGTAGTTGCTTAGAGATACAAACACAAAGGGTGCACAATGACAAATATACAGTGCATTTTTTCAAACTGTTTGGTTAGCTGATCTGCTTGGTCATTCACCCAAGCACAGGCTTGTGCTAGTTACTATTATACACAAGCACAAAACATGTACAAGGAAAAATATAAAATGCTATTTTCCACATTGCTTGGTCAGTTCTACCAGGAGAAATATAGTTCTGTTTTCAAAACGGTTGGTCTGATGGTTTCGTCATTCAGCCAAGCACTGGCTAGTGCTAGTTGCTATGATATACATAGCAATAAACATGTGCCAGGAAAAATATACAGTACATCTTCCAAACTGCTTGAAGATGGCAGTGCTATTTGTTATGATGCACATGCACAAAACATGTACAAGAACAGGTATACAGTGCTATTTTACAAATTGCTTTGTCACATGATACTATTTAGGCATTCATCCATGCACGAGGTAATGCTATTTTCTATGATACGCAAGCACAAAAAATGTACAAGTGTGGTTTTCCAAATTGCTTGGTCAGATGATGCTATTCAGTCATTCACCCAAGCACAGCCTTGTGCTAGTTGCTATGATACACAAGCACAAATATGCACTAGAGTACATTTTTAAATGCTATTTAGTCATTCACCCAAGCACAGGTTTGTGCTAGTTGCTATGATATACAAGCACTTAACATGTACAAGGACAAATATACTACCCATACTGCTTGGTCAGATGATGCTATTTAGGCATTCACCCAAGCACAGTCTAGTGCTAGTTGCTATGATACACAAGCCCAAAACTGTACAAGGACAAATAAACAATGCCATTTTCCAAATTGCTATTGTCAAATGATGCTATTTAGTCAACTATGATATAACCAAAACATGTACCAGGTGAAATATAGTGCTATTTTCAAAAATATTTGATCATATGATTCTATTTAGTGATTCACCCAAGCAGTTGCTATTTGGTATGTACAAGGACATATATACATTTCATTTTTCTCAAAGTGCTTGGTCAGTTGATGCTATTTAGTCATTCACCCAAGCACAGGCTAGTGCTAGTTGCTATGATGCACAAGCACGTAACATGTACAAGGACAAATACACAATGTCATTTTCCAAATTGCTTTGATACACAAGCTCCAAACATGTGTGTACAAGGACAAATATTCAGTGCCGTTTTCCAAACTGCTTGGTTAGATGATGCTATTGTGTCATTCACCCAAGCACAGGCTTGTGCTAGTTGCTATGATACACAAGCACAAAACATGTACAAGGAGAAATATACAGTATTTTTTTCCAAACTACTTGGTCAGATGCTGCTTTTTAAACACACAAACACAGGTTAGTCCTAGTTGCTAGATTCACCCAAGCACATGCTAGTGCTAGTTGCTGATACACAAGCACAAAGCATGTACCAAGACACAAGCACAAAATACATACAAGGAGAAAAATGCAATGCCATTTTCCAGATTGATTTTTCAGGACAAGGACAAATACACATTTCATTTTTCCAAAGTACCATGTACAAGTACAGATATACAGTGCCATTTCCCAGATTGCTTTGTCAGATGATGCTATTTCATTCACCCAAGCACAGGCTTGTGCTAGTTGCTATGTCTTACAAGCACAAAACATGTACAAGGACAAATATAAAATACTTTTTTCTAAACTGTTCGGTCAGTTGATGCTATTTAGTCATTCACCCCAGCACAGTCTAGTGCTAGCTGCTATGATACACAAGCACAAAACATGTACAAGGACGAATATAAAGTATTTTGTTCTAAACTACTTGGTCAGATGATGCTATTTAGTCATTCACCCCAGCACAGGCTTGTACCGGTTGCTGTGTAACAGAAGCAATACGGACAAGTGTACAGTAAGTTTTTTGTCTAACAGATGATGCTATTAAGTAATTCACCTAAGTGCAGGCAAGGGGTAGTTGCTTAGAGATACAAACACAAAGGGTGCACAATGACAAATATACAGTGCATTTTTTCAAACTGTTTGGTTAGCTGATCTGCTTGGTCATTCACCCAAGCACAGGCTTGTGCTAGTTACTATTATACACAAGCACAAAACATGTACAAGGAAAAATATAAAATGCTATTTTCCACATTGCTTGGTCAGTTCTACCAGGAGAAATATAGTTCTGTTTTCAAAACGGTTGGTCTGATGGTTTCGTCATTCAGCCAAGCACTGGCTAGTGCTAGTTGCTATGATATACATAGCAATAAACATGTGCCAGGAAAAATATACAGTACATCTTCCAAACTGCTTGAAGATGGCAGTGCTATTTGTTTTGATGCACATGCACAAAACATGTACAAGAACAGGTATACAGTGCTATTTTACAAATTGCATTGTCACATGATACTATTTAGGCATTCATCCATGCACGAGGTAATGCTATTTTCTATGATACGCAAGCACAAAAAATGTACAAGTGTGGTTTTCCAAATTGCTTGGTCAGATGATGCTATTCAGTCATTCACCCAAGCACAGCCTTGTGCTAGTTGCTATGATACACAAGCACAAATATGCACTAGAGTACATTTTTAAATGTACAGGTTAGTGCTAGTTTCTATGATACACAAGCACAAAACATGTACAAGGACAAATATACAATGCCATTTTCAAAACTGCATTCTCAGATGATGATATATAGTGATTAACCCAAGCACATGCTAGTGCTTGTTGCTATGATACACAAGCACAAAGCATGTACAAGGACAAATATACACTACATTTTTTGCTCAAACGCTATTTTGTCATTCACAGAAGCACAGGGTAGCTCTAGTCGCTATCATACAGTGCCATTTTCCAAATTGCTTTGTCAGATGATGCTATTTCATTCACCCAAGCACATGCTTGTGCTAGTTGCTATGATACACAGGCACAAAACACTTCCGCGGATAAATATACAATGCCATTTTCCAGATTGCTTTGTCAGATGATGTTTTAGTTATTCACCCAAGCACAGGCTTGTGCTAGTTTCTATGATACACAAGCACAAAACATGTACAAGGACAAATATACAATGCCATTTTCAAAACTGCATTGTCAGATGATGATATATAGTAATTTGCCCAAGCACAAACTAGCTCTAGTTGCTATCATACACAAGCAGAGTTCTCGGAAACGCCGAATCCGGCGTATTTTTACGCCTGTTTTTGCTTTTGTACGCGTAAAATTTCCTGCCGTGGATTCTTAATTACGCCAATTTTTTTTCGTCTGACGCGTCCGTAATAGAGTGTAAAAATGACCTCAATCACATCAAAAAATGACAGCGGGTGTCCAATTGATCTTCAAATTTAGCTACCGCTTTCAGATCAAATGTTTACCGTTAATCGTCGCCGCCAGGCTTGTTCAAGCATTACCTAGCGATGACAGTCGTCTGTATTGCTCTCTCGGCCAATCAGAGCGTCACGACTAGATGATTGACGGGTCAGTCTTGCCTTTTGCGAGATGCAGGTGCGTCGTGTGATTAAATCAAGCACGTGGCTGATTAACATTAATTGATTGTTTTGTTTTCGGATACTTGTATACACAGTTGGATTATCGGTAATTTGACTGTTAATAAAATGTCGGAGACATAATTAAAGGATGCGATTATCTAGTAAGTAAATCCTCTTTACTACGATTAAAGAAAATTATGACTCGAGTTTGTCGCACTTACGTGTTAAAAATGTCTTTACTGTTTATGAAGTTACCTTGATTAGGTCTATTTGAGTGAAAGAAATTAATTAACACTATATAAAACATGGATTATTCGGACAACTTTCTCCGTCATTTCTGGATTATCTCTGGTTGTGAATTCATGTGTTCATCTGAAAAATGCCTTTTAATACTTTGGATAGCTATTTCGGACTGAGTGGTAAACGTAAGGCTGATTCTGAATCGTCTGAACAAAACAGTGCAAAAAAGCAAAAGGCCGTAGTGATCGCCCGTGACAAATGGAACACTAAATGGGATAAGGCATATCCCTGGGCTGAAAAACTGGACATTGATGGACAGTTAAGAGCATTCTGTGTTTGGTGCAAAGATTCTAAAAAAGGAAATTCTATGGCTACCTGCGGTTCGCCAAACCTGCAGGGATCGACGTTCGCGAAGCATGAAACAACGAGAGACCATCTCTTGGCTGCTGCGGCACACAGCGCTAAACAGCGCAAAGAAACCGTCCCACAGGTAATTTTTATTTATCTGTCTTTTATCATAAAAGTGACTGAGCGATATAGAATCTTTAAAACACTTTCTTGCATCGAATGAGATCAAACATCTACTTGTCCGTATTGTAGTTCGTCGGGCGTCCGTCTTGCAAACAGTGCAGACCCAGATCAGACGCAGCATTTTGACCACACTTTAAAAACGGGAATCGGATTAACCAGTACAATTTATTCTTTTATTTCAGCTTGAAATATTACATTATGATAACTCACCCATGCGACATAGTGCATAGTCTTGGAGCAGAAATAATAAAAATAATGTATACCCCCCCCCCCTGAAGCTGGGTTTAGGGGGGGGGGGGGTCTTCATTTCACCCGATGATCAGAATTTGATATCTTTTTGTTGTTGTTGTTGTTAATACATTTTCAGCAAACCGTTTAAACAGTGAAGACCCTGATCAGACTGGGATTAACGGGTATAAAATATATTCTTTTTATTTCTGCTTAAAACACAGAAATTAGTTACTACCGGTAGTTAGAAATGCCTCAACTAGGCTCATCTGAGCAGATATATATATAAAAAAAATCAGAATTTTATTTTAATCCTTTTTGGTGGTGGTAAAAATTTTAGCAAACAGTGTAGTCCCTGATCAGACTAGGATTAATGGACATGATTTTTATTTCTGCTTATAAACACTGATTGTGGGTATTAGTTAGAACTGTCATACCAAGGCGGCTATAACTATTCTCCACAATCTATTGGTGAGCAGATAGATGAATGGAGGGAAATGGCATTTTTTTAAATCCCTGAATATATTTGAACTTTCAGAAATTTGAAGAGCTGCAGGAGAAAGAAGTAGAACAGGAGTGTTCTGATGGTGCAAAAGAAGCCCAATTCAACACCATGTATTACATTGCCAAAGAGGGTCAGGCGTTGAACCAGTATTCCCGAGTTCTGTCACTCCAGATCAAGAACATGTGCCCAGATTTACAAGATCAGAAGAAACTCTATTCCAGTGAAGAAGTAAAAACTGAAATTCTTGCTGCTATCAATGACACCCTTGAAGAGAAAGTTGACTGTGATATTAACACTTCTGAATTTATTGGATTGATAATTGATGAAAGTACTGATGTGACTGTTCACAAAAAGTTGAATGTTTATGTGAAGTGTCTCAATGAGAAGACTGAACCTGTTATTCATTTCATGGATTGTATTAATGTGATTGATGGAAAGGCTGAAACCATAGTTAGTGAAATTGTGAAGTTATTCCAAAGGAAGGGAATTCCATTGAATAAGTTAATGACATTAGCCAGTGATGGTGCATCTGTTATGACAGGTAGGCTAAATGGTGTTGGTGTCAGAATGAAACGGGAGTTTAGTCCTCATATGACCCAAATCCACTGTGTTGCACATAAGTTGGCATTGGCAGCAGGACAGGCATGTAGGGACATTACACTATTTAGTGAGTACCAGCAGACCTTGAAGAATGTGTATAGATACTTTTCTAATTCTGCAGTGCGTTACAACGAGCTACGGGCAATGCAGGACCTCATGGAAGATGAAGATATGGAGTATCTTACACTTAAAGAGCCAGCAAGTTTCCGATGGCTGAGTCTGGATGGAGCTGTGAGGGCAATAGCTGACTGCTACCCAGCACTTTACTCAACGTTAGAGCATGATGCAGCAAAGGGCAATTCTGTTGGAAACTCTGAAGCTAAGGGACTGTTCAACAAAGTTAAATGTGTTACATTTGTGCTACTGACCGGTTTCTTAAGGGATGTGCTTACAGTTGTGTCTAAGTTATCAACAGTGTTTCAAAGGGACCTGATAGACATAGAAACTGTGAATGTTATGGTTGAGTCGACTGTCTTGAAATTAAACCAGCTAAAGAACAAAAATGGCCCAGAACTGTCTAAGGTGTATGAGGAGATGACAACTACCAAGTCCATGTACCGAGGCGTGAAACTTACAGACAGAGAACAGCTGAGGATGCAGTTCCAGAATAATGCCACCAGCTACCTCCAGAAGCTACTAGAGAACATCGAAGACAGGTTTGACAAAGAATCCATGAAGAATCTTCAGCTACTTAACTCAGTGCTCAGCCCCTCTCTTATACCAAAGAACCTGAATGGCCTGGAAGATCATGGAGAAGAAGAACTGAAACTGCTGGTTGAGATCTATGGTGGTGAGAATGGTATTATTGATGGTGAAAGAGCTACTGATGACTACTACCAACTGAAAGTGGTGCTGAAGTCCATGAGCAGTTCCTTGGTCGAAGCCTGCAGCGATATCATCAAGCAGTACAAGGACATCTTTCCTGACTTTGCTACCCTGGCAACTCTAGTGCTGATATCCCCTGTAACATCGGTCGCCTGTGAACGAGGTTTCAGTGTCCACAACAAGATCAAGACCAAAGGACGTTCTAGGCTTAAGCATGAGACAGTGACCAAGTTGATGAGAATCAAAGAGGAGGGGCCATCTTTGGAAGAATTTGATCCTAAGCCAAGTGTGAGGAGATTCTGTGAAATGCGTAATAGAAGAAAGTGATTTTGATTCATCAGTGCTACTTAAAAAAAAAAAAAAAAACACAAAAACAGGTTAGGTTGGTGAAATCCAATATTGTGGGTACTCATTAGAACCACCTCTCCGAGGTGGTTCTAATGAGTACCCACAACATAGGTTAATTTATGTGGAAAAATTATTCTCTATAAATTTCTTTCTTGTGGGTACTCAGTAGAACCACCTCAGCGAGGTCGTTCTAATAATTACCCACAACATAGGTTAATTTATGTGGAAAATTAGCTTTTAATGTGATGCGGTGAGAAATGAGTTATAATGGATATTTTCAGTGGCACCCAAGGAATGTCTTCACATTTCACTTTCTATGGTTTCAGCCAGAATATTGTGCTAGCTATCACTGCATCAAAACATACATACGTACAAAAGGATACACCTTGAAACAATCTAGAACATGCAGTGCTTTTATTTTGGTTTGTTTGTTTAATTTTGTAAATCTGTGTCAAACTGGATGTAAATAAAAACAACAAAAGTTTATTTATTTTTTTTTATTTTAATGAAAGTCAAAATTTCTGAGTCATATTCTTATTCCATCTTATTTCTTCAAATCCTGGATTTTGAAGAAACATAATGGTCTGGACTGGAAATTTTGGCTAGTGTTACTCTTTATGCGAAAAATTGTAAGAATCCAAAAGTTTCATACCCTTATCCTGATGAATAAATTAATTTACCCGCAGTCTACTCTGGACTTTTACCCGCAGTTACCCGCAGTCTACTCTGGACTTTTAAAGCCTATCTAATCAAATTCACAATCTGAGTGACAGTGTAAATCCTGATTAGATGGTAGCCATCTGATCTGGATCTCCACTGCATGAAAATTGTGTCATGTTAAGCAGGATAAGGGTTCAAGCCCCAAAGCCTTTTGGAGTCTTACAAACACTTTACAGTCGTACGCATTTAGCCATAATAAACACGGTTTTTAGGTCAAACTCCAACTTTTCAAAATTTGACTCCAACTTTTCAGATTTGAATCCAACTTTTTCCATGGATGGATTCTTAAACTCCTGTTTTCAAAATCCTAGTGAGAACTCTGACAAGGACAATGGCTAGTACTATTTTCTAAATGTCTTGTCAGATGATCCTTTTTAGTCATTCACCCAAGCACAGGCTAGTTGCTATGTTATTCAAGCACAAAGCCTGTACCAGGATATACTGTACTTTTTTACAAATTGCTTGGTCAGATGATGTTATTTAGTCATCACAAAAGCACAGGCTAGTGCTACTTGCTATGATACACAAGCACTTACCATGTATTACTCATAGCAGTGCCATTTTCCAAATTGCTGTCAGATGATGCTATTTCATTCACCCAAGCACATGCTTGTGCTAGTTGCTATGATACACAAGCACAAAACATAAACAAGGATGAATATAAATACTGTTTTCTAAACTGCTTGGTCAGATGATGTGATTTTGTCATTCACACAAGCACAGGCTAGTGCTATTTGTTATTATGCACAAGCACAAAACATGTACAAGAACAGGTATTCAGTTCTATTTTCCAAATTGCTTTGTCACATGATGCTATTTAGTCATTCATCCAAGCACAGGCTCGTGCTATTTCTATAATACACATATACAAGTGCGGTTTTCCAAATTGCTTGGTCAGGTGATGCGATACAGTCATTCACCCAAGCACAGCCTTGTGCTAGTTGTTATGATACACAAGCACAAAATATGTACAAGGACAAATGTAGAGTACATTTTTCTAAACTGCTTGGTCAAATGATGCTATTTAGTCATTCACCCAAGCACAGGCATGTGCTATTTGCTGTGATACATAAGCACTTAACATGTACAAGGATAAATACACATTATATATTTCCCATGCTGCTTGGTCAGATGATGCTATTTAGGCATTCACCCAAGCTCAGTCTAGTGCTAGTTGCTATGATTCACAAGCCTATACAAGGACAAATATACTGTTCCTTTTTCCAAACTGTTTGGTTAGATGATGCTATTTAGTCATTCACCCAAGCACAAGCTAGTGCTAATTGCTATGGTACACAAGCACCGAGTATGTACCAGTACAAATATACAGTACATTTTTCTAGACTGCTTGGTCAGATGATGCTATTTAGACATTCACCCAAGCACAGGCTAGTGCTAGTTGATATTATATACAAGCACAAAACATGTACAAGGACATATATACAGTTTATTTTTTTTTCCAAACTGTAACATTAGATGATGTCATTTAGTCATTCCCCCAAGCACAGAAGTGTGCTAGTTGCTATGAACACAAGCACAAAACATGTACAAGGACAAATAAACAGTACTGTTTCCAAACTGCTTTGTCAGATGATGCTATTTAATCATTCATTTTGTGCTAGTTGATATGATACACAAGCACAAGACATGTACAAGGATAAATACACAGTACATTTTCCAAACTGCTTTGCCAGGTGATGCTATTGAGTCATTCACCCAAGCACAGGATTGTGCTAGTTGATATGATACACAAGCACAAAACGTGTACCAGGACAAATATACTGTACAAATAAACTGCTTGTACCACCTCAAGTACCCACAATTTATGCTGTGGTCAGATGATGCTATAAAGTCATTCACCCAAGCACAGGCTTGTGCTAGTTGCAGTGATATACAAGCACAAAGCATGGACCAGGACAAATATACACTAGGTTATTTCAAATCACAAGATGATGCTATTTAGTCATTTATCCAAGCCCAACCCAGTGCTAGTTGGAAGGAAACCCAGGCACTAAGCATGTGTACCTCCATAAACCCCATTTTTCTCTATATAAAGTGGTGTTAATAGGTCTTGATTTCGCAAACTTGTTATCATGATGTGGCAAGATAATGCTATTTAGTCATTCATGCAAGCACAGGTTAGTCCTAAATGCTTTGATACACAAGCACAGAATGGTGCCAGGATAGTCATGCAATAAAATTCTACAAAAGAACTTGGTCAGATGATGCTTTTTATTCACAGACAAAGTGCTGGTTTCTATAATACAAGCAAACAAGTACAAATGTGCTGTACATTTTTCTGCATTACTTGGTCAGATGATGCTACACAGGCTTGTGCTTGTTGCTTCAATATACAAGCACAGAGTTGTCACCATCAAGATACATTGGGCTTTCTCACAGAGCTAAAACCTATTTTTTGAGTACTGCTCAGAATTAAATTTTCAAACACCTTATTCAGATGATGCAATTATGCCATTCACCCAAGCACAGGCTAGTGCTAGTTGCCATGATACACAAACACAAAAGCATGTACCAAGATGAATATACATTACTTCTGCCCATTTGTCTTGACAGATGATGTTTTTAGTCATGCACTGAATCACGTTAAGTGCTAGTTGCTACACAAGCACAAAACATGTACCGGGACATATACAATTCATTATATGTTATGGTCAGATGATACAATAAAGCCATTCACCCAAGCACAGGCTTGTGCTAGTTGCAGTGATACACAAGCACAAAACATGTACCAGGACATATACAATTCATTATCCCATATGGTCAGATGATGCTATAAAGTCATTCACCCAAGCACAGGCTTGTGCTAGTTGCAGTGATACACAAGCGCAAAGCATGTACTAGGACAAATACACTGTACATTATTTCAAATAATAAGATGATGCTATTAAGTCATTTATCAAAGCACAGCCCAGTGCTAGTTGGAAGGAAACACAAGCAGTTTGGTTTGATGATGCTATTATGTCATTTTCCCAAGCACATGCTAGTGCTAGTTTCTATGATATACAAGCACAAAACATGTACAAGGACAAATATACAGTGCCATTTTCCAGATTGCTTTGTCAGATGATCATTAAATTCATTCACCCAAGCACAGGCTAGTGCTAGCTACTATGATCCCCAAGTACAAAACATGTTCAAGGAGAAATATACAATGCCATTTTCAAAACTGCTTTGTCTGATGATGCTATTTAGTGATTCACCCAAGCACATGCTAGTGCTAGTTGCTATCATACACAAGCACAAAGCGTGTACCAGGACAAATTTTAACATTTAAATTTTTCGAAATTGCTTGATCAAATGCTATTTTGTCATTCACAGAAGCACAGGCTAGTTCTAATTGATTTTATACACCAGGACAATGGCTAGTTCTATATTCTAAATGTCTTGTCAGATGATGCTATTTTGTCATTCACCCAAGCACAGGCTAGTGCTAGTTGCTACGATACTCAAGCACAAAACATGTACAAGGAGGAATATACTGTACATTTTTACAAATTGCATGACCAGATGATGATCATCCACGCACAGGCTAGTGCTAGTTGCTATGATACACTTACCATGTTACACAAGCACAAAACATTTATGACAAAATTTACAGTACATTTTTTCCAAATTGCTTGATCAGCCAATGAATGGTATGATATCTAAATACAAATGATTAGGAAAACATGTCCCTGTCCAACGCAGTGTCATACTAAGTAAACATTGTAATATCTTTATTTTTTTCTTTCAGCACACGTTGTGGGTAATCATTAGAACCACCTCAATGAGGCGGTTCTAACGAGTACCCACAATTTATGCTGTGATCAGATGATGCTATAAAGCCATTCACCCAAGCACAGGCTTGGGCTAGTTATACACTACGTTATTTCAAATCATAAGATGATGCTATTTAGTCATTTATCCAAGCCCAGCCCAGTGCTAGTTGGAAGGGAACACAAGCACAAACCCATTATTCACATGATGCAATTATGCCATTCACCAAAGCACAGGCTAGTGCTAGCTGCCATGATACACAAACACAAAGCATGTACCAAGATGAATATACACTACTGCTGTCCATTTGTCTTGTCAGATGATCTTTTTAGTCATGCACTGAATCACAGGTTAGTGCTAGTTGCTACACAAGCACAAAACGTGTACCAGGACATATACAATTCATTATCCCATATGGTCAGATGATGCTATATAGTCATGCACCCAAGCATAGGCTTGTGCTAGTAGCAGTGATACACAAGCGCAAAGCATGTACCAGGACAAATACACAGTACATTATTTCAAATCATAAGATGATGCTATTTAGTCATTTATCCAAGCACAGCCCAGTGCTAGTTGGAAGGAAACACAAGCACAAAGCATGCACCAAGATGAATATATCTGTCCAAAATCTGTCAGATGATGCTACTGTGCCATTCACCCAAGCACATTCTTGTGCTAGTAGCTATGATACACAAGCACAAAGCATGGGCAAGGGCAAATAAACAGTCCATTTTTCCAAATCCCTTGCTAGATGATGCTATTATTCCATTCACCCAAGCACACGCTTGTGCTAGTTGCTATGAAACACAAGCATAAAGCATGTTCCAGGATATATTGCAGTACATTTATCCGATTTATCAGTAATGCTATTTAGTCATTCACTCATGCAACAGACTAGTGCTAGTTGCAATGACAGACAAGCACAAAGCATGTTGCAGGCTGAATATACAATACAGTTTTTAGATGCTCCGTCAGATGATGCTACCCAGTTGCTTTGACATGGGCCTCAATTAATATACAGTGCTTTTTGTCATGGGCCTGTCTTGACGCATGCACAAGTGGTTGGGCAAGTTGACATGCGTTGTTCTTAATGGCTGTTCTGATTCAATATGAAAATTTTTTTGGTCGCAGTAAATTCAGTATGATTTTTCTGACCACAATGCCGATCACATGCTTCCCTGTCATGAAAGCTAACCTGGTCCCAAGGTTATAAAACTATTGTCATGCTCAACTCTGTTGATCGTCCAATATGTCCTGTTATGTCATCAATAAAAATGCCATCATTGCTTTGACAGGATAAGATTTGATAGCAGGACAACTGAGAAAAGTGAAAAGCCCAACTCATTTGTCTTGAACATGAAAAAGTTATTTAACCTCGGAGTCTGAAGGAGCCATCTGATCAGGATCTACACTGTTCGCAAAGTCAGCAGGATAAGGGTTAGATAGTCACTATGATTGGCTTCAGAGCAGTTCTATGTCTTACTGAATGCTTTAACCTGATATCTCCTAATCTTCACGGTGATAACAAAGTATCTATCACATTAACCCATAAAATGCCAATCATGATAGCTGTCGTCTGCTCTGTCATCTGCCGACACTGTTTGCCTGTATGCAAAACACCTAAAAGCTAAATAGGCTGCAAGTTTTGTTGTTTCAAATGTCAAAAAATTGTATCAAATATGATAGAAGGATCAATTTAATAAAGTATCATGCAGTTGTTTCCACGAAATAATCAAAATCAGCCATAAAAATAAAAGAATAAAATTGAAAAAATTTTGTGAAATTATTGTCTGCAGTATAGTCTATGCCACTGTAACTACTGTATCTGATTATTTTTTTGGCTATTTCCGATACAGAAGACTAAGCAATTTCCGTTGGTTAATCCCATTATATGACCTTTCTATAATGGGACATTGCATAATTCATTCTTGACATATTTCTTATTCCACACACCTATCAGGTTCTTAAAAACTCATTAGATGGGATAGAATAACAATATGCATAGTTTCTTCATGCTTCTGTGCAAATAAACATTAATTATTTGCTGTGTGTATAATGCTGCACATTTTATTTATAGGCTGTTCCTTGGAAAACCAGGGTCAAGAATGTTCATGTGAATAACTGCGCTTTGTGTGCATAACAGCTAGAGATAAATTCGGACAGAATGAAATTATTTCTTGCTAATAATTAGTCTGTAAATGGGGGAATACTTTAATAATACGAGGTTGTGCTTGGAAAATCTAACTATTTTAGTGAAATAAGCTAATAAAATTTCATGATAAAAAATAATGAAAATTTGCAGCCCATATCGCTTTAAGGGTTAACAAGCCTTAATGAACACACATGCAAATCCCACTTTATATATTGAAAAAATTTGGGTTTACAGGGGTGTACAGTATTCTTAGTTCTTGTCCAAAACATAGAATGTGGGTACTTAGAATCACCTCATTAAGGTGTTTCTAATGAGCACTCACAATGTATATTTCAGTAAAATAGAACAGAACAAAACTTTTATTGACAATAAAAATATGGCGTTTGTCAACACAAAATATTAGTGCTGGGGGTACGAAAGAATACACTGTCACCTGCCTGGGTATGTTATCCTGATGATTGAAACTTATGCTGCTGATTAAATTCATTTAGCCACAGGTAATGTGGAATATGAACCAATCAAATTACTGTATTCAGTAACTGCATGACAGACTTCTTGATCTGGATCTACACTGTTGTCAAAGATCAGTGTGGATCCTTATCAGATGGTGAACAGTGGGATCAGGGTAAACAAATACTTGTTGTTTTCCAGTTTCCCCGTGTCACTGGTCGTCAGCTGGTGGGGTCCCAGGGAACGAATCCATTCTAGCACTACACCGTAGCCATTCGGTGGTATCCCCATTCCATGTTGCCGGTGAATGGGGGGACTATCGCTCAGCTATACAAACACTTGCCCTTTTCCTGTACTTTTTAACCCTTATCTTGCTGAATATTCATTTAAGCCACACCCATTTCTGTCTATCAACCAATCAAATTACGTAAGTTAATTTATCGCTCGCTACTAATTCATAAACTGAATGCCAAACAGTGTTGATCCTGATCAGATGGCTTCTTGATCTGGATCTACACTGTTGTCAAAGATCCAGGGATTGTCGTGAACAGCAAGAGAAGGGTTAATCAGCAAAAGGGGGGATTTACTTTGTTAAGATTGATAATGAAAAATATGCTAAGTTTATTTTCTCCTTTCTGATTTTCAAGAAGGGCAGTTGGCAAAAAGAAAGTGCTCTGTACACCCCAACCTTTTTATACTACTATTAACCTTTTTTGTACCAAATGTAATATTCCACCTTATGTATAGTCCATTTAAAAAATTTAGGGGTGTCAGGTTGTGTTTTCTCGAAAACTATTTGGAAATTGTCTGAAAATTTCATCACATGAACAACAAGTCTGTGAAATAAAGAGCCCCCTAAGCTCCACTCCAAGGTTTTGAGTACTCGTGAGAACCGCTTCAATAAGGCGGTTCTAAGGAGCACCCACAACCTCTGAAGTAAAAATAACAAAAATATCACAGATTTTCATCAGAAAAGTAGTCATTTTGGAGATGCGCACAGGTGTGATTTCGTAATTTTGCAAAAAGTGTACATTTGTGGTCAGAAGCAGAAACAGTGTGTAAACACATTTTTTGGATCCATGTTGACACTATGTGAGACCCAAAGCCATGTTATTTTGAACAGTGTTACAATGAGGTTGTGATGTAATATGCCACTGAACCGACTGGCTTGACATGGTAAAAACCATGTCCAAACCAAATCTTCCCATGGCTACCCTTGATTAGACAAGAGTCAGTCTTATGTCTGGGACCAGTTGTTCAAAACTAACGATGTCATGTTAATGTATCGTTGAAACTTTGATCATTTGTTATGGTAAATATACTGATATTTTTGCGGAAAAAAATGTGAGCAGCTTTTGCAGCTTTAACAATATGGCCACTAACGAGCTTGTTAAGCTTGTACAAAGATTGTGGGTAGTCAAGGAACTGGCTCAGTGTGTGTTATCATAATGCTTTCACCAGAGCCCAGAAACATCTGTTTATGGTAACTCTGCTTGTACCAAACCTTCCTCCTTTTATATAGCAGGAACCCGTTTCAGGGGGAACAGATTGTGTTGTGTGGAAAATAGCTGAACTTTTTGCAAACAGTGTAGGCCCTAATCGGACACCACATTCCGCAGCATTTGATCTGAGCCTGCACTGTTTGCCTAGGTACAAAATGGGTTAGAACATTTGTTTGTTTGTTTGATTTGAGGTTTAACGGTCCCGTCAACACTGTACAGGTCATTATGGAGATGTTGCTTCCAATTTTGTGGGACCAACATTGAGACGAAATGACATCTCAAGCCATGTTGTCCAAGGAAACAAATACATGCATAGGCGGTCGGACTCAGTACTAGTGTGCGGTCTGTTTCAGCTCTGTGTGGAAGCATCATGCAGCACATCTGTTTCTTCAAGCCCTGATGGGTGGGGCCAAGGGTGAATGAATAACAGTTCACTCAGCATTTGTCTAAATAATTGTGTTATGCATATGTATATGGCCTTCACAGGCTAATTAAGGCCTCATTAAGGTGTTTCTATTGAGCACTCACAATGTATATTTCAGTAAAATAGAACAGAACAAAACTTTTATTGACAATAAAAATATGGCGTTTGTCAACACAAAATATTAGTGCTGGGGGTACGAAAGAATACACTGTCACCTGCCTGGGTATGTTATCCTGATGATTGAAACTTATGCTGCTGATTAAATTCATTTAGCCACAGGTAATGCGGAATATGAACCAATCAAATTACTGTATTCAGTAACTGCATGACAAACTGCATGATAATCAGTGTGGATCCTTATCAGATGGTGAACAGTTGGATCAGGGTAAACAAATACTTGTTGTTTTCCAGTTTCCCCGTGTCACTGGTCGTCAGCTGGTGGGGTCCCAGGGAACGAATCCATTCTAGCACTACACCGTAGCCGTTCGGTGGTATCCCCATTCCATGTTGCCGGTGAATGGGGAGACTATCGCTCAGCTAAACAAACACTTGCCCTTTTCCTGTACTTTTTAACCCTTATCTTGCTGAATATTCATTTAAGCCACACCCATTTCTGTCTATCAACCAATCAAATTACGTAAGTTAATTTATCGCTCGCTACTAATTCATAAACTGAATGCCAAACAGTGTTGATCCTGATCAGATGGCTTCTTGATCTGGATCTACACTGTTGGCAAAGATCCAGGGATTGTCGTGAACAGCAAGAGAAGGGTTAATCAGCAAAAGGGGGGATTTACTTTGTTAAGATTGATAATGAAAAATATGCTAAGTTATTTTCTCCTTTCTGATTTTCAAGAAGGGCAGTTGGCAAAAAGAAAGTGCTCTGTACACCCCAACCTTTTTATACTACTATTAACCTTTTTTGTACCAAATGTAATATTCCACCTTATGTATAGTCCATTTAAAAAATTTAGGGGTGTCAGGTTGTGTTTTCTCGAAAACTATTTGGAAATTGTCTGAAAATTTCATCACATGAACAACAAGCCTGTGAAATAAAGAGCCCCCTAAGCTCCACTCCAAGGTTTTGAGTACTCTTGACCGCTTCAATAAGGCGGTTCTAAGGAGCACCCACAACCTCTGAAGTAAAAATAACAAAAATATCACAGATTTTCATCAGAAAAGTAGTCATTTTGGAGATGCGCACAGGTGTGATTTCGTAATTTTGCAAAAAGTGTACATTTGTGGTCAGAAGCAGAAACAGTGTGTAAACACATTTTTTGGATCCATGTTGACACTATGTGAGACCCAAAGCCATGTTATTGTGAACAGTGTTACAATGAGGTTGTGATGTAATATGCCACTGAACCGACTGGCTTGACATGGTAAAAACCATGTCCAAACCAAATCTTCCCATGGCTACCCTTGATTAGACAAGGGTCAGTCTTATGTCTGGGACCAGTTGTTCAAAACTAACGATGTCATGTTAATGTATCGTTGAAACTTTGATCATTTGTTATGGTAAATATACTGATATTTTTGCGGAAAAAAATGTGAGCAGCTTTTGCAGCTCTTGCAAATGCAAAAGCTGCTCACATTTTTTCAGCAAAAATACCAAAATTTTAGATATTGAACTTGCTAGAAGATTTAACAATATGGCCGCTAACGAGCTTGTTAAGCTTGTACAAAGATTGTGGGTAGTCAAGGAACTGGCTCAGTGTGTGTTATCATAATGCTTTCACCAGAGCCCAGAAACATCTTATTCTGTTTATGGTAACTCTGCTTGTACCAAACCTTCCTCCTTTTATATAGCAGGAACCCGTTTCAGGGGGAACAGATTGTGTTGTGTGGAAAATAGCTGAACTTTTTGCAAACAGTGTAGGCCCTAATCGGACACCACATTCTGCAGCATTTGATCTGAGCCTGCACTGTTTGCCTAGGTACAAAATGGGTTAGAACATTTGTTTGTTTGTTTGATTTGAGGTTTAATGGTCCCGTCAACACTGTACAGGTCATTATGGAGATGTTGCTTCCAATTTTGTGGGACCAACATTGAGACGAAATGACATCTCAAGCCATGTTGTCCAAGGAAACAAATACATGCATGGACGGTCGGACTCAGTACTAGTGTGCGGTCTGTTTCAGCTCTGTGTGGAAGCATCATGCAGCACATCTGTTTCTTCAAGCCCTGATGGGTGGGGCCAAGGGTGAATGAATAACAGTTCACTCAGCATTTGTCTAAATAATTGTGTTATGCATATGTATATGGCCTTCACAGGCTAAACTGTCCCTATATATAAACCCTAGCTTCTTTGGGTTGTAGGGCTTGGGATATCAGTACATCTCAGTATCAGGTAAAAGCCCCACAAAATTGGAAGCAATGTCTCCAAAATGACCTCAGATGTGTCATCTGGGGCGTAACATTCTTTTTTGTAAGTTGTCACAAACAAATATAAATTCACCCATATAATTGAAAACGAACCACTCCACACTTACTAAGTGGAAGATTCCATTGTCATATATGGGTTAATGAATTCTTTCATGCCCCCAAAACATTTTTCCGATGTGATCAGAATCTTCGCTGTCTGGAACATTTTTGTGAAGACGCAAAAGAAAAGTTACATTGCACTTGTGTGTCCTTCCATTTTTCTGTCTGTCGGTTTATATACATCTTTTCCTGCAGACCTCAATGGCATGCAAAATTAACTTTCTAATTTATTTGTAGACAACAAGTTGCTTTGTACCAAATGGAATCTTTCTCAGGAGTTATACCTTTCAAAATTTAGGTTGTGTTTTCATCAAAATTTACTTTCAGCAAATAGCGGAGGCCCTGATCAGAAGAAGACACCTGATCAGTGCCTTAACTGTTTGTGATTTAGTTTGACAATGGCTAATGTTATATACTTGTCCCATAATATCTACTGAAGCATCCAGAACTGCTGGCTTTTGACCAGAATCTACACTGTCATTTAATTTGACAATGTTTTAATTTTATAAAATAAATAAATAAATACTTGTCCCATAATAACTACTGAAGCATCCAGAACTGTTGACTGTCATTTAACCCTTTTTGTACCAAACAGAATCTTCCTCCTCATATATTGCAGGAGTTCAATTCAAAAATAAGGGGTGGGGGTGAAATTTATAGCAAACATTGGAGGCCCTGATAAGACACTGCGTTCTGTGGCATCTGATCTGGGCCTGCACTGTTTGCCAGGGTGCCTGTTTTGGGGTTTCTGGCACTAAATGGGTTAATTTAATGTTATATAATTAACAGATTATTATTTAAAAAAAAAAATAAATAAACTACTGAAGCATCCCAAACTGTGGCATCTGATCAGGGCCTACACTGTTTGCAAGAGGTTCAGCCATTTTCAAAATAAATTTTGAAGAAAACACAACCAGACGTCGCTAAATTTTGAAATGGACTCCTGCTATTGATAAAGAGGAAGATTTCATTTGGTGCAAAAAGGGTTAGTCCATAATTACTGAAGCATCCAGATCACTTTGCTTATGATCAAAATCTACAGTCATTTGACAAGACTAATGTATTTTAAATAAAAAAATAAATGTTTCAATTTACCCAGAAAGAGCTTTTCCTGGAATAAGCTTCTAAAACACTGTTTATCAACATAACAATCACTAATTTGTGTCTGAAAAAGAAAGAGAAAATATTTGACTTACCTTGTGTTGCTTAAAGATCCAAGTGAAGAATGCTGTCTGTTCTCAAAATGGAGGAATTTAAATGTTTTTCTAAGCTTGGTGTCAGCTCAAAGAGTAACAAGAAATTAAGTTGTTAGAGTTAATTGTCACAGCTGATGGACACCTGTCACTGAGCTTTTTTAATTGATCAAATAACTCTAATTACATGTGAATTAACACTGTTCAGTCATGCTCGAGCAATTACAAATTGTTTACAGTAACAAGTTGATTGTTTGTTTGACACATGAGTGTATTCAGGCAATGTTTGTCAGTTTTGTTAGATTTACAAATTTTCTTTTTAATAATTTTAATTGACTAAGAATATATCAGACTGAATTCTAAAATATTTTTAAAAAATATTCAGATAGACTATTTGTTATAATAATAAAAAAAACAATAAATGTATGAATGAATAAAATAAATAAATAAAAAGTGATCCTGAATCAAAGGAAAAATAAACAGAGCCGCTAAAAACGAGGGAAGTGTATTATGCACAATTTTTTTTCTGTTTCAATATTACAATAAAAGTAAAGGTTATGCCCGCCCATTGGGGCTTGAAGAAATAAATGGGCTGCATGATGCTTTCAAGCCAAGCTGAATCTGACCGCACACAAGTACTGGTAAACTGCTTAGAGGATCTGAGCCTACCCAGGCAAAGAGGTGCAAGTCCACGCTTATAAACCCTATTGGTTTCATTGGGCGACAGGGCTTGAGATTCATTTCATCTCAATGTGGGGTAAAAGTCCCACAAAATTGGAAGCAATGTCTCCAAACTGACCTTTATAGTGTTGACGGGGACGTTAAACATCAAATCAAACTAACAAACATAAAGGTTATTGTGCTCTATGTTTTCATCACATTATCCCATTTCAGGCCGGAAGCCCCTAAAGGGGTACCCTGGCAAACTGAAGGTTCAGATCAGACGCCACAGAATGCGGCATCTGATCAGGGCCTTCACTGTTTGCTAAAAGTTCAGTAATTTTCCAAATAAATTTTGAAGAAAACACAACCTGACACCCCTAAATTTTGAAATGGATTCCTGCCATATATGAGGAGGAAGATTCCATTTGGTACAAAAAGGGTTAACAAGTCTTTGACATGAACACCCTTGTAAACCCAACTTCATGTTGATAAAAGTAGGGTCTGCATGGATGTATAATACTTCCTTTCTCATAGAAAACATAGATTGTTGGGTACTCATTAAAACTTTTAAGCCTGCCCAGGCAAAGCGGTGCGAACGAGTCGGACCGTCCATGCTTATAAACCCTATTGTTGTCATTGGGCGACAGGGCTTGAGATGTCATTTCATCTCAATGTCAGGTAAAAGTCCCACAAAATTGGAAGCAAAGTCTCCAAATTGGCCTTTACAGTGTTGACGGGGATGTTAAACCTCAAATCGAACAAACAAACTCATTAAAACTATTTGGTTCTAGTGAGATATGTCTGCAGCAAAAATAATAAAAATATATTGTATTTTTTTCTCAGATTAAGACCAGTTTGAGAAGCATTAGGTACCCGTTAAACACTTTTTTGTGACATAGCACACTAAGCCCTTCCGCTGATTCAAGAAGGGCAGTTGTCATTTTCTGGCAAAAGAATGTGCACTGTACTAGTTAATGGCTTACGTATAAGCCTTCCCAGGAGAAGTGTGGATTAGAAATTGACCGGCTCAAAAATGACCTAAATGGTGTTGACTGGGCCATTAAATCCCAATACAAACAAACACTCTTTTAAGGTTCCAAAATGGTATTTTTCTGATGAATAGACATGATAAATCACAAAACCAGGCCTATACAAATGCATTGTATACTTTACTATCGAAAAAACGAAATTTTTAAGATGAAAAATTGTGATTTTTAGCTCACCTGTCACATAGTGACAAGGTGAGCTTTTGGGATTACTTTTTGTCCGTCGTCCGCGCGTCCGTCCGTCCCTCCGTCTGTGCGTCCGTGCACAATTTCTAATAAGTATATCTCCAATACCCCATGGCCAATCTTGATCAAATTTCATGTGAAGCATCATCAGGTAGGGGGAAATGCTGCATAAGGTTTTTGGGCTGATCAGATTGGAATTCTGGTTGCCATGGCAACATATAGCTCCCATAGACTATTAAAGGGAAAATTTTTAAAAATCTTCTTCTCTGAAACCACAGGGCCCGGAGCTTAGATATTTAGCATGTAGCAAGGACAAGTGGTAAACTACATAATTCCTGCCAATCATGCCCCTGGGTGCCAAATGGGCCACGCCCTGGGGCCCCTTCGCTCCCATAGACTCATAATGGAAAAAAAGCTTCAAAAATCTTCTTCTCTGAAACCACAGGGCCCAGAGCTTAGATATTTACCATGTAGCAATGGCAAGTGGTCACCTACATAATTCCTGCCGATCATGCCCCTGGGTTCAAAAGGGCCACGCCCCAGGGCCCCTTCGCTCCCATAGACTCATAATGGAAAAAAAAGCTTCAAAAATCTTCTTCTCTGAAACCACAGGGCCCAGAGCTTAGATATTAAGCATGTAGAAACGGCAAGTGGTCACCTACATAATTCCTGCAAATCATGCCCGTGGGTTCCAAATGGGCAACGCCCCGGGGCCCCTTAGCTCCCATAGACTCATAATGGAAAAAAAGCTTCAAAAATCTTCTTCTCTGAAACCACAGAGCCTAGAGCTTAGAAATTTAGCATGTAGCAACGGCAAGTGGTCACCTACATAATTCCTGCCAATCATGCTCCTGGGGTCCAAACAGGCCACGCCCTGGGGCCCCTTAGCTCCTATAGACTCATAATGGAAAAAAAAAAATCAAAAATCTTCTCCTCTGAAACCACAGGGCCCAGAGCTTAGATATTTAGCATGTAGCAACGGCAAGTGGTCACCTACATAATTCCTGCCAATCATGCCCCTGGGTGCCAAATGGGCCACACCCCGGGGCCCCTTCGATCCCATAGACTCATAATGGAAAAAAGCTTCAAAAATCTTTTTCTCTGAAACCACAGGGCCCAGAGCTTAGATATTTAGCATGTAGCAATGGCAAGTGGTAACCTACATAATTCCTGCCAATCGTGCCCCTGGGGTCCAAATTGGCCACACCCTGGGGCCCCTTAGCTCCTATATACTCCTAATGGAAAAAAAGGTTAAAAGATCTTCTTCTCTGAAACCACAGGGCCCAGAGCTTAGATATTTAGCATGTAGCAACAGCAAGTGGTCACCTACATAATTCCTGCCAATCATGCCCGTGGGTTCCAAATGGGCCACGCCCCAGGGCCCCTTAGCTCCCATAGACTCATAATGGAAAAAAAGCTTCAAAAATCTTCTTCTCTGTAACCACAGAGCCCAGAGCTTAGAAATTTAGCATGTAGCAACAGCAAGTGGTCACCTACCTAATTCCTGCCAATCATGCCCCTGGGTTTCAAATGGGCCACACCCCGGGGCCCCTTCGCTCCCATAGACTCATAATGGAAAAAAGCTTCAAAAATCTTCTCCTCTGAAACCGCAGGTCCCAGAGCTTAGGTATTTAGCATGTAGCAACGGCAAGTGGTCACCTGCATAATTCCTGCCAATCATGCCCCTGGGGTCCAAATTTGCCACGCCCTGGGACCCCTTTGCTCCCATTGACTCATAATAGAAAAAAGCTTCAAAAATCTTCTTCTCTGAAACCACAGGGCCCAGAGCTTAGATATTTAGCATGTAGCAACAGCAAGTGGTCACCTACATAGTTCCTGCCAATCATGCCCCTGTGGTCCAAACGAGCCACGCCCCGGGGCCCCTTAGCTCCTATAGACTCATAATGGAAAAAAAGCTTCAAAAAACTTTTTCTCTGAAACCACAGGGCCCAGAGCTTAGCTAATTAGCATGTAGCAATGGCAAGTGGTCTCCTACATAAATCCTGCCAATCATGCCCTTGGGGTCCAAATGGGCCACGCCCCAGGCCCCTTAGCTCCCCTAGACTCATAATGGAAAAAAGCTTCAAAAATCTTCTTCTCTGAAACCACAGGGCCCAGAGCTTAGATATTTAGCATGTGGCAATGACAAGTGGTCACCTACATTTATCCTGCCAATCATGCCCCTGGGGTTCCAAATGGGCCACACCCTGGGACCGCCTTAGCTCCCATAGACTCATAATGGAGAAAAGCCTCAAAAATATTCTTCTCTGAAATCATAGGGCCCAGAGCCTAGATGTTTAGCATGTAGCAACGGCAAGTGATCACCTACATATTTCCTGCTAATCATGCCCCTGGGGTCCAAATGGGTCACGCCCCGGTGCCCCTTAGCTCCCATAGACTCATAATGGAAGAAAGCTTAAAAAATCTTCTTCTCAGAAACTGTGAAGCACAGAACTTAGATATTTAGTCCAAATTGGCCAAATCCTGTGGCCCCTTAACTCCAACAAAGTTATAATGGAAAAAAGCTTCAAACATCTTCTTTGAAACCATGAAATACAGACCTTAGATATTTAGTATATAGCAACACAAAATGGTTGCCTACATAAATCCTGCCAACCATGCCCTTTGGGTCAAAATTTGCCAAGCCCCAGGGCTCATTAGCTTCTATAGACTTATACTGGAAAAAAAAACTTAAAAAAAAATCTTCTTTTCAAAAACCATAAGGCACAGATTTTGTTTGATTTGAGGTTTTACATCCCTGCCAACACTGTATAGGTCATTTTGGAGATGTCTCTTCCAATTTTGTGGGACTTTTACCCGACATTGAGATGAAATTACATCTCAAGCCCTGTCGCCCAATGAAACCAATAGGGTTTATAAGCATGGACACCGCTTTGCCTGAGCTTACATATTTAGTATGTAGCAATGTCAAGTGGTGTCCTACACTAATGATTTTCTGGTACACAGGTGAGCGATATAGGGCCATTGGGCCCTCTTGTTTTCTTATTTCTGCTCAAAATATAGATTGTGGGTACTCTGGGTACTCATTAGAACTGCCTCTATGAGGCGGTTCTAACAAGTACCAACAATCCATATTTTAGAGCATAACTAACAAGTACCCACAACCTACGTTTTAGAGCTGAAATAAGAAAAATGTGTTTTACCCCTGTTAACCCCCAGTTTTACTATATAAAAGTGGGGTTTAAGGGGTTTCAAATTATATAGGTGTGTTTTCTTGATGTTGTTCTTAATCTTATTTCTGTCACAATAATAGATTGTGGGTGCTTTTTAGAACTATAAGTTCCCACAAATATTCAGTGTGTTTTCTAGCAAAAATAAAGACAACAGAGTATATCATTGTAAACCCAACTTTCTCTGTATAAAGTGGGGTTTCCATTTCTTATATGGACTTGTCATGATGGATGAAGTAATCTCATGGGTATGTTTTAATGATGATTACCCTAATAACATTATTTAGATGACAGCTTGGAATACACTAAAATTCCGCTATTAAGGGGAATGGGAATTAAGGGGAATGGGAACACCTGGCAGATTTTTCCACCATTTTTCAAAGGGAGTCAGCTTTCTGAACTCCCTGTTCGCTGTCCTGTTAGCCCTGTCCCAAGGAAAAAGGGGTCTTACTCTATTCTATTTTTGATGGAAAATTCTATATGAAAGCAGATAGTACAGGCCCTGATCAGACGCCACGTTTTGCGGCATCTGATCTGGGCCTGTACTGTTGGCCAAGCTACCCCTTTTAAGGGTTTCCCGCCTACAATTGGTTAATATGAAGATAAAAATTTATATTTCAGACATGCTCACAAGTTTACGGTGATGGATCTAAAGTGGAGTAAGAATGGTTTGTGGCTGTTGACAGCCTCCAGAGATCATCTAGTCAAACTCTTTGATGTGAGAAATATGAAAGAAGAGGTTCAAGTGTTCAAGGGACATAAGAAAGAAGCCACATGTATGTTCTTGACTAGTTCATTATAATAACATACAGTCAACCTTCTTTATACCAGAGGACCCTCATTTAAACCCATTTTGTACCAAATGGAATCTTCCACCTTTTATATAGCAGGAGTTCATTTCAAAATTTATGGTGTCCAGTCTTGTTTTCTTCAAAAACGATTTCGAGATTGACTGAAAATTTTGCAAACACTGTAGGCCCTGATCAGACGCCGCATTCTGCGGCGTCTGATCTGGGCCTGCGCTGTTTGCCAATTATCCATTTAGGTGTTTCCGGTACGAAAAGGGTTAACAACAGTATTTGTTTCCTGATATTTTGAGTGAATGTTCGAGTTTTATGTCCCACCAACAGCTAAGGTCATACGGAGACTGGACCTTGGTTTAAAGACTCATCCGAAAGTCTGGAGAAGCCAGGGATCGATCCTGCAACCCCTGGTTTACAAGGCGAGTAGCGCAACCACTACACCTCGGAGGCTTCTCCCTGATATTTTGCTGTTATTAATAAGCTGCCGTTATAAAGAGTCCCACTAATAGGAATTTAATAGGTAATAAAAGACCTTTTTCTCCTTCATTAATCCCCCGCCGCGAAACAGAGCGGGGATTATAGGAATGGCCTTCGTCTGTCCGTCCGTCTGTCCATAACACTTTCTTGTCCGCTCCATATCTCCTGAACCTTTTGATAGATTTTCATTAAACTTTGGTCAATTATATGTCTCAGTGAGCTGGTGTGCAGAACCCATAAATGAACCATGCTGACTCAAGGTCAAGGTCACGAGTTTGAAACTTGGAATTTTGTGTTCATTCCATATCTCCTTTACCCTTTGAAGGATTTTCCTTAAACTTTGGTCAAATATTCTTTTCAGTGAGCTGATGTGCAGAACCCATACATGAACCATGCCGACTCAAGGTCAAGGTCAAATTTGAAGGTCAAGAATTTAAAAGTTCGATTTTTGTGTCCGTTCCATATGTCCGTTACCATTCAAAGGATTTTCATTAAGCTTTGGTCAAATATCCCCCTCAGTGAGCTGATGTGCAGAACCAATAAATGAACCATGCCGATTCAAGGTCAAGGTCACATTTGAAGGTCACGAGTTTAAAACTTTGATTTTTTTGTCTGTTCCATATCTCCTTTACCCAAAGGATTTCCATTAAACTTTGGTCAATTATCCCCCCTGAGTGAGCTGATGTGCAGAACCCATAAATGAACCATGCCGACTCAAGGTCAAGGTCACATTTGAAGGTCACGAATTTGAAACTTTGAATTTTGTGTCCATTCCATATCTCCATTACCCTTCAAAGGATTTTCATTAAACGTTGGTCAAATGTCCCCACCAGTGAGCTGATGTGCATAAAACATAAATAAACCATGCCGACTCAAGGTCAAGGTCACAGTTGAAGGTCACGAGTTTGAAACTTTGAATTTTGTGTTCGTTCCATATCTCCTTTACCCCTGGATGGATTTTCATTAAACTTTTGTTAAATATACCCCACAGTGAGCTGATGTGCAGGACCATAAATAAACCATGCCAACTCAAGGTCAAGATCACAGGTGAAGGTCACAAGTTTGAGCCTTGATACAAAGTGCGGCGGGGGATTTGGCTGTCCTTCAGACTGCTTTCTTGTTAGCTCACCTGTCACGTAGTGACAAGGTGAGCTTTTGTGATCACATTTTGTCCGTCGTGCGTGCGTCCGTCCGTCCGTACATGCGTCCGTGCACAATTTCAAATAAGTATATCTCTAATACCCCATGGCCAATCTTGATCAAATTTTATGTGAAGCATCATCAGGTAGGGGGAAAGGCTGCATAAGGTTTTTGGGCTGATCAGATTGGAATTCTGGTTGCCATGGCAACATATAGCTCCCATAGACTTTTAATTGGAAAAATTTAAAAAATCTTCTTCTCTGAAACCACAGGGCCCAGAGCTTAGATATTTAGCTTGTAACAATGTTAAGTGGTCACCTACGTAAATCCTGCCAATCATGCCCCTGGGGTCCAAATTTGCCACACCCCGGGGCCCCTTAGCTCCTATAGACTCATAATGGAAAAAAAAAAAAACTTCAAAAATCTTCTTCTCTGAAACCACAGGGCCCAGAGCTTAGATATTTAGCATGTAGCAACGGCAAGTGGTCACCTACATAATTCCTGCCAATCATGCCCCTGGGTTCCAAATGGGCCATGCCCCGGGTCCCCTTCACTCCCATAGACTCCTAATGGAAAAAAGTTCGAAAATCTTCTTCTCTGAAATCACAGGCGCCAGAGTTTAGGTATTTAGCATGTAGAAACGGCAAGTGGTAACCTACATAATTCCTGCCAATCATGCCCAATGGGTCCAAATTGGCCACGGCCCAAGGCCCCTTAGCTCCTATAGACTCATAATGGAAAAATGTTTCAAAAATCTTCTTCTCTGAAACCACAGGGCCAAGAGCGCAGATATTTAGCATGGAGCAAGACAAGTGGTTACCTAAATAATTCCTGCCAATCATGCCCCTGGGGTCCAAATGGGCCACGGCCCGGGGCCCCTTCGCTCTTATAGACTATAATGGAAAAAAGCTTCAAAAATCTTCTTCTCTGAAACCACAGGGCCCAGAGCTTAGATATTTAGCATGTAGCAAGGGCAAGTTGTCACCTACATAATTCCTGCCAATCATGCCCCTGGGGTCCAAACAGGCCACGCCCTGGGGCCCCTTAGCTCCTATAGGCTTATAGTGGAAAAAACTTCAAAAATCTTCTTCTCTGACACCACAAGGCCCAGAGCTGAGATATTAAGCATGTAGCAACGGCAAGTGGTCACCTACATAAATCCTGCCAATCATGCCCCTGGGGTCCAAATGGGCCACGTCCTGGGGCCCCTTAGCTCCTGTATACTCCTAATGGAAAAAGGTTCAAAAATCTTCTTCTCTGAAACCACAGGGCCCAGAGCTTAGACATTTAGCATGTTGCAACGGCAAGTGGTCACCTACATAATTCCTGCCAATCATGCCCCTGGGTTCCAAATGGGCCATGCCCCGGTGCCCCTTCACTCCAATAGACTCATAATGGAAAAATAGCTTCAAAAATCTTCTTCTCTGAAACCACAAGGCCCAGAGCTTAGATATTTAGCATGTAGCAAGGGCAAGTGGTCAACTACATAATTCCTGCCAATCATGCCCCTGGGTTTCAAATGGGCCACGCCCCGGGGCCCCTTCACTCCAATAGACTCATAAAGGGAAAAAGCTTCAAAAATCTTCTTCTGAAACCACAGGGCCCAGAGCTTAAATATTTAGCATGTATCAATGGCAAGTGGTAACCTACATAATTCCTGCCAATCATGCCCCTGGGGTCCAAACGGGCCACACCACAGGGCCCCTTAGCTCCTATATACTCATAATGGAAAAAAGGTTCAAAAATCTTCTTCTCTGAAACCACAGGGCCCAGAGCTTAGATATTTAGCATGTAGCAACGGCAAGTGGTCACCTACATTGACCCTCTTTCAAAATTGCCAAAATCGTTCTGCTCCGGTAAACAAAATGGCCACCAGAGCTAAAAATAGAAAAACCTTTCAATGACACTTCCTCCTAGGCAAATGGCCGGATTTGAAAAGAATTTCACAGGAATGTTCCTAGAGTGACCCTCTTTCAAAATTGCCTAAATTGTTCTGCTCCGTTAAACAAAATGGCCGCCATAGCTAAAAATAGAAAAACCTTTAAATGACATCTCCTCCTAGAAAAATGGCCAGATTTGAAAATAATTTCACAGGAATGTTCCTTGAGTGACCCTCTTTTAAAATTGCCTAAATCGTTCTGTTCTGTTCTGTTAAACAAAATGGCCACCAGAGCTAAAAATAGAAAAACCTTTCAATGACATCTGCTCCTAGGCCAATGGCTTGATTTGAAAATAATTTCACAGGAATGTTCCTTGAGTGACCCTCTATCAAAATTGCCTAAATCGTTAAATAAAATGGTCACCAGAGCTAAAAATAGAAAAAACTTTAAATGACATCTCCTCCTAGGCAAATAATTTCACAGGAATGTTTCTTGAGTGACCCTCTTTCAAAATTGTTTAAATTGTTCTGCTCCGTTAAATAAAATGGCTGCCAGAGATAAATAGAAAAACCTTCCGCTCCATTAAACAAAATGGCCACCAGAGCTAAAAATAGAAAAACCTTTAAATAACATCTCTTCATAGGCAAATGGCCCGATTTGAAAAGAAATTCACAGGAATATTCCTAGAGTGACCCTCTTTCAAAATTGCCTAAATCGTTCTGCTCTGTTAAACAAAATGGCTGCCAGAGCTAAAAATAGATAACCTTTCAATGACATCTCCTCCTAGGCAATTGGCCCAATTTGAAAATAATTTCACAGGAATGTTCCTTGAGTGACCCTCTTTCAAAATTGCCTAAATTGTTTCACTCCGTTAAACAAAATGGCTGCCAGAGCTAAAAATAGAAAAACCTTTAAATGACATTTCCTCCTAGGCAAATGGCCCGATTTGAAAATAATTTCCCAGGAATGTTCCTTGAGTGACCCTCTTTCAAAATTGCATGAACTGTTCCGCTCTGTTAAACAAAATGGACACAAGATCTAAAAATAGAAAAACCTTCAAATTCCACTACAATGAAAAATAGCCTCCAAAGATAAAAGTCTTTGGTCCACATCTCCTTAAAGCAGTGAATCCCTCATTTCCATAAGCTTTGAAACATCTTGGATTCAGGTGAGCGATTCAGGGCTATCATGGCCCTTTTGTTACTCTAAGAAGCAAATGTGGTAGACATTTGTTAGAATTGCCTCTGTGAGGCAATTTTAACAAATATCTGTAACATTAAATTTTGTTTCTTGGAGTATTAGATTACAAGAACCTTTCATGACTGTAGATTTGGTATGGGCGTTTCAAACCCGAGGGAAGTCTACGCTGATCAGAACTGAGGCTAAGCCTTGAGCTTAGGATTCATTTCATTAAAATTGACGTTATAACGGGTTTTGTCATTATAACCAATGTCAGTATAAGGAGGGTTGACAGTACCAACATTAGATATACACCACAACCTCATTATAAAGCTGTTCTTATAACATAGTTTTGGATATAACACAGTTTCAAGATGGATCCCCAAAATGAATGCATTATATAGCTAAATAATCATTTTTCTAAATAATCTATACATTTTTGATCACAAAAACATATAGGTTATATAGAAAAATGACCTATACATTTTTCTTTGGATATAACACAGTTGTTTAACTAACACTGTTCCTGCTTTGGGCCCCAATAATAGTGTTATAAAGAGGTTGTGGTGTAATGACAAAACTCACTTTAATGACATTTTCTATGGAATGGATCCTTACCTCAACATGGGAAGGACTAATGGATAAATATAGGACAAAATGTCCCATGCCATCTTTTACCAGGTGGACAAAACGTCCCGTGTCATTATTTCAGGGTGGACAAAATGTCCCACATCATTTTTTCAGGGTGGACAAAACATCCCACAATATTTTGACAGGGTGGACAAAATGTCCCATGCTATTTCGACAGGGTGGACAAAAAGTCCCATATTCTTATAAAAATAATAATAATAAGTCTTTATTTCAAGAGGGTAACACAATTAGAACAATAACTAATCTCCCTTGTGGCCCTCGTATTTACAAATTTTACAAAGGACAAAGTACTGCATTTACCGCATGTATTTGGACAGACAGGCCTGCGCAAACAGCGAAGTCACAGATGAGACGCCGCAGAATGCTCTTGAGGTGGAGTTAAGGAAGAGGAAGGGATTTGGAAGGGTATGCGACAAGATACTCCCATGAACACTACAAAAAGGAATGTGGAAATATAGTTACATGATTTTATTTACAAAACATGAATATTCAAACACAATCATTAATGAGCACATTTTTTATATAAAAAAAATTATGATGATAGCACATATAAGAAAATGTGTACAACATAACCTACTCTGTTTGCATTTGAAACAATAAAATAATTGTATCTGAAACACCTTTTCTAATATCATTTCAATAAACAACAATTAGTTATTCATTTGATAGATTGGGCAATTCCCTTTTATTTAGGATAATGATTCCCATTTAGAGAATTTAACTCTACCTTTCTAATTGAATATGGGACATTTTGTCCACCCTGTCAAAATCGTGTAGGACGTTTTGTCCACCCTGAAAAAATGATGTGGGATGTTTTGTCCACCTGGTCAAAAATGGCATGGGGCGTTTTGTCCATGGGATGTTTTGTCCGGCTCCCCTAATGAAGCTCCCCTAATGAATTAGAGAATTTAACTCTGCCTTCTAATTGAATATGGGACGTTTTGTCCACCCTGTCAAAATAATGTGGGACGTTTTGTCCACCTGGTCAAAAATGGCATGGGACGTTTTGTCCATTGGACATTTTGTCTGGCTCCCCTAATGAATTAGAGAATTTAACTCTACCTTCTAATTGAATATGTCCACCCTGTCAAAATAATGTGGGACGTTTTGTCCACCTGGTCAAAAATAGCATGGGATGTTTTGTCCATGGGACATTTTGTCTGGCTCCCCTAATGAAGATATTCAATAATATAATATTCCATACTGAAAAACTAACAAACGAAACAAATATTGTGGATATTTGTCAGAATGGCCTCTTTGATCATTCAAATGTCATCTGCTTATGTCGTCTGCTGATTCTTTTTTGCAAACTTTTTTAAAAAAAAATTGCATACAGGCAAACAGTGTGGACCCAGATCAGACTGCTCCTGGAGCAGTCTGATCCTCTAGGAGCAGTCTGATTTGAGTCCACACTGTTTACAATCAAAGCGCCAAAGGCACTGAAATGACAGATTCTTTGAGAAAATCAAAACACTGTGAAACCGTACAGACAACCTTTCTAAAAAGATCTCAAAATTTCAAAATGTAGTTCTGCAAATTCCATTGTATGATATGTTTGCAGATGTCTATACACCGTGAGGTATTATGAAACGCCATTCGATGTTTCAAATTTTGGAAAGAAACTATTTACGTTTTCAAAACTAAACATTAAAATTCAAGTTTTAACAATGCTACTGTCAATAAGTAACATTTTTGTCTGGTCGGTTGTGGATACCTCCTCCAAAAAGATACTCTATGGGAAAGAGATCGGAGGAGAAAGGCTGGTCAGTCCAGTACATGAATTCCATTGGCTTGAAGACATTTTTGAGTAAGAACAGCACTATAAACCCACGCGTAATCCTGCTGGATAAGATATCCCGGATTCTGAGCGTAAACAAATAAATGGAACCACATGAGGCCGACACACTTGATTGATGTAACGTCTTGCTGTTCAGTTAACGTCTCAGCCATGATCTTGAATGTTCTTAATGTTGCTAGCTACATGTAATAGCTCGACATACCATTTCGCTTATTCCATCCGATATGTCATGCTCTATTACGCACGCGTCGCCTTGGCATACCTTGCACCTATATGTCGAGACATCCCGAAACGACAATCGGCGTGATTCGCGCTGAAGTGTGATGTGTCACTGAAACGCATATCATGCGAGTCGCTTAGACGCCAATATACATGTACGTATTTCATGCACCAGCGTAAGTGTTCCGTACTGTGTCTACGTCTTAATTTTGGTCACGACAGGGATGTCTAGCTCTCAAAAGTGCATCACATAAGAGCGACGAACAGTGTCAGTGCTTATTAGTCGGTAGTGTGTGTGTGAACTCGGGTTTAACGTCGCTTTCAACAATTTTTCAGTCATATCACGACGGTGTCTGGTTGTGACAGGGAGCTCAATGCTCACTTTATAGTGCTGCCTCACTGAAGTATCATGTCCCAGACACATTACATGATACCAAACCCAGTCACATTATCCTGACACTGGGTCGACCAATCCTAGCTCTACCCCGTAAATCTGAGTGCCAAGCGAGGAGCAGCTAGTACCATTTTTAACGACTTTGGTATGTCGCGGCCCGGGATCGAACCCGTGACCTCCCTTTCCCCGGAGCGGACACTCTACCAACTGAGCTATCGGGGCCGGTTATTATTAGTCGGTAGTTGAAACCCTTTGTTCATCTACAGGTACAGAGTAGCAGATGCCGGCGGAAATCTGCTTCGCATATGCGTCTGTCGGATGAATCGATCTTGACGTACTGACGTCGGTCTTCCGCTACGTCGACGTCCACTAGCGTCTTCTGTTGATAGTAAGATATCGCTCCAACAGACAAAAAGGTCACACACATGTGGCACCCAAAATCAGAGTCAACGCCATCCGCTTTCCTACCAGCTTCTAACTGTCCATTAGAAGCCTCCGTGGTGTAGTGGTTATGCTACTCGCCTTGTAAACCAGGGGTCGCAGGATCGATCCCGGACTTCTCCAGACTTTCGGATGAGTCTTTAAACCGAGGTATCATCTCCGTATGACCTTAGCTGTTGGTGGGATGTAAAACTCAAACACTCACTCACTCTAACTGTCCAGGGTTTAATGAAAAATGTTGCAATACGTTCTCACTTGATGCTTTTTGAGAACAAAATACATTTTCTTCTTTTTTAGGCACAACCTTACATCACACATCAATCGTTTGATCCTGAACATGTGGTTTCTATCAGTGCTGGTGTGAAGGTGGTACACAGGATCGTTGGCCTCCGCCCATCGGGGCTTAAAGAAATAGATGGGCTGCATGATGCTTCCAGGCAGAGCCGAAACCGACCCGCACACGAGTACTGGTAATCTGCTTGGAGGATCTAAGCCTGCCCAGGCAAAGCGGTGCGAGTCGGACCGTCCATGCATATAAACCCTATTGGTTTCATTGGGCGGCAGGGCTTGAGATGTCATTTCATCTCAGTGTCGGGTAAAAATCCCACAAAATTGGAAGCAACGTATACAAAATGACCTATACAGTGTTGACGGAGACATTAAACCTCAAATCAAACAAAACAAAACACAGGATCGTAGCCGGACTGGTAAACATACGTCACGGTTGATTGATTTAACTTTTTTAGCTTAAGGGCATGGTGCCTAAGCGTCTTGTAATCATGCAATCGTTTGGTTTCAGAATCAAAGCACCGAAAGTGTTGGTGGGATGTAGGTTGGGGTAAAAGTCCTGGGCTGAGATTTAAACTGTTTAATTTAACTCTGAAATTCCAAACAAATAGTGAAGATTTTGATAAGAAGCGCGTTCTGCAGCGTCTGATCTTGGTCTACACTGTTTGCCAAGCTCACCCTATGATTCCTGGATGACCCTCTTCAATCTTATGGAATACCCTGATTTCACTGCGGCTATTTTCTGCAAAAAAAAAAAGGTTATACTGAGAAGTCAGTGATAGTCGCGTAGACCTTAGCTCTGAATCGCTTTTCTTATTAGTAACTTTGGGTCAAATGCCAAACAATCAACCCAAACATAGACAGGTCGTGTGTCAGTCTTGGGTACATGTAAGTGTTATCTGTAAAATCTGCACTTGAATAAAATGTTCGATCTGGCAAACAATGAGGACTAAGATCAAACGCCACAGAACACGCTGCTGATCTTGTTCTACATTTTTTTGGCATCAGTTACTAACATCTTAAGTTAAAACGGATTAGTCCAAATCCTCGTTCATGACCAGCCTGCATTTTGAGACAATCGGCATGAGTGTTGTCAGTGCTTTGATTTATTCACTGTCTTGAGTTTCTGGAGTGTACTCTTCCATCACTGAAGTTGGGCTCGTCCATTCTGCTAAATATGGCACCTAGAATTATATCACAGGGCCTACACTGTTTGCATAGGTATCTGTACCATATTCCAGGTTTGAAAGGGACAGCCTTCCAAAAGTCTGATATACACCTGGTTATAACTGACCTAGACTTGACCTCGAATGTCGGAAAACCCATTAATATTCTGGTCTGCAGTTGTCTTTAAGGATTAAATATTGACAGCACTGTTAGAAAACAGTGTAAAACCTGAGCAGACGCCGCATTGATCTGGGTATACAGTCTCGCATGATGCAGCTGATTCATATGAAATGCCGAATCTATTCTCTGAAAGGGAAGATAAAATCGTCAAGTCGTCTACTTCAAAAGTTTGTATTGCGATTATAGGATGTACAATTTTGATAACTGCGCCAAACCAGACTACATTTTGTGCGGACTCATATTTCTTTGGCGGTCAAAGCTGGAAGAAAGTCGTAAGAAAGCCGGAACTACTTTACAACATGCAGGATAGCTAGAAATGACACAGTGAATCTGTCATTAAAAATGACTTGTAAGTAACAAGCAAATGACAAAACAGATAACAATTGTCGTGATTGGCACCTTAAAATGTATCTGTATACTATAAATCTGTGTTATAATTTCAGCTGTAGCGTGGCATCCCATCAATGAGACACTCTTCTGTTCTGGAGGTTCAGATGGTTCCATCATGTTCTGGCAGGCTGGGTAAGTGACAGTTACTTCCCTTGATAAAATTTCAAAATAATAAAAAAAAAATGTGCCTAGCATCTTGGAAGCCAGCTGATCAGAATTTATATTGTTATTTTATTCTGCTTCTGAATCCATGTTTAAAATTGAAAATCTCGGCCCCCACCCATTGGTGCCTGAAGAAATAAATGGACTGCATGATGCTTCCGCCCAGAGCTGAAACCGACGGCACATAAGTACTGGTAAACCCCTTAGAGGATCTAAGTCTGCCCAGGCAAAGCTCTGCGAGTCGGACCGACCATGCTTATAAACCCTATTGGTTTCATTGGGCGACAGGGCTTGAGATGTCATTTCATCTCAATGTCGGGTAAAAGACCCACAAAATTGAAAGCAACGTCTCCAGAATAACCTATACAGTGTTGATGGGAATGTTAAACCTCAAATCAAACAAGCAAACAAAAATTGAAAATCATGCAGCAGAAATGACTGAAAACTGTGGAGGAGTGTACTTTAAAAATCCTAAAAGTTCGGACACCTTGAGAACTTGCTGTAATTCTCCAAAACTTTGTTTCATGATCCAGCAAGAAGTCCAAAAGGTGCATTCAGTGTCTTTCTGAATGGGAGCTTCTCCTTAGGGAAAGCATTTGCTTAACTGAAGGAGTAGCCCCATATAAAATAACACTGCGCTATGAAAATCGGGTCAAAATAAATGTACCCAAAATACTTCTTTTTGACCTCTGGTGACCCCAAGACATGCCTCCTGGGCATTGACTTTGCGCCATTGTATTCTAGTTATACCCCCACAAACAGGGCTCGAGAAAATATCGGTTTTCCGGTTCTGGACCGAATTTGCCCTCCATAAACCGATTTTCACTTCAGAAGAAGGTTAAAAATCGGTCCATAATTCTATAACATTTTTAAAAAATCGGTTCGAAAATTTCGCTAAATCAAATATGTTGACCGTTTGCCACTGGTAATCCAAGCATGTATATAAAAAACGCATACAATACAAGGTGTTAGACCGGTTCATTATCTAACTAGGTGAAAATTGGACAAGTCCACGTCGGGTTCTTTGATCTTATCGCAGCGAAATTTGACCCGGGTGTCAAAATTATTAAACCGTGAACACTGGCCTCAGGCGTTATCGGCAAGCCGACAAGGTGAGAAAATAAGGTCAATCAATGCAGGGCATACGCTAGTTTGTTTACACAAGTCATTAATTTATGGCTTACTACAGAAACGGTATTTGAATATAAAATTGTGTGTGAGTTGTTTGTTTTTTTGTTTTTTTTTATTCACAGGGCGCAATTTTCAATACACACCTGTCATGTCTGAACATTGCCTTCGAGGGAAAATGCCTTATTTCACCCATGTTTTTATTTAAGAAATACGCTCCATTGAAACCAATAACAAACCACGTGTGTGAATGAATTAAAATGAAACCGCATGACGGGATTTTCCGATCACGTGGCTTCAATATCGGTCGTCATTTGTAGACAAAGCTATTTGTTTCAGGCTTGTGTAATCGTGAAATATGTATTTATATTCTTTAGAACTCGGTTCGGCCATGTAAGATTTTCAATGACTCTCGTTCGGTCATGTTTTGGTTCGAGATTAAAGAAATGTTTTTTCGATTTTTTAACCCGTTCAAAGCGATTGTTTTTAGAAATACGCCCTATTAAAATTTGTGACATAAAACATGCGTGTGTGTTACATCCTTGGCTGCATTAATGTGTATTGTGTAAACGGAAACCGTATGACGTCATTTTCCGACCACGTGGCTGCAAAATCGGTCGCAATTTTTAAACAAACCAATTTGGGCAAAATAAAATGCGTGAAATAAGAGAAATATTTTAAAGGTTTATATTATAGTGACCATCGAACTGGTCTTTGACTGCCCCACGTCGGTGGTTTCCCTTTAGCGGTCTTCAGGTTGTGAGTGACCCGGATATTGGGAAAATGAAAGTAGGTGAAATGTGGCGTAGAAAATGAAAGTAGATGAAATCGGAACGATGTGAGCAATAATTGCTGTTAATAATCGAGATACTGGTGCTCATATCCGTTGATAAGTGTAAGAGCAACATTTGTATGTCATTCGTTACGCTAATAACACATTTTGAAATTGCAAATCGCCAAGGACGTTTACGGAAATTACCAAAACCAATCGGCAATTTCCGGATTTTTGGCGAAATCTGGCTGGACCGATTTGGATTCTTCAGTTTCTCGAGCCCTGCCCACAAATGAAATTTGGGGGGGTATATAGGAGTGAGCTTGTCGGTCTTCGGTCGGTCGGTCTGTTGACTTGGTTTCCAGACGATAATTCAAAAAGGGCTTCACCGATTTTTATAATTTTTGGTACACTGATGTAACATCATAAAATACAGGTCAAGTTTGATTTCCACTACAATTTGTCAATTTTTCGACATAGTTATGGCCCCTTTCAAGTGAAAGAATTGCAAAATGCCGCTGATGTACTATCAAGGCAGTTTTTGTGGGGGTATTCATCACCTTTAGTGATAGCTCTAGTTTTCTTTACTTTCGATTTGATATGCAACATGACTATGTTTCTACAAAGTAGATTTTTGACCCCTTGGGCAGGGGTCAGGCCCCTACCCTAGTGGGGAGTCACTACAACATTCTGAATACCAGTCCTCTTCCAAAGGGCCTGTGACAGTTTCAAGATTCTAACTATAAAAAAAAACCTAGGAGGAGTTATGTGATAATCAAAAGAAAAAAAAAGCCTGAAATCCTACGTTTTGACCTCTGTTGACCCTTAGAATAGCCCCCAGGGCAAAATACACCACAACCTCTTTATAGCACTATGGATGGGGTTCTGGACCGAATTTGCCCTCCATAAACCGATTTTCACTTCAGAAGAAGGTTAAAAAATCGGTCCATAATTCTATAACATTTTTAAAAAATCGGTTCGAAAATTTCGCTAAATCAAATATGTTGACCGTTTGCCACTGGTAATCCAAGCATGTATATAAAAAACGCATACAATACAAGGTGTTAGACCGGTTCATTATCTAACTAGGTGAAAATTGGACAAGTCCACGTCGGGTTCTTTGATCTTATCGCAGCGAAATTTGACCCGGGTGTCAAAATTATTAAACCGTGAACACTGGCCTCAGGCGTTATCGGCAAGCCGACAAGGTGAGAAAATAAGGTCAATCAATGCAGGGCATACGCTAGTTTGTTTACACAAGTCATTAATTTATGGCTTACTACAGAAACGGTATTTGAATATAAAATTGTGTGTGAGTTGTTTGTTTTTTTGTTTTTTTTTATTCACAGGGCGCAATTTTCAATACACACCTGTCATGTCTGAACATTGCCTTCGAGGGAAAATGCCTTATTTCACCCATGTTTTTATTTAAGAAATACGCTCCATTGAAACCAATAACAAACCACGTGTGTGAATGAATTAAAATGAAACCGCATGACGGGATTTTCCGATCACGTGGCTTCAATATCGGTCGTCATTTGTAGACAAAGCTATTTGTTTCAGGCTTGTGTAATCGTGAAATATGTATTTATATTCTTTAGAACTCGGTTCGGCCATGTAAGATTTTCAATGACTCTCGTTCGGTCATGTTTTGGTTCGAGATTAAAGAAATGTTTTTTCGATTTTTTAACCCGTTCAAAGCGATTGTTTTTAGAAATACGCCCTATTAAAATTTGTGACATAAAACATGCGTGTGTGTTACATCCTTGGCTGCATTAATGTGTATTGTGTAAACGGAAACCGTATGACGTCATTTTCCGACCACGTGGCTGCAAAATCGGTCGCAATTTTTAAACAAACCAATTTGGGCAAAATAAAATGCGTGAAATAAGAGAAATATTTTAAAGGTTTATATTATAGTGACCATCGAACTGGTCTTTGACTGCCCCACGTCGGTGGTTTCCCTTTAGCGGTCTTCAGGTTGTGAGTGACCCGGATATTGGGAAAATGAAAGTAGGTGAAATGTGGCGTAGAAAATGAAAGTAGATGAAATCGGAACGATGTGAGCAATAATTGCTGTTAATAATCGAGATACTGGTGCTCATATCCGTTGATAAGTGTAAGAGCAACATTTGTATGTCATTCGTTACGCTAATAACACATTTTGAAATTGCAAATCGCCAAGGACGTTTACGGAAATTACCAAAACCAATCGGCAATTTCCGGATTTTTGGCGAAATCTGGCTGGACCGATTTGGATTCTTCAGTTTCTCGAGCCCTGCCCACAAATGAAATTTGGGGGGGTATATAGGAGTGAGCTTGTCGGTCTTCGGTCGGTCGGTCTGTTGACTTGGTTTCCAGACGATAATTCAAAAAGGGCTTCACCGATTTTTATAATTTTTGGTACACTGATGTAACATCATAAAATACAGGTCAAGTTTGATTTCCACTACAATTTGTCAATTTTTCGACATAGTTATGGCCCCTTTCAAGTGAAAGAATTGCAAAATGCCGCTGATGTACTATCAAGGCAGTTTTTGTGGGGGTATTCATCACCTTTAGTGATAGCTCTAGTTTTCTTTACTTTCGATTTGATATGCAACATGACTATGTTTCTACAAAGTAGATTTTTGACCCCTTGGGCAGGGGTCAGGCCCCTACCCTAGTGGGGAGTCACTACAACATTCTGAATACCAGTCCTCTTCCAAAGGGCCAATATCTGTGACAGTTTCAAGATTCTAACTATAAAAAAAAACCTAGGAGGAGTTATGTGATAATCAAAAGAAAAAAAAAGCCTGAAATCCTACGTTTTGACCTCTGTTGACCCTTAGAATAGCCCCCAGGGCAAAATACACCACAACCTCTTTATAGCACTATGGATGGGGTCCAAAGCAGAAACCGTGTTAGTTAAACAACCGTGTTATATCCAAACAAAAATGTATAGATTATATAGAAAAATGACCATTTATGGTCATTTTTCTATATAATCTATACATTTTTGGGATCCATCTTAAAACCGTGTTATATCCATAACCGTGTTATAACAAACCGTGTTATAACGAGGTTGTGGTGTATTTACACCACTATATTTGGCTCTTCATTACCTTTGATTTGATATGCAACATGACTGTGTGAAAGAAAGAATTTTGACCCCTGTGGCTTACCCCCCTGGCCTTGGCCCAGGGGGTCACATCAGAATTCCAAATACATTCCTACAGCTATTAACTGTGACAGTTTCAAGACTCTAGCTCAAAAAGCCGAGGAGGAGTTGTGTGACAATTGAAGAAAGGACCCCAAATTCTACTTTTAGACCTCTGGTGACCCCCAGACATGCCCCTGGAGCAAAATTTTTACACCACTGTATTCTACTCATTACCTTCAATTTGATATGCAACATGAGTATGTTTGAACAAAATGAATTTTGATCCCTCTGGCAGTGTTGGGCCCCAACCCCTGTCATTGGGATCACATCAAAATTCTGAATATGTTCCTGTAGTCCTCAGCCATAGGGCTTTTGCCTGTGAAAGTTTCAAGATTCCAGATTAAATGGGTCTAGGAGCAATGGTGGGACATTACAGACAGAATGGACAAACATCCAGACTGACGGAGGGGGGTAATGCATGATCCCCGCCGGCCCCTGCCCATCAGGGCTTGAAGAAATAGCTGGGCTGCATGATGCTTCCATGCGGAGCTGAAACCGACCGTTCACAAGTACTGGTAAACTGCTTAGAGGATCTAAGCCTGCCCAGGTAAAGCAGTCCAAGTCAGACCCTTATTTAACCTTATTTGTTTCATAGGGCGACCGGGCTTGATGTCATTTCATCTCAATGTCGGGTAAAAGTCCCACAAAATTGGAAGCAACGACTCCCAAAGTGGCCTATACAGCGTTGAAGGGGACTTTAAATCTCGAATCAAACAAACAAAACATGATCCCCTCCTGGGCCGTTAAACTGCAATACAAACAAACAAAACATGATCCCTGCTTTTTCTTTGAAAAGCGGGGGATAATTAAGGCACTTTAGCTTGTACAAGTACCCTTTACTTGCAGGTGCATCTGTTGACATTAAGTTATGGAAGACCAGTATGATTTATCTCCCTTGTATTTTTGTAGGACTGAGAAGGAGTTGGGATCAATGGAAGAAGCCCATGATACCATTATCTGGGACCTGGCCTGGCACCCTCTGGGACATATCCTGTCATCAACATCAAATGACCATTCTACGTAAGTAAACAATATATCATGCATTACGATAACACACCCATGCAACATAGTGCATTTTTTCACATTCCAAAATGGCTACTTTTCTGATGAAAATTCATGATGTTTTTCTTATTTCTACTGCAAACATAGGGTTTGGGTGCTTGTTAGAACCCCCTCATTGAGGCAGTTCTAAAGAGTACCCACAAATTATGTCTTAGAGCAGAAATAAGAAAAATAATGTACACCCCTGTAACACGTTCTTGCAATATAAAATGGGGTTTACTGGGTGTTCATTTTAAGGATTTGTTCACGTGATAAAAAATATTTTAAGGTGTATGAATACACATTGATAGTCTTTGTCTCCCAGTCCCATTGCTCCAGGTAAGGATGTATTAGATGGATAATTTTAGGCTAATTTTCTAATTTCTTCACTAAAACATGTGGGTCTTTAGGCTAATTTTCTCATTTCTCCACTAAAACATGTGGGTCTTTAGAACTTCAAGAAATGTTTCTCGTTTAAGTTGAAAGAATTTTTTCAAGAGAGAGAACTCAGTGTCTTATCTATACTTTGAGGGAAATTTAGCAAAAAGCATTAAGGCTTCTAATTACAATATTTACATTCTCTGTGTATTTAAAGCTATTATCAGATTATTATGTTTGTTTGTTGTTTTTTTTTACGGCCCTTTCAAGATTATTAGCTTGGCTGTTTTCGAAGAAAACGACGAGGTATTGTCATAGATAGCTCTGGTGTCGTCGTCGTGCAAAAACTTGGACATTTTGTCTGCGTCGTCATCGTGCAAAAACTTGGACATTTTGTAATATCTCTGTCATTACTGTCATTACTGAACGTATTTACTTGAAACTCGGACTAGTTGTTCATTATGAAAAGGGGCTGCAGCCAAGCTTTGGCACCCGCATGCAGTGCTCTTGTTTTACTTTTATTGAGCCGATTGTTAATCAGAGGTGGGCAAAAACTGGGGTACCCAAGAAAAACCACTTGACCTTTAATTGCAGAACTTGGCGTTTCACATGTTGCCCGAGGCACGAACCACAGTGGTGAGAGACCTAATGATTAAGTGTAAGCACTTGGAACATAATGTAGTGCATAATTCAGTTTATACATGAGTTTCGCAAGATCAAATGATTATTAGATGACATCACAATTAACCATGATCTTTAACATTGATAACACTGTTTTGCTGTTAACCCTTGAGACGCTGAGAAAAACTACATCTGAAAATGTCGTCTGCTTGTGTTGTCTGCTGAATCTTTTTGCAAACTTTTTAAAAATATTTTTGCATACAGGCGAACCGAGAGGACCCAGATCAGACTGCTCCTAGAATCAGATCAGAATCAGGGTCTACACTGTTTGCCATTGAACCAGATCAGACTGCTCCTGAAGGAACAGTCTGATCAGGGTCTACACTGTTTGTCATTGATCCAGATCAGACTGGTCCTGAATGAGCATTTTGATCAGGGTCTACACTGCTTACCATTGACCCAGATCAGCATCTTCACTGTTTTCCATTTTGTCTGCATCTTTTTGACTCCTTGCAGGATTGTGAAACAAATTTGTTACTATTTTAGGAGAATTACAGCAAGTCCTAAAGGCGTCTGAATGGTTAGGATTTTAATGGTAATTTATTTTCAATCAATCAGTTAAATTTCTGTTACAGAAAATTCTGGACTCGTAACAGACCCGGTGATACTTTGAGAGATAAATACAATTTGAATACACTTCCTGTTGGTCCTGACGGTGAAATTATAGATGGTAAGTTTTTAATCCCCTGCCGCGAAGCGGAGCAGGGATTATAGGAATGGCCTTCGTCTGTCCATCTGTCTGTCCATCCGTCTGTCTGTCCGTAACACTTTCTTGTTATGTTTATTTTTCACTGCATTCTGCGTCATGATTGATCCCCACCATGCTGAATATTTCAATTTATCAGTTACCCCCTATATATATTGCATTGCAACGCATTGACCTGATAAAGATATGCTATCTCAGGAGAAAGGAGCTTTATCACGTCAACATGACATTGTAATTTTATAAATGAACAGGACTACTGGCAAAATGACAAAAATGTTATTGTTAATGGGAAAATGGAAAAAAAAAAATACTTTAAAAATATCATAGGAAAAATATGGTCAGCTGATACTGAATATATAGACCACCAGAATGTTGGGACGCACTGAGGACCAGCAATAACTGATCATAAATTGCTAATTAAAGAGTGTACTAAGGAATAAACTGATAAATAGAACACCAGATTCGTATCATTTGATATTAAGTTTATCAGGATCGGCTTTGAGATCGCATGGCATGCCACCTCAGACCACCAATAACTGATCATAAATTGCTAATTTAAGAGTGTACAAAGGAATAAACTGATAAATAGAACACCAGATTCGTATCATTTGATATTAAGTTTATCAGGCTCGGCTTCGAGATCGCATGGCATGCCATGCTCGGCTTCGAGATCCCATGTAGAATCGCTTGGCAAGCCTCGCGATTCTACAAGCGTTCTCGAAGCCTTGCCTGATAAACTTGATATCAGAAGACACTCACCAGGTATTCTCTATATTCTACACTCCTTCTGTACTTTCAGCTATTTGTTTTGCATGATTTTATCATGGATTCAGAAGCAGAATGGAAACCAATATAGATCCTGATCAGCTGGTTCCCTATCTTGATCTTTACTGTTTTCGAAAAAGGATACATCTGGACATCTGGGATAAGCATGATGAGGGTTAACCCAGTTTGTACTGGAAACCCCAAAACGGGTAGTTGGCAAACACTGCAGGCCCAGATAAGACGCCGCACAACGCGGCGTCTGATCAGGGCCTTCGATGTTTGCAAAAAGTTAAGTCATTATGAAGAAAACACAACCTGACACCCCTAAATTTTGAAATGGACTCCTGTTGTTTGTAAGAAGGAAGATTCCATTTGGTACCAAAAGGGTTAATATTATGCAATTATCGACAGTTGTGACTTTGGGCATAATATGATTTTAGTCGGATGAAATACCATCATTAAACAAGGTTTGTTGACATCACATCATGTCCATTAAGCTGGGCCCAGCGACTCAGTCATGTGCTGATCCACTTCAGGCATCCATCCATTTATTTGTTTGTTCAAGTCATGCATTTGTTCTGCTAGACATCAGTATTTGTGTTAACCTGAACTCTAGCATTCAGGTCTGTTTCTCAAGAACTGTAAGTCAGAACTTGCCCCAACAGGCACTACACATTCTTCAGCGGAGTTCTTGTTAATTTATTCCTTCACCATGTATGAAAATCTGTGTGGACCTTCGAGTGTCATTGATCTAAAGTAAAATATGTTATCATTGGTCACTAATTTTGCAAATCTCCCTTAACTTCAGTTGTGAAATTGTAACTTGTCAGATTCTATATTTTAGATGAATGGCTACACCTTCAAGGGAGGCAACTCTTTCAAATACACTCTTAAAGTGACGAATTTGCTCCTGAGGAGCAAAGTCTTTCCTTTAAGGGGAATGGGAACACCAGGCAGATTTTTCTGCCATTTTTCAATGGGAGATAACTCTCGGGACTTCCTGTCTGCTTTTCTATAAGCCTTGTCCCACTGAAAAAAGGGGTCTGCTCTTAAAGGAAAGAATTTGCTCCTCAGGAGCAATTTTTTTCCTTTTAGAGTTGACCCCAATTTACATGGGAGACAAAAATACTTTTGAAAGAGTTGCCTCTCATCAAGGTGTTCCCATTCCCCTTAAGGACAGACCCCTTATTCAATGTGGTTTAGTCTATAGGGAAGTGATGCCCCCCCCCCCCCCCTCGGGGCTTGAAGAAATATATGGGCTGCATGATGCTTCCACGCAGAGCTGAAACAGACCTTCAAACAAGTACTGGTAAACCACTTAGAGGATCTAAGCCTGCCCAGGCAAAGCAGTGCTAGTCGGCCCGTCCATGCTTATAAACCCCATTGGTTTCATTGGGTGGCAGGGCTTGAGATGTCATTTCATCTCAATGTCGGGTAAAAGCCCCACAAAATTGAAAGCAACGTCTCCAAAATGACCTTTACTGTGTTGAGGGGGATGTTAAACCTCAAATTTAACAAACAAACAAAATAGGGAAGTGAAGGAGAGGTCCCAAATGTTGTCTTCCTTGTAAAAGATAGCTGAAAATATACCCGGTGTATCCATTTCCCTCAAGAGGAATGGATACTCCCTTCAGGGGAGGCAACTCCTTCAAAAGTATTTTTGCCATCCATGTCAGAAGGGGTCAACTCTTAAAGGAAAGAATTTGCTCCTAAGGAGTTAATTCTTTCCTTTAAGAGTAGACTCCTTTTTTGGACGAGTTTTTCAAGGAAAAATTCCGTCCTTTAGGATAGCGATGTCCGTGCGGGAGGGCGGCCGGCCGGGCATCTGCATCCCGTTTTACCGTTTGGTTAACCCTGAAAAACCCGTCCATAATGCTATTTTGCGTTTTTCTTGTTCTTGGGATAGAGTTTATAGAAATGTGAACAAGAAGTCCCAAAAATTGTCTCCCTTTGAAGAATGGCGGAAAAAATATGCCAGGTGTATCCATTTCCCTTAAACCATTTTGAACGGGGGACCCAAAAATGAGACACTAGTAAATACTGAAGACCCTGTTCATACGCTGTGTTCTGTGGTATCTGATCAGGGCCTTTTTGTTTGCAAAAAGTTCAGCCATTCGCTTGATAAATTTCTGAAAATAAGTCCACTTGACACCCCTAAATTTCAGAATTATTTGTACTCCAGCTATTATATTCTAATCAATTTCGTTTTAAATGAAGGATAATTTTCCTTATTTCCCCATATAAACCGTTATTGTGGGTATTCATTTGAACCACCTTGGCGAGGCAGTTCAACTGAATTCCCACAACATATTTTTTTTATGGAGAATTGACAAAAATTATCGTTTAATTATCACCAAATACCCATCTTATCTGTTACTATGTTTAACCCTTAAAGACACAGAGAAAAAACTACATCTGAAAATGTCGTCTGCTTGTGTCCTCTGCTGATTTTGTTTTTGCAAACTTTTTATAAATAATTTTGCACACAGGCAAACAGTGTGGGCCCAGATCAGACTGCTCCTACAGGAGCAGTCTGATCTGGGCACCACACTGTTTGCAAAAATTACTTTTAAGGTAACTGGCAGACGGCAAAGCAGATGACTATTGTCATGATTGGCATTTTATGGGTTAATGTGTATTTCAGAGGATCAGCTAGTGGCCAGTTCTTCTACAAGTTTATTACCAGGAATGGGTCTGGAACATGGACTGCCGCCAGTGGAAGAGGAAGTACCCAAGTGTAAGTCCTGTGACCAGGGCAATGTTCTCTGTGTCAAAAGTTATTGGCCATCACTATTTGAGGACAGGCCTCCATGGTCTATTGGTTAAGAGCAATGGCTCGTAAACATCAGATCTCGCACTGTTGTGGGTTCAAGCCCCGAGTTCTGCAGTGGAAAGTCAGATGGGTTTTATGCCCCCAACTTCGAAGAAGTTGATGGGGCATATTGGTTCTGTATTGTCTGTCTGTCTTTCTGTCCGTTACGCTTTCACCCTGTAGGAAACTCAAGAATGGTTTGAGCTAGGATCTCGAAATTTCATATATGGAATGTGCATGAAAAATAAGCGGACACATATTTTTTTTTTTTTCGCCGAACTTGTCTTTGCAGTGTTACACCCCTTTTCGGTTTTATGCATTGTGGCAATGGGGAAACCTTGTGAGCAAGATATCTGGAGAACCACTTGAGCTAGGCTTATGATATTTAGTAAACAGTTTGGGTCTAAGATGTAGATGACCTGATTAACTTTTGACCAAATTCCGATAATAAATTTAACGTAGTAACGCCCCTTTTCGGACTTACGCCTTGCGTCTATGGGAAAACCTTGTGAACAAAATATCTGAAGTGCTTGAGCTAGGCTCATGATATTTAGTAGAGAGTTTGGGTCTAATGTGTAGATGACCTGATTAACTTTGTTGAAATTCCGAAAATATTTAATGGAGTAACGCCCCTTTTCGGACTTATGCATTGTGGCAATGGGGAAACCTTGTGAGCAAAATATCTTTTTAATTATGTGTCTATTAGTGGCAAGCATATGGTTGGGGACATAGTGTTTCACAAACTCATTTTCTAGTTCTTAAGGTACTCTGTTTTTGTCTACTTGTGATTTACAACTGGCTCAATATAAGTGAAAAATCTTCAACAGGGCTGGAAAAAAATCACTCTTTGAGTCACACCATGAGAGCACCAGTTTTGGAGCCTAAGCCTATCAGGGTTTGGAGAAATAGATAAGGTGGCTGGGTGCTTCCAGGCAGAGCTGATACTGACTGAACATGATCCAAGTACTGGTATACCATTTGGAAGGTTTAAGCCTGCCCAGGCAAAGTGGTGTGAGTCTGACCCTCTCGTTGCACCTCTACTTGTCTTGCAGTCCACAGCATCTCAAAATGGCTTGGAATTACAATTTCCCCTATATATATTTTTCTGGGCAAGTGAAATAATAAAAAAAAACACTTGCCATGCCTATATTCAAACTTATCCCAGATAATTGGGTTGTGGTTTTGTCAGGCCCTGTATGAAAATGTCAGTAATGCCATCACGAAAACATGCCTATATAAATTTGACCCCTTTAAAGCCCACTTTTATATAGTAAAACTGGGGTTTACAGAGGTATACATTATTTTCTCATTTCTGCCTAAAACATAGATTGTGTGTACTCCTTAGGAATGTCTCAAGTATCCACAATCTTTGTTTTGAGCAATAATAAGAAAATTATTCGAAACTTTTCAGCTGAAAATTTTCATTTTTCGGTGGTAAAATTTACAATGTATTTATATAGGCGTGTTTTCATAATGTAATTCTGTATATTTACATTCCAATGTAAAGTCTAATGTAAAACTATAGAAAGCAATGTAGTTCATACTTCCATGAACACATCGAATTACATGATTTTCAGTGATGCCAAGTGACATCAGTCTAAAACATGGTTCTCTATGGGCATTGGTGACGGCAACCCTGTTCCGCTCTTTGTAGAAAAAACAGCTTGTAAATGTTTTTCAGCTTTTAAAAGTTTTCCCTATAAGCATTTTTGTTTTGCCCAGTGATGAGGGGCAAAGAATGTAAATATAAAAAAAAATAATCTTAATTTTTCTGCTTTTCATGAAATTATGAACCACAGTGGGTCGCTAGCAAAGTTTACATGAACCCGGAATGAACCCCTCATTTACTTTGCAAGTGACCCACTGTGTTCATACTTTCATGAAACAGCACATCACGAAAACATGCCTATATAATTCTGACCCCCTTAAACCCCACTTTTATATAGTAAAACTGGGGTTTGCAGGGGTATACAACATTTTCTTATTTCTGTTCGTTGAGGTGGTTCTAACAAGTACCCACAATCTTTGGTTTGAGCAGAAATAAGAAGAATAGTTGAAATTTTTCATCTGAAAATTTTAATTTTTCGGTGGTATCATTTACAATGTATTTGTATAGGCGTGTTTTCGTCATGTAATTCTGTTTGAATCTTTACAGCAAAACCAGAAGATGAGCTACCTTCAATCCCAGGCCTCGACTGGTCCAGTGATATGCAGTACATCAAAGAACAGCAGCTTAAAGAGATGCCACAGCGAAAGAAGACGCCATTTGCACGACCAATACCAAAATGTTTTGAACAGGCATGGATCTCAAATCAACAGCCTGGGCTTCTAGTCAAAGAAGATGGTAAATATAGAGCTCCACATTTCAAAGAATAATTTAAACATCACGAAAACACGCCTATATGATTTTGACTCCCTTGAACTCCACTTTTATATTGTAAAACTGGAGTTTACATGGGTAAACCTTATTTTTCATATTTCTGCTCTAAATTATAGATTGTGGCTGACCTAAATAGTGTTGACTGGGCCGTTAAACGCCAACACAAACAAATAACCAATTTTCTAGGTGAGTTATGCGGTCCAATAACAGCTGTTATTGCAGCATGACTTCTTCAGGGTGAGTTGGGCCCCCGGGGTGGGAGCATCTGTGTTATATCGACACATTTCTAGTATACGAGGTTTTTCAACCGAAAACTCTGGTTATTAAAATGATGCACGTCGATGGGCCGGCGTTTGGTCAGGTGTGTTGTTGTCAGCAATTGGTTTTCAGAGCATTACTCTGCAACTATTGGAAATATTTTAATGATACTTGGTAGGCTTATAGAACAGGTCGGTGCGGAGTGTTGTGTGCAAGAATGACAACTCTGCTTGTCTTTTCGAATTATGTCCCCTGATCCATATTCTTACTTTAATACTCTTTCATTTCCAGAGCATAACTCCGCAACCTTTCGATATATTTTAATGATACGTGGTAGGATTATAGAACCAGTCAGTGAGGAGTGTCACATGCAAGAATGACAAAACTGCATATCTTGATTTTCAAGTAATGTCCCCTGAACCATATGTTATTTCATTTTTGTTTCTGGAGCATAACCCCAACTGTATTAAATATTTTAATGATACTGAGTGTTTCATGCAAGAATGACAACTCTTCTTATCTTAATTTTTGAATTTTGTCCCTTGATCTGTATTTTACTTCATTTACGTTGCTGAAGCATAACTCTGCAGCCATTTGAAATACTTTAATGATACTTGCTAGGATTATAGAACAAATCAGTGTGGGGTGTTGCATGCAAGAATGACAACTCTGCATGTCCATTTTCCAATTTTGTCCCCTAATCAATATTTTCACTTCATTTTTGTTTCGGGGGCATATCTCCTCAATCATTTGAAATATTTTAATGATACTTGGTAGGATTATAGAACAGATAAATGCAATGTTTTCCTGGTTTCATGCCACTGTTGGAAAACCTGGTTTTCATGGAATTTCCATGTTTCTTGAGTTACAATAAAAATTGCCCGAGAAAAAAGGTGGATTTTTTCTTATTTTCACATAAAACCCTGTGTTATGGGTACTTGTTAGAATAGCCTCATTGAGGCAATTCTAACAAGTACCCACAACAGAGGTTTCTGAAGGGTATAATCTTTACATTTGTGGGTCTATCTTAAACCAAAAATGTTTTGCAATGAAAAGTGTTCTAATTAAGCATTAGTAGCCTAAGCTTTGGGCCCTATCAAGGTTTATGGACTGCCCAAGGGCCAGGGCATGGACCGCCAGGTTGATGTTTTAATTTCATATATAACTACCCATCACTACAATTATAGCCTTTTCACCAGACGCAGATCTGGGACAGTCTGACAAAAATAATTAACCGGAAAAATGCCACAGGCATGCCCCATCTCCATAAACAACCCACGTGACTTCCTTAGAGACGAGTCCTGATTGGTTGCTGAGGTCACATGTCTAATACAGCCAATCGGCAAACGATACGGGTCACGTGACCCCGCGCTCGTGCTCAGCATGAGATCAACGCTCATATTTCAATCAGACTCGTTGTTGTCAACAGCCCTGACTAGAGGAATAAAAACGGATAAGTGTTTTAATTCTTTTTTGTTATTACATTTACTTTTGCGAGTTTCCACAACGTACCTAGGCTTTTAAAAGCTTATTTGTTTTCTGAAATTCTTTTCCTTGTTGAATTTAAATTTTGGGGGTTTTAGCTCACCTGTCACGTAGTGACAAGGTGAGCTTTTGTGATCACATTTCGTCCGTCGTCCGTGCGTGCGTGCGTCCGTGCGTGCGTGCGTCCGTGCATAAACAATTTCTTGTCCGCACGATAGCATCTTCACTTATGATTTGATTTTAACCAGACTTGCACATAACTTGTACCACCATAAGATCTGGGTTCCTTTGTTGAACCAGCCATATCCCATCATGTGTTACGGAGTTATGGCCCCTGAAAGGGCAAAAATTGCCTATTTTGGCCTTGTCCGCACGATAGCATCTTCATTTATGATTGGATTTTAACCAGACTTGCACACAACTTGTACCACCATGAGATCTGGGTTCTTTTCTTGAACCAGCCATATCCCATTATGTGTTACGGAGTTACGGCCCCTGAAAGGGCAAAAATAGCCTATTTTGGCCTTGTCCGCACGATAGCATCTTCATTTATGATTTGATTTTAACCAGACTTGCACACAACTTGTACCACCATGAGATCTGGGTTCCTTTCTTGAACCAGCCAGATCCCGTCATGTGTTACGGAGTTACCGTCCCTGAAAGGGCAAAAATTGCCTATTTTGGTCTTGTCCGCAAGTTAGCATCTTCATTTATGATTTGATTTTAACCAGACTTGCACACAACTTGTACCTCCATGAGATCTGGGTTCCTTTCTTGAACCGGCCATATCCCATCATGTGTTACAGAGTTAGGGCCCCTGAAAGGGCAAAAATTGCCTATTTTGGTCTTGTCTGCAAGATAGCATCTTCATTTATGATTTGATTTTAACTTGACTTGAACACATCTGAACCACCATGAGATCTAGGTTCCTTTCTCGGCCCAGCCATATCCCATCATGTGTTATGGAGTTACGGCCCCTGAAAGGGCAAAAATTGCCTATTTTGGTCTTGTCCGCATGATAGCAACTTCATTTATGATTTGATTTTAACCAGACTCGCACACAACATGTACCAGCATGAGATCTGGGTTCCATTGTTGAACCAGCCATATCCCATCATGTGTTTCAGAGTTATGGCCCCTGAAAGGGCAAAAATTGCCTATTTGGTCTTGTCTGCATGATAGCTGGTTCATTTATGATTTGATTTTAACTAAACTTGCACAAATTTTGTACCACCACAAAATATCTCGGTCAAGTTCGAATATGGGTCGGGTCAAAAAGTAGGTCAGTAGGTCAAATCAGAAAAAACCTTGTGAAGACACTAGAGGCCACAGTTTTAGTCCGATCATCATCAAACTTGCCCATAATGATCATCTTGACAATATCTCAGTCAAGTTTGAATATGGGTGTTATCGGGTCAAAAAGTAGGTCAGTAGGTCAGATCATAGAAAAACCTTCTGAACACACTAGAGGCCACAATTTATGTCCAATCATCATCAAACTTGCTCAGAATGATCATCTTGATAATATCTTGGTCACGATTGAATATGGATCCTGTCAGGTCAAAATGTAGGTCAGTAGGTCAAATCATAGAAAAACCTTGTGAATACACTAGAGGCCACAGTTTTGGTCCATTCGTCATCAAACTTGCCCAGAATGATCATCTTGACAATATCTGAGTCAAGTTCGAATATGGGTAATGTCGGTTTAAAAAGTAGGCCAATAGTTCCAATCAGAAAAACCTTGTGAAAACACTAGAGACCACAGTTTTGGTCAGATCATCATCAAACTTTCTCAGAATGATCATCTTGATAATATCTTGGTCACATTCAAATATGGGTCATGGCAGGTTAAAAAGTAGGTCAGTAGGTCAAATTATAGAAAAACCTTCTGAACACACTAGAGGCCACAGTTTTGGTCTGATCATCATCAAACTTGCCCAGAATGATCATCTTGACAATATCTGGGTCAAGTTCGAATATGGGTCATGTCAGTATAAAAAGTAGGTTAGTAGATAAAATCATAGAAAAACCCTCTGAACACACTAGAGGCCACAGTTTTGGTCCGATCATCATCAAACTTGCTCAAAATGATCATTTGACAATATCTCAATTAATTCCGAATATGGGTCATATCTGGTCAGTACCGTATTTTGGCGTGTATAACACGCACTCGTGTATAATACGCACCCGATTTTCAGTGTCTGATCGGCGGGAAAAAAATAAGTTCGTATATATAACACGCTTCAGTTTTACCCAGATGTCCCACAGGTAAAAGTTGGTTCCCTGTTCCAGACTTAAACGAGTTCGGTGATTTTCAATGTGACATTACAAGTGTAAATGTGTTTTGTTTATTTTTTCTTGGTGGGAATAAAAGACAAATTATCGTCAGTGATTCCCCAATCTCGTCACCAAAAGACATAATTGAAGTGTGACAAGGGTCATTTCTAAGGGTACTGTTCTCTCTATCTTGTGAAAAAAAAATAATGACAAAATAGTTTTATTTGAAAAAAAAAAAATAATAATTTCCAAGACCCAGAGTGTTAAAATAAGTCTTTCTTATGACACCCCCTTGGGGATTAGTAAATGTGTGTATATTGGGTACAGTTTTCTAGAGTTTTGAGTCGCTTGACACGTCCAATAATTAGCACCTTCTCAACTGCAGTATTCTAAATCCGTTTGTTGCGAAATTCACACCTCAGTGCAATAAACACCAATCACTGTTGATAGCATGTCATACTGCAACATACAAAAAGGCAAATGGAAAGTTTTTATACAGAAGTGACTCTTCTAATTTACAAGCAGTCGTATTGTTTGGAATAATGTCCTACAATTCACATTGAGGACCGTCTGCTCAGAGCTGCCTGTGCAGTCGCGCAGTCTGATCAGTTCCTTGTGCGCTGTAACGATAGCTAACGGCCCAATGCTCCTTCGTGCAGCAAGAGAAATCTCTACAATTTACATGTGGCCCTGCAATGACCGTCTGCTCAGAGCAGCCTGCACATTCGCGCAGTCTTATCAAAGTTCGTTGTGTTCCTTCGCGCAGCAAGTGAAATCTCTACAAAATACATGTGCGCCCTGCAAAGACCGTCTGCTCCGAGCAGCCTGCGCATTCGCGCACCCTATCAAATTTCGTTGTGCTCCTTCGTGCAGCAAGAGAAATCTATTCAATTTACATGTGCGCCCTGCACAGTCCGTCTGCTCAGAGCAGCCAGCACACTTGTGCAGTCTTATCAAACATTGCTGAACGCTCTAAGGATTGCTATTTCGTCCAGGAAGAGAAATCTTTATAATTTTCATGTGCGCCCAGCAATGACCATTCACTCAGAGCAGCCTGCGCATTTGCGCAGTCTTATCAGTGTTCAATTTGCAATCTAAGGAAAGCTAAAAAAATCTCTGGTCAGACAATATGGGTGCATAGGCGGGTCTGATTCTTCGCGGGGACGCACATGTTAAATTGTAGGAAATTAATGCCCCGGCTCAAATTAAAGTTACGCATTGTTGCTTCCCTTACTTAGCTGTCAATCAAATATATATATAGATTCAGGTTTTTCTTTCATTCGTTTTTACATTAATAAAGTCAAATTTCTGAAACAAAAATAAGTAATTACAGTTTCCAGGTAAGAAAATATATTCAGGGGCTTGCTTGGTATCCAAAACTATCTGTTTATCGTTGAAGTCGGTCTAACAAGAATTTTTTGTAGTAAATTTGCGATTGTCATTAGATTTCGCGACCGCAAAACTTCGACAACGCTTGGAAAAATGTTGGAAGTGTTGTGTTCTGTTACATTACACGCACCCAGTTTTGATTTCATATTTCTGAGAGAAAAAAGTGCGTATAATACACGCCGAAATACGGTAAGTAGGTCAGCAGGTCAGAGTTGAAAAACCTTGTGAACACACTAGAGACCCCAGTTTTGGTCCGATCATCATCAAACTTGCTGAGAATGATCATCTTGACAATATCTGGGTCAAATGCGAATATGGGTCATGTCCGGTCAAAAAGTAGGTCAGCAGGTCAAATCATAGAAAAACGTTTTGAACACTCTAAGAGGCCACAGTTTTAGTCAAATCATCATAAAACTTGCTCAGAATGATCATCGGGACAATATCTCAGTTAAGTCCGAATATGGGTCATGTCAAATCAATAAGTAGATCAGTAGGTTATTTTGTCATATCTTTTGAACCGTTGGAGATAGAGCCTTCATATTTGGCATGTTGGTTCCTTGTGACAAGGGCTTCCCACTCATATAAAGATTTGACCTGTGACGTTGACCTGTGACCTACTTTATCATAACTTTTGAACCATATGAGATAGAGCCTTCATATTTGGCATGTATGTTCCTTGTGACAAGGTTTTCTCAACCATTCAAAACTTTTGAGCCATGACCTTGACCTTTGACCTACTTTGTCACTACTTTTGAAGCATTTAAGATACAGCCTTCATATTTGGCATATAGGTTCCTTCATAGGAGTGAGTGTTTAAGTCTCCCCAACAGTTAAGGTCATACAGTGATGGGACCTCTGTTTAAATACCAATCTGAAAGTCTGGAGAAGCCTGGGATTGATCCTGCTACCCCTGGTTTACAAGGCAAGTAGCATGGCCACTTCACCATGAAGGCATCTAAACTTCATTGGAATGTTTTATAAATGACCCTCTAGGAAAATAGCATACCGATTAACAAATGGTCACAAGAGCTAAAAATAGGAAAACATTGTAAATTTGCTTCAAATGCGAACTCCTTCTAAACCTTTGGGCCAATTGGATTTAAAACTTCACAGGAATGTTGTCTAGGCTACTCCCTTCCAAATAAGCTAAAATTACTCTGCTGATGAACAAGATGGCCACCATACTTAAAAATAGAATGTTCTTGAGACAGTGACTCACAGGTGAGCGAACCAGGGCCCTGTGGGCCCTCTTGTTTTTTCTGCCGACTTGCACACGTAAACTGTCTGCCATTTTAGATTTTCACTATGAAGTTTTGTTTATCATGTGGCCAACCATTCCTGGCTTTTGATAACCATCATACTTCTTCCTATGTGCTTTGCATGGTTTGCACACGTATTATTCCTTGTGAATATTCTAAATAAAAGTCGGCATTGTGGAAACTCAAATTACCAGAAACAGGACTGGGTTTGTGCGTGTTCCTTCTCCACTTCCAGTATCGAAAGTGGATGTTTTTATTGCTGAATGGAACTTCTCAGCCTTATTTCCTCTTTTGTTATCTGTTCTCTACCCTTAAAGTATCTATTTCATCAATAAAAGGGTACAGAGCAGTTATTTCAAACACGTTAAAATAATTGTCGGCTTCAGATATTTCAATTAACCCCATTATCACCAACTTATTTAAAGGGTTTTTCACTGCGCCGACCGTGTTCCAGGTCATTGACTCCAAAATGGAACCTTACATGCGTGTTGTGGTCTGTACCCAAGCCACCTTACCAACCTTTGAAATCAGCCTCCCCTGATCATCTAACTCATAAGGCTGTATTTCTATCAGCATTCGCTTCAGCTCACAGAAGGAGTGAGATTCATGCCTTGTCAATTGCAGAGGGTTAATTTTCAGGTACGACAAGAACAATGATTCTTTTTCACTTATCACTCAACCTGGGTTTCTGGCTAAAATCAGCTTCCTGCTTCTATGCCTGAACCTATTTTAATTCCTGGTATTTCCAGGAATTGTGGATCGGATGCTGTTGAGAAACTTTTGTGTCCTTTTCGAGCCTTACGTTTTTACATCAGAGCTTCTAGATCTATTCGAGCTGATCGGGACAGACTTTTCATTCCCATTAAGAGTTCGGGAGATATTTCCCCGGCCTCTATTTCAAGGTGGATTTGTAAAGTGGTTTAGCTTGCTTATGTTAATCTCACTTCTGCTCAATTATCATTCGTGAAGATCTGGGCTCATGCCTTGTCTACATCTTGAGCATACTGGAACTCCATTTCTCTTGAGAACGTGTGTCGTGCAACTTATTGGCGTTCCAATTCCACCCTTTTCATGCTTTTACCTGAGGAATTAGGCCCCATTCGTAGTGATACTCATTTCTTGGGTAGATCAGACGACAAAGCAGACGACAATTATTGTGATTGGCATTTTATGGGTTAAGTGTATAGTGAACAAAACTACGTATAGCAATGTAGCATTCAGTGTCTACACTGTAAGAGTAATTTTCCAGATGATGAGGAGGAGGAAGAAGAAAGAAGAGGAGATAAGAAGAAGGGCAGAAGAAGAGACAGAAGAGTTCCAAGAAGTAAAATAAAGTCATTATTGTCACTGGATATGCCTGCAAGACCACCGCCAGGACTAATGGGATTAGGTAAGGTTCCCGGGGCCTTATGTCTCTGAAGGGTTCTGTTAAACCCATTTAGTACCAGAAACCCCAAAACGGGCACCTTGGCAAACAGTGCATGCCCATATCAAACGCTGCAGAATGCAGCATCTGATCAGGGCCTCCACTGTTTGCTAATATTTCCAAATATATTTTGAAGAAAACACAACCTGACACCCCTCAATTTTGAAATGGACTCCTGGTATATATAAGGAGGAGGATTCCATTTGGAAGCAAAAGGGTTACTTATAAGATATCAGACAGGAAATCTTGGAAGTGTCTTTCTGGTAAAACTGACAGGAACTACTACAGCAAGTCCAGCCATTCTCTTTTAACCCTTATCCTGCTGAATATTCAATTTGGCCACACCCATTTCTCATTTTGAACCAATCAGATTACTTGATCTAATTTATCCCTACAAATTAAAAAACTGAATGTCAAACAGTGTAGATCCTGATCAGATGGCTTCTTCAGAAGCCATCTGATCTGGATCTGCACTGTTTGTAAAGATAGGGTTTTTCGTGAACAGCAGGATAAGGGTTAATTCGTGCTTTCTCACCTATGCGTACACCTGTGTACATGTAGGTTCTGGGGCTTCGCCCATCAGGGATTGGAGAAATAGATTGGGCTGCAGTATGCTTCCGTGCAGAGCTGAAACCAACCGCACATGAGTACTCACTACTAGTAAACCACTTAGAGGATCTGAGCCTGCCTAGGCAAAGTGGTGCGTGTCTGACTGTCCCTACATATAAACTCTTGGTTTGTTTGGGTGGCAGGGCTTGAGATGTCATCTCAGTGTCGGGTAAAAGTCCCACAAAATTGGAAGCAACATCTTCAAAGTGACCAAAATAGTGTTGATTGCAACATAAAACTTCAGTTCAAAACATGTAGTTAATGGCCTCAAGGTTATATAGCTTTTTTACATGCTTAGCTGAAATGAGCAAAATTTTTTAATGCTTTTTAAAATACATGTACAGTGAAATTCTGCTATTAAGACCACCTAAAATTAAGACTAATTCTGCTTTTAAAAGCGTATTTAGTAAGCTATAGTTATTCTTTCTTTCTGCATGTAGTGTCCTCTGGTGAGGTACCACCTTTAGGACTGTTCAAAAGTGGTCTTAACAACCATTTTTGAACAGTCCTAAAGGTGGTCTTAAAATAGGAATTTTACTGTATTTAGATATAAAGCAGTCAGGCAATTTTCCAGCTCGGATCATCAGAGACTGCCATTTGTCCTGCTGATATATTTTAAAATGCCTTTCAAAATTAATGAGCAGGACAGATTTCATGCTCTAGTGAGCTGAGCAGGTAAATTGCCTGATTGGTACCATTATGATAACACACCCGTGCGACGTAGTGCATTAATCACATCTCCAAAATGGCTTCTTTTCAGATGAAAATCGGTGATATTTTTCGCAAAGATAGGCTGTGGGTGCACGTTAGAATGGCCTCATTGAGGCCGTTCTAACGAGTACGCACAACCTGCCTTGGAGCAGAAATAAGAAAAAAATAATGTATACCCCCATAAACCCCAGTTTTCTCTATAAAAGGTGGGTTTAAGGGGGTGTTCGTTTCACAGACTTGTTCACGTGATGTCTCCTTTCGGCATTCAACTGGCTCCAGATCTGGGGCCAGTTGTTCAAAGCATCGTTAGCTTAATGAGCTCGTTAGTGGTCAAATTGTTAACTCATCTAGCAAGTACAATATCGTTAATTTTGGTATTTCTGCTGAAAAAATGTGAGCAGCTTTTGCTTCCGCAAAAGCTGCTCACATTTTTTCAGCAAAACTTTCAGCATATACAATACATTAACTAACGATGTCGTTAGTTTTGAACAACTGGGCCTTGTTACATCCAAACTGTGTTTGTGTTATCGTAGTTTCACTGTATTGTTTTGTTTTAGATCTGACAGAGTTTGATGAGACTGGTACTGTACGTAGAGGACCACCTAAGTCAGAGCCACCTGCTAGTGTGGGGCAGTTACCACCGGGATTGGGGGTCCAGGCACCTGGTCAAGGTAAATATGTGTGGCATTGTCACAAAATTAGTTTTGGAATTTGACAACCTAATCAACACTTTTCATCATGACACCAACACACATTATTTCTGGAAAGACTAAGACGCTTTATGTGGTTTATTACTACTAATGCATCCATTACAAAAACACTGGCCATAGTGGTATAGGAAACTGGCCATAGAAATGACTTAACCCATTCAGTACCGGAAACCCCTAAAGGGGCACCTTGGCAAACAGTGCAGGCTGAGATCAGATGCCGCAAAATGCGGCGTCTGATCAGGGCCTCCACTGTTTGCTTAAAGTTCAGCCATTTTCCAAATAAATTTTGATGAAAACACATCCTGACACCCCTGAATTTTGAAATGGACTCCTGCTATATATACGGAGGAAGATTCCATTTGGTACTAAAAGGGTTAATGACCCATGCCCACAAATATTCTGTGGCTGGAGTGAAATTCTCAAAGTACAGTATTTACGCTAAATATTCGGACACCCCAACTCCTTACCATACTTATTCTAAAATTTGAACAAGTAAAATTTACTACCCGATGTTGTGTCAAGAATAGGGGGATGAGTGGCAAACAGTGTGGGCCCCGATGAGATGCCGTATTCTGCGGTGTCTCATCTGGGTCAACACTGTTTGCTCATGCCTGTCGGAGGAAGATTCCATTTGGTACTAAAAGGGTTAATGACCCATGCCCACAAATATTCTGTGGCTGGAGTGAAATTCTCAAAGTACCGTATTTATGCTAAATATTCGGACCCCTCAACTCCTTACCATACTTGTTCTAAAATTTGAACAATTACAATTTACTACCCGATGTTGTGTCAAGAATAGGGTGATGAGTGGCAAACAGTGTGGACCCCAATGAGACTCCACATTCTGCGGTGTCTCATCTGGGTCAACACTGTTTGCTCATGCCTGTCTGTCCGAATACATAAGGTAAATACGTTATTCACTGTGCTGTTCAATACCAAACCAGCCAACCAACCCATGAGCCCGACTGCCCAAAATGAGTAGGAGAGCTTGATTTGAATGTGTCTGAAAAGACATGTTTTTTCGTCAAATACTAAAGCTTGAAGCCTCAAACTTGGTATGCAATGCAATAATGAAGACGATGGGCTTAATCCTTGGTTTTGTTTATCTTTTCTGGAAGCCATCAACTTAGTATGCAATACAGTAATGATTACTAATATGCAAGAGACAGTCGGCTTTCTGACTGGTGATCAAGAGCTTGTGCATTTCTGTAAAAATGTTTGGACACCTTGAGGATATGCTTTACTTCTCCTAAGATTTTAGCAAATTTATTTCATGATCCAGCAAGGAGTCCAAAAAGTGCCCAAGGAATTGCAAACAATGTAAACCCGATCTGTGTGGACCGTATTTACCGTATGTTTTCGGACAAACAGTGTGGACCGAGATGAGACGCCACAGAACGTGGCGTCTCATCAAGGTCTACACTGTGTGCCACTCATCCCGCTGTTCTTAGACCCAACGTTGGGTAGTAAATTGTTCATGCTCAAATTTTACAACAAGCATGGTAACAAGTTAAGGTGTCCAAATATTTAGGGTAAATACGTCAGGATCATTATTAATTGACTGCCATGTATTGTTTGGAGTTCATCCGTATTAACACTATTAAACACATCTTTTTAATGGCGTCAATAAAACTGTCATTAATCAAGTAATTTCGTATTGGCCTAGTTACAGGCCCTCGGCCTCAGGCCAATACAGCAGACCTCAGACCTGTAACTGGGCCAATACGAAATTACTTGATTAATAACATCATAACGGTATGCTTACTGAAAATGTATTGTTATGGACATATTAGAGCATGTGTGCTAATTACAGCCAATAGGGTACAGTATGTCCCTTGATTGGTAAATGGTTGAAACCTCATACCTGTGATACCTCCCTCATCAGGATGGAGACTTCCTCATTTTGGTGCTAATTTTTGCCCAATTTATGCTAAATTTTGGAGTCTCCCTCATTTGAACTGTGAATTCCCTATACAGTAGAACTTCGATGGCTCGAACACCGATGGCTCATTTACCATGGCTGAGTCGAACCTGTTCTGGAGCCCCTAGGGAAATCCTCTACATAAGAAAAAGTGGGGGATAATTAAGAAGATTTTAGTCTTTTATCTTGCAAATGTATGCTGTGTCACGTACTCATTAGAATCGCCTCTATGAGGCGATTCTAATGAGTACCCACAGCATACATTTTCAATGTATGCTGTGTGTACTCATTAGAATCGCTTCTTTTAGGCGATTCCAATGAGTACACACAGCATACATTTTGATTATAGAACACCGAAAAGATGTCTAAAAGTATCTCGTTATGCCTCCTAACAGTAACCTCCAGAACAGGTTCGACTCAGCCATGGTAAATGAGATAAGACTTCTCCTGCATGAGAAGTCTGATCTGGGCCCACACTGTTTGCAAAAAAATTACTTTTAAGGGAACTGGCAGAGGGCAAAGCAGATGACAGTAGTCGTGATTGGCATTTTATAAGTTAAGAGTAGACCTGTTGATAGGGGAGCGAAAGCGTTGCCGCCCCTGAAGGTATATCCATTTTCCTTAAATCTTTGTATACTATTTTCAAGCCGGCCTGGGTAGCTTGGTTGCGTGTCTGACTGGTGATGAGGAGGATACGGGTTTGATACCTGACGAGGTCGGCAGCATTATATCATGGAGATTGATCATGAAATCTTTTCTACGGTCATTCTCTCCTTTTGCTGATTCAAGAAGGGCAGTTGTCAGTTTCTGGCGAAAGAATGTGCACTGTACTGGTTAACCGCTTGTGTATAAGTCTGTCCAGGAAAAGTGTTGATAGGTAAACTGACTGGTTCAGAAATGACTTTAAATAGTGTTTACTGGGCCATTAAACTCCAATACAAACTAAAACAAAATTACTATTTTCAGAGTTGCCACCAAAAGCTGGATTGCCGGGACATGGTTCCGAGTATGGAGAGGACATGGATTTCAGGTTTGCTCGGGATATGGTGCCTCGTGGGATGGACCAAGATTACCGGTCTGATCAGGATTACCGTGGTGACCAGGATCATAGGACTGATCAAGATTTCAGGATGGATCAGGATCATAGGGGACAGAATGATCCCTATAGGGATGAGTTTAGGGGTCAAAATGATTCAGTGAGGGATAATTTCCGTGATAATTTCAGTGACCCTTTCCGTGCTCCTGATGAGCCACCCGCAAAAGAATCTTTAAGAGACTTAATGAAGGACTCTTTTCATAACAAACATGAAAGTTTTGGAAGTATTCGAGGTAGGGGCAGAGGTCGAGGGGGACCTGTTGCTCAGAGAGGAGACAGACATGGACCCACAGGGGACAGACACAGTCTGTCTGAGTTTGATAGACACGGTCCCCCTGGTGGAGAAAGACATTTCTCAGAGGAAAGAAATGTTGAAGAAATGGAGCAAAGTGATTTTAGTGCTCTGAAAGACTTCGATAGAAGCAACCCCACCAACTATGGTTATGATAATCAAATGGCAGATGATTCACATATAGAACCACATGAGATGATGGATTTCAGTGATAGGCATAGCCCAAGTCCTGGGCCTGGATTTAGGGGTGGGAATGAGGGATTTAGAGGAGGAAGAGGTGGGTCTGATAGCTTCAGGGGTGGAAGAGGCAGGGATGATAGTTTCACAAGTGGAATTTCAAGAGGTAGGGGAGGTAATTCTAGAGTGGGTAGGAGTAGGAATGATTTTCCAAGCAATGAGAGTGGTGAAAACAGAGACAGAGTTGATGATTTTAGGGATCGTTTCGAAGGAGGGGGTAACTATGGAGGAGAAGCTGATAATTTCATGGGTGATGGGGGTGGAAGTTTTAGGGATAATCAAGGTAGAGGCAGTTTCCAAGGGCATGGATTCGGTGGTAATGAACAGGACAGGGGAATGAAAAGAAATAGAGATGATTCCTCAGAGAGGGACAACTGGAGAGAGGACACTGGGGGTAACAATTTTGGAGCTACTGATCCTGGAGATCAAAGCTCAGATTTTGATTCCGAGATAGACAGCAGGGACCTAGACAGATGGATGAGAGAGGCAAGTGGGATGAATTATGAAGGGGATAGTGGTGGAGGTGGTTTCCAGAGTAGTAGTGGGAGAGGGGGCAGTGGAAGGGGAAGAGAAGATCAAGGAGACAAAAGGGGTGGTTTTCAAGGAAGGGGTGGTAGAGGGGGTGGAGGACGAGGGAGGGATGATAAGGGTGAAGGAGCAGGAAGGGGGAGTTTTCAAGGTAGAGGTGGGAGAGGGGGCAGAGGAAGAAGTGAGAAAGGGGACAGTGGAAGAAGTGGATTTCAAGGAAGGGGTGGGCAAGGGGGAGGGTTCAGGGGTGGAGACCGCGGAAGAGGAGACAACAGGGGAAGAGGTCGAGGTGGTTCAGGAGGTGGGCCTAGGGGCAGAGGGCGTGGCGGAGGAAAATGGAATTAAACGTCATTTTCATCATTTGACATTCATCTTGTATGAGTGGTTTGCCATGAAAATTGAAATTGAAAGGAGAAAATGTGCCTGAATCATAAGCATGAGCTGATGTAAAGTGGATGTAAATTCTAGGCAGGTTTAAATGAATATTGTACATATAATATGTGTGATTTCTCAACTGGCTGTTAATAATTACAACTCATTGTCTAAAAAGGCTGTGCATCATTAGACATATAGAATTAATAAGTGATTATTTCTAACTTTAATGCATTTATTGCTCTTTATGCTGGGTATTTTTGTCACAGCAGACGACATTTTGAAATATTTTCCAGTTTTTCCCAGAAAACAGGATTTGACATCTCATGCAAATTGTCTCCTATGGAGACAATTTGCATGAGATGTCAAGTCCTGTTTTCTGGGAAAATAAGAAAAATAAACAATTTGTCGTCTGCTAAATTAGCCTAGATCATGCTAAAGGTTAAACTTTTCATCACATTGTACAAACAGTATGTCTTATAGGGGTATACCTCAGTTGCACTTACTGACTTTTACCTAGCTGATTATTTTAGGGGAGGTAAACCTTTTCCTGCTGAATCAGAATATGCTCTATCTTTTGCAAGCATTGTAGATACGGATCAGATGACCATCAAGTGAACAAGTCCGTGAAAAGAGCACCCCTCTAAACCCCGGTTTATATAGAAAAAACTGGGGTTTATGGGGGTATATATTATTTTTCTAATTTCTGCTCCAAGACATAGGTTGTGGGTACTCGTTAGAACCGCCTCAATGAGGCGGTTCTAACGAGCACCCTAACCTATTATTGGAGTGATAATTAGAAAAAATATCAAAAATTTTCATCAGAAAAATGCATGTTTTTGAGATATGATAAAAGCACCAAGTTTCATGGATATGTTATCATAATGTTTTAAGAAGTTCTGAAGGCATCTGATCAGTATCTGCTTTGTTTTACGACCATTTGGTGAATTTGTAGGAAAATATTACATATAAAGTAATCTGATTGGTTGGCAGAAATTAATTTATGCAGCAGGAAAAGAGTTAAAACACTTTCAGGGGAGGCAACTCTTTAAAAATATTGTGTCTACTTTAAGACTAGGAGTCCAGGGTCTAGACTTTAAGGAAAGAAGTTACTCCAAAGGAGCAGATTTTTTCCTTTCATTGTAGACTACTGTTGCCTTGGGGCTCAGGTTTCAGGGAAGCAAACCTAAACTGTGGTCCTTGCAAACAAAAAGGGCAGAAAATTTGTCAGAAGAGTTCATTGACTTTACAAACTGCCCAACCTCTTTATAACACTATTGTCGGGGTCCAAAGCAGAAAGAAATGTTAGTTAAATGTTAGGGAAAGAGGTGTTTTTAATGAGTGCCCACAAAGTTTCGAGGCAAAAGTATATTTTGAGGCAAACCTACACCTGTGGACACAATAGCGTTCAAACTCCGATGAAGTACCTTTCAATGAATCGCTTTGCATCAAGTTAGTTTGACAAGCAAATGTCATTCATCAAAGTTGTCTAAAAATGGGTCAAGCAATATACATTGATTGGTCTTATTGTGCCAAGCACTTTTTTCCATTTTTAGATCTGATTGACATTCGAGATGTATTCTGATTGGACAGTGCAGTGTCTACAATGAAATACACAGCACTTTGTGTTTTGAATTTATTCCAGTCTTGCAGTTGACTGACAGGATGTAAGGAAATATTGAATGAAACATCAGATCAAAATGAAATGAAGCTGATCAAAGTTTGAACGGATTTGTGTCCACAGGTATAAAGGAAGTACATGTATGTTCTTCTGTCTGCTAAAAACTGAGATTTTAGCTTCTGAGCATCCTCATCTAGAATAACAGTAGAACTTCAAAGGCTTGGACACACTTGGCTGATTGGAACCCAATCTAGAGACCTTAGGGAATTTTTCTACATAAGAAACAGTGAGGGAAAATTCAGGATATTTTGTCTTTTATTTTTATCTTGCAAATGTATGCTGTGTGTACTCATTAGAATCACCTCATTGAGGCGATTCTAATGAGCACACATTCTAATGAGCACACACAACATACATTTATGTTATAGAACACTGAAAAGGTATCCACAAATTATTTCTATTATGCCCTTGGTAGTTGGTCTCAGTGGTTCGAACTACCCCTGTTTCGAACAGATTTTCGTGGTCCCAAAGATGTTGGAGCCATTGAAGGTTGACTACATGGATTTGACAAGTACCCCCAATCTACGTTTTTGAGCAAAGATAAGGAAAATAATATATACTTTTGTTATTCTTAGTTTTTAGCTTACCTGAGCAGGAAGTGCTCAGGGTGAGCTTTTCACAATAAAATATGATCACTCTTTTGTCATATTTGCATTGTGTGTTGTCCATCATCAATATTTATGCTGTTCACCCTCTAGAGGCCATAGTTTTGCTTTAGTCTTCATGAAACTTTACCAGAATGTTTTACTTGATAATATTTCGGACAAGTTTGAATATGGGTCATGTTGGGTCAAAAAACTGGGTCACTAGGTCAGATTGCTTTGAAACCTTATTCACCCTCAAGAGGCCACAGTTTTGCATGAGGCCACAGTTTGGCTTCAATCTTCATGAAACTGTACTAGAACGTCTTGATGATATCTTGGTCAAGTTCAAATATTGATCATATTTAGGGCTGGCTAATCGGAGCTGAAAAGATAATTGATTATCAGTCCTGTCATTGCGTTCGGTAATTGATTAGTAATCGCTATTTTTGTCATTATTTTACCTGTTTGGCTTTCTGTCTGAGCATGACTCTCACCATATGTTGCAGTTTACCATATGTATATTTGAACAGACAGGCCTGAGCAAACAGTGTAGACCCATATGAGACGCCGCATAATGCGGCGTCTCATCAGGGTCTGCACTGTTTGCCACCCATCCAGCTATTTTAGGCATAACTTTTGGTAGTAAATTGTACCTATCAAGTAATCGATAAAAAGCAAATCAGAAATGATAATCATTTTTGTGGAATTTATCGATCGATTAATCGATTATACGATTAATCGTGGCAGCCTTAATCATATTGGCTCAAAAACTAGGTTAATAGGTCAGATTCCTTGTTCACCCTCTAGAGGCCATATTTTTGCTTCAGTCTTCATGAAACTATACCACAATGTTTGTCTCGATGATATCTTGGTAAAGTTTAAATATGGATCACATTTGATCAAAATCCAGGTCACTAGCTATTGGATCAAAAGCGAGGTCACACACTCAATTTGCTTTAAAATTTTGTTCCTCTAGAGGCCACATTTTGGCTTCAAACTTCATGAAACTATACCAAAGTATTTCTCTGATGATATCTTGGTCTAGTTCAAATATGGAACAAGTCTGATCAAATAATAGGTCACTAGGTCATACTGCTTTCAAAACCTGTCTATCATCTAGAGGCCACATTTTTGCTTCAGTCTTCTGAAACTATACCCGAAGTTTGTCTTGATGATATCTTGGTCAAGTTCAAATATGGGTTAAGTTGGATCAAAAACTAGCTCACTAGGTCAAATTGCTTGATTTTTTTTTCAGTGTATAGAAGCCACATCTTTGCTTCTATCCTCATGAAATTGTACCAGAAAATTGGCCCTGATGATACCTTGATCAAGTTGGAATATAGGTCAAGTATGATACAAAAAAACAAACTAGGTCACCAGGTCAAATTCCTTCAATGCTTTCACCCTCTAGAGGCCAAGTTTTGCTTCAGTCTTCATGAAACTACACCAGAAAGTGTGTCTTGATGATATCTTGGTAGTTTGAATGTGGGTCAAGTCGGATATAAAACTAGGTCACTAGGTCAGATTTCTTTTATACCTTGTTCACCTTCTAGAGACCACAATTTTGCCTTAGTCTTCATGAAACTTTGCCAGAATGTATGACTTGATGTTATCCTGGTCAGATTTGAATATAGGTCATGTCAGATAAAAAAAATAGGCCACTGGGTCATCATCATGAAAACATGCATATATAATTTTGACCTTCTTGAACCCCACTTTTACGAAAACTGGGGTTAACAGGCATGAACCTTATTTTCTTATTTTTGCTCTAAAATATAGATTGTTGGTACTCGTTGGAACTGCCTCGATGAGGTGGTTCTAACCTGTACCCACAATCTATATTTAAAATGGAAATAAGAAATATATCACAATTTTTCATCTTAAAATTTTCATTTTTTCCGTGGTAAAATTTACAATGCATTTGAAGAGGCATGTTTTTGCTTCAATCTTAATGAAACTATACCAGAATATTTTTCTGATGTTATTTTGGTCAAGATATTGGATCAAAACTAGGTCACTAGGTCAGATTACTTTTAGATCAAAAACTAGGTCAATAGGTCAGACTCGGTCAGTCTGAAAGCCCCAAGACACCACATTACACCCAAAGACACACCAAGACACACCAAGACACCAAATATTATTATTTATTTATTTCCACAATAGTGTTAGAAGGCTTTTCAATGCCTAAAAGTATTTAATAAACCAAATTAAGGCGCTTTTTACGTGCTAAACAGTTACAGAATGCACTGTATATACACTTGTAGCTATCATCGAAAGCAATTCGGCAATGTAATAAACACCCCAAGACACTTATCTATGGCCTTTGTTGTTAATTGCCATACCATCTAAGACATTTATAGCACGAACAGTTAAAACCAGCACAATACTAAGAAATTATAGAGATAAATAGGCATTCTCTGTTCTATATTTTGGCGTTTGGGATTGATCAAATAATTGTTTAAAAAACAAAAAGTTCAAAACCAAAGCCTTGTATCTTAGGACACATTTTATCATTGCTCTTTTCCCCCATTGTTGTGTTCGTAATTAGTAAAAAAAAAAAATGTCAACTAACCCAACCATCTATTTGTTCCGATCTTAGGATAAAAGGTACCGAATATATAATTTAATTATATATTTTGAGGTGCAAGAACCAAATATGTTGTCAGATCACTGCCTTGTCGGTTTTTCTTTCGAATTCGTTAACTTAATATACATAAAGAGCGAACAGAGTCGGATAAGTACGAATATGTGGATGAGAAGTATGTTTGGAAACCCGAGTTGAAGGAGGAATTTATCAATTGTCTGAATAAAGATTCTACGACTGAACAATTTAATTTACTAAACACTAAGATCTCAAATTGTGCAGATGAAAGTGATGTGAAGTCATGCGTGTCTGGTTTTGTTGATATAATTGACTCTGCTCCATTATTCAAAAGGAGAATAAATCATAAAAAATTTAATAAAAATGCCCCATTTGTAAATAAGAAAGAAAATCCCTGGTATAATGAAGACTGTCACGAGAAAAAGTATTATTTTCTATATATGTTAAATAGATATAGGCAGTCTAAAACAGATGAAAACAGGGTTAATATGGTTGAGGCTAGGTCTAATTATAAAATGACTATACGTAGGTGTAAATATGAATTTGATAGGGAAAAGACCAACAAATTTGTAAATGCTAAAAATAAAAATGCAAAACAGTACTGGGATATGTTAAAAGAATTAGCGCATGTTAAACCTGCAAACATTGCATTAACGTCTTTTGAAGAGTATTTTAAAGCGGTAAATAAACCGTCAGACCCGTTTTTTGTACCAGATGAAGATATTTTGTATTTTAATGATAGATATGTTAAAAAACGAATTTTCCTTAATGTTTGAGGAACTAAACACAAACTTCACGCAAAATGAAATAATGAAGTCAATTAAGCAGCTTAAAACACGACGGAAGTAGGGGCGTGGATTAATTGTAGCCACGGTGGAGTTCGTTCCGCTGGACGTTCAGGGGCGGTTCTTCTGTCGTGGTTAATTTTTGTTATGGCTTGTCGTTGAGTATGTATCGCTTATATTATTTTGTTTTGGCTGGCCAATTGCATGATGGCCATTTTGTGGGAAAGTAACTGTCCTTTTGGCTTTTCGCTAGTGATGTTTTCATTAGGGTCCAGATGTTTCATGTTTGTGTTTCTTTCCCTGGGTGTCTCTAATGGGAACTGTGGGTTAATTGTGTGGATTCCTGATCATTGCCTTCACTTCTATTAGAGCAGAGATAAGGAAAATAATGTATAACACTGTAAAATAGGAGGCCACGAATCGACTGACTGTTTAAAACAATGTGTATATATCTGTATATACTGATATCTGTATATACTGATATCAGGTATTCTAAACGTGGCCAAATGTTAATCTTTTCGCGAAAATCGCTTCAATTATATCATAATATATATAAAATAATAATAAATGTGTAATAATAAAGGTGTCTTGGGGTATCTTGGGGTGTCTTGTGGTGTCTTGGGGTGTCTTGTGGTGTCTTGGGGCTTTCAGACCGACCCGGTCAGACTGCTTTTTCACTGTCTAGAGGACACAGTTTTGCTTGATTCTTCATGAAACTTTACCAGATTATTTGTCTTGAAATTTTGGCCAAGTTCGATCATGATTCAGGTGAGCGATTCAGGTTTGTCAGGGACCTGTTGTCTCTAAAATGCGTTCTACAGAAGTGTTCAGTACACAGACTTATTAACCTTTATCCTGCTGTTCACCACAACCCCTACCTTTACAAACGGTTTAGATTCAGATCAGATGGCTTCTGAAGAAGCCATCTGATCAGGATCTACACTGTTTGACATTCAGTTTGTGAATTTGGAAGAATTACAGTCCAACCTGTATTAAGCAAGCACCTAAGGGATAACCAAAATGTGTTTGCTTAAGACAGGTGCTTGCTTAATACAGGTGAATTTTAACACATTTGCCTTTTTGGGGAGCTGAATGCCCGCTTGCTTCAGACAGGTTGCTTGCTTAATAGAGGTGGCCACTAAGACAGGTTTTACTGTAATTACATTCAGTAATCTGATTGGTTCAAAGTCAGAAATGGGTGTGGTTAAATTAATTATGCAGCATGATAAGGGTTAACATGATATTTTCTGTTCCCATCTGTTCATATGTGTCGGACGACTATTCTTAGTGCTGTATGAAGTCATCATCATCATCATCCTCATCATCATCTTCATCATCATCATCATCATCATCATCATCATCATCATCATCATTTATGTATCTTGCAATTGTTTACATAAACTTGTGGATTTTTATCCTGACAGGTTAAAAATAATAAATAGCCTGATTTTCCAATCATTCAGTGAATGTCATAGAAGAAATGTAAGACCCACCACATTGACCATTATTAAATAATATGGTTGATAAGCAAAAATAAAAAAGTTGTGCTTTTGGCCTTCAGCAGCACCCCCCCCCCCCCCCCCAAAGAAAAATACAAACCTTGTGGTCAAAGGGTGAAAGTTGGCAGGTATTATTATACCCCCGGCATACGAAGTATGTCAGGGGGTATATAGTTTTCATCTTTCCGTCCATTCTTCTGTTTGTTCGTTGGTTCATTCCTTCGTACTTCCGTCTGTCCCGCCGTTTGTCAACCTGTACGTCAAAGTTTTGCGATAAACCTTTTTGATTGCTCATATCTCTGTAACCACATGTTAGATTCTCTTCATATTTAGTAAAGGATATCTCTATACCATTACCTTTCATATGGAATATCTAAGCCCCTGGTTCAAGCCCCTGGGTGGGCTATCCAATTGTCCAACTTTTATGCCAACGATACCTCTATAGCATTACCTTTCATATGGAATATCTAAGCCCCTGGGTAAAGCCCCTGGGTGGGCAGTCTGTCCGTTTGTCAACTTTTATGTCAAAGTTTTGTGTTAAACGTTTTTGATTGCTCATATCTCTGTAACCACGTTGGATTCTCTTCATATTTGGTACAGGATATCTCTAAAGCATTGCCTTTCATTTGGAATATGTAAATTCACGGGTCAAGCCCCTGGGTGAGCTGTCTGTCTGTGCATCTGTTCATCAACGTTTATGTCAAAGTTTTCTGTTAAACCTTTTTGATTGCTCATATCTCTGTAACCTGATGTTAGATTCTCTTCATATTTGGTACAGAACATCTCTATAGCATTAGCTCATATGGAATATCTAAGCCCCTGGGTAAAGCCCCTGGGTGGGACTAGGGGTCAATAATTAGGCATTTTGATTACGTCAAAGTTTTGTCTTAACTGTTTTCATTATACTCCTGGCATACAAAGTATATTAATGGTTATAGTTTTTAGCTCGGCTGTTTTGGAAGAAAGCTCTGGCGTCGTCTGCGTCATCGTCGTGCGAAAACTTGGACATTGTGTAATATCTCTGTCAGTATTGATCATATTTATGTGTCTTTAAACCGAGGTCCCGTCTCCGTATGACCTTAGCTGTTGGTGGGACGTAAAACTAAAACTCACTCACTCACTGATCATATTTACTTGAAACTCTGACTAGTTGTTCATAATGAAAAAGGGAACTCATACCAATACGTGAGGTAACCCTCAAAAGATTTTTGGCACAGTTATGCCCCTTTTTCGACTTAGAATTTTTGCAAAAAACTTGGATATTTTATAATATCTCTATCATTACTGAACATAGTTACTTGAAACTCGGACTAGTTGTTCATTATGAAAAGGGGAACTCATACCAATATGTGAGGTAACCCTCAAATTATTTTTGGCACAGTTATGCCCCTTTTTCGACTTGGAATTTTTGCAAAAAACTTGGACATTTTGTATTATCTCTGTCATTACTGAACATATTTACTTGAAACTCCGACTAGTTGTAACCAATAGGTGAAGTAACCCTCAAAATATTTTTCAATGATGAAAAATTGCATCTGAAAATGTCATCTGTTTATATCGTCAGCTGCTTTTTCTTGTAAACTGTTCAAACATATTTTTGCGTACAGTCAAACAGTGTGGACCCAGATCAGACTAGAGGAGCATTTTGAAATGAATTTGTTGCTTAATATAAGGCAAAAGATTTTCTGCAGGACTAAACTGGTTAATGAAAAACTGCATCTGAAAATGTCTGTTTATATCATCTGCGGCTTTTTCTTGTAAACTCTTCAAACATATTTTTGCATACAGTCAATCAATGTGGACCCAGATCAGGCTAGAGGAGCAGTCTGATCTGGGTCCACGCTGTTTGCAAAAAAAAAAAAAAATGACTTTTGAAGTGACCAGATGTTGTGATTGGCATCTTTGGGTTAAATGCCCATGCAGGGGATTTTTATGTCATAAAAATGACACAAGGGGCGGGTGGTCATTACGCAAACACGCCTATTCAAATACATTGCCAATATTATCGTCGAAAAAATGAAGACTTGAAGATGAAAAATTGTGATATTTTTCTTATTTCTGCTCAAAATATAGATTGTGGGCACTCATTAGAACTGCCTCGAACTACTCACAATCTATGATTTAGAGGAGAAATAAGAAAAATAAGGTATACCATACCCTTGGAAACCCCAGTTTTACTATATAAAAGTGGGGTTCAAGGGGGTCAAAATTATATAGGAGTGTTTTCGTGATGATTCAACCCCAAAATTTGAAAATTAGCCTGATATGTTTAACATATTTATAATTCAGTGGGCATTCATACATTTTTAACCTATTTTGTACCGGAATCCACAAAACGGGTCATTGGCAAACAGTGTAGGCCCAGATCAAATGGCACAGAATGATCAGGACCTACACTGTTTGCAAAAAGTTCCTCCATTTTCCAAATGAATTTTGAAGTAAACACACCCTGACACCTCTAAAGTTTGAAATGGACTCCTGCTATATATACCAGTAAGAAGGAAGATTCCATTTGGTACAAAAGGGTTAACCGTCCTCATCAAACTTGAGTTGTACATTTATATTGTATGAACACCATTTCATTAAATTAATGAACAGAAAATTGTGTTTGTTGTCAGGTCACATTCCTTATGCCAGCACTGAATCCGCCTCACATGCCATGCGCATGGTATTTTGTCACAAAGTCTGGTGTTCACTTGTTTCTGACGGATAGTGAGTATATATTCACAGATGTAATTCAACTTTTGCCTACGCATTTTAACAGACATTGCAAGTCTCCCCCACCACACACACTCATGTAATGAAATTATGAATTTAAATTTTTTTTAACTGGTGGCTAGACCAAAAATATTATTACACACAATAAGGAATAAAATCTGTGAAATATCTCATTACAAGGACAAGTCAGTGAAATTGAATGAACACCCTTAAAGCCAGTTTATATAGCGATAAATGTGGTTTACAGGGGTATACACTTTTTAGCTCACCTGTCACGTAGTGACGGGGTGAGCTTTTGGGATCACTTTTTGTCCGTCGTGCGTGTGTGCGTGCGTGCATGCGTGCGTCCGTGCGTCCGTAAACAATTTCAAATAAGTATATCTCCAATACCCCATGGCCAATCTTGATCAAATTTCATGTGAATCATCATCAGGTAGGGGGAAAGGCTGCATAAGGTTTTTGGGCTGATCAGATTGGAATTCTGGTTGCCATGGCAACATATAGCTCCCATAGACTTATAATGGGAAAACATTTTAAAATCTTCTTCTCTGAAACCACAGGGCCCAGAGCTTAGATATTAAGCATGTAGCAAGGGCAAGTGGTCAACTACATAATTCCTGCCAATCATGCCCCTCGGTGCCAAATGGGCCACGTCCTAGGGCCCCTTCGCTCCCATAGACTAATAATGGTAAAAAAGCTTCAAAAATCTTCTTCTCTGAAACCACAGGGCCCAGAGCTTAGATATTTAGCATGTAGCAATGGCAAGTGGTCACCTACATAATTCCTGCCAATCATGCCCCTGGGTTCAAAAAGGGCCACGCCCCGGGGCCCCTTCGCTCCCATAGACTCATAATGGAAAAAAATCTTCAAAAATCTTCTTCTCTGAAACCACAGGGCCCAGAGCTTATATATTTAGCATGTAGCAATGGCAGGTGGTCACCTACATAATTCCTGCCAATCATGCCCCTGGGTTCCAAATGGGCCACGCCCCGGGGCCCCTTCGCTCCCATAGACTCATAATGGAAAAAAAGCTTCAAAAATCTTCTTCTCTGAAACCAAAGGGCCCAGAGCTTATATATTTAGCATGTAGCAATGGCAGGTGGTCACCTACATAATTCCTGCCAATCATGCCCCTGGGTTCCAAATGGGCCACGCCCCGGGGCCCCTTCGCTCCCATAGACTCATAATGGAAAAAAAGCTTCAAAAATCTTCTTCTCAGAAACCACAGGGCCCAGAGCTTATATATTTAGCATGTAGTAACAGCAAGAGGTCACCTACATAATTCCTGCCAATCATGCCCCTGGTGTCCAAACGGACCACCCCCCAGGGCCCATTAGCTCCTATAGACTCATAATGGAAAAAAGCTTCAAAAATCTTCTTCTCTGAAACCATAGGGCCCAGAGCTTAGATATTTAGCATGTAGGAAGGGCAAGTGGTCAACTACATAATTCCTGCCAATCATGCCCCTGGGTTCCAAATGGTCCACGCCCCAGGGCCCCTTCGCTCCCATAGACTCATAATGGAAAAAAGCTTCAAAAATCTTCTTCTCTGAAACCACAGGGCCCAGAGCTTAGATATTTAGCATGTAGCAATGGCAAGTGGTAACCTATATAATTCCTGCCAATCATGCCCCTGGGGTCGAAATTGGCCACACCCCTGGGCCCCTTAGCTCCTATATACTCATAATGGAAAAAAGGTTCAAAAATCTTCTTCTCTGAAACCACAGGGCCCAGAGCTTAGATATTTAGTATGTAGCAACGGCAAGTGGTCACCAATATAATTCCTGCCAATCATGCCCCTGGGTTCCAAATGGGCCACGCCCCGGGGCCCCTTAGCTCCTATAGACTCATAATGAAAAAAAAAAGCTTCAAAAATCTTCTTCTCTGAAACCACAGAGCCCAGAGCTTAGAAATTTAGCATGTAGCAACAGCAAGTGGTCAACTACATAATTCCTGCCAATCATGCTCCTGGGGTCCAAACAGGCCACGCCCTGGGGCCCCTTGGCTCCTATAGACTCATAATGGAAAAAAGCTTCAAAAATCTTCTTCTCTGAAATCACAGGGCCCAGAGCTTAGATATTTAGCACGTAGCAACGGCAAGTGGTCACCTACATAATTCCTGCCAATCATGCTCCTGGGGTCAAAACAGGCCACGCCCTGGGGCCCCTTAGCTCCTATAGACTCATAATGGAAAAAAGCTTAAAAAATCTTCTTCTCTGAAATCACAGGGCCCAGAGCTTAGATATTTAGCATGTAGCAATGGCAGGTGGTAACCTTTATAATTCCTGCCAATCATGCCCCTGGGGTCGAAATTGGCCACACCCCTGGGCCCCTTAGCTCCTATATACTCATAATGGAAAAAAGCTTAAAAATCTTCTGCTCTGAAACCGCAGGGCCCAGAGCTTAGGTAATTAGCATGTAGCAACGGCAAGTGGTCACCTACATAATTCCTGCCAATCATGCTCCTAGGGTCCAAATTGGCCACGCCCGCGGGCCCCTTAGCTCCCATAAACATTTTAAAATCTTCTCTGAAACCACAGGGCCCAGAGCTTAGATATTAAGCATGTAGCAAGGGCAAGTGGTCAACTACATAATTCCTGCCAATCATGCCCCTGGGTGCCAAATGGGCCACGCCCTAGGGCCCCTTCGCTCCCATAGACTAATAATGGAAAAAAAGCTTCAAAAATCTTCTTCTCTGAAACCACAGGGCCCAGAGCTTAGATATTTAGCATGTAGCAATGGCAAGTGGTCACCTACATAATTCCTGCCAATCATGCCCCTGGGTTCAAAAAGGGCCACGCCCCGGGGCCCCTTCGCTCCCATAGACTCATAATGGAAAAAAAGCTTCAAAAATCTTCTTCTCTGAAACCACAGGGCCCAGAGCTTATATATTTAGCATGTAGCAATGGCAGGTGGTCACTACATAATTCCTGCCAATCATGCCCCTGGGTTCCAAATGGGCCACGCCCCGGGGCCCCTTCGCTCCCATAGACTCATAATGGAAAAAAAGCTTCAAAAATCTTCTTCTCTGAAACCACAGGGCCCAGAGCTTATATATTTAGCATGTAGCAATGGCAGGTGGTCACCTACATAATTCCTGCCAATCATGCCCCTGGGTTCCAAATGGGCCACGCCCCGGGGCCCCTTCGCTCCCATAGACTCATAATGGAAAAAAAGCTTCAAAAATCTTCTTCTCTGAAACCACAGGGCCCAGAGCTTATATATTTAGCATGTAGCAATGGCAGTTGGTCACCTACATAATTCCTGCCAATCATGCCCCTGGGTTCCAAATGGGCCACGCCCCGGGCCTCTTCGCTCCCATAGACTCATAATGGAAAAAAAGCTTCAAAAATCTTCTTCTCTGAAACCACAGGGCCCAGAGCTTATATATTTAGCATGTAGTAACAGCAAGTGGTCACCTACATAATTCCTGCCAATCATGACCCTGGTGTCCAAACGGACCACGCCCCGGGGCCCATTAGCTCCTATAGACTCATAATGGAAAAAAGCTTCAAAAATCTTCTTCTCTGAAACCATAGGGCCCAGAGCTTAGATATTTAGCATGTAGGAAGGGCAAGTGGTCAACTACATAATTCCTGCCAATCATGCCCCTGGGTTCCAAATGGTCCACGCCCCGGGGCCCCTTCGCTCCCATAGACTCATAATGGAAAAAAGCTTCAAAAATCTTCTCTGAAACCACAGGGCCCAGAGCTTAGATATTTAGCATGTGGCAAGTGGTAACCTATATAATTCCTGCCAATCATGCCCCTGGGGTCGAAATTGGCCACACCCCTGGGCCCCTTAGCTCCTATATACTCATAATGGAAAAAAAGGTTCAAAAATCTTCTTCTCTGAAATCACAGGGCCCAGAGCTTAGATATTTAGCATGTAGCAACGGCAAGTGGTCACCAACATAATTCCTGCCAATCATGCCCCTGGGTTCCAAATGGGCCACGCCCCGGGCCCCTTAGCTCCTATAGACTCATAATGAAAAAAAAAGCTTCAAAAATCTTCTTCTCTGTAACCACACAGCCCAGAGCTTATATATTTAGCATGTAGCAACGGCAAGTGGTCACCTACATAATTCCTGCCAATCATGCTCCTGGGGTCCAAACAGGCCACGCCCTGGGGCCCCTTAGCTCCTATAGACTCATAATGGAAAAAAGCTTCAAAAATCTTCTCTGAAATCACAGGGCCCAGAGCTTAGATATTTAGCACGTAGCAACTGCAAGTGGTCACCTACATAATTCCTGCCAATGATGCCCCTGGGTTCCAAATGGGCCACGCCCCGGGGCCACTTCGCTCCCATAGACTAAAAATGGAAAAAAGCTTCAAAAATCTTCTCCTGAAACCGCAGGGCCCAGAGCTTAGGTAATTAGCATGTAGCAACTGCAAGTGGTCACCTACATAATTCCTGCCAATCATGCTCCTGGGGTCCAAATTGGCCACGCCCACGGGCCCCTTACCTCCCATTGACTCATAATAGAAAAAAGCTTCAAAAATCTTCTTCTCTGAAACCACAGGGCCCAGAGCTTAGATATTTAGCATGTAGCAACAGCAAGTGGTCACCTACATAATTCCTGCCAATCATGCCCCTGTGGTCAAAACGAGCCACGCCCCGGGGCCCCTTAGCTCCTATAGACTCATAATGGAAAAAATGCTTCAAAAATCTTTTTCTCTGAAACCACAGGGCCCAGAGCTTAGATAATTAGCATGTGGCAATGGCAAGTGGTCACCTACATAAATCCTGCCAATCATGCCCCTGGGGTCCAAATAGGCCACGCCCCGGGGCCCCTTAGCTCCCCTAGACTCATAATGGAAAAAAGCTTCAAAAATCTTCTTCTCTAAAACCACAGGGCCCAGAGCTTAGATATTTAGCATGTGGCAATGACAAGTGGTCACCTGCATAAATCCTGCCAATCATGCCCCTCTGGTCCTAATGGGCCACACCCTGGGACCCTCTTAGCTCCCATAGACTCAAAATTGAGAAAAGCCTCAAAAATCTTCTTCTCTGAAACCATAGGGCCCAGAGCTTAGATATTTAGCATGTAGCAACGCCAAGTGATCACCTACATATTTCCTGCTAATCATGCCCCTGGGGTCCAATTGGGCCACACCCCGGTGCCCCTTAGCTCCCATAGACTCTAAATGGAAGAAAGCTTAAAAAAATCTTCTTCTCAGAAACTGTGAAGCACAGAACTTAGATATTTAGTCCAAATTGGCCAAATCCTGTGGCCCCTTAACTCCAACAAACTTATAATGGAAAAAAGCTTCAAACATCTTCTTTGAAACCATGAAATACAGACCTTAGATATTTAGTATATAGCAACACAAAATGGTCACCTACATAAATCCTGCCAACCATGCCCTTTGGGTCAAAATTGGCCAAGCCCCAGGGCTCATTAGCTTCTATAGACTTATACTGGAAAAAAACTTCTTTTCCAAAACCATAAGGCACAGATTTTGTTTGATTTGAGGTTTTACATCCCTGTCAACACTGTATAGGTCATTTTGGAGATGTCTCTTCCAATTTTGTGGGACTTTTTACCCGACATTGAGATGAAATTACATCTCAAGCCCTGTTGCCCAATGAAACCAATAGGGTTTATAGGCATGGACACCACTTTGCCTGAGCTTAGATATTTAGTATGTAGCAATGTCAAGTGGTCTCCTACACTAATGATTTTCTGGTACACAGGTGAGCGATATAGGGCCATTGGGCCCTCTTGTTTTATTTTATTTTTTTTTTGCTCCAAGACACAGGTTGTGGGTACTCGTTAGAACTGCCTCAATGAGGCAGTTCCAATGAGCACCCATAACCAATGTTGTAGTATAAATAACAAAAATATGAGCGGCAAAAGTCATGAGCGGCCCCCGCCCATAGTGTCTTGAAGAAATATATGGGCTGCATGATGTCTCCACGCAGACATCACGTAAACACGCTTATATAAATTTGACCCCCTTGAACCCCACTTGTATATAGTAAAAGTGGGGTTTGCAGGGGTAAACCTTATTTTTCTTATTTCAGCTCTAAAATATAGAGTGTGGGTACTCTTTAGAACCGCCTCATCGAGGCGGTCATCGAGGCGGTTCTAACGAGTATCCACAATCTATATTTTGAGCAGAAATAAGAAAAATATCAAAATTTTTCTTAATAAAATTTTCATTTTCTTGCGATAAAGGTTACAATGTATTGGTATAGGCGTGATTTCGTAATGGTTGAATCCGGCTTGCACACTAGTACTGGTAAACCGCTTAGAGGATCTAAGCCTGTCCAGGAACCGCGGTGCGAGGCGGACCGTCCATGCTAATAAACCCTATTGGTTTCATTGGGCAACAGGGCTTGAGATGTCATTTCATCTCAATGTCGGGTAAAAGTCCCACAAAATTGGAAGCAACATCTCCAAAATGACCTTTACAGTGTTGACGTGGACATTAAACCTCAAATCAAACAAACAAAAGCCAAGTCATGAGAAAACCTGTGTGTCCTTCTCTTAACCCATTGTACACTTGAGGACTCGTCCATTGCTATATGTTGGACAAGTCCATTTGTCATTTAAGGGGTGTTAGGCCTGTTTTTCATTTTTATTCCGTTTTTGACAGAAAATCCCGTGAGCAAACAATGCAGTCCCTGATCAGATGCCGCATTGTGCAGCATCTGATCTGGGCCTGCACTGTTTGCCAGGCTACCCTTGTAGGTTTTCCCCTGTAGTAGTTATGCTACACGCCTTGTAAACCATGGGTCGCAGGATCGATCCCGGGCTTCTCCAGACTTTCAGATGTGTCTTTAATCGAGGTCCCGTCTCCATATGCCCTTAGCTGTTGGTGAGCTGTAAAACTCAAACACTCACTCATACGTAGAATGAGTTAAAACATTAAAGGTGAGATCAGTCTGTGCTTTAATGCAGGCCGATCATCATCACCTTAGTATTTGCTACTTGGATTGAACAAAACATCTAGCTTCTATTTCATCATGCTTCCGCGCAGAGCTGCAACCAACCGAACACGAGTACTGGTAAACTGCTTAGAAGGTCTAAGGTGGCCCAATCAAATTATTGCAAATTGGACTATTCCTGCATGTAAACCCTTGCAGTATCTTTGGGCTTGAGATGCCATTTCATCTCAGTGTCATGTAAAAGTGCCACAAAATAGGAAGTAATGTCTGAAAATGACCTAAATAGTATTGATGGGATGTAAAACCTTAACATGTACAAACAAATCTATATCTAAATAATAAAATACAGTAAAATTCCTAAATTAAGACCACTTTTGGGACTGTTCAAAAGTGGTCTTTAAGACCACTTTTGAACAGTCTCAAAGGTGGTCTCTGACTAGAGGACACGGTATGCAGAAAACACAAAGATAGAATAACTGCAATCTACTAAATTAACTTTATACAGCAGAATTAGTCTCAATTTTGGTGATCTTAATAGCGGAATTTTACTGTATCAAGGCTCTTGCTAGTTACATACCTAAGACAGGCTTTGTGCAATTTTTTTTTGTTTGATTTGAGGTTTCACGTCCCCCTCAACACTGTAAAGGTCATTTTGGAGATGTTACTCTAAATTTCGTGGAACTTTTACCTGACATTGAGGTGAAATGACTTCTCAAGCCCTGCCGCTCAATGAAACCAATAGGGTTTAAAAACATGGAGGGCTGACTCACACCGCTTTGCCTGGGCAGGCTTAGACCTTCTATAAGTGGTTTACCAGTACTCATGTGCGTCTGGTATCAGCTCTGCGTGGAAGCATCATGCAGCCCAGTCTATTTCTCCAAGCCCAGATGGGTGGGGCCACAAACGTCGAAGACTGTTTATCTCTTGATCGGGCTCGTATGCCTACAGTCAGCTGTTGAGGGATGCAGGGGCTTCATTTTAGCTCACCTGAGCCGAAGGCTCCGGAGAATCTACAGTGAAACTTCGAAAACTCGAACACAGATAGTTCGTTAACCATGGCTAATTCGAACTCGCTTTTTTGAGTCCCTACAAAATCCATCCAAAACCTCCAGATATCCATACATTTGAATATTTAGGCAGGTTTTCTGATCTGGGACCAGTTGTTCAAAACTAAGGATGTTGTTAGTTAACATATCGTTAAATCTTTGATCATTTAATATGGCGAATATGCTACTACTTTTGCTGAAAAAATGTGAGCAGCTTTTGCATCTGCAAAAGCTGCTCACATTTTGTTCATCAAAATTACCACTGTATTAGATATTGTACCTACTAGGACAGTTAACAATTTGACCATTTACGAGCTCATTAAGCTAACGATGCTTTGAACAACTGGGCCCAGATCTTTGATATTTGGCATGTATCTTCACCTAATGGACCTCAACCAAAGTTTTTCAGATTATAGCCCTTGGGTCAAAATTGGCCCCGCCCTTGGAGTCACATGCTTTACATAGACCCTTACAGGAAAAAGAAAAACTAAAATAAAATCTTCTTGTCTGAAACCAGAAGTCCCAGGTCTTTGATATTTGATTTGTTGCTTCGTCAAGTGGGCCTCTACCAATATTGTTCGCCCATCGGGGCTTGAAGAAATATATGGGCTGCATGCTGCTTCCATGCAGAGCTGAAACCGACCCGCACACGAGTACTGGTAATCAGCTTAGAGGATCTAAACCTGCCCAGGCAAAGCGGTGCGAGTCGGCCCGTCCATGCTTATAAACCCTATTGGTTTCATTGGCGACAGGGTTTGTGATGTCATTTTATCTCGAGGTCGGGTAAAAGTCCCACAAAATTGGAAGCAACGTCTCCAAAATGACCTTTACAGTGTTTACGGGGACGTTAAACCTCAAATCAAACAAACAAACAAAACCTCAAATGAAACCAAACAAACAAAAAAAAAACAATATTGTTCAAATTATAGCGTTAGTCAAAAAGATAGTAACTGTACATAGGCAACAGATTTGTTTATGCTCACAACACCTTAAAGGAGAGGATAAATATAGGCTGAGCCTACATCCAATCCTTTGACATTTGTATGTATATTTGTTGTACAGATGTATGTATTCATGTCATGAAATTTTGAATAAAAAAAGCCCCCGTCCCAGGGCCCCCCTCGATTTACATAGACTTATATGGGAAAAATCTTAACGTCTGAAACCAGAAGGCCCCGATCTTTGATGTACACAGCTTCATTCAGTGGGTCTCTGCCAAGATTGTTCAAATTATAGCCATGTGGCTAAAATGGCCTTCCAATGGGCCGTTATGTGTTACATAGACTTATATAGAGAAAACATTTGAAATTCATCTCATCTGAAACCAGAAGATCCGGGTCTTTGATATTTGATACGTAGCTTCATCTAGTGGGCCTATACCAAGATTGTTCAAATTATAGCCCTGGGGCCATAAATGGCCCCAACCAGGGACCCACATGTTTTTAATAAAATTATATAGGGAAAACATTTAAAATTTTCTTTTCTGAAACCAGAAGGCCAAGGCCTTCGATATATGGTACACCGCTTCGTCTGGTGGATCTCTGCCAAGATTGTTTAAGTTGAAGCCCACGGACCATGTTTTACTTATATAGGGAAAAACCTTAAAAAATCTTCTTGTCTGAACCAGAAGGCCCCTAGGTCTTTGATATACGGTTTGTTGCTGCACCTTGTGCACCTTTACCAAGATTGTTCAAATTATAGCCCTGGGATAAAATAACAGCCCCGCCCAGGGTCTCATATGTTTTACACAGACTTATAAAGGGAAGTCCTTTAAGATATTCTCGTCTGAAATCGGAAGGCTCGGGCCTATGATATATACTACATAGCTTTGTCTAGTTGACCCAGTCTGCCAAGATTGTTCAAATTATAGCCCTGGGGCCAGAATAGCACCGGCGAGGGGCCCACATGTTTTACATTGACTTACACATTGAAAAACCTACAAAACTCTTCTAGTCTGAAATTAAAAGGCTCAGGAATTTGATATCTAGTGGATCTTAACCAAGGTTGTTCAACTTATAGCCTTGGGACCAAAAATAGCCCCAGCATGGGGCTATGTTTTACATAGATTTATATAGGAAAAAGCTTTTAAATCTTGTCAGAAACCCGAAGTCTCAGGCATTTGATATTTGGTGCACAACTGAGTCTACTGGACACTGTCAACATTGTTCAAATTATAACCCTGGGCCAAAAAAATGGCCCCTCCAAGAGACCCACATGTTTCCATAGGCTATATAGGGGAAGGCCCAGGCCCTTGGCATTACGAAAACACGCTTATACAAATACATTGTCAACTTTACCGCTGAAAAATTCAATTTTGAAGAAAACACAACCTGATAACCCTAGATTTTTAGATGGACTCATGCTATATATAAGGAGGAAGATTCCATTTTGGGCCACGTCTTGAGAAACAAACTTTCTGTGAACATCACAGGGGTAGAGCAGTATGCAGGGTTTGTATCTTATCTGATCGAACATCCACTGAGAAGAGGGGATTTTCTCTCGACGGGGCTAAAGTGGTAAAGTTACCCATAAAAGCCTACCAAGCAGGCGCACGTCGCTAGATCAACGTCGGTGCAACGTCGACGTAGATGTGACGTTGCATAACCATAATGACGTTGCACCAACGTTGATGTGACCTCGCAATTACGTCATGCTCGTGCTGGGTAGTGTCGCATTAAAGGGACGTTGGCAAACAGTGTATACCCAGATCAGCAACCGCTGAACGCGGCGCCCGATCGGGCTTGAAGTTTAACCCAACAATATTCTTTGTAAACCTCGCAATAAATGAAATAAACAAGACACTCCGGGACACGACGGCCCATTATTTGTTCACTGCTCAAGAACGTCATTATTTGATCGATCCTTTTCACGGAATCTAGTGTAATGAAACCAAAACAGTTATGTAAATAAGGACTGATTCACCACATTTGCATTATTTGCTGGCTCCCAGCTTGCACATTGTCAATATTGGAAAAACAGGTAACCAGACACCCTGGTTATCTGTTTTTCCACCACTGATAACCTTCAGACTAGGAACCAGCAGATAATGCAATTAAGGACTGATAGTCCTAATACCCCGGTCACACCTTTACGTTTCGACCCGCGTAAGCGCTACGTTTCTCAATACGTGGCGAAACGAAAAGTACGCCGCAGGAACGTAGCTCTTACGCCGAGATACGTAGCAGGAACGCCTCTTACGCGAGGCTGCCACGTAAAGAAGTTGCATGCAACTTCTTTACGTCGCACATACGTGGCAGGTTCGAAACGTCGTACATACGTAGCAGAAACGCAGTGCAAACGAAAGGAACGCAGCAGCAGCGTAGCACAAACGCCTCTTACGCCGCACATACGCCACTCAAGACTTACCACGTAAGTGTTGCGTACGACACGTTGTCGCTGCGTAACAGCGACGTTCCTTTCGTATCTACGGCGTATCTGTTACGTTTTCATTTTAAATACGCCGTTTCCACGGCGTATCATAACGTAAGCATGGCGTAAGTACTACGTAGCTGTCGTATGTGCGACGTTATTGCTGCGTATGTACGACGTAGTAAAAAAAGCTGTGGCGTTTCAAGTTTACCTGCGGCGTAATAGCGACGATTGTGGCTTTTGTTGAGTTTCAAATGAGGTCAAGTGGCATCGCATAACACATTTTAATCTCGATCAAGTGGTCTCATATATAAATTATATACATTGTATATACAACAGCAAGCATTCGGGTCCTTCGCATTCATGTCAAAGCTATCATGGATTATTATTCTGAAGAACAGATTGTTGTTGTTGGTTTACTATGGACCTTAATCGAGACTGAAAAGAAACGGCAAGTGGGCAGGAGGCTGCAAGCGATTAGAGATGGCCAAGGGATTGTGAGAAGGAGGCGACCAAGACGCTGGTGGGTGAGACCATGGTTAGATGCCGACCGACGACTTGTCATGTTGATACTTCGATGTCACTTGAATGAATGACAACAATACTATTACCACATACGTTTTAAAACGCCGCTGTTACGCAACAGCAACGTCGCAGGTCAGAATGAAAAGCAGCTCCTACGTAACAGCAAACGTAACAGCAACGCGATATACGCAGCACTTACGTCACGCAAACGCCGCGATACGTGGGTCTTACGCCGCAGCTTCGCAGTAGAAACGTAGCTCATACTCCATGTACACAACAAGACATCTAATTTGCATAAAAAAACGCAGCAGGTTGCGACGTTTGGCCACGTTTTGGGTTTTTGTCAGAAACGTGGTGAAACGTAGCAGAAACGTAAAGGTGTGACCGGGCTATAATGATAGTCCTAAGGGTCTGCTAGCTTATCCTTCGAGCCATTCTGGTCAGCCAGAGACTATATGTTTTAGTTCTTTCTTTCTTTCTTCCTTTTCTTCCTTTCTTTTTTTCTTTCTTTGTTTCTGTCTTCCAGTTTCGCCCTAACTCCTCGAGGGGACACAGATGGTGTACATTATGTACACTCCAGATTTGCATGATGAAAGCCTACACAGTAATCATGTAATTACGGTAGGGGTCTTTAACCTGCACAGGAGATGGCTATGACATTCATCCCTGCAAATGATGCCAAAGGAGTGTGTTCGGACACCGAAAATTTATCACGGGTGCTGGGGATCGAACCGGAGGCCTCTAGCATCAGAGGCAATTGCATTTACCACTGCGCTATCACGCTCCATATACAGTTTTACGACCCTTTCACTTATTTTGAGCCGACCGTTAATCAGAGAAGTACCCGGATTTCGTTGCAGAACTTGTATCGTCACGAAAACACGTCTGTATTATTTTGATCCCATTGAGCCCCACTTTTATAAAGTAAAACTGCGGTTTACAGAGGGTAAACCTTATTTTTCCTATTTCTGCTCTGAAATATGGATTGTGTGTTCTTGTTAGGAGGCGGTTCCAACGAATACCCACAATCTACTTGTTAGAATCGCCTCAATGAGGCTGTTCTAAGGAGTACCCACAATCTATATTTTGAGCAGAAATAAGAAAAAATATCAATTTTTTTCCTCTTAAAATTTTAGCATGTTTTCTTTCCGGTGGTAAAGTTTCAGAACAATGCATTTGTTTCGGCGTGTCTTCGTAATGCGATGTCTCACAGGCCGGTGAAAGAGACGGTGCGCGCTTTACCTATTTGGCCGCAGAGGCATGTATCATCATGTAAAAATGTCCGTGAAATAAAGAACCCTGTAAAGCCCACTTTTTATAGAAAAAACTGAGATTTACAGGGATATATATTATTTTTACCTAATTTTTACTTCAAGATATAGGTTGTGGGTACTCGTTAGAACCACCTGATCTTCTAACGAGCACCAAGAACCTACATGTTTTTGTATTAATTAGAAAAATATCGCAATTTTCAATAGAAAATTTACCGTTCTAGAGATATGAAAGAATGCACTTTCTTGCACACCAGACAAGGAAATCCGTGATTTTACCCTGGGATAGAAATTTATGTTCTGATCCTGGTGTTCCGACCCAATAGCGAATATTCCCGCGTGTTTGATAAATGTACTGGTTGAATACGACCTCGTATGTGCCGTCGTTAAGGTTGGCGTCATGCACGTTACGTGACGTCACTAAACATTCCTGTAGTGCCATCACAATATGGCGGACGTTGGTAGCCGAAGTGACTGCAGCATTGAAATTCCGCGCTAAGAAATGGAAGGTATGCATGAAAAAAATCCTATCATGGGTGTGAGGGGTGGATAGAAAAATCCGTCCCTCGGGATCACTGTCCGGCATCACTCGGCAAGCCTCGTGAAGCCGGACAGTGACCCTCGGGACGGATTTTTTCCATCCACCCCTCACACCCATATAAGATTCTTATATTTTTGCACACCAGACAAGGAAATCCGTGATTTTACCCTGGGATAGAAATTTATGTTCTGATCCTGGTGTTCCGACCCAATATCGAATATTCCCGCGTGTTTGATAAATGTACTGGTTGAATACGACCCCGTATGCGCCGTCGTTAAGGTTGACGTCATGCACGTTACGTGACGTCACTAAACATCCCTGTAGTGTCATCACAATATGGCGGACGTTGGTAACCGAAGTGGCTGCAGCATTAAAAGTCTGCGCTAAAAATGGAAGGTATGCAAGAAAAAGAATCCTATATGGGTGTGAGGGGTGGATAGAAAAATCCGTCCCTCGGGATCAATGTCCGGCATCACTCGGCAAGCCTCGTGATGCCGGACAGTGACCCTCGGGACGGATTTTTCCAACCACCCCTCACACCCATATAAGATTCTTATAATGCCACACGGCTGTGTTATCGTAATGTTCAATGGCCGTAAAACAGTACGAAAACACGCCTATACCAAAACATTGAAACCTTTATCGCCGAAAAAAAAGATGAAAATTTAAAGATGAAAAATTGTGATATTTTTCTTATTTCTGCTCAAAATATAGATTGTGGGTACTCGTTAGAACCGCCTCATTGAGGCGGTTCTAACGAGTACCCACAAACTACTCGTTAGAACCGCCTCATTGAGGCGGTTCTAACGAGTACCCACAAAGTATGTCTTGGAGTAGAAATAAGTAAAATAATGTATACCCCATTAGACTTCAGTTTTATTATATAGAAATGGGGTTCAAGGGGGTCAAAACATATTGGCGTGTTTTCCTGATGAGACAATTGCGAAAACAGAGAACCCAGATCAGACTGACCGAATGCGCAAACTGATCTGAGCCTTCGTGAGTCGCAGGGGTTTGGTTGTTGCTCTTGTCTTGCGCTGGTTCAAACTAGGGAACACACAAATTATTCAAATCGAGGACATGTCCAGAACATAAGGCTAAAAAGTGCAACAAAATAGATGTTTCCCACAAAATTGGAAGCAACGTCTCCAAAATGACCTTTACAGTGTTGACGGGGACGTTAAACCTCAAATCAAACAAACAAAAACATGTTTGAGAGAGGAAAAAGCTATACAAACAATGAAATGCGTATTAAAAGATATTTAAATAGCATATAATGATTGGAATAAATTCTGTTGAAGTGTAGACTCTTTTATTACGAAAACATACCTATTCAAATATACTGAAAATTTTACCACTGAAAAAAAAATTAAAATTTTCAGAAAAAATTTCTGATATTATTTATATTTCTGTACAAAACATAGATTGTGGGTACCCGTTAGAACCGCCTAGGTGAGACGGTTGATACCAGAAACCACAATCTATGTTTTTGAGCAGAAATAAGATAATAATGTAAACCCCAGTTTTACTATATAAAAGTGGAGTTTAAGGGGATCAAAATATTAGGACGTGTTTTCGTGATATATATTTAAAATGAAGAAAAAAATTAAAATTAAAATTTTCAGATAAAATTTCTGATATTATTTATAGATCTGTACAAAACATAGATTGTGGGTACCCGTTAGAACCGCCAAGGTGAGACGGTTGTTACCAGAAACCACAATCTATGTTTTTTAGCGGAAATAAGAAAATAGTGTAGACCCCTGTAAACCCCAGTTTTACTATATAAAAGTGGGGTTTAAGGGGATCAAAATATTAGGACGTGTTTTCGTGATATATATTTAAAATGAAGATAAAAACCGCCCATCTAGACCCGAATCTGTGTAGAGAAAAAAGTGTATCCCTTATTCTCTTTATTTTTGCTCGAAAACGTAGATTGTAGGTACTCGTTAGAGCCGCCCCAGTGAGGCAATTCTAATGAGCATCCACAATCTGAATTTGGACAAAAAACTAACAAAACACCAAATAAAGTGAGATTCCGCTATTAAAGCCACTTAAAATTGAGCCCCGCCAAGCGAATTTGTGTCTTCGAGCATTCCGTCATGACAAATTTTAACTGCGCATGCCCAGCTATTCAGAGGGGCCAGGGATATGGCTTTCTGTCAGAAGGTTCCTCTTGATTCACTGCTTGTATGAGCGGGCAGTGAAGGTTCTGGCGAGCCTGAACCTTCGCTGCTCGCGTAGGCGATAAGTACCAAAATCGCTTGACGGGGCCCAATTCAGACTGATTCTGTTGTAAACAGCTTAATCATGTTAATTAGAAGGATGCAGTTATTCTTTCTTCGTGTTTTCTGCCAAAAATGTCCTTTGGTCAGACTGTTCAAAAGTCGCTTAAAGACCACTTTTGAACAGTCCCAAAAGTGGTCTTAATATAGGAATTTTAATGTATGTTTATCTGAAAAAAAAAATAGTTCTAGATAGGAAAGATGTCAATTCAGCACACGCCTATGTTAACGTCATAACAGCAAATCATCGAATACATCACGCAAACACGCCTATACAAATACATTGCCACCTTTATCGCCGAAAAAATGAAAATTTTATGATGAAAAATTGTGATATTTTTCTTATTTCTACTCAAAATATAGATTGTGGGCACTCGTTAGAACCGCCTCATTGAGGCGGTTCTAACGAGTACTCACAATCTATATTTTAGAGTAGAAATAAGAAAACTAAGGTATACCCCCGGAAACCCCAGTTTTACTATATAAACGTGGGGTTCAAGGGGGTCAAAATTATATAGGCGTGTTTTCGTGATGATAATAAAATAATAAAAAAAATAACAGAAAAAGCTCATTTTCCCATCGGTCTGTCACGAAGTGTCAGTAGTAAATCTCAACACAATATACCTGTTAAAATCGCGAAAGAAAAAGTATTTACCCAGACACAATTTTAGGCCTTCCGTCTGCGGAGGTGATTGGAGCAAAATAAATACTGATTAATTAATTACGGCCAAATACAAGTTATCTACTCCCGTCATTTAACGGCTCAGCGGGCTCGATCAGCACTCGATAGAGGCACTTATTGTATTGAAAGAGAACCAATTTAAAGAATCACAACTTTCAATTTAAATACAGACAAATATACAAACACTCAGTATTAAAATGCAATTAGGTAATTATTTGGTCAACTTATTTCTACTCAGCACGCGTTTATATGTGGTTACTGTAACAAACATGGTATCATTCAAACATACGAGTAAGAAAAAATATTGGCAAGACTTTGAATGTATTGTGTGTGCGTTTGTCAAAGGATATAAGCAAATATATATTTAAATAAATTTAGAGTCACGGCGGATTGAAAATTCACATAATGTAAGTTCAGAGATTTTTGGTTTCATTGTTTATTTTTGTCGTTCTTTCCTTTTTATCTATTTTTTTTTTCAGTACCATCACAAAAACACGCCTATATAATTTTGATCCACTTGAACCCAACTTTTATATTGTAAAATTGGGGTTAGCAGGGGTAAACCTTATTTGTCTTATTTCTGCTCTAAAATATAGATTGTTGGTACTCGTTAGAACCGCCTCGGTAAGGCGGTTCTAACGTGTACCCACAATCTATATTTTGAGCAGAAATAAGAAAAATATAACAATTAATCATCTTAAAATTTTCGTTTTTCCGGTGGTAAAGCTTACAATGTATTTGGATAGGCGTGTTTTTGTAATTATTTATTTATCGCTAGCCAACTGCATAATGTCACATTCGTGTAGAAGCCTCCGTGATGTATTGGTTATGCTAACCCCCCCCCCCCCCCCCCCCCCCCCCCCCGTAAACCAGGGCTCGCAGGATCGATCGATCCCGGTCTTCTCCAGACGTTCGGATGAGTCTTTAAACCGAGGTCCCGTCTCCGTATGACCTTAGCTGTTGATGAGACGTAAATTTCAACACACAATGTCGCATATGCGCACCTGTGCCAGACCCTCTCTGTTACGCGCAGTCCTTCACTGTCTTCTGGGTGATGCTATAGGCAGCAAAGATACAGATCTGACCCCGATGTTATAAAATATTTTTCATGCTCAACTCAGCGGAGCATGAAGTTTGCTACCCCATTACATATGAAAAAAAATCAAGCAATTTTCCTGTTCAGGTTAGCACAGAATGTCATATATCCTGCTCATAAATTTTAAGATTTATTTTAATATTTATGAGCAGGACGAATTTCGTGCTCAGTTGGGTTGAGCATGAAAAAAAGTTTATACCCTACGGGCCATGCTTGTTGTGCTTATGTAATATAAACGTCGCTTTATATAGGAAAAGAGTTATGTGTTTTTTTCTGTTTCGCTTGTCATAAACAGGAAACATAAGCTCTGTAAGATGCATACATTTAGGTTCCGAACGGTGGAAAACTAACTTGGCTATAGCCACGACACATTACGCCTAGTAGGGGACACATTGGCAACCACAGGTTGTGGGTTCTCAATGAGGCGGTTCTGCTAGTGAGTATCCACAATCTATGTTTCTGACAAAAAAGAAAATACCGGTAATGTACTACCTTGTAAATCCTACTTTTCTCTGTAAAAAGTGTGTGTGTGGGGGGGGGGGGGGGGGGGGGGGTGTAAATGGCGTTTACAGTGGAATTCCAATATTAAGACCACCATAGGGACTGTTCAAAAGTGGTCTTAAAGACCACTTTTGAACAGTCCCAAAGGTGGTCTCTGAACAGAGAACACTGAATGCAGACAACACAAAGAAATAATAACTGAATGTTTCTAAATAAGTTTTTAAAGCAGAATTAGTCTCAATTTCTTAATAGCGGAATATTCAGTATTTTAGGGACCTGTTTACATGATGATACTATGATACCAATTTATGTTCCTCATTTAGCTAATTTTCTTTTCTTTTTCAGTTACGAATACGTAGAATGAGCTAAGAATTAGACAGCTGATATCGCTCAATACATTATCCCGCCAAAATGAGGTTACTTCAAGATTTATCAGTTTTACAGGGGACTGAATTAACCAATAGCGACCCCGGAAATTGGATAGATGTGACGTCAGATTCCAGCGTTCAAATCATTTGTTTAGACCATTTGGATTCTGACGACATTTCGCTGTATTCTGACGAAACGAGAGAGAAAGGACGGGTTGGGCTCAGTATCCGCAGAGACGAAAACAATGAAATGAAATTGCCTCTTACTAAAGGAAATAAACTTGCTACAGATTTTATGAGACGAACAAATATTGATCTTGAACCTAAACTGAACACATACAACAAAACCCTGGACAGTGATGACCCCAGTCAGGGCAGATTATCCGGCAAAGCATGGTTTAGTGATTCTTGTCTGAATAACCCCACATTCAGAACAGGCCGCAAGAAAAGCAAAGACTTTGCAAGCACCGATGATCTAACATCGGATGCAGTGAAACCTATATTACGGAAACCAAGAAAAAGAAGGAAAACTGTTAGAAAGACAGTAAGCTTTAAAGAATCAGGAACGGAAACAAGGTACTTTGTTAAATGTGATTATATAAATGACAAAGATGAAGCTCAAAACAACATAGCTCGGAATTACAGCGAATTCAACGCACGGGACGACGAAGCTAAGGCGGCTGATAGTGATGGTAGAGACTCAGAAGAACTCATGAAGAAACCAATCACGGCATCGTTTGTAACAAAAGTTGCTAAAGTTGTAAAGTGCCCGACTGTCACAAAAACGGCGAAGCTTAGTGGCAGCTGTCGTCAAAGAATCGCAGTGAAAAGAAAGCTTGTGCAATGTCAGAAAGTAAACAGTCCAGTAGACTCAACAGCAGAACAACCAGAAATTGATCTAGGAATATTACTGGCAGGTTCAGAAGACAGTCCAGACAAGTTTCCTGATCGTGCCAGCAAGATTCCTAGATATTCTGGGAGAAAAAGAGACCATAATGAAATCGAACCCCTATCAAAATTTCTTATGGAAAACGACAAAACAATTTTGACAAGCACGCCAAAGGCGTTGACTCAGTCGTGTCCTGATATCTTCAGAGAAGATAACCAAGACATTCAGTCGAAAGACCAAGACTGTGGTAAGAAACTGAAGTGCTTAACGTCAGGGTCTAGACAGCACCTGAGAATGGGAACGTCCAACTTAAAGTCGATACATTGTCAGAAAAGATTGTCATTTAACGAAACTGTTAATAAAGCAAACATCTCTGATGTAAACCGTATACCTCAACAAAAATCAGTTGCTGTACATTCTAAGCCCACGCGTCCGCGTTTGGGCATACATTGTAAAAGTTCAAAACTTGTTGAATTAGACACATTAGAAAGAAATTTAGTCGGTGACTTGAAAAAGAGAAATTCAAAGTGTAATAGAGGTATAAAAATAAAAACAAACGGATCTCTTAAATGTACACCCGGCACCAAACGGTCTGACTGTTGGAGCCCAAGAGTAAAAAGTTTCAAGCGGACTGTGAGACCATCTCCTTGCACATTGAAACTATTTCCTGGTGCTTTGTATTTGGAATCATGTGTGTGATAAGGTTATCATACAGGTTATTCGTCTAATGTGTACACCCACATCCTTACTGTAGGCAAACAGTGAAGACACTGATCAAACGCCGCGTTCTGTGGTGTCTGATCAAGGTCTTCCCTGTTTGTCACCATTCTCGTATTGAGACCATCTCCTTTCCATTAACGCAGATCCCTTTTCTCAGCGAATTTCTGAAAGAGCAAAACGGGTCATAAAGTTTGTTTCCCTTGTGAAGGTGTATCAATTCTCCTTGAGGCAGTAAAAAGTTCCATTCCCGAACCCCTTATTCACATGTGTACTGGCACAAGTGAATGTCGTTGACCTCAAGACACTTGCTTTGTAGACAAGGGTCTGAGGCACACGGACGTAACCGTATAGCTGCACCATAGAATGTCCTTGAACTGACGACCCTTGCCTTGTATTCATAGTAACAGATAAGATAAATATTTTGTGATAATTGAAGGATAGTTTTTCTCTATTCTCCATTAAAACCTATGTTGTGGGTATTTATTAGAACCGCCTCGCCGAGGTGGTTCTAATGAGTACCCACAACACAGGTTTATATAGCGAAATAAGGAAAACTATCCTTCAGTTATCACAAAATACTTACCTTATCTGTTTTTATGTTTGTATTTCGTTTCGACAAGACAATGGTCTGAGGGCCAGGGACTTATCCGTAAAGTTGAATGTTCTTGAACTAAAGACTCTTGCCTTTATTTTGTTTCGACAAGACAAGAGTCTGAGGAACAGGGACGTGTCCGTATACTTGCACCCATGAATGTTATTGAATTAAAGGCTCTTGCCTTGTATTTCGTTTCGACAAGACAAGGGTCTGAGGGGCATGGACGTGTCTGTATAGTTGCACCAGTGAATGCCCTTGAGCCAAAGACACTTGCCTTGTTTTTCGTTTCGACAAGACAAGGATCTGAGGGACAGGGACGTGTCCGTATAGTTGCACAAGTGAGTGACCTTGAACTGAAGACTTTTGCCTTGTATTCACCGCAACATATAAGATACGTATTTTGTGATAACTGAAGGATAGTTTTTGTCAATTCTCAAAAAAAAACTGTGTTGTGGGCATTCATTAGAACCGCCTCGCCGAGGCGGTTCTAATGAGTACCCACAACACACATGTTTAGGTTTATATGGGGAAATAAGGAAAACTATCCATCAGTTATCACAAAATACTCACCTTTTCTGTTGCTATGCTTGAATTTCATTTCAACATGACAAGGGTCTGAGGGACAGGGAAGTGTCTATATAATTGCACTGGTGAATGTTATTGAATTAAAGACCCTTGCCTTGTATATCGTTTGGACAAGACAAGGGTCTAAGGGAAGGGACGTGTCCTTATAGTCGCACCAGCGAACGTCCTTGAACTGAAGACTCTTGCCTTCTATTTAGTTTCGACAAGACAAGGGTCTGAGGGACAGTGACGTGTCCGTAAAGTTGCACCAGTGTACATGAATGTCATTGAATATTAGACTCTTGCCTTGTATTTAGTTTCGACAAGACAAGGGTCTGAGGGACAGGGACGTGTCCGTAAAGTTGCACAAGTGTACATGTATGCCATTGAATATTAGACTCTTATCTTGTATCTCGTTTCGACAAGACAGGGGCCTTGTTCGTATAATTGCACCAGTGAGTGTCCTTGAATTATAGACTCTTGTCTTGTATTTCGTTTTCGACAAGACATGGGTCTTGTCCGTATAATTGCACCACTGAGTGTCCTTGAATTATAGACTCTTGTCTTGTATTTCGTTTTCGACAAGACAAGGATTTGAGGGACAGAATCTTTCCGCTCTGCTATATTTTCAGAGTGCATGGACATTTGGCTTGAGTTTCGTTTTGTTATGAATTAAGTCTGTTTTCCAGTCAGTTATTGGAGTATGGAGTGCAGTCGAATAATGGGTGCCCATGCAGGCCACTAAATTTTGTGACAATAAAACTCACAGAAGTGAAGACTCAGATCAGTTTGTGCATAGGGCACCTTGATCAGAATCCTTGATTTGCCATAACGATAACACATCCGTTCGATATCTCGAAAACGGTTATTTTCCTGATGAAAAGTTTGGATTTTTTTTCTTATTTATACTCCAAACTTAGGTTCTGGGTGCTCGCTAGACCCGCCTCATTGAGGTGGTTCTAAAGAATTGAGGCGGTTCTGACGAGTAGACACAAATCATGTTTTGCAGCAGAAATGGGGGAAATAGAGAGAATTTTACAACATTTTTATCTTATTTCTGCTCGAAATATAGATTGTGAGTTCTCTTATGATCCACAATATAAGGCCGTTTCTAGCGAGTATCCATAATCTGTGTTTCTAAGCAGATACATCCCAGCAGGCTCACGTCGCTATGGCAAGGTCAAATCAACGTCGGTGCACCTACGTTGATTTGACGTTGTACCGACCTTGGTGTGACGTCACAATAACGTCATGTGCCTGCTATGATGTAATAAAAGTGGCTTTCACAGAATATTGATTTGTATGTTATATAGTGATGAAATATTTAATTTGTGTTGTAAATATTGTACAGATATGCATCAAATAGTGCTTTATCCCGAAAATTATCCAAATAAATATTATATATAATAATTATATAGTTGTTCAGTGTCTTAGTTTTCATTTTGTTTATTTATGGGCAGGTACGGCCCTTTCAAGTATATTTCACTTACATCGAGCCGACAGAAGCCTCCGTGGTGCAGTGGTTACGCTACTCGCCTTGTAAACCAGGGGTCGCAGGATCGATCCCGGGCTTTTCCAGACTTTCGGATGAGTCTTTAAACCGAGGTCCCGTCTCCGTATGACCTTAGCTGTTGGTGGGACGTAAAACTCAAACACTCACTCACTCACATCGAGCCGACCGTTAATCTTGGGTGCCCAGAAAAACTAAACGACCAAAACTCCTGTTACAGAACTTGATCAATATTTCGAGAAAGCATTGAATGTCCTAGTGAACACATTTTCCTATGGTTTATGACCCTTTCACGACAATTTCACTTATTTAGAGACGATCGTTGATCTGAGGTGAGAAAAAAAAAACGGTCTACCCGGAGAAAAACCACCTGACATTCCGTTGCAGCGTACACACATTTACCTGCGCTCGACGTATATTAAGAAATATATCAGCTCTAGCAGTGATTTGTTGAGTAATATATCACTGTTTGGAGGTCAGTTGAAACGTAGATCAAATCCCGGGCGCGTAGCGCGAGTAATTTATCTACTAACGACTGACCGACATACTGTGATATAGTACTCAACAAATCACGCAAAAAAGCTGAGCTCTTTCGATTCTAACACATTGAAAATCGGCTAAATGCTGTTGTTTCCTTCATATTTTCTCAACATTCCGCCGTTGTTTGAAGAAATCCTGCCAACAAGTTTTACTATAACACATGCAGTTACCTGTTTTTGTAACGTACTTTCTTGCACAACAGATAAGGAAATCCATAGTTTACCTTGGGATAGAAATTCTTTTCTAATCCTGGTCTTCTTAGCCAAAATCAATTGTTGTCGCGTGTTTGATAAATGCACTGGTTGAATACTATGAGGTGCCGTTTTACTATAATTCCCCTTTTTTTGATATCACTGAATCGATTTTGTGATATCACAAAATCGAGTTTGTGATATCACTAATTATTTTGTGATATCACTAATTATTTTGTGCTATAAGTGAGTTTACGTCCCACAAACAGCTTAGGTCATACGGAGAAGGGACCTCGGTTTTAAGTCTCATCCGAAAGTCTGGAGAAGCCCGGGATCGATCCTGCGATCCCCGGTTTACAAGGCGAGTAGCGTAACCATTACACCACGGAGGCTTCTATATTTTGTGATATCACAAAATCGATTTTTTTGATATCGAAAAGACTGAATTTGTGATATCACAATATCGATTTAGTGATATCACTATCGAATATGTGATATCACAAAATCGATGTTGTGATATCACTAAATTGGCATCATTTTGTGAAATCACTGTTTCTATTTAGTGATATCACTAATTCTATTTAGTCATATCACTAAATCGATTTTGGGATATCACTAATTCGATTTAGCGATATCGAAAATTCATCTTTATTTAGTGACATCACAAAATCTATGTGATATCACTAATTCGATTTTGAGATATCACTAAGTAGAAGGAATAATGAGGGCTCCCGAAATGATCACTGCGCATGCCATACCACTGCAAATGCTCTAACCATAAGGGCTTAAATCATGAAAAAAAAAAAAAAAAAAAAAAAAAAGAAAAAAAAACAAACATTTTATTTGGTGCTATATTAGAGACAAGGGGGGGGGGGGAGGGACTTCGACCCAATTTTTTTAGGGTTACCTCATTTTACCCAGTGTATCATTTTCGCAAATGTAGTTTTCACCTGCTTATTTTGAATTATACAAGTTAAATATGTATGTATGATGTATTTGCAGCTCTAAATTCAGATTTTGCTGCTTTCACTTCGCTTTCTGTAACAGATCAAGAAAACAATCACCGCGAAGCTTGGTTTTTTCTGCTGATTCCGGGCTACTTTATCGATGAACTAACGACCGGAACGACTGGTGCTGTTTAACTTTAAACCGTTCGAAGAAGTGACAAATGAGCATTATCGCTATTTTTCTTCCATTTTCAACTAAACCCCAAGAGGGGCTCCGCCCATCGGGGCTTGAAGAAATAGATGGGCTGCATGATGCTTCCTCGCAGAGCTGAAACCGACCGCACATGAGTACTGGTAAACCGTTTAGAGGATCTAAGCCTGCCCAGGCAAAGTGGTGCAAGTCGGACCGTCCATGCTTATAAACCCTGTTGGTTTCATCGGATGACAGGGCTTTAGATATTATTTTATCTCAATGTTGGGTAAAAGTCCCATAAAATTGAAAGCAACGTCTCCAAAATAACCTATACAGTGTTGATGGGGACGTTAAACCTCAAATCATTTCATCTCAATGTCGGGTAAAAGTCCCATAAAATTGAAGCAACGCCTCCAAAATGACCTATACAGTATTGATGGGGACGTTAAACCTCAAATCAACAACAAAAACCCAAAAAGGGGACAAAGACGGTGTATACTGCATATACTACAGTTTTGAAGGATGAAAGAGTACACAGTAATCATGTAATTACGGTGGGGTTCTTTAACCTGCACAGGTGATGGTTCTCCAGTGCACATGGGAGGGGTGTGTGTGTGTGTGGGGGGGGGGGGGCTCCAGCTAACGTCCAGATCCGAAGGACGACGCACTTTATGACATTCATACCTGCAAATGATGCCAATGGAGCGTGTTCGGACACCGAAATTTTGTCACCGCTGCTGGGGATCGAACCTGGGACCTTTAGCATCTGAGGCAAATGGACTATCCACTGAGCTAGGTTGCTAAATTTAGGAAGGCAGGGATGAGCCTCCAAAACGTTAATGTTCAAAAGGATGCGGCATGGAAACAGTTTGTTCCCTATTGCAACATATTCCTTTTTATGTTTTGAAATTTTGATCCTGGATCGCGAATGGCCAGTAAATGACAATGTATTCTATTTAGGTTGGGTCCTTTTCCAACAGGGATTAAAGGGGACAGAACCCCTACAGTGCAGCACACACATGCTATCTCATCCGCAAGATACCGAACTTAGAGCATGAGTGCCGCCACTTTTGTCATACCAAGAAAGGAGGTGAAGAAGTAACTGTTTTCCTTTTTGTTGCTTGTGCTTTCTTAGTATCTGTAACAACAGGTTATTTTCATGAAATGCATAGCTGTTTGGCTGGGTCAGGCTTTCACTGGCATATCGGTCACCCATTTAAACAGTGTCTGTCTGCCTGTCCGTCTGTCCGTCCCACCGTTTGTCTGTCTGTCTGTCTGTCAGATCAGTTAGTAACTCCACTTAATGTTTTTAAGTTTAAAAAGGTTGCCCAATAAGCATTTTTCTCGCCCAGTGATGGGGGGCAAAGAATGTAATTATAAAACAAATAAACTTATTTTTTCTGCTTTTCATGAAAGTATGAACGACAGCTAGTCGCTAGCAAAGTTTGTATGAACCCCTTCGGGGTTCATTTACTTTGCATGCAACTCATTGCGTTCGCACTATCATGAACAGCAGAAAAATAAATTTCATTTCTTAAGTGTTTGTTTTCTTTGCCTCATACTGCTGCCTCACTCTACGGTTTATTAGCTAACTCAATATGTCAATCATTGCAAAACACCCACATTGAGCTGGAGGTAATTTTGTTTTCAAAACCGTCTTCTGTAGCATGTTTTGTTATACATGCGATTAGGGGAGCCCCCTCTCAGTTTCTCCTTAAATGTACATTTTTAACAGTCAAGATGACATGTCCTTATCAACTTTTTATGAAACGGACATTCAATTTGACATCAAACTGTTGTCAAGTGTCAAGGAAAGCAGGTCATGAAATGTACATGCACGGGTTTTTATTTCGTGTGTAGCACTTTACATGTAAATGGATGCTTTAGACACAAACTTTAGCGGCTCACTGGAAAAATGATGACGATTTTCTTCAGGTGGTATGAATATTAAAAGACTAACATTTTTAACTCACCTGTCCGAAGGTCATGGTGAGCTTTTGTGACTGTGAGTTGTCCGGCGTCGTCGTTCGTCGTGCGTCGTGCGTGCGTAAACTTTTCTTGTTAACATTCTAGAGGCCACAGTTTTGATCCAATTATCATCAAACTTGGTCAGAATGATTATCATGACAATATGTCAGTCAGGTACGAATACGGGTCATATCAGGTCAAAAAGTAGGTCATCAGGTCAAATCAAAGTAAAACATTGTTAACACTCTAGAGGCCACAATTTTGGTCCAATCATCCTCAAACTTGCTCAAAATGATCATCTTGACAATATCTCGGTCACACTTTCTCAGGATAATCATCTTGACAATATCTCGGCCAAGTTTGAATGTAGGGCGTGTCGGGTCAAAAAGAAGGTCAGTAGGACAAACCATAGAAAAACCTTGTTAGCACTCTAGAGGCCACAGTTTTGGTCCAATCTTCCTCAAGCTTGGTCAGAATGTTCATCCTGACAATCTCTCGGTCAAGTTTGAATATGGGTAATTTCAGGTCAAAAAGTAGGTCATATCATAGAAAAACCTTGTTAACACTCTAGAGGCCACAATTTTGGTCCAGTCATCCTCAAACTTGCTCAGAATGATCATCCTGACAATATCTCGGTCAAGTTCGATAATGGGTCACGTCGGCCAAAAAAAAAAGGTCAGTAGGTCAAATCATAGAAAAACCTTGTTAACACTCTAGAGGCCACAGTTTTGGTCCAATCATCCTGAAACTTGCTCAAAATGATTATCTTGACAATATCTAGGCCAAGTTCGAATATGTGTCATGTAGGTCAAAAAGCAGGTCAGTAGGTCAAATCATAGAAACACCTTGTTAACACTCTAGAGGCCCAAGTTTTGTTCCATTCATCCTCAAACTTGGTCAGAATGATCATCCTGACAATATGTCAGCCAAGTTCGAATATGGGTCATGTGGGGTCAAAAAGTAGCTCAGTGGGTCAAACCATAGAAAAACCTTGTTACAGTCTAGAGCCCACAGTTTTGGTCCAATCATCCTCGACCTTGCTCAGAATGATCATCCGGACAAAATCTCGGTCAAGTTCGAATATGTGTCATGTCGGGTCAAAAAGTTGGTCAGCAGGTCAAATCATAGAAAAACCTTGTTAACACTCTAGAAGCCACAGTTTTTGTCGAATCATCATCAGACTTGGTCAGAATGATTATCTCTACAATATGTAGGTCAAGTTCGAATATGGGTCATGTGGGGTCAAAAAGTAGGTCAAATCATAGAAAAACCTTGTTTACACTTTAGAGACTGCAATTTTAGTCTAATTATCATCAAACTTGCTCAGAATGATCATCTTGACAAAATCCAGGTTACGCTCGAATATGGGTCATTTGGGCTCAAAACGTAGGTCAGTAGGTTAAATCATAGAAAAACCTTGTGAACACACTAGAGGCCACAGGTTTGGTCCGATTATAATCAAACTTGCGAAGAATGATCATCTTGACAATATCTTGGTCAAGTTTAATTATGAGTCATGTCAGTCAAAAAGTAGATCAGTAGGTCAAATCATATAAAAACCTTGTGAACACACTAGAGGCCACAGTTTTGGTCCGATCATCATCAAACTTGCCAAGAATGATCACCATGACAATATCTCAGTCAAGTTCGATATGGGTCATGTTGGATTAAAAAGTAGGTCAGTAGGCAAAATTATAGAAAAACCTTGTGATCACTCTAAAGGCCACAATTTTGGTCCGATCATGATCAAACTTGCTGGGAATGATCATTTGTCAATATCTCGCTTAATTTCGAATATGGGTCATGCCTGGTCAATAAGTAGGTCAGATCACAGAAAAACCTTATGAACACACTAGAGGCCCTAGTTTTGGCCTGATCATCATCAGACTTGCTCAGAATGATCTTGACAATATCTGGATCAAGTTTGAATATGGGTCATTTCGGGTCAAAAAGTAGGTCAGCAGGTCAAATCATAGAAAAATGTTGTGAGCACTCTAAGAGGCCACAGTTTTAGTCCAATCATCATAAAACTTGCTCAGAATGATCATCTGGACAATATCTCAGTTAAGTTCGAATATGGGTAATGTCAAATTAAAATGTAGATCAGTAGGTTATTTTGTCATAACTTTTGAACCATTTGAGATAGAGCCTTCATATTTGGCATGTAGGTTCCTTGTGACAAGGGCTTTCCACTCATATAAAAAATGACTGTGACCTTGACCTGTGACCAACTTTATCATAACTTTTGAACCATATGAGATAGAGCCTTCATATTTGGCATGTATGTTCCTTGTGACAAGGTTTTTCCAACCATTAAAAAATTGACCCATCACCTTGACCTTTGACCTACTTTGTCATAACTTTTTAAGCATTTGAGATACAGCCTTCATATTTTGCATGTAGGTTCCTTACGACAAGCGTTTTTTATTCATACATAAAATGATCTGTGATCTTTACCTTGACATATGACCTACTTTATCATAACTTTTGAGCCATTTGAGATAGTGCCTTCATATTTGGCATGTATGTTCCTTGTGAAAAGGTCTTCCCACCCGTACAAAAAATTTGTCTTATGACCTTGACCTTTGACCTACTTTGTCATAATTTTTGAAGCATTTGAGATCGAGCCTTCATATTTGGCATGTAGTTACCTTGTGTCATACAAAAATGACTTGTGACCTTGACTTGTGACCCTCTCTATCATAACTTTTGAACCATTTGAGGTAGAGCCTTCGTATTTGGCATGTATGTTCCTTGCGGCAACAACTTTCACCCATACAAAAATTTGATCTGTGACCTTGACCTTTGACATGTCTCATAACTTTTGAACCATTTAAGATAGGGCCTTCATATATGGCATGTATGGTTCTTGTGAAAAGGGCTTCCCAACCATGCAAAATTTTTGACCTGTGACCTTGACCTTTGATTGTTTTTGTCATAACTTTTGAACCATTTAAGGTAGAGCCTTCATATTTGGCATGTATGTTCCTTGAACAAGGTCTTCCCACTCGTGCAAAAAATTGACCTGTGACCTTGACCTTGATATGTGACCTACTTTTTAATAACTTTGGAACCATTAGAGATAGAGCCTTTATATTTGGCATGTATATTCCTTGTGACAATGGCAATGTCTTCACATCCATACAAAAGTTTGACCTGTGACCTTGACCTTTGGCCTACTTTATCATAATTTTTTAACCATTTGAGATAGAGCCTACATATTTACCAGTATTTTCCTTCCGACAAGGCACCTTACTGTATTACCTACCACTTCATTGCTGCAGTGTGGATCAGGTGAGCGATCCAGTGCCATCATGGCCCTCTTGTTGTTGTGTTACATTTGTGTGAATGTGCTGTATCGCTTATTAATTTCTATATATTTGTGCAGTCTTTGCAAATAGTTTATCCATTCACAACGCATTCTTTAAAGTTTTCGGCCCCGCCCATCGGGGCTTAAAGAAATAGATAAGCTGCGTGAGCATGAAAAACGTTTTATAACCTTTTAATAGCCTGGCCGAGAAACACTAAGATTGGAATGCCGCTTTACTCAACAGCACCAAAACTTTTAAATGCCCTATGTGTTAACAAGGCCCCATTTCTCACTTACTTCCCAATACACTCAGGCTAATACAAGTACTTTTTCAACAGATCTAAGCACTTCACAATCAAACCTTTAATAAAAGTCATCTATTCAAAGGCATTGAAACGGCTTGAAGAAATAAATGGGCTGCATGATGCTTCCACGCAGTGCTGAAGCCGACCGCACACGAGTACTGGTAAACCGCTTAGAGGATCTAAGCATACCAAGGTAAAGCGGTGCGAGTCGGAGCGTCTTTGCTTATAAACCCTATTGGTTTCATTGGTCGACAGGGCTTAAGATATCATTTCATCTCAATGTAGGGTAAAAGTCCCACAAAATTGGAAGCAACGTCCCCAAAATGACCTTTACAGTGTTGACGTGGACGTTAAACCTCAAATCAAACAAACAAAATAAGGCATTGACGACAGATTTCGTTACTTAGTAATGTTGATAAAGCGTCTTTTTTAAGGACAAAGCACTTGGTAGTAGCAGGGATTAGACCCACAACCTCTGGCATTCGAGCCAAACGACTTGTCACGGCATATATTAAAAGACCACTTTGCTTGTTCAAATTAACGTTTGTTACGCTTGCTCCTTTCTTGAGCAACCATTTTGCCTTTCCCAAGTGTGTAGCTTAACGGCTGTTTCGCTCTACCCAATGACTTCTTTTACTTTGCAATTTGCTAAGTGTGCCTGCTCCAGTGTGCAGTTTGAGTCCCCATTCTTTTTCCCCGAAACATGTATTCTGTCAGAGAATGTCCTTCTAGGGACAGAAAATGAAGTAGAAGGTGTGCAACCATTTACAAATAGCTTTTTGCAGGTATTGTTCGGACCTTTGTCTTCGCGGCAGCTTGCTTTCTGTCTATACTGGATACACTGATAGCAGACAGTTATTCACCAGTCAGTAAGTCAGCCAGTCAGAAAGACCATCACTGACTTACTGACTGACTTACTAACTGGTCTGACAGACAGACAGACGGTGGGACGGACAGACGGACAGGCATACTGTTTAAATGGGTGACCGATATTCCCATGAAAGCCTGACCCAGCCAAACAGCTATGCATTTCATAAAAATAACCTGTTGTTACAGATACTAAGAAAGCACAAGAAACAAAAAGGAAAACAGTTACTTCTTCTCCCCCTTTCTTGGTATGACAAAGGGGGGCGGCACTCATGCTCTAAGTTCGGTATCTCACTTTGCGGAGATACCTCTAGGCCTAGCAATCTACTAAATGTATGCGTTCAGAACTTCAGGCAAACCAAATTTAAAGCCTGATAATTTCATTTCGCTAGTACTATGCCAAAACCAAGTTTAGCATTCGACTCGACATTATGCCAAAATTAAGGTGACCTTATTTCGTCCTTAATTGATTTGACACCTACGACATGAAAAACAACAACAACAAAAAAAAAAAAAAAAAAAACAGAAAACAAAGCAGATATTTGCACCTGCAATATCCCCGCCTCTAGAAGTTTCGATTACGTAAACGGGACTGCTTACTTCATCACTTTTCAGTTTTGCTTTCTGATTTCTTATTTCTAACTTCCAACTTATAACTTCTAATTTCGAACGTCTGACTTCAAACTTCTTATTTCTGATTTCAGACTTTCTCCTTCTGGCTTCGGACTTCCAATTTCTTACATCCTGCAATATTCACCTATAATAATTGTATTTGATGGAGACTTCATTTTAACATTTTAAATGCTGCTTCAATCCGCTGAAATAAAGGGGACTTCTAACTTCATCACTTCTATGATTTTCAACTTACAACTTTCGACTTCCAACTTTCGACTTATAAATAGCAACTTCCTACTTATTACACCCGACTTCTTTCTTCAGACTGCTAACGCCCGGCTTCGTACTTCCACTTATTTTGTTCAGACAATCTACTTCTAGCGCCCGTCTTCCTACTTTTGAAGTCCCTCCAGGGCTTCCATGGCATGTGCATCAAAGGCCGAGACGATGTCCGAGACGAAGGCCTCGTGTTACTTGGGTCTTCGGATCGGAAAGTTCGAGAGGTAGAATTAGGCCCTGGGCAAAAATGTGTGTGTGAGTGTGAATTCGGGTTTAACGTCGCTTTCAACAATTTTTCTGTCATATCACGACGGTGTCTGGTTGCGACAGGGAGCTCAATGCTCACGTTTATAGTGCTGCCTCACTGAATATCATGTACCAGACACATTACATGATACCACATCCAGTCACATTATCCTGACACTGGATCGACCAGTCCTAGCTCTACCCCGTAAACCTGAGTGCCAAGCGAGGAGCAGCTAGTACCATTTTTAACGACTTTGATATGTCGCGGCCCGGGATCGAACCCGAGACCTCCCGTTCCCCGGAGCGGACATTCTACCAACTGAGCTATCGGGGCCGGTCCCTGGGCAAAAAAAAAGACCTCAACAAAATTACAGCGAAAATTTACTTGCCTTAACATAGTCGTTAAATCAACCATGGTATATTCGAACTGGATCTTGATTCCCTAGGGCCCAACGCATATGCTTGTTATAAGGAATGAAGTATGTTTCATTTCAAATTTCCTTGGGGAATTCTCTCAGCTTCTAGGGATGTTTTCTCGTACCACATTTCCTGAGTAGGCTTAGACCCTCTAAGCGGTTTACCAGTACACGTGTGCGTTCGGTTTCAGCTCTGCGTGGAAACATCATGTGGCCAATCTATTTCTTATAGCCCTGATGGGCCTGCCCGTCTTAAATTGAGGTAACAAAAAGATACATCTTTTCTACCCCCAATTCAAGACATTCAGGTCGTGATTCAGGACACTATTATCCTAAAGTTGAGACGAGCCTCCGTGGCGTAGTAGATAAGAGCGCTGATTCTTAAAAAATAGGTGTCTCACCGCTGAAGGTTCGAGCCTGGCTCGGATCATATGTGAGACCCCGAGTTCTGCAACGGAAGGTCAGGTGATTTTTCTCCGGATACTACGGTCTTCGATAACATGTGATTAACGATCTGCTCGATATGAGTGAAATGATCTCGAAAAGACCGTAAAACGAGCCCCGCTCCGCAACCCCCCCCCCCCCCCCAAAAAAAACCTCAAGGTTGATATGCTCTAGCTTATTCTGACCTTTTTGTTTGCTGTGTTGTGGTGAGTTTTGGAACCTATTCAGATTAATACGAACTTGCTGAGCAGAAGGATTGAGCAATGGATGTGACCGAACATAAACTTCCACTTCAGAAACTCGCGGATGAGAGAGCATGTGTGTGCTGCACTGTAGGGGTTCTGTCCCCTTAAATCCCTGTTGGAAAAAGGACCCAAAGGGCCCAACCTAAATAGTGCGTATTGTCATTTACTGGTCATTCGCGACCCAGGATCAAAATTTCAAAAAAGAGTACAAAAAAGGAATATGTTGCAATAGGGAACACGTTGTTTCCATGCTGCATCCTTTTGAACATTTACGTTTTGGTGGCATTCTTAACAGGCTGGATATTTTTTGTTTCTGTCTATAAAAGCATGAAAATAACACAAAACGTGCACGATTTCAACAATAAAATACACTTTTTCTGAATCCGGTATAGAGATAACTGCGGCTCTTCCCTGCCTTCCTAAATTTAGCCACTTAGCTCAGTGATTAGTCCATTTGCCTCCCAGGTTCGATCCCCGGTGCCCGAACACGCTCCATTGGCATCATTTGCAGGTATGAATGCCATAAAGTGCATCGTACTTCGGATCTGGACGTTAACTGGAGGCCCCTGTGCAGGGAGAACCATCCCCTGTGCAGGTTAAAGAACCCCACCGTAATTACATGATTACTGTGTACTCTTTCATCCTTCAACACTGTAGTATATGCAGTGTACACCATCTGTGTCCCCTCTTGGGGTTTTTGTTGTTGATTTGAGGTTTAACGTCCCCATCAACACTGTATAGGTCATTTTGGAGACGTTGCTTCAATTTTATGGGACTTTTACCCGATATTGAGATGAAATGATATCTAAAGCCCTGTCTTCCGATGAAACCATTGGGGTTTATAAGCATGGACGGTCCCACTCGCACAACTTTGCCTTGGCAGGCTTAGATCCTCGAAACGGTTTACCAGTACTCATGTGCGGGTCGGTTTCAGCACTGCGAGGAAGCATCATGCAGCCCATCTATTTCTTTAAGCCCCGATGGGTTGGGGCCCTTCTTGGGGTTTAGTTGAAAATGGAAGAAAAATAGCGATGATGCTCATTTGTCACTACTTCGAACGGTTTAAAGTTAACAGCACCGGTCGTTCCGGTCGTTAGTTCATCGGAATCAGCAGAAAAACAAAGCTTCGAAGTGATTGTTTTCTTGATCTGTTACAGAAAGCGAAGTGAAAGTAGCAAAATCTAAATTTAGAGCTGCAAATACATCATTTTGGATTCAAACTGGTCAAGAGAGGTTTATTTTAAATGAAAGACATCAGTTGAAAGCGAAAAATGTTTCCCCCGTAGCACTAGTTCGCTTGTGATTGATGAAAACCTGAAATTGTTTGGCACACGGTTGTGTCGAATTTTGAGTTGCTGCTTTATTCCATGCGAGAAAAAACACGTTTCCTGCAAGTGACAGGCAGAGGCGGATTATTGTTGCAAAGTGGACATATTTAACTTGTATTATTCATAATAAGCAGGTGAAAAACTGCATTTGCGAAAAAGATACACTGGGTAAAATGAGGTAACCCTAAAAAATTTTGGGCCGAATCCCCCCCCCCCCCCCCCTTTTCTCTAATATAGCACCAATTTTTTTTTTCATCGTTTTCCTTATGGTTAGAGCATTTGCGGTGGTATCGCATGCGCAGTGATCATTTCAGGAGCCCTCATTATTCCAAAAGTTCAAAAAGAAAATATGAATTTGTGATATCTCAAAATCGATTTATTGATATCATAAATTGATACCTATTTAGTGATATCTCAAAATCGAATCAGTGTTATCCGAAAATTGATTTAGTGATATGACTAAATAGTATTAGTGATATCACTAAAAAGAAACAGTGATTTCACAAAATGATACCAATTTAGTGATATCACAACATCGATTTTGTGATATCACATATTCAGTCTTAATTTTCGATACCAAAAAATCGATTTTGTGATATCACAAAATATTGAAGCCTCCGTGGTGTAATGGTTACGCTACTCGCCTTGTAAACCGGGGATCGCAGGATCGATCCCGGGCTTCTCCAGACTTTCGAATAAGTCTTGTAACCGAGTTCCCGTCTCCATATGACCTTAGCTGTTGGTGGGACGTAAAACTCGAACACTCACTCATAGCACAAAATAATTAGTGATATCACAAAATCGATTTTATGATATCACAAAATCGATTCAGTGATATCAAAAATAGGGGATTTATAGTAAAACGGCACCTCATAGTATTCAACCAGTGCATTTATCAAACACGCGACAACATTCAATTTTGGCTAAGAAGACCAGGATTAGAAGAGAATTTCTATCCCAAGCTAAAACTATGGATTTCTTATCTGTTGTGCAAGAAAGTACGTTACAAAAACAGGTAACTGCATGTTACAGTAGAACATGTTGGCAGGATTTCTTCAAACAACGGCGGAATGTTGAGAGAATATGAAGGAAACAACAGCATATAGCCGATTTTCAATGTGTTAGAATCGAAAGAGCTCAACTTTATTGCGTACTATATCACAGTATGTCTGTCAGTCGTAAGTAGATAAATTACTCGTGCTACGCTCCCGGGGTTTTGTATACGTTTCAACTGACCTCAAATAGTGATATATTACTCAACAAATCACTGCTAGAGCTGATATATTTCTTAATATACGTCGAGCGCAGGTAAATGTGTGTACGCTGCAACGGAATGTCAGGTGGTTTTTCTCAGGGCACAACGTTTTTTTTTCTCACCTCTGATCAACGATCGACTCTAAATAAGTGAAATGGTCGTGAAAGGGCCATAAAACCAAAAAAAAAAATGTGTTCACTAGGACATATTTTCCTTTCTCGAACTACTGATCAAGTTCTGTAACAGAAGTTTGGGTCGTTTAGTTTTTCTGGGCACCCAAGATTAACGGTCGGCTCGATATAAGTGAAATATACTTGAAAGGGCCGTACCTGCCCATACATAAACAAAATGAAAACTAAGACACTGAACAACTATATAATTATTATATAAAATATTTATTTGGATAATTTTCGGGAAAAAGCACTATTTGATGCATATTTGTACAATTTTTCAATTACAACACAAATTAAATATTTCATCACTATATAACATACAAATCAATATTCTGTGAAAGCCACATTTATTACATCCTAGCAGGCACATGACGTTATTGTGACGCCACACCAAGGTCGGTAAACGTCAAATCAACGTCGGTGCACCGACGTTGATTTGACGTTGCCCTAGCGACGTGTGCCTCCTAGGATGTATCTGCTTAGAAACACAGATTATGGATACTCCTTTTTATTGTGGATCACATCAGAACTCACAATCTATATTTCGAGCAGAAATAAGATAAAAATGTTGTAAAATTCTCTATTTTCCCCATTTCTGCTCCAAAACATGATTTGTGTCTACTCGTCAGAACCGCCTCAATTCCTTAGAACCACCTCAATGAGGCGGGTCTTACGAACACCCATAACCTAAGCTTGGAGTATAAATAAGAAAAACAAATCCGAAATTTTCATCAGGAAAATAACCGTTTTGGAGATATAGAACGGATGTGTTATCGTTATGGCAAATCAAGGATTCTGCTCAAGGTGCCCTATGCACTGGCTGATCTGAGCCTTCACTTCTGTGCATTTTATTGTCACAAAATCTAGTGACCTGGATGAGCGCCCTTATTCGACTGCACCCCATACTCCAATAACTGACTGGAAAACAGACTTAATTCATGACAAGGGGCCTCCGTGGCCTAGTGGATAAGAGTGCTGACTCTTAGTCATTAGGTCTCTCACCGCCGTAGGTTCGAGCCTCGCTCGGGCCACGTGTGAGACGCCAAGTTCTGCAACGGAAGGTCAGGTGGTTTTTCTCCTGTTACTCCGGTTTTCGCCCACCTCTGATTAACGATCGGCTCGATATGAGTGAAATAATCTTGAAAGGGCCGTAAAACCCAAACAAAAAAAAAATCATGACAAAACGAAACTCAAGCCAAATGTCCATGCACTCTGAAAATTTGGCAGAGCTGAAAGATTCTGCCCCTCAAATCCTTGTCTTGTCGAAAACGAAATACAAGACAAGAGTCTATAATTCAAGGACACTCACTGGTGCAACTATACGAACAAGACCCTTGTCTTGTCGAAACGAGATACAAGACAAGAGTCTAATATTCAATGGCATACATGTACACTGGTGCAACTATACGGACACGTCCCTGTCCCTCAGACCCTTGTCTTGTCGAAACGAAATACAAGGCAATAGTCTTTAATTCAATAACATTCACTGGTGCAACTTTACGGACACGTCCCTGTCGCTCAGACCCTTGTCTTGTCGAAACTAAATACAAGGCAAGAGTCTTCAGTTCAAGGACGTTCGCTGGTGCGACTATACGGACACGTCCCTGTCCCTTAGACCCTTGTCTTGTCGAAACGAAATACAAGGCAAGAGTCTTTAATTCAATTCCATTCACCAGCGCAACTATATACCTCAGACCATTGTCTTGTCGAAACAAAATACAAGGCAAGAGTCTTCAGTTCAAGGATATTCACTGGTGCAACTATACCGACATGCCACTGTCCCTCAGACCTTTGTCTTGTTGAAATGAAATACAAACATAGCAACAAAAAAGGTAAGTATTTTGAGTTAACTGAAGGATAGTGGTCCTTATTTCCCCATATAAACCTAAACATGTATGTTGTGGGTACTCATTAGAACCGCCTCGATTCTAATGAATACCCACAACACAGGTTTTTATGGAGAGTCGACAAAAACTATCCGTCAATTATCACAAAATACGTATCTTATCTGTTGCGGTGATTACAAGGCAAGAGTCTTCAGTTCAAGGACACTCACTTGTGCAGCTAAACGGACACGTCCCTGTCCCTCAGACCTTGTCGAAACGAAACGAAAACCAAGGCAAGTTTCTTTGTTTCAGGGACATTCACTGGTGCATCTATACAGATACGTCCACATCCCTTGTCTTATCGAAACAAAATAAAGGCAAGAGTCTTTAGTTCAAGAACATTCAACTATACGGACACGTCCCTGACCCTCAGACCCTTGTCTTGTCGAAACAAAATAAAGGCAAGAGTCTTAAGTTCAAGGACATTCGACTATACGGATACGTCCCTGACCCTCAGACCATTGTCTTGTCGAAACGAAATGCAAACATAGAAACAGACAAGGTAAGTATTTTGTGATAACTTAAGGATAGTTTTCCTTATTTCTCTATATAAAACTGTGTTTTGGGTACTCATTAGAACCACCTCGGCGAGGCGGTTCTAATAAATACCCACAACACAGGTGTTTATGGAGAATAGACAAAAAACTATCCTTCAATTATCACAAAATATTTATCTTATCTATTGCTATGAATACAAGGCAAGGGTCGTCAGTTCAAGGGCAGCTATACGGATACGTCTGTGTCTTTCAGACCCTTGTCTACAAAGCAAGTGTCTTGAGTTCAAGAACATTCACTTGTGCCAGAACACGTGTGAATAAGGGGTTCGGGAATGGAAGCTTTTTACTTCCTCAAGGAGAATAGATACACCTGGATATGTCGTCATTCACAATGGCAACAAACTTTACGACCCGTTTGGCTCTTTCAGAAATTCGCTGAGAAAAAGGATCTGCGTTAATGGAAAGGAGATGGTCTCAAAACGAGAATGGTGACAAACAGGGAAGACCTTGACCAGACACAACAGAATGCGTCGTCTGATCGGTGTCCTCAAGGTTTGCTGACAGTAAGGATATGGGTGTACAAATTAGACGAATAACCTGTATGATGCTAATCAGTGCATCACACACATGCTTCCAAATACATAGAACCAGGAAATATTTTCAATGAGCAAGGAGATGGTCTCACAGTCCGCTTGAAATTTCTTACTTTTGGGCTCGCTAAGTCAGACTTGATGCCGGGTGTACATTTAAGAGATCCGTTTGTTTTTATTTTTATACCTCTATTACACTTTGAAATTCTCTTTTTCAAGTCACAGACTAAATTTCTTTCTAAGGTGTCTAATTCAACAAGTTTTGAACTTTTACGATGAATGCCCAGACGCGGACGCAAGGACTTAGAATTTTCAGCAATTGTTTTTTGTTTAGGTAAACGGTTTACATCAGAGATGTTTGCTTTAGGCACAGGTTCGTTAAATGACAATCTTTTCTGACAATGTATCGACTTTAAGTTTGACGTCCCCATTCTCAACTGCTGTCTAGACCCTGACGTTAAGCACTTAAGTTTCTTACCACACTCTTGGTCCTTTGACTGAAGGTCTTGGTTAGCATCTTTGAAGATATCAGGACACGACTGAGTCAACACCTTTGGCGTGCTTGTCAAAATTGTTTTGTCGCTTTCCATAAGAAATTCTGATAGCGGTCCTAATTCATTATGGTCTCCTTTTGTCCTAGAATATCTAGGAATCTTGCTGACATGACCAGGAAACAGCTCTTGACTGTCTTCTGAACCTGCCAGTAATACCCCTAGATCAATTTCTGGTTGTTCTGCTGTTGAATCTACTGGACTGTTTACTTTCTGACATTGTACCAGCTTTCTTTTCACTGCGATTCTTTGACGACAGCTGCCACTAAGCGTCGCCGTTTTTGTGACAGTCGGACACTTCACAACTTTAGCAAGTTTTGTTACATACGATGCCGTGATTGGTTTCTTTACTAATTCTTCTGAATCTCTACCACCACTATCAGCCTCCTTAGCTTCGTCGTCCCGTGCGTTGAATTCGCTGTAATTCCGAGCTATGTCGTTATGAGCTTCATCTGTGTCATTTATATAATCACATTTAACAAAGTACCTTGTTTCCGTTCCTGATTGCTTAAAGCTTACCATCTTTCTTACCGAGTTCCTTCTTTTACTTGGTTTCCGTAATATAGGTTTCACTGCATCCGATGTTAGATCACCGGTGCTTGCAAAGTATTTGCTTTTCTTGCTTGTTTTGAATGCGGCGCCATTCAGACAAGAATCGCTAAACCATGCTTTGCCGGATAGTCTGCCCTGAATGGGGTCATCACTGTCTAGGGTTTTGTTGTATGTGTTCAGCGTAGGTTCAAGATCAATATGTGTTCGTCTCATAAAATCTGTAGCAAGTTTATTTCCTTTAGTAAGAGGTAATTTAATTTCATTGTTTTCGTCTCTGTGGATACTGAGCCCATCCCGTCCTTTCTCCCTTGTTTCGTCAGAATACAGTGAAATGTCGTCAGAATCCATATGGTCTAAATAAATGATTTGAACGCTGGAATCTGACGTCACATCTATCCAATTTCCGGGGTCGCTATTGGTTAATTCAGTCCCCTGTAAAACTGATAAATCTTGAAGTAACCTCATTTTGGCGGGATAATGTATTGAGCGATATCAGCTGTCTAATTCTTAGCTCATTCTACGTATTCGTAACTGAAAAAGAAAAGAAAATAAGCTAAATGAGAAACATAAATTGGTATCATCACGTTAACAGGGTCCGTAAAATACAGTAAAAGTCTGCTATTAAGACCACCAAAATTGAGACTAATTCTGCTTTTTAAAAGCTTATTTAGAAAGTTTCAATTATTCTTTCTTTGTGTTTTCTGCACACAGTGTCCTCCGGTCAGAGACCACCTTTGGGACTGTGGTCTTAATACAGGAATTTTACTGTAAATTCCATTTAACCCCCCCCCCCCCCACACACACACACACTTTTCATAGAGAAAAGTGGGATTTACAAGGTTATACATTATTTCTTTCTTGTCAGAAACATAGAACTCATTAGAACCGCCTCATTGAGAACCCACAAGCTATGTTTGCTTATGAGCCCCAACCCCCTTCCCTGCCACCCCCCCCGCAAACATACGCACACACACTCACCAGGCGTAATGTGTTGTGGCTATACCCAAGTTAGTTAGTTATTTTTCCAAAGTTCAGAACCTAAATATATGCATATGGTCTCCGTTTTTGTTTCCTATTTATAACAAGCGAAATAGAAGAAAAAAAATAGTTTCCTATATAAAGCGACGTTTATATAACATAAGCGTAATAAGTCTGGTCCTGAGGTTATAAACTTTTTCATGCTCAACCCAAATGAGCATGAAATTCGTCCTGCTCATAAATATTAAAATTTATGAGAAGGATAAATGATATTCTGTGCTGACCTGAAGAGGAAAATTGCTTGATTTTTAATAGTTATGGGCATAAAAAAATTCGTGCTCCGCTGAGTTGAGCATGAAAGAATATTTTATTGTTTATTTATTTTATTGAGGTCAGATCTGTATCTTTGCTGTCTCTAGCATCACCGAGAAGACAGTGAAGGTTGGTTGGTTGATTTGAGACTAACGCCCCCGTCAACACTGTATAGGTCATTTTGCGGAGGTTGCTTCCAATTTCGTGGGACTTTTACCCGACATTGAGATGAAATGTCATCCCTGCCGCCCGATGAAACCAATAGGGTTTATGTGCATGGACGGTCCGATTCGCTCAACTTTTCCTGGGTCGGCTTATAACCTCTAAGCGGTTTACCAGTACATATGTGCGGTCGGTTTAAGCTCTGCGTGGAAGCATCATGCAGCCCAGTCTATTTCTTCAAGTCTCGATGGGCGGGGCGGGGACAGTGAGGGACTGTGCATAACAGATGCATAGGTGCGCAAATGTGACATTATTCACTGTTGGCTATAGCGATAAATAAATAAATAAATAAATAAATAAATTTCGGTTAAACCGTACTGAAAAAAGAAAATAGAAAGGGAAGAAAGAAAGACAAAAATAAACAATGAAACAAAAATCTCTGAACTTACATTATTTGAATTTTCAATCCGCCGTGACTTCAAATTTATTTATATATATATTTGCTTATATCCTTTGAAAAACGCACACACAATACATTCGAAGTCTTGCTAATATTTTTTTCTTACTCGTATGTTTGAATGATACCATGTTTGTTACAGTAACCACATATAAACGCGTGCTGAGTAGAAATAAGTTGACCAAATAATTACCTAATTACATTATAATACTGAGTGTTTGTATATTTGTCTGTATTTAAATTGAAAGTTGTGATTCTTTTAATTGACTCTCTTTCAATACAATAAGTGCCTCTATCGAGTGCAGATCGTGCCCGCTGAGCCGATAAATGACGGGAGTAGATAACTTGTATTTGGCGTAATTAATTAATCAGTATTTATTTTGGTCCAATCACCTCCGCAGACGGAAGGCCTAAAATTGTGTTTGGGTAAATAGTTTTTCTTTCGTGATTTTAACAGGTGTATTGTATTGAGTTTTACTACTGACACTTCGTGACAGACCGATGGAAAATGAGCTTTTTCTGTTGTTGTTTTTTTTTTTTTTTTTTATTTATTTATTTATTTAGTTTCATTTATTTAGTTTTATTTATTTATTTATTTATTTATTTATTTATTTATTTATTTATTTATTTATTTATTTTCCTATCTATGGAACTTTTTATTTATTTTTTTTTTTTTCAGATAAATATATTTGGTGTTTCGTTTCTTTTTAGTCCAACAAAATTTGGATCGTTAGAATTGCCTCATTGAGGCGGCTCTAACGAGTATCTACAATCTATGTTTCGAGCAACAATAAAGAGAATAATGGATACATTTTTTCTGTATACAGATTCTGGTTTGAATTGAGGTTTAACATCCCCGTCAACACTATTTAGGTCATTTTGGAGGTGTTGCTTCCAATTTTATTGGACTTTTACCCGACATTGAGATCAAATGACATCTCAAGCCCTACCGCCGACAGAAACCAAAAAGCTTATATGCAATGGACGGTCTGACACACCATTTTGATTGGCCAGGCTTAGTCCTTCTAAGCGTTTACCGGTACTCATGAGTGGTCAGTTTCAGCTCTACGTGGAACCAACATGTAGCCCAATCTACTTCTCCAAGACCCGATGGTCGGAAGATTCGGGTCTAGACGGGCGTTTTTTGTTTCATTTTAAACATGCATCACAAAACAGGCTGTTATATTTTGACCACCTTAAGCCACACTTTTATATAGTAAAACTGGGGTTCATAAGGGTATATTTTATTTTCTTGCACACCAGACAAGGACATCCGTGATTTTACCCTGGGATAGAAATTTATGTTCTGACCCTGGTGTTCCGACCCCAAATCGAATATAATCGCGTGTTTGATAAATGCACTGGTTGATTACAACCTCATGCGCGGCGTCGTCATGCGTGACGTCACTAAACATTCCTGTTGTGTCATCACAAAATGGCGGACGTCGGTAACCGAAGTGACAGCAGCATTAAAAATTCGCAATAGAAATGGAAGGTATGCAAGAAAAAGAATCCAATATGGGTGTGAGGGGTGGATAGAAAAATCCGTCCCTCGGGATCGCTGTCCGGCATCACTCGGCAAGCCTCGTGATGCCGGACAGTGTCCCTCGGGACGGATTTTTCAATCCACCCCTCACACCCATATAAGATTCTTATATTCCTTATTTCTGCTTTAAACATAGATTGTTGGTTCTCGTAAGTACCCGAGGCGGTTTTAACGAGTACCCATAATATATGTTTTGAGCAGAAATATAAATAATATCAGAATTTTTATCTGAAAATTTTCATTTTTTTTGGTGGGAAAATTTTCAATGTATTTCAATAGGCGTGTTTTCTTAATAGAAGATTCCCACACTTCAACAAAAATCATTTCAAGCATTTTATGTTATTTATAAATATCTTTAAATGCGCATTTCATTGTTTGTATATATAGTGTTTGCCTTCCTTTAAAATGTGATGAGTGAAATTGTGAAACGTCTATTTTTGTTGCAATTTTTTTATACTTATGTTCTGGACATGTCCTCGATTTGAATACTTTGTGTGTTCCCTTGTTTGAACCAGCGCAAGACAAGAGCTACAACCAAACCCCACGAGCTGAAACCGACCGCACATGAGTACTGGTAACCCGCTTAGAGTATCTAAGCCTGTCCGAGTCGAATCATCCATGCTTATTAACCCTATTGGTTTCTTGAGCGACAGGGCTTGAGATGTCATTTCATCCCAATGTCGAGTAAAAGTCCCACAAAATTGGAAGCAACGTCGCCAAAATGACCTATACAGTGTTGACGGGGACGTTAAACCTAAAATCAAACAAACAACCAACCAGGCCGTGCGACTAACTAAGGCTGAGATCAGCCTGCGCAGCCTGTGAGTCTGAACTGGGTTCCCTGTTTTAGCAATTGCCTTTTACAGTCATTGGGCATATCATAGCACATCCTTGTGGCATAGTGAATTCTTCATATCTCCAGAACGGTTAATTTTCTGTTGAAAATTGTGACATTTCTCTAATTCATACCAAAAAAAAAAGGTCATTAATTGATGCTTGTTAGAAGATGAGTACCAACAACCTATATATCTTGAAGTAGAAATAAGGTAAATAATGAATACCCCTGTTAACCCCAGTTTTCTCTATATAAAGTGAGGTTTACCTTCTGTCCATAAATAATTCATAATGTCCAAAAACAAAAGTGACAGTAAGCCATTTCGTAAGCAATTACTACCACAGCTTTTGTGTTTGGACATTTTCACTACGTTTGATGGACCATGTGGGGTCTTCATTACAGGGACATGTTTACATGATGACACGTGCATCTGCGGCCAAATAGGTAAAGCGCACCGTCTCTTTATCATTAGGACACCACATTCCGAAACGCGCCGTCCTATACCTGCCGGGGTCGGCAAAATTCTTTCGTGTAGATTGATCATTAAATCGTTTCTACGGTCATTCTCTCCATTCCGCTGTTTCAAGAAGGACAGTTGTCAGTTTCTGGCGAAAGAACGTGCAATGTACTGGCTAACCGCTTACGTATAAGCCTGCCCAGAAAAAGCGTGGATATGTTAACTGACCGGCTAAAAAATGACCTAAATAGTATTGACAGGGCGGTTAAACTCCAATACAAATCGTATTTCAGCTCAAAATATAAATTGTGAGTACTCGTTAGAACCACCTCATCGAGGGAGTTCTAACAAGTACCCACAATCCATATTTTAGAGCAGAAATAAGAAAAATAAGGTTTACCCCAGTAAACCCCCGTTTTACTATATAAAAGTTGGGTTCGGGGTGAAAATTATATAGACGTGTTTTCGTATCGATTCAAGTTAAGTTTTTTTCTTAGGGTACATCTCTGATTAACGGTCGGCTCAAAATAAGTGAAAGGGTCGTAAAACTGTATATGGAGCGTGATAGCGCAGTAGTTAGTGCACTTGCCTCTGATGCTAGAGGCCCCCGGTTCGATCCCCGGCAGCCGTGATAAAATTTCGGTGATAAAACGCTCCTTTGGCATGATTTGCAGGGACGAGTGTCATAAAGTGCATCGTTCTTCGGATTGGGACGTTAAATGGAGCCCCCTGTGCAGGAAGAGTCAGCAGGTTGAAGATTCATAGATTCCTACCGTAATTACATTACTGTGTAGGCTTTCATCATGCAAATCTGGAGTGTATATAATGTACACCATCTGTGTCCCCTTCTGGGGTTAGGGCGAAACTGGAAGAAAGAAACAAAGAAAGAAATAAAAAAGAAAGAAAGAGAAAGAAAACACTGAACTAGATAATCTCTGGCAGACCAGAATGGCTCGAAGGGAGGCTATTGCGAGTGTTCTCTGATCGCACAGATCAACTGGTATATTTTGTCATGCTCTGGCTTGTTGTTTGTCCATCATATGAAAGAAAACACGCATATATACAGTGAAATACCGCTATTAAGACCGCCTGAAATTAAGGCTAATTCTGTTTTAAAAAAGCTTATTATGAGGGATGCAGTTACTCTGTCTCCATGTTTTCTGCACACAATGTCCTCTGGCCAGGGACCACCAAAGGTGGTCTTCATCACGAAAACACGCCTATATAATTTTGACCCCCTTGAACCCCACTTTTATATAGTAAAACTGGGGTTTCAGGGGTTTGACCTTGATTTTTTGATTTCTGCGCTAACATATAGATTGTGGGTACTCCGCGGCGTTAGAACCGCCTCGATTAGGCGGTTCTAACGAGTGCCCACAATCTATATTTTGAGCAGAAATAAGAAAAATATCACAATTTTTCATCAAAAATTTTCATTTTTCGGCTATAAAGGTGACAATGTATTTGTATAGGCGTGTTTGCGTAATGATATAGGGATTTGTATGACCACCTTGAACCCCACTATTGTATAGTAAAATAGGAATATTTCTGCTCCAAAATATAGATTGTGTATATGCCCACAATCTATATTTTGAGCAGAAATAAAAAAATACCACAATTTTTCATCATAAAATGCGTTAAAGTTATTACGAGTATATTTAAAGGATGATACAATTTTAAGCATCTTTTATGATTGTAGAACTAGCATTTTTTTTTTCTTTTTCAGATGAAAAATTGTGACATTTTTCTTATTCGTCACGGTAACATGTTCATGAAATAAATATCTCCGTAAAACACACTTTATATTGCAAAATGGGGTTTACGGGGGATAAATGATCTGACCAGAGCAAATTTTCATCGATATATAAACCACTCAACAATTTCTGTTTCCTGACATTCTTTATCTCAGTATCATCAATGAATATATTCAGTAGCTGAGTACCTTGAGTTTTATGCCTTGTTTCTATTAGCATGCATGTAGTTTTATCATAATGTATGATCATTTTATTCTGTTTGCTCCACCCTTTTGAATCGTTAGCATCTTGTTGCAATTTAACCTCGATTTTATTTTTTCCGATTGCATGAACCGTCGCATCGTCGGCATAGTAATCGGTATCACAGTTTTCCATATATAAATGCATGTCATTTTTAAAAATTAAAAATAAGGTGGGGCCCAAAATAGAGCCTTGTGGGACTCCTGATTTAATACTTGCTGGTTGTGACATACCTTTACCATTATCCATCACTTGTTGCCGGTTACCACTATCCATCACCTGTTGCGGGAATAATAATAATCGACTTTGTTTATAGAGGATAACACATTTAGTAAACTAGTACCAATCTTCCACGCGGTCCTCTTTTTATCCGAGGTAGTTAGTACTGAGTAATCTTGATAAAGTCTCTTGCCCAAGGAAACAACACTTGATGTTAGTGGGGATCGTACCCGGTACCTCACGATCTCGATTCCGATTCTTTACCACTGCACCACAGATGCACAAGATTCAGACTGTGCTTATGACCAGTCTGATCAGCCGATTCATTCCCCAGTGACATGATAACTTAATCCGTGCATACGGCCATACACGCTTATGTGACATTGTGTATTTATTTCATATCTCCGCAAGAGTTTTCATGCTACTAGTGCCACCATAAATTATGAGTGCTCATAAGAAGCGGTATATACACAGTCTTTGGCTTGGAGCTGAATTAAGTAATATAAAGTATAACGTTGTAAATCCCACTTTTTACCTGTTTTACCTTCAGTACGGGATCGTGAAAAGGCGTGCCGATTTGCCGACCAACCCACTCCCACCACCTACCCAATTATCGCGTACTGCATTATTCTTTCACGTCCACGATTTCGAAATTTTTCGACGCATAAGAACGTGTGACCTACTTCCACGCCTCGGGGTGATAAGCCTGCGACCTATGGAGTAAAGTGCTAACATTACGTTTAAAAGTTCAAATATCCATAAGATATTGGTCTATTTTAATTTTTGCTAGATAATAAGAGCATGCCTGCGATATTAGGGGCTATCCAACAGGTATGGGTGTAGTGGCGTGCTGTTTGGTCATTGTTTCCGCCACGCGTCTCACCAGGTAAATGCTAAGTCTAGCGCGGACACGAATGATTCTAGTGTGGTCTTAATGGGAATGCGAATTCCTGGCAGATTTTCCACTTTGCAAAGGGAAACAACTTTCGGGACTTCCTGTTCGCTTTTCTCTGAAAAATGGGTCTACTCTTAAAGGAAAGACTCTTAAAGGAAAGAATTTGCTCCTCAGGAGCAAATTCTTTCCTTTAAGAGTTGATCCCTATTGACATGCGAGACAAAAATACTTTTGCAGAAGTTGCCTCCCCTGAAGGAGTAAGCACAGAATTTGTTATGATGTACATCTCTTTGTTAAAGCTTCAGACTGTGTTAGCTTTTAATAATGAACTTTTACCATGACAGAACTGTTATAAGATCCGAAAACGCTCACATTTTAATACTTTCTTACCTCCCATACTATTTTACACCAAATTTTAAACCGGAGAGAAATGAATTTAACTGACTAACTTTAGATAATAACTCGCTGTTTCGTAATACATGTATATAGAACGTTACAAAAACATGTAACTCAAACATGTTGGCGGAATTTCTTCAAACAATGGCGGAATGTTGAGAGAATATGAAGGAAACAACAGCATTTAATCGACTGTCAGTGTGATAGAATCGAAATAGTTCAGCTCTTTTGCGTGATTTGTAGTAATATATCACAGTTTCCCGGTTTACGCGCTCGTGATTTGACCTTCTTTACAACTGGCATGCAAGCAGTGATATATTACTCAACAAATCACTGCTATAGCTGATCTATTTCTTAAATATAGTGCAGGTAATGTGTATACGCTGCCACGGAATGTCAGGTGTTTCTTTCTTTGAGTACTCCGGTTTTTCTCCCACCTCTGATCAACGATCGGCTCTAAATAAGCGAGTCTTGAACGGGCCATAAAACCAAAGAAGACATTGTGTTCACAAGGACACCTTTTCCAAGACAAGGCTCCCTTTCTAGAACATTTAGTTTTTCTCGGGCCTGGGCACCCAAGATTAACGGTCGGTTCGATATGAGTGAAATATACTTGTAAGGGCCGTACCTGCCCATACACGATTAAAATGAAAACTAGGACACTGATCAACTATAATATTTATTTGGATAATGTTCGGGAAAAAGCACTATTTGATGCATATCTGTACAATATAAATATTTCATCACTATATAACATACAAATTAATATTCTGTGAAAGCCACTTTTATAACATCCCAGCAGGCACATGACGTTATTGTGACGTCACACCAACTTCGGTAAAGCGTCAAGCACCGACGTTGATTTGACATTGCCCTAGCGACGTGTGCCTGCTGGGATGCATATGCTTAGAAACACAGATTATGGATACTCGCTAGAAACGGCCTTATATTGTGGATCATACGAGAACTCACAAACCATATTTCGAGCAGAAATAAGATAAAAAATGTTGTAAAATTCCGCTATTCCCCCCATTTCTGCTCCAAGACATGATTTGTGTCTACTCGTCGGAACCGCCTCAATTCTTTAGAACCACCTCAATGAGGCGGGTCTAACGAGCACCCATAACCTAAGTTTTGAGTATAAATAAGAAAAAAAAAACAAACAAAAAAAAAAACAGAAGTTTTCATCAGGAAAATAACCGTTTTGGAGGTATCGAACGGATGTGTTATCGTTATGGCAAATCAAGGATTCTGATCAAGGTGCCCTATGCACGGGTTGATCGGGGTCTTCACTTCTGTGCAGTTTGTTGTCACAAAATCTAGTGACCTGGACGGGCGCCCATTATTCGACTGCACCATACTCCAATATCTGATTGGAAACACAGACTTAATTCATGACGAAACGAAACTCAAGCCAAATGTCAATGCACTCTGAACATATAGCAAAGCGGAAAGATTCTGCCCCTCAAATCCTTGTCTTGTCGAAAACGAAATACAAGACAAGAGTATATAATTCAAGGACACTCACTGGTGCAACTATACGGACATGACCCTTGTCTTGTCGAAACGATATACAAGACAAGAGTCTAATATTGAATGGCATACGTGTACACTGGTGCAACTATACGGACACGTCCCTGTCCCTCAGACCCTTGTCTTGTCGAAACGCAATATAAGGCAAGGGTCTTCAGTTCAAGGACGTTCGCTGGTGCCACTATACGGACACGTCCCTGTCCCTTAGACCCTTGTCTTGTCGAAACGAAGTACAAGGCAAGAGTCTTCATTTTTTGCAAACAGTATGGATCCAGATTAGTAGGAGCAGTCTGATGTCGGCTGTATGCAAAAATATTTTTTAAAAATTTGCAAAAAAAAAAAAAAAAAAAACAGCAGACGATATAAGCAGACGACATTTTCAGATGTAGTTTTTCTCGGCGTCTTAAGGGTTAACTATGTTACTGCTTTCAAAGGGACTTTCGAGTCTCCGTGGTATATTGGGTAAGAGCGCTGACTCATAATCATTAGGTATCTCACCGCTGTGATTCGAGCTTTGCTCGGGAGACATGTGAGACACCCCGTTATGCAACGGAAGGTCAGATTGTTTTTCTCCGGGCACTCCAGTTTTCGCCTACCTCTGATATAACGATCAGTTCGATATAAATGAAATAATCTTGAAAGGGCCAAAACCAAAACAAGAGGGCCCAATGGCCCTATATCGCTCACCTGTGTACCAGAAACTCATTAGTGTAGGAGACCACTTGACATTGCTACATTCTAAATATCTAAGCCCATAGGGGCTTGAAGAAATATATGGGCTGCATGATGCTTCCACGCAGGGCTGAATCCGGCCCACACACTAGTACTTGTAAACCGCTTAGAGGATCTAAGCCTGTCCAGGAACCGCAGTGCGAGGCGGACCGTCCATACTAATAAACCCTATTGGTTTCATCGGGCGACAGGGCTTGAGATGTCATTTCATCTCAATGTCGGGTAAAAGTCCCACAAAACTGGAAGCAACGTCTCCAAAATGACCTTTACAGTATTGACGGGGACGTTAACCCTCAAATCAACCAACCAACTAAATATCTAAGCTCTGGGCCTTATGGTTTCGGAGATTTTTGAAGTTTTTTTTTTTTTCAGTATAAGTCTAGGAGGTAATGAGCCCTAGGGCGTGGCCAATTTTATGGTTGGTAGGATTTATGTAGGCAACCATTTTATGTTGCTATATACTAAATATCTAAGGTCTGTACTTCATGGTTTCAGAGAAGAAGACTTCTGAAGCTTTTTTTCCATTATAAGTTTATTGGAGTTAAGGGGCCGTAGGATTTGACCAATTTTGACTCCCAGGGGTATGATTGAGAGGATTCGTTTAGGCGACCACTCAACGTTGCTACATGCTAAATACCTTAGCTTTGGGCCTTATGGTTTCAGAGAAGAAGATTTTTGATTTTTTTTTTTTTCATTTTAAGTTTCTTTTCTTTTCATTTTAAGTCTACGATAGCTAATGGGCCTATGGGCATGGCCAATTTTGGCCCAAGGGGCATGGTTGGCAGGATTTCTTAAGATGACCATTTCATATTGCTACATACTAAATATCTAAGCTCTGGGACGAGAAGATTTTTTAAGGTTTTTTTTCCCACTGTAAGTCTATGGGAGCTATGGGCCCATAGGCGTGACCAATTTTGACCCCAGGGGCATGGTTGGCAGGATTTATGTGGGTGACCACTTGACGTTGCTACATGCTATATATTTAAGCTCTGGGTCCTGTGGTTTCAGAGAAGAAGATTTTTTATTTTTTTTTTCCAATTGTATGTCTATGGGAGCTAAAGAGTCCTGGGGTGTAGCCAATTTGGATCCCAGGGCAAAATTGGCAGTATATATGTAGGTGGCAACTTGACGTTGCTACATACTAAATAGCTAAGCTCTAGGCCTTATCTTACACTCTTTGTCATTTTATATGACATTTATGAAACTCACCAAGGGCTCGTTTCATAAATTTCATATTACATACCCACTCGTATAAGATCCTCTATGTCATAAAAGGGTTAAACTCCAGTGTTTGTTTGTTTGTTTGTTTGTTTGAATTGAGGGTTAACATCCCCGTAAACACTATTTAGGTCATTTTCGAGACGCTGCTTCCACTTCTAAGGGGTTTACCAGTACTCATCAATGGTCAATTTCAGCTCTGCGTGGAAGCACCGTGCAGCCTAATTTATTTCGGCGTGAAATAAATGGTTAAAATAAAACTGCGTCAGTAACGGAGCCGACGCATGAGGGAATGTATTTTTTATGTATATATAAGTTCTTCAAATGCGCATGCGCAACACTTGACCGATGACTTCTTTCATGGCGATACCTCCAGGTTCCTTCTACATGTCTTTGAACAGTAAAGGCTCTGATGGGACTGCGCGCATCAGAGCCTTTGATGCTCTCCTGTAAGATAAGTACCTTTTTCACGTGAAAGGGCTATAATAAAGCTAACACAATGGCCAATCAGTGAGGACACGCGTTTGCTAGTTTTGTCCTAGCAAAGCGTCATGAGTCTTCACGACTGGGTCAGTTGAGGCCTAATATACGACGAGCACAGGTAAATGTGTGTACGCTGCCACTGAATGTCAGGGGGTTTCTCCGGGTACTCTGGATTTTCTCTGATCAACGATCGGCTCTAAATAAGTGAAATAGTCTTGGACGGGCCATAAAACCGAAGAACAAAATGTGTTCACTAGGACACATTTTCTAATACAAAGACCCTTTATAGAAAAAATGATAAAGTTCTGTAACAGAAGTTTGGGTCGTTTAGTTTTTCTGGGGCCTGGGCACCCAAGATTAACGGTCGGCTCGATATACAGTCAAACCTGTCTTAAAGACCACCTGTGAACAAAGACCACCTGTCTACAAAGACCACTTCCAATTCCCCCCATCCAATTATACTATATAATGCACCTGTCAATAGAGACCACCTGTGCACTAGGACCAGAGGACAGTCAAAATCCTTCTGAAATGCATATTTTTACCCTGAACAAAGACCACTTTGTGTTTTGGATAGCACTGACCAAAGTTTTAATTGGGCAGTCAATTGTTTGTTGGCATCCTTTAATGAGCCAAATTATTTTGTTTAGTGATTCATTATGAAAACCTGACATAATTTTCCCTTTAGGGGAATAAATCAGTTAATCATTCAGGTGTAACTGGGATTATCCAGTGCATATCTGCATAAATGCTGTGAAGTAAACATTGTCTTCTAAAGAGGTAGAGCAGTTGATGCAAATTTGACCCTCTGAATAAAGACCACCTGTGGACAAAAACCATATTTCTTCTTTCCCTTGAGTGGTCTTTGTAGACAGGTTAGACTGTAAGTGAAATATACTTGAAAGGGCCGTACCTGCCTATACAAAAAAATAATAAAAAAAAATGAAAACTAAGACACTGGACAACTATACAAATATGAATATAATATTTATTTGATAATTTAACGGAAAAAGCACTATTTGATGCATATCTGTACAATATTTACAACACAAATTAAATATTTCTTCATTACATAACATACAAATCAATAGTCTGTGAAAGCCACTCTTATTACATGCATGTGCTTAGAAACACAGATTGTGGGTACTCGCTATAAACTCCTAAATAGGATGGATCATACGAAAGCTCACAGTCCATATTTCGAGCAGAAATAAAAATGCAGTAAAATTCCGCTATTTCCCGCCACTTCTGCTCCAAGACATGGCTTGTGTCTACTCGCCAGAACTGCAATCGCCTCATTGAGGTGGTTCTAAAGAACCGCATCATTGAGGCGGTTCTAAGTGAGTGTGTGGGTGTTTGAGTTTTACGTCCCACCAACAGCTATGGGCATATGGAGACGGGACCTCGGTTTAAAGACTCATCCGAAAGTCTGGAGAAGCCCGGGATCGATCCTGCGATCCCTGGTTTACAAGGCGAGTAGCGTAACCACTACACCACGGAGGCTTCTAAGAGGCGGTTCTAACGTTTGGAGTATAAAAGAGAAAAACAAATCGAAATTTTCATCGAAAAAATAACCGTTTTGGGTATGTTTCTAACGGATGTGTTATCGGGATTCTGATCAAGTTGCCCTATGCACAGGCTGATCTGAGTCTTCACTTCTGTGCATTTTGCTGTCATAAAATATAGTGTCCCTCGGATCCTTGTCTTGTCGAAACTAAATACAAGGCTAGAGTCTTTAATTCAATAACATTCACCAGCGCAACTATACACCTCAGACCATTGTCTTGTCGAAACAAAATACAAGGCAAGAGTCTTCAGTCCAAGGATACCGACATGCCACTGTCCCTTAGTCCCTTGTCTTGTCGAAACGAAATACAAGCATAGCAACAGAAAAGGTAAGTATTTTGTGATAACTGATGGATAGTTTTCCTTATTTCCCCATATAAACCTAAACATGTGTGTTGTGGGTACTTGCGAAGCGGTTCTAATGAATACCCACAGCACATGTTTTTATGGAGAATTGACAAAAACTGTCCTTCAATTATCACAAAATACGCATCTCATCTGTTGCGATGAATACAAGGCAAGAGTCTTCAGTTCAAGGACACTCCCTTGTGCAACTATACGGACACGTCCTTGTACCTCAGACCTTTGTCTTGTCGAAAAGAAAAACAAGGCAAGTGTCTTTGTTTCAAGGACATTCACTGATGCAACTATAGAGACACGTCCATGCCCCTCAGACCCTTGTCTTGTCGAAACGAGATACAAGACAAGAGTCTTTAATTCAATAACATTCACCAGTGCAATTATACAGACACGTCCCTGTCCCTCAGACCCTTGTCTTGTTGAAATGAAATACAAGCATAGCAACAGAAAAGGTAAGTAATTTGTGATAACTGATGGATAGTTTTCCTCACCTTTCCATATAAAGTTACACATGTATGTTGCGTGTACTCATTAGAACCGCCTCGGGGAGGCGGTCCTAATTATACCCACAACACAGGTTTTTATGGAGAATTGACAATAACTAACCTTCAATTATCACAAAATACGTTTCTTGTCTGTTGCGGTGAATACAAGGCAAGAGTCTTCAGTTCAAGGACACACACTTGTGCAACTATACGGACACGTCCCTGTCCCTCAGACCCTTGTCTTGTCGAAACGAAAAACAAGGCAAGTGTCTTTGGTTCAAGGACATTCACTGGTGCAACTATACAGACACGTCCATGCCCCTCAGACCCTTGTCTTGTCAAAACGAAATACAAGGCAAGAGTCTTTAATTCAATAACATTCACAGGTGCAACTATACGGACACGTCCATGCCCCTCAGACCCTTGTCATGTCAAAACGAAATACAAGGCAAGAGTCTTTAATTCAATAACATTCACAGGTGCAACTATACGGACACGTCCCTGTCCCTCAGACCCTTGTCTTGTCGAAACGAAATACAAGGCAAGAGTCTTTAATTCAATAACATTCACAGGTGAAACTATACGGACACGTCCCTGTCCCTCAGACCCTTGTCTTGTCGAAACAAAATAAAGGCAAGAGCCTTTAGTTCAAGAACATTCAACAATACGGATACGTCCCTGGCCCTCAGACCATTGTTTTGTCGAAACGAAATACAAGCATAGAAAGAGATAACGTAAGTATTTTGTGATAACTGAAGGATAGTTTTCCTTATTTCTCTATATAAACCTGTGTTATGGGTACTCATTAGAACCACCTCGGCCAGGCGGTTCTAATAAATACCCACAACATAGTTTTTTTTGGAGAATAGACAAAAACTATCCTTCAATTATCACAAAATATTTATCTTATCTGTTGCTATGAATACAAGGCAAGGGTCGTCAGTTCAAGGACATTCTATGGTGCAACTATACTGATACGTCCATGTGCCTCAGACCCTTGTCTACATAGCAAGTGTCTTGAGCTCAAGGACATACACTTGTGCCAGTGCACTTTTGTATAAGGGGTTCTGGAATGGGAGTTTTTACTGCCTCAAGGAGAATATATACACCTGGATATGTCGTCATTCACAAGGGAAACAAACTTTACGACCCGTTTTGCTTTTTCCATTTACAGAAATTCGCTGGGAAAATGGATCTGCGTTAATGGAAAGGAGATGGTCTAAAAAAGAGAATGGTGACAAACAGGGAAGACCTTGATCAGACGCCACAGAACGCGGCGTCTGATCGGTGTCTTCACTGTTTGCTTACAGTAAGGATATGGTTGTACAATTTAGACCAATAACCTGTATGATAGGTTTATCACACACATGATTCCAAATACAAAGCACCAGAAAACAGTTTCAATGAGCAAGGAGATGGTCTCACAGTCCGCTTGAAACTTTTTACTTTTGGGCTCGAAAAGTCTGACCGTTTGGTGCCGGGTGTACATTTAAGAGATCCGTTTGTTTTTATTTTTATACCTCTATTACACTTTGAAATTCTCTTTTTCAAGCCACCGACTAAATTTCTTTCTAATGTGTCTAATTCAACAAGTTTTGAACTTTTACAATGTTTGCCCAGACGCGGACGCGTGGGCTTAGAATGTTCAGCAATTAATTTTTGTTGAGGTATACGGTTTTCATCAGAGATGTTTGCTTTATTCACAGATTCGTTGAATGACAATCTTTTCTGACAATGTATCGACTTCAAGTTTGATGTCCCCATTCTCAGCTGCTGTCTAGACCCTGAAGTTAAGCACTTAAGTTTCTTCCCACAGTCTTGGTCCTTTGACTGAAGGTCTTGGTTAGCATCTCTGAAGATATCAGGACACGATTTAGTCAACGTCTTTGGCGTGCTTGTCAAAATTGTTTTGTCGTTTTCCATAAGAAATTCTGATAGCGGTCCGATTTCATTATGGTCTCTTTTTCTCCCAGAATATCTAGGAATCTTGCTGGCACGGTCAGGAAACAGTTCTAGACTGTTTCCTGACCCTGCCAGTAATATTCCTAGCTCAATTTCTGGTTGTTCTGCTGTTGAGTCTACTGGACTGTTTACTTTCTGACATTGTACAAGCTTTCTTTTCACTGCGATTCTATGACGACAGCTGCCACTAAGCGTCGCCGTTTTTGTGACAGCCGGGCACTTCACAACTTTAGCAAGTTTTGTTACATACGGTGCCGTGATTGGTTTCTTCATGAGTTCTTCTGAGTCTCTACCATCACTATCAGCCGCCTTAGCTTCGTCGTCCCGTGCGTTGAATTCGCTGTAATTCCGAGCTTTGTTGTTTTGGGCTTCATCTTTGTCATTTATATAATCACATTTAACAAAGTACCTTGTTTCCGTTCCTGATTCTTTAAAGCTTACTGTCTTTCTAACAGTTTTCCTTCTTTTTCTTGGTTTCCGTAATATAGGTTTCACTGCATCCGATGTCAGATCATCGGTGCTTGCAAATTCTTTGCTTTTCTTGCCTGTTTTGAATGCGGGGTCATTCAGACAAGAATCACTAAACCATGCTTTTCCGGATAATCTGCCCTGACTGGGGTTATCACTGTCTAGGGTTTTGTTGTATGTGTTCAGCGTAGGTTCAACATGTGTTCGTCTCATAAAATCTGTAGCAAGTTTATTTCCTTTAGTATTGTTTTCATCTCTTTGGATACTGAGCCCAACCTGTCGTTTTTCTCTCGTTTCGTCAGAATACAGTGAAATGTCGTCAGAATCCATATAGTCTAAATAAATGATTTGGACGCTGGAATCTGATGTCACATCTATCCAATTTCCGGGGTCGCTATTTGTGAATTCAGTCCCCTGTAAAACTGATAAATCTTGAAGTAACCTCATTTTGGCGGGATAATGTATCGAGCGATATCAGCTGTCTAATCCTTAGCTCATTCTACGTATTCGTAACTGAAAAAGAAAAGAAAATAAGCAAAATGAAAAGCATGAATCAGGTAACAGGTCCGTAATATACAGTAAAATTCCGCTATTAAGACCACAAAAAATTGAAACTAATTCTGTTTTAAAAAAGCTTATTTGAATTTTTCAGCTATTCTTTCTTTGTGTTTTCTGCATACAGTGTCCTCTGGCCAGAGACCACCTTTGAAAGTCCCAATGGTGGTCTTAATATAGGAATTTTACTGTAAACGCCACTTTACACCCCCACCCACCCACACTTTTTATAGAGAAAAGTGGAATTTATAACGCTATACATTATTTCTTTTTTTCTCAGAAGCATAGATTGTGGATACTCATTAGAACCCCCTCATTAATAACCCACAACCTATGTTTGGCTATGATCCCCCCCCCCCCCCCCCACACACACACGCGCACACTCACCGGGCGTTATGCGTTGTGGCTAAAACCAACTAAATATATGCAAAACAGTCTTAGTTCTTTTCTTTTTTGATAAGGGCGCTGTTTCGGGGACTTGGATGCTGTTTAGGGTGGCGACAAATATTCCGCTCCGGTTTTCTTTTCTTTTCTTTCAAGAAAAGACACCGGACTAAAAGGCACGATGCTAAACCGACGTCGAGGCGTCATCGATTCAGCGTCTTGATGCGACACCGGCGATGTTACGACGTTTGTTAGATTTTACCTGGACCGGCTTTCTACATGTTACTTGATTTGAGCATTGCAGTCTTTGTAGTCTCCCTTGTAAATATACTTTACTTACCATATAACATGATACTATTAATCCAAAATATTCGAAAATTCACTTCTTCTTTCGGCATCTCCACACAATAATTGATTACCCACTTATTCATGAATTTGCTTCAATGGAGATAGTGAGACCACGTGAAACGCATGAAGTGTCACTGGTGTCATTACGTTCAGTAGTACGTTTTGAAATGTATGGAGGACTGCAACGTCCGCACAGTGCAAATATAGAACACTATATATCGAATTTAAAAAAAAAAAAAATGTTTCCCCTCTCTCTTAAGGACCTTGATTATATACTTATGTATCGTGTTATATCTATATATTTTTTTGTATGTGTTTGTGTGTACGGGTGTGTGTTGTTGATATTACCGTTGTTGTTAATACACCTTCTCCGCTGTCTGTTATTACTCTCCAGTACTAAGCAGACGTTAGTCAAAATATCATGATTTAGAAAACCTTATCAGTATGTTTATGTATTTGTATGTGTATGTATTATGTCGACATTACGCACGACAATACTGTCACTTTTGCCATATTTGTATATTTGTTTTGTATCCTCATGGGCATCTGTGCCTACTGGAATTTGAATAAAATCTTCTTCTTCTTCTTCTTTTACAGAGCTTATGTTTCCTATTTATGACAAGCAAAATCGAACAAACAACAATAACAAAAAGATTATTTTCCTATATAAAGCGACGTTTATATAACATAGGCGTAACAAGCCTGGCCCCGAGGTTATAAACTCGTAACAAGCCTGGCCCCGAGATTATAAACTTTTTTCACGCTCAACCCAAATGAGCATAAAATTTGTCCTGCTTATAAATATTAAAATAAACCTTAAAATTTATGAGCTGGATATCCTGATCTGAAGAGGAAAATTGCATGATTTTTTGTTTTTGTTTTGTTTTTTAATAGTTATGGGGCATAACAAATTTCTTGCTCCTCTGAGTTGAGCATGAAAAATGTTTTATGACATCGAGGTCAGGTCTGTATCTTTGCAGTCTCTAGCATCACCGAGAAGACATTTAAGGACTGTGCATAACAGATGCATAGGTGCGCATGTGTCATTATGCTCATTCTTCACTGTTCGCTAGCGATAAATAAATAAATTAGTTTCGGTGCGACATTACGAAAATACATTGTAAGCAATACAGCCGGAAAAAAACGAACATTTTAAGATGATTAATTGTTATATTTTTCTTAATTTTGCTCAAAATATGTCGAGGCGGTTCTAACGAGTACCCACAATCTATATTTTACAGCAGAAATAAGAAAAATAAGGTTTACCCCTGTAATCCCGAAATTTACAAAATATAAGTCGGGTTCAATAAGGGTCAAAATTATCTTGGCGTGTTTTCGTGATGGTACTGAAAAAAAAGATAAAAAGGACTTTAAAAAAAAAAGACAAAAATAAACAATGAAAAAAAAAAACCTTTGAACTTACATTATGTGAATTTTCAATCCGCCGTGACTCCAAACTTATCTAAATATACAGTATATATATTTGCTTATTTCCTTGACAAACGCACATACATTACATTTGAATTCTTGCTATTTTTTTCTTACTCGTAAGTTTGAATGATACCATGTTTGTTACAGTAGCCACATATAAACGCGTGCTGAGTAGAAATAAGTTGACCAAATAATTACCTAATAACATTTTAATACTGAGTGTTTGTATACTTGTCTGTATTTAAATTGAAAGTTGTGATTCTTTTAATGGGTTCTCTTTCAATACAATAAGTGCCTCTATCGAGTGCTGATCGAGCCCGCTGAGCCGTTAAATGACGGGAGTAGATAACTTGTATTTGGCTGTAATTAATTAATCAGTATTTATTTTGGTCCAATCACCTCCGCAGACGCAAGGCCTAAAATTGTGTCTGGGTAAATACTTTTCTTTCGTGATTTTAACAGGTATATTGTGTTGCGATCAAATACTGACACTTCGTGACAGACCGATGGGAAAAAGCTTGTTCTGTTTATTTATTTATTTATTTATTTATTTATTTATTTATTTATTTATTTATTTATTTTTGCCATTACGAAAAAGGTATAAAAAGGGTTAAACAGAAAAGTGAGGTTTATAAGGGAATACTTAATTTTCCTATGTAATTAATACAACCATCCCAATGAGCCGAAATTGAACCGATTCTGGCTAGCATCCACATTTTATATTTGAAGCAGACATAATAAGAGACTTATACGGGCCTCCGTGGCCCAGCGGATAAGAACTCTGACTCTTAATCATTAGGTCTCTCACCGCTGTGGTTCGAGCCTCACTCGTGTCACATGTGAGACGCCAAGTTCTGCAACGGAAGGTTAGGTGGTTTTTCTCCTGGTACTTGGGTTTTCGCCCACCTCTGATTAACGATCGGCTCGATATGAGTGAAATAATCTTGAAAGGGCCGTAAAACCAAAACCAAAACAAAAAAAAAATATAAATAAATAAATAATAATAATAATAATAATAAAAGACTCATCTCAGTCAGTTGTTCATACCTTCAAGCGTGTATGCTATACATTTTACTATGATTTTATGCCACCATGCCAGGTCATTTATTTGTGGGTGTGGTGGGGATGGGGGTATGCTAATTAAAACTCTCACATAATGAGATAGCTGAAGAGAGAGGAACTGAGGGCTGGTATGTTTATTCATGTTATGTACTTAAGATTTTTTATTTTGTATTGGAGTTTAACGGCCAGTCAACACTGTTTCGGTCATTTTTGAATTAACCTGTCTAATACGTAAGCGGTTAACCAGTACAGTTCACATTCTTTCGAAAGGAAACTGACAACTGCCCTTCTTGAATCAGCGGAAGGGAGAAATTGACCGTAGAAAAGATTTCATGACCAATCTCCACGAAAATAAAGTGTGGTTTAACGGGATTTTTTTTCATTGACATGTTATTGTGATGAATAAGGAAAAATTGTCACATAATCTGAAAAAAATGCTAGTTCTACACTCATAAAAGACGCTTAAAATTGCACTATCCGTTAATATACCATTATACAATATGAATAACAATGTAAATTTTAGCTCATTTTATGATGACAAAATGTGGTAATTTTCTTATTTCTGCTCAAAATATAGATTGTGGCTATACCCACAATCTATAGTTTAGAGCAGAAATAAGAAAAAAATATGGTTTACCCCTGTAAATTCCAATTTGACTATACTATAGTGCGGTTCAAGGTAGTCATAAAAATCCCTAAATTAAGACCATTTTTGGAATTGTTCAGAAATGGTCTTTAAAGACCACCTTTGAACAGTCCCAAAGGTGGTCCCTGACCTGAGGACATTGAGAGCAGAAAACACGATGACAGAGTAACTGCATCCTTTAAAACAGAATTAGTTTTAAGTTTATGTGGTCTTAATAGCGGAATTTCACTGTTTATAGGCGTGTTTTCATATGGTGGACCAACAACATGCCGGAGCATGACAAAATATACCAGTTGGTCTGTGCGACCAGAGAAGACTCGTAATAGCCTATCCTCCGAGCCATTCTGGTCAGCCAGAGACTCTATTAGCTTCAGTTCTTTCTCTCTTCCAGTTTCGCCCTAACCCCAAGAGGGGACACAGATGGTGTACACTCCAGATTTGCATGATGAAAGCCCACAAAAAATATGAAAATTTTAAATTGTGATTTATTTCTTATTTCTGCTCAAAATATAGATTGTGGATACTCGTTACAACCGCCTCGATGAGGCGGTTCTAACGAGTACCCACAAGCTATATTTTAGAGCAGAAATAAGAAAAATAAGGTTTACCCCTGCAAACCACAGTTTTACTATATAAAAGTGGGGTTCGAGGGGGGTCAAAATTATATAGGCGTGTTTTCGTGATGTTAAGTTTAGGTGGTCTTAATAGTGGAATTTCACTGTTTATAGGCGTGTTTTAATATGGTGGACAAACAACATGCCGGAGCATGACAAAATATACCAGTTGGTCTGTGCGACCAGAGAAGACTCGTAATAGCCTATCCTTCGAGCCATTCTGGTCAGCCAGAGACTCTATTAGCTTCAGTTCTTTCTCTCTTCAAGTTTCACCCTAACCCCAAGAGGGGACACAGATGGTGTACATTATATACACTCCAGATTTGCATGATGAAAGCCTACAGAGAAATCATGTAATTACGGTAGGGGTCCTTAACCTGCACAGGGGGGCTCCAGTTAACGTCCCAATCCAAAGGACGACGCACTTTATGACATTTGTTCCTGCAAATGATGCCAAAGGAGCGTGTTCGGACACCGAAATTATCACGGCTGACGGGGATCCAACCGGGGGCTTCTAGTATCAGAGGCAAGTGCACTAACCCATCACGAAAACAGGCCTATATAATTTTGACATCTTTGAACCCCACTTTTATATAGTAAAACTAGGGTTTTCGGGGGTTTACCTTATTTTTCTTATTTCTACTCAAAAATATAGACTGTGGGTAACCGACTCGATGAGGCGGTTCTAACGAGTGCCAACAATCTATATTTTGAGCAGATATAAGAAAAATATCACAATTTTTCGTCATAAACTTTTAATATTTTCGGCGATTATTGTTTGATTTGCAGTTTAACGTCCCCGTCAACACCGTAAAGGTCATTTTGGAGACGTTGCTTCCAGTTTTAAGGGACGTTTACCCGAATTTGAGATGAAATGACGTCTCAAGCCCTGATGCCCAATGAAACCAATACGGTTTGTAAGCACTGGACGATCCGACTCGCACCGCATTGCTTGGGCAGACCAGACTAAGATCCTCTAAGCGGTTTACCAGTACTCGTGTGCGGGTCGGTTTCAGCTCTGCGTGGAAGCCTATTGCAGCCCATCTATTTCTTCAAGCCCCGATGGGCGGGGGCTAGATTTTCGGCGATAAAGGTGGCAATGTATTTGTATAGGCGTGTTTGCGTAATGCACCGCGCTATCGCGATTTATGACTCTTTCACTTATTTTGAACCGATCTACCAGGAGAAAAAAGCCTTTCGTTGCAGATCTTGTATCATCACGAACACAGGTCTGTATAATTTTGATCCCCTTGAACCCCACTTTTATATAGTAGAACTGGGGTTTACAAGGGTAAACTTTATTTTTCTTATTTCTGCTATAAAATATAGAATGTGGGTACTCGTTATAACCGCCAGGATGAGCAGAAATAAGAAAAATATCAAATTTGTTCATCTTAAAATTTTAGTGTTTTTTTTTCGGCGGTTAAGTTCACAACGTATTTGTATAGGCGTGCTTTCGTAATGTGATGTCTCACATACGTCATGTCTCACAGGCCAGTGAAAGGAGACGGTACGCTTAACTATTTGGCCGCAGAGGCAATGAACAACTTCATATAAAGAAAACTGAGGTTTACAGGGGTATACATTATTTACCTTATTTCTACTTCAAGATATATAGGTTGTGGGTACTCGTTAGAACCGCCTCATCTTCTAAGAAGCACCAAGAACCCTTTTTTGGTACGAATTAGAAAAATATCACAATTTTCAACAGAAAATTAACCGTTTTGGAGATATGATGCAGAATTCACTATTCCACAAGGATGTGCTATGGTATGCCCAATGACTGTAAAAGGCAATTACGAAAACAGAGAACCAGGATCAGACTGACCGGATGCGCAGGCTGATCTGAGTCTTCGTTAGTCGCAGGGGTTTGGTTGTAGCTCTTATCTTGCGCTGGTTCAAACAAGGGAACACACAACGTATCCAAAGCGAGGACACGCCCAGATCAATAGGCTAGAAAGTGCAACAAAAATAGATGTTTCACAATTTTAAAAAGGACAAAAACTATACAAACAATGAAATGTGCATTAAAAGATATTTAAATTACATATATAATGCTTGAAATGAGTTTTGTTGAAGTGTAGAATCTTTTATAGACAGCCATCACGAAAACACGTTTATTCAAATACATCGAAAATTTTACCACAAAAAAAGAGTAAATTTTCAGATAAAAAGTCTGATATTATTTATATTTCTGCACAAAAGATAGACTGTGGGTTGGCGGTTCTTACGAGTACCAACAATCTATGTTATTTAGCAGAAATAAGAAAATTAATAAATACCCCTCTAAATCCCAGCTTTACTATATATCTGTGGCATCGGATCTGGGTCTTCACTATTCCATTTTTGGAAATGTCCCATTTTGGAACCGTGTAGGCATTTTTGGATTTATCAACAGATAACATGGTCAAATATGACCGATCGCAGTCGATAAGTTGATAGATAGATAGATAGCTGGGCTCTCAAGTAAAGTGTTTCACAAAACCCGACATTCAGGAGGTGGAGAATCATTTTTCCACCCTATAATCAGACACAATAGTCAATGGTTTAATTTGTTTACATTCCAGAAATGAGCACTTTCAAATCGTAATCAATGTTTTATATAACACTTACACTGAATAAATTGTTCATTAGGTAAAGTCAAAGAGAATTTCTTCTTTTTTCTGTCGTCTTTTTCTTCTTTGCATACAACGAAATGCAACGCTATAATCCTTTCAGCATTTTGTATGCATCAGCCAAAATTTCTGGTCATCCATTGTGACGATTTTTTTCGGTTGTGTAATAAAAAAAATATTATCTAGGGTCCAAAGCTCTTAGCTGTCCGATGTTTTATCTTCTGTAGGGGATCGTGAAATAACGTGCTGATTTGCGGACCCCCACCATTCCCCTTGACTTGAGCAAATTATCGAGTACCGCCTTATTCTTTCACGTCCACTATTTCGACATTTTTCGACGCCTCAGTACGTGTGACCTACTCCCAAGCCTATGGGTGATAAGCCTGCGACCTGTGGAGTCAAGTGCTAACATTACGTTTAAAAGTTCAAATGTCCATAAGATATTGGTCTATTTTAATTTTTGCTAACAAAGTGAGCTTGTATTCCAGATTAGGGGCTATCAAACTGGTATAGGAGTATAGGCATGTTGTTTAGACATTGGTTTCAAGTCCGCCATGTGCCCCACTAGGTATTTTAAGGTACTACAATGCTGTGTCTAGCGCGGACACAAATGAATCTGGTGCAGTCTTAAGGGGAATGGGAACACTTGACAGAATTTTCCGCCATTTTGCAAAGAAAGACAACTTTCGGGACTTCCTGTGCATTTTTCTATAAGCCCTGTCCCACCGAAAAAAAAGTCTACTCTTAAAGGAAATTTTCTTTAAGAGTTGACCCATATTGACATGGGGGACAAACTACTTTTGCAGGGGTTACCTCCACTGAAGGTGTATCAATTCCCCTTAAAATTGAGGTTTACAGGTGTATACATTATTACAACTGCCCAAAGACATAGATTGTGAGTACTCGTTAGCACCACCTTGCCGAGGCGGTTCTGACAAGATTTCCAACAATTTATATGTTTCGAGCAGAAATATGAAAAAAATACTGAGATGTTCTTTTTAGTTGAAAATTTTCATTTTGTGTGTGTGTGGGTGGTGGGGGGGGGGGGTGTAAATATTTCAGGTGTGGTTTCTTCAGGTGTCGTTTCGTAATGTCTAGGCATTTTTGGGGTTTATCAACAGACAACAGGGTCAAATGTGACCGACCGCAGAATAGATAGATAGATAGATAGATAGATAGATAGATAGATAGATAGATAGATAGATAGATAGATAGATAGATAGATAGATAGATAGATAGATAGAATGAAAATAAACGGCTATCAAGTAAAGTGTTTTACAATACCCAACATTCAGGAGGTTGAGAATCATTTTTCCACCCTATAGCCAGGCACAATAGTCAATGTTTAAATTTGTTTTCATTCCAGAAATGAGCCCTTTCAAATCGTAATCAATGTTTCATATAACACTTACGCTGAATAAATTGTTCGTTAGGTAAAGTCAAGGAGAATTTCTTATTTTTTCTTTCGTCTTTTTCTTCCTTGCAGACAACGAAATTCAACGCTATACTCCTTTTAGCTTTTTTATGCCTCAGCCAAAATTTCTGGTCATCCATGGTAACGATTTATTTCGGTTGTGTGATAAAAAAAATATATCTGGGGTCCAAAGCACCTAGTTTTCCGATGTTTTACCTTCTGTACGGGTTCGTGGACTGACGTGCTGATTTGCCGACCCCCCACCAACCCCTTGAGTGGAGCAAATTATCGGGTACCTCCTTATTCTTTCACGTCCACTATTTCGACATTTTTCGACGCCTCAGTACGTGTGACCTACTCCCACGCCTCGAGGTGATAAGTCCGCGACCTGTGGAGTAAAGTGCTAACATTAAGTTTCCGCCACGCGCCCCACCACTAAAATGCTGAGTCAAGCGCGGACACGAATAGTTCTGGTTCGGTCTCAAGGGGAATGGGCACACAGAGCAGCTTTTTCCGCCATTTTGCAAAAGGAGACAAATTTCGGGACTTTCTGTTCGCTTTTCTATGAGTCCTGTCCCAATGAACAAGGGGTCTACTCTTAAAGGAATGAATTTGCTCCTCAGGAGCAAATTCTTTCCTTTAAGAGTTGACACCTATTGACATAGGAGACAAAAATACTTTTGCAGGAGTTGCCTCCCATGAAGGTGTATCCGTCCCCCTTAAACACATAATTTGTTATAATGTGCACCTCTGACCGTGTTAGCGTTTATAATTATGAACTTTTACCATGACAGAACTGTTATAGGTATACGTAACATCCGAAAACGCTTACATTTTAATACTTTAATACCTAACATACTTTTTTTACACCATTTAAACCGGAGAGAAATGAATTAAATTACTTACTAGAATTAAATTCCATTATTATCTCATCTGACTAATTTGAGCTTATTACTTGTTGTTTCGTAATAAATATAGTAGTCTTCTTTTAATCTCATATTTTTACGTTTGGTGTTGTTTGTCTGTAATGGAGTTTAACGCCCAGTCAACACAATTTTAGGTCATTTTTAAGCCGTTCAGTTACCTTATCCGCACTTTTCCTGGGCTGGCTTATACGTAAGCGGTTAACCAGTACAGTCTTTCGCCAGAAAGTGACAACTGTCCTCCTTGAATCAGCGGGAGGGAAAGAATGACCGTAGAAAAGATTTCATGAACAATCTCCACGAAAAAATGTTGCCGACCCCGGCAGGCATCGAACCCGCGTCCTCCAGATCACCAGTCAGACGTGCATCTGACTAAGCTACCGAGGCCGGCCGTTATGATGTGCATCGCTGACTGTTAGCTTTTAATAGTGAACTTTTACCATGACAGAACTGTTATAAGATCTGAAAACGCTTACATTCTAACACTTTAATACCTAACATACTATTTTACACCAAATTTTAAACCGGAACGAAATGAAATTAACAAAGTCCTCTGCATAATTTCATTATTATCTTATCTGACTTAGCTAACAACTTGCTGTTTCGTAAAACGTAAACATTTCCACAAATATATACACTGTTAGTGTATATATTTGTGATAGGGGCCGAAAATTTAATTCCAATGCAAAATTGTTCATATGATTGTAACAATGAGGACCATAGCATGATTAGACTGGCACGCGCGCCAAATATGTCATCTTCTTGAAATACAGTTATAATAATAATAATAATAATAATAATAATAATAATAATAATAATAATTATAATGGACTTTATTTGTAAAGGGCAACACATTTAATAAACCGGTACCAAATCTTCCATGCGGTCCTCTTTTTATCGTAGGTAGACAGTACTAAGCAATGTGGATAAAGTAGAAGTAAAACAAAGATCAGGAATCGATACAATTAACTTACTCCACCCATCAAAGACACCAATGGGAAAGAAACACAAACATGAAGCGACCAGACCATAATGGAAACCTAAACAAAGGAAGGCCATAATAATAATAATAATAATAATAATAATAATAATTGACTTTATTTGTATGGTAACACATTTAATAAACCGGTACTAAATCGTCCATGCATCTTCCATTTCTTTTTATCGTAGGTAGACAGTACTAAGCAATGTGGATAAGGTAGAAGTAAAACAAAGATCAGGAATCGATACAATTAACTTACTCCACCCATCAAAGACACCAAAGGGAAAGAAACACAAACATGAAGCGACCAGACCATAATGGAAACCTAAACAAAGGAAGGCCATAAGGACAGTTTCTTTCCCACAAAATGGCCATCCAAAATAAAAAGACACAAGTGATACACACAGTAAGTAACAAACAACAACATAAATAAACCGCCACAGAAGAACCGCCTTGGAACAGTCAGTGGAAAGATTTCCACTGGGGGGGGGGGGGGGGGGGCTTTAATCGATTTTACGTGGCCACAATCCTCGCCCTTACATCCATCGCGATTTAGAGAAATAATTTGTTCAGTCCGCATGAAGGCCTCCTAACTCATCAGTGCAACATCTCCGTGAAAACAAATAATCAAAGAACCACAGAGGTGAGACAACGGTGAGGTCTCGACAGCAAAAAAAAAAAAAAAACAACAAAAAACACTGAAATGCTGGAGCAAAAGAAAACCAACAGTTAGACTCCGATGGGCCCGACCAGAGACAGAGCATCAGGCACCAACCAGCATTACCTTGAATTAGATCTCTCTAATTCTCAATAAGCCTTTTGAACCGTCATAGAATCTGAGGCCTGACCCACCGGCGTGCAATTAAAGAGGGAAGCAAAGTTGCCAACCGTGATTGGGTTAACTACCATGCATGCAGTCTGTTGTATAACATCCATGTTGTACCCAATCTTTTTATATCGAAGAATGATTTTACGAATTGGGTGCTGAAGTCATTACGGTTATATATTTTTTTCTGAATTTATATACTAAGTCACCATAAAATTCGGGTTCCGATAGACCTTGTTGCAGAAGAGATTTAAGTCCAATATTGAATTTTGAAATGAAATTAGAATGGCGTTTTTAAAAGTTTGAAAATGCTTTGCGTAGTTTATGCTCCCGATAACCCTGATTAAGAAGTTTAGCCGTTAAAAATTTATTACGAGTGTTGAAGTCAGAAACATGACTACACACTCTAGCAAATCGAATTAATTGCGAAATATAAACCCCATAGGATGGCGCACGAGGAACATCACCATCCAAAAAAGGAAAATTTACAATCTCAAAATCAAAGTCATCTCGTTTATCATAAATTTTGCACGAAACAAACCCATCTACAATAGATGTAAATCCAAAAACGGGGCCTCGGTATCAGAAGAATTTGCTTTATTTAACTGAAGTTCCGGGGGTTAAATCTGACTGATCAAACCATCGAAATAGGTATTATCAATATTAAATAAATCATCTAAATATCTAGAAGTGGAGCTAAAAGCTTCAATAATTTCAGATTGGTTACCAATGGAAAGCGACAACATGAAGTCTCTTTCATAACAATACAAGAACAGATCAGCCACAAGAGGTGCACAATTCGTACCCATCGGAATACCCACAATTTGTCTAAATAACTTAGTACCGAATCTAATATAAATATTGTCAAGTAGAAAGGTGAGGGCATCACACACTTTCTGACATGACCAAAATGTATAATTCTTATGCTCTTTAGAAGTGAAAAATGCATTTCTGACATTACATGCAAGGTAGAGAGAATCTTCTCTGTGAAAAGCCCATTTAATTAAATCATTAAGCTTTTCTTTTATAAGATTATGAGAAAGCGAAGTGTAAAGAGTGGAAAAATCGTAAGAAGACAGACTTGAAGCACGAAAACGTCTGGATTTCAATTTATTTAAAACCTCATTCGAATTTTTTTATAGACCAACACAGATTTCTTCCTGATCTTTGAAAGACTTTATCACAATATTTAATCACATGCGTTTTAAAAGCAGTAAGACAGGAAGTTAATAATTTAGAAAGTTCAGTGGTAGTGCAAGAGCTAAAATTTGCAATAAACCGTGCTTTGTAAGGTCTTTTATGAAGTTTTGGTAACCGTAGGAAGCTGGTCGTGTCCTTCGGTAACACACACAGCAAACTTGGTGGCTGAATGACAAATATGTCCATCTACTATAGCTCTCCCTTCAGCTAAAGGCTGAAGTTCATAGGCCTTAGTACCACCAAGCTCCTGCTTAAGCGTGTTAACATAGTGGAGGCTCTTGCTCCAGGAAACAACACTTAATGTTAGTGGGAATCGTACCCGGTATGTCACGAGCTCGAGTCCGATGCTTTACCACTGCAGCACAGCGCTCCACGTGTCACAAGAAAAATGAATTATAACGTGGGTGGACAGAAAAGATTCAGACTGTGCTTATGATCAGTCTGATCAGCGAATTCACTCCCCACTGACATTATAACCAAATCATCCGTACGGCTATAACACACTCCTGTGACATAGAGCATTTATTCATATCTCCAAAAGAGGCATCTTGTTGAAGAAAATTTGTGATAGTTTTCATACTGCTAGTGCCACCATCTTGGAGCACAAATAAGTTATATAAAGTATGCCGTTGTAAATTCCATTTTTACCTGTTTTATCTTCAGTACGGGATCGTGAAAAGACGACCCCCCACCCACCCCTTGACTGGAGCATATTATCGGGAACCGCCTTATTCTTTCAAGTCCACGACTTCGACGCCTCAGTGCGTGTGACCTACTCCAACGCCTAGGTCTGATAAGCCTGCGACCTGTGGAGTAAAGTGCTAAGTATAGGTTAGAAGTCATTAAGAGATTTCTTCACAAGTAAGAATCTGCGAAGCGAAGCGTAGCAGATTCTTACTGTGAAGAAATCTCTTAATTACTTCTAACTGGCTTAGACTGCTGTCAATTTTCTTGAATTATGTCCACTGATGGTCTCTTGAGATTACATTAATTTTGCTCAAAACTTTATTGTTCTCTCATCCATTCACTTAGTTGCTCTTCACTGAGAAGTTACCATAAGAAGGTGTATTTTTTCATTTTTTTTTTTTTTTAATTTAAACTTGAAGAAAATATGTTAGATGGGAGACACAATCTGGATGTCAATATTTTGAAATACCATCAGCAACACAATTGTTTTCTATTCCTGGGAAGAACAGTAAACGGGTGTTCGTCATGCCAGGTATGAAATTTATTTTATTTTGTATTTTTGACTGAGTCTCACTCACAAGCTCTGGTCTGGAACATTTGTTTTGTATGATAAATTTTTTTGTTAAAACAAGAAAAAAAGTGTTGCAATTCTGACAAACTGTAGCCTCCCTTGGAAGTGTACCCTAATCCCAATTTGTACTGGAAACCCCTGAACTGCAAACAGTGCAGGCCCAGATCAGACGTCACAGAACACGGCCTCTGATCAGGGCCTACACTGTTTGAAAAAAGTTCAGCCAATTTGCTAATTTTGAAGAAAACACAACCTGACAACCTTAATTTTTAAAATGAACCTGTGCTATATATCGGTCGGATGATTCCATTTGGTACAAAAGGGCTAAATAAACCTATTTTTATTTATTGTGTCAACATTGGAATTGATTCAACTTTGGATATGCATCTTTTGAACTGTCAGTCAGTCTATTTCTGCTAATTTCTTTTTTTTTATATTCCAGAAAACAGGAAGACCTGAGATAATTCAATGTACATTGAAATCACCCAGCTTGATTTTATTGCTTTTCAGTCACTAAGGAGCAGCTGGGCTGATTTATGTGTTAAGAATTCTTCTTAATGGCTAAGAACCTTTCTTAATCATTAAGAAGGTCTCTTCACAATATAGTCAGCAGCAGAAGCGACTTCTGATTGGCTGAAAGAGAAGAAACATCACAAACCGCAGTCTAACATTACGTTTAAAAGTTCAAATATCCATAAGATATTTGTCTATTTTAATTTCTGCTAAACAAAGAGAGCGTGTGTGCGATTTTAGGGGCTATCAAACTGGTATGGGAGAAGGGGCGTGTTATTTGGACATTGATTTCCACCACGCGCCCCACGTCTAGCGCGGACACAAATGATTCTAGTGCAGGCTTAAGGGGAACGGGAACACTTGGCAGATTTTCCGCAATTTTGCAAAGGGCGACAACTTTTGGGACTTCCTGATCACTTTTCTATAAGCCCTGTCCCACTGAAAAAGGGTCTACTCTAAAAGGAAAGTATTTGCTCACCAATCGAGCAAATTCTCTCCTTTAAGAGTTGAACCCTATTGACATGGAGACAAAAAAAAAAATTTGCAGGAGTTACCTCCCCTAAAGGTGTATCCATTTCCCTTAAACACAAAATTTCTTATACTGTGCATCTCTGTGATAAAGCGTCAGACTGTGAACTTTTACCATGACCGAACTGTTATAACATCCGAAAACGCTTACATTTTAGCCTTTTATTGCATAGCATAAACCGGAGAGAAATGAATTTAACTGACTTATTTTAGATAATAACTCGCTGTTTCGTAATACATGTAGTACGTTACAAAAACAGGTAACTGTATGTGTTACGGTCAAACATGTTGGCGGAATTTCTTCAAACAATGGCGGAACGTTGAGGGAATATGAAGGAAACAACAGCATTTAATCGACAAATCACTGCTAGAGCTGATCAATAGTGCAGGTAAATGTGTATACGCTGCCACGGAATGTCAGGTATATTTTTCTCCGGGTGCTCCGGTTTTCTCCCACCTCTGATCAACGATCGTCTAAATAAGCCAGTCTTTTGTAAAACCAAAGAAAAAATTGTGTTCACTAGGGCACTTTTTCCAAGACAAAGCTCTCTTTCAAGAAAAATTGATCAAGTTCTGTAACAGAAGTTTGTGTCGTTTAGTTTTTCTCGGGCCGGGGCAGCCAAGATTAACGGTAGGCTCGATATAAGTGAAATATACCTGAAAGGGCTGTACCTGCCCATACAAAAATAAAATGAAAACTTAGACACTGAACAACTATACAATTATGAATATAATATTTATTTGGATAATTTTAGGGATAAAGCACTATTTGATGCATATCTGTACAATATTTACAACACTAATTAAATATTTCATCACTATATAACATACAAATCAATATTCTGTGAAAGCCACTTTTATAACATCCCAGCAGGCACATGACGTTATTGTGACGTCACATCGACGTGGGTACAACGTCATGACGTTTATACAAAGTCAAATCAACGTCGGTGCATGACGTTGTTGTACCGACGTTGATTTGACGTTGCCCTAGCGACGTGTGCCTGCTGGGCTGTATCTGCTTAGAAACACAGATTGTGGGTACTCGCTAGAAACAGCTTTATATTGTGGATCATACGAGAACTCACAATCCATATTTCGAGCAGAAATAAGATAAAAATGTATTTTCCCTATTATTCTCCAAGACGTGGTTTGTGTCTACTCGTTAGAACCGCCTCAGTGAGGCGATTCATTAGAACCATTTCAATGAGGCGGTCTAAACGAGCACCCACAACCTACGTTTGGAGTATAAATAAGAAAGAAAAAACAAATCAGAAATTTTCATCAGAAAAATAACAGTTCTGGCGATATAAAAGAATGTACTATGTCGAACGGATGCCAAATCAAGGATTCTGATCAAGTTGCCCTATGCACATGCTGATCTGAGTCTTCACTTCCTTTAGAATCTAGTGAACTGAATGGGCGCCCATTATTCGACTGCACCTTACCCAAACACAAACTTAATTCATGACGAAACGAAACTCAGGCCAAATGTCCATGTTTCCTGAAAATACAGAAGGGCGGAATTTCTGCCCCTCAAATCCTCGTCTTGCAACACAAAATAGTCTATAGTTCAATGACATCAACTGGTGCAACTATACAGACACGTCCCTGTCCCTCAGACCCTTGTGTTTTCGAAATGAAATACAAGACAAGAGTCTTCAGTTCAAGAACATTCACTGATGTAACTATACGGACACACCCCTGTCCCTCAGACCCTTGTCTTGTCGAAACGAAATACAAGACAAGAGTCTTCAGTTCAAGGACATCCACTGGTGCAACTAATAGACACGTCCCTGTCCCTCAGACCCTTGTCTTGTCGATACGAAATAAAAGGCAAGAGTCTTCAGTTCAAGGACATTCACTGGTGCAACTATACGGACACACCCCTGTCCCTAAGACCCTTGTCTTGTCGAAACGAAATACAAGACAAGAGTCTTCAGTTCAAGACCAATCACTGGTGCAACAATATGGATACGTCCCTGTCCCTCAGACCCTTGTTTTGTCGAAACAAAATACAAGGCAAGGGTCTTCAGTTCAGGAACATTGAATGCTGCAACTTATAGACACGTCCCTGTCCCTCAGACCCTTGTCTTGACGAAACGAAACACAAGACAAGCGTCTTCAGTTCAAGAACATTCGCTGGTGCAACTACATGTATACGGATACGTCCCTGTCCCTCAGACCTTTGTCTTGTCGAAACGAAATACAAGGCAAGTGTCTTTAGTTCAAGGACAATCCCTTGTGCCAGTACATTTGCGAATAAGGGGTTCGGGAATGGGAGTTTTTACTGCCCCAATGAGAATAGATACACCTGGTATGTCGTCTTTCACAAGGGAAACAACCTTTACGACCCGTTTTGCTTCTTTCCATGCACAGAAATTCACCGAGAAAAGGGATCTGTGTTAATGAAAGGAGTAGATGTAAAAATGAGTAGATATCTATTGACAGTGATTTAAAAAGTTGCCTTTGCTAGTTGTGTATCAATTTCCCTTAAGAGCGACCTTTTTTCTATTTGACAAAGTTATAGGTGGGGTATAATGCGGCTCATTTCAAAATCATCGGTTACAATATTAAACCCGTATACGCCTAACGTCTCAAAAGGGGAACGGTAACAAACAGTGAAGACCTTGATCATGCGTCTGATCAGTGTCTTCATTGTTTGCTTAGGAGTAAAACTTAGACAAATAAACTATATCTGGCACCCCTTGACCTGTACGATGCTATCACATTGTCATTAAAGGTTTATCACACACATGATTCCAAATACAAAGCACCATTAAACAGTTTCAATGAGCAAGGAGATGGTCTCACAGTCCGCTTGAAACTTCTTACTCTTGGGCTCCAAAAGTCAGACCGTTTGGTGCCGGGTGTACATTTAAGAGATCCGTTTGTTTTTATTTTTATACCTCTATTACACTTTGAAATTCTCTTTTTCAAGTCACAGACTAAATTTCTTTCTAAGGTGTCTAATTCAACAAGTTTTGAACTTTTACAATGTATGCCCGGACGCGGACGCATGGGCTTAGAATTTTCAGCAATTGTTTTTTGTAGAGGTAAACGGTTTACATCAGAGATATTTTCTTTATTCACAGGATCGTTAAATGACAATTTTTTCTGACAATGTATCGACTTCAAGTTTGACGTTCCCATTCTCAGCTGCTGTCTAGACCCTGAAGTTAAGCACTTAAGTCTCTTCCCACAGTCTTGGTCCTTTAACTGAAGGTCTTGGTTAGCATCTTTGAAAATATCAGGACACGATTTAGTCAACACCTTTGGCGTGCTTGTCAAAATTGTTTTGTCGCTTTCCATAAGAAATTCTGATAGCGGTCCGATTTCATTGTGGTCTCCTTTTCTCCTAGAGTATCTAGGAATCTTGCTGGCATGACCAGGAAACAGCTCTGGACTGTATTCTGAACCTACCAGTAATATCTCTAGATCAATTTCTGGCTTTTCTGCTGTTGAGTCTACTGGACTGTTTACTTTCTGACATTGTACAAGCTTTCTTTTCACTGCTATTCTTTGGCGACAGCTGCCACTAAGCGTCGCCGTTTTTGTGACAGTCGGGCACTTTACAACTTTAGCAACTTTTGTTACAAACGATGCCGTGATTGGTTTCTTCATGAGTTCTTCTGAGTCTCTACCATCACTATCAGCCGCCTTAGCTTCGTCGTCCCGTGCGTTGAATTCGCTGTAATTCCGAGCTATGTCGTTTTGAGCTTCATCTTTGTCATTTATATAATCACATGGAACAAAGTACCTTGTTTCCGTTCCTGATTTCTTAAAGCTTACTGTCTTTCTAACCGTGTTCCAGCTTTTTCTTGGTTTCCGTAATATAGGTTTCACTGCATCCGATGTCAGATCATCGGTGCTTGCAAAGTCTTTGCTTTTCTTGCCTGTTTTGAATGCGGGGTAATTCAGACAAGAATCGCTAAACCATGCTTTGCCGGATAGTCTGCCCTGACTGGGGTCATCACTGTCTAGGGTTTTGTTGTATGTGTTCAGCGTAGGTTCAAGATTAATATGTGTTCGTCTCATAAAATCTGTAGCAAGTTTATTTCCTTTAGTAAGAGGTAATTTAATGTCATTGTTTTCGTCTCTGTGGATACTGAGCCCATCCCGTCCTTTGTCTCGAGTTTCGTCAGAATACAGTGAAATGTCGTCAGAATCCACATGGTCTAAATAAATGATTTGAACGCTGGAATCTGACGTCACATCTATCCAATTCCCGGGGTCGCTAGTGGTTAATTCAGTCCCCTGTATAACTGATAAATCTTGAAATAACCTCATTTTGGCTGGATAATGTATCGAGCGATATCAGCTGTCTAATCCTCTGCTCATTCTACGTATTCGTAACTGAAAGAGAAAAGAAAATAAGGTAAATGAGAAACATAAATTGGTATCATCACGTTAACAGGGTCCGTAAAATACAGTAAAAGTCTGCTATTAAGACCACCAAACAGAAAGTTCAGTTATTCCTTCTTTGTGTTTTCTGCAAACAGTATTATCTGGCCAGAGACCATCTTTGGGACTGTTCAAAACTGGTCTTTAAGACCACTTTTGAACTGTCCCAAAAGTTGCCTTAATATATATATGAACTTTACTGTAAATGCCATTTTACCCCCCACTTTTTATAGAGAAAAGTGGGATCTACGAGGTTATACATTATTTCTTTTTTTGTTTTTCTCAGAAACATAGAACTCATTCGAACCGCCTCATTGAGAACTCGCAACCTATTTTTGGTCATGAGCCCCCCCCCCCCCAACCACACACACACACACACACCCACACACACAAACACACATACCATGCGTAACGTGTGGTGACTACAACCAGGTTAGTTATCCAGTTCAGAACACTTAGTCTTCGTCTTCTAACAGAGCTTATGTTTCCTATTTATAACAAGCGAAAACGAGAAAAAAAAACTCGTTTTGAAAATAAAGCGACGATTATATAACATATGCGTAACAAGCCTGGCCCCGAAATAATAAACTTTTTCCATGCTCAACCCTACTCAGCATGAAATTCGTCCTGCTCATAAATATTAAATTAATTCTTAAAATTTATGGGCAGGATAAATAACATTCTCTGCTGACCTGAAGAGGAAAATTGCTTGATTTGTCTGTTTTTATTAGTTTTTGGAACAACAAATTTCATGCTCCGCTGAGTTGAGCATGAACAAACGTTTTATAACATCGAGGTCAGACCTGTATCTTTGCTGTCTCTATTATCACCGAGAAGACAGAGAAGGTTGGTTGGTTGATTTGCGGCTTAACGACCCCGTCAACACTGTATAGGTCATTTTGGAGACGTTGCTTCCAATTTCGTGGGACTTTTACCTGACATTGAGATGAAATGTCATCTCAAGCCATGCCGCCCGATGAAACCAATAGGGTTTATGTGCATGGACGGTCCGATTCGCACAACTTTTCCTGGGTCGGCTTAGAACCTCTAAGCGGTTTACCAGTACTTATGTGCGGTCGGTATTAGTTCTGCGTGGAAGCATCATGCAGCCCATTCTATTTCTTCAAGCCCCGTTGGGCGGGGCGTGGACAGTGAAGGACTGTGCATAACAGCTGCATAGGTGCTCAAATGTGACAATATGCTCATTCTTCACTGTTGGCTATAGCGATAAATAAATAAAAAACAATAAATAAATAAATAAATTAGTTTCGGTTAAACGTTCTGAAAAAAGAAGATAGAAAGGGAAGAAAGAAAGTCAAAAATAAACAGTGAAACAAAATCTCTGAACTTACAGTATGTGAATTTTCAATCCGCCGTGACTTCAAATTTATTTAAATATATATTTGCTTATATCCTTTGACAAACGCACACACAATACATTCAAAGTCTTGCCAATATTTTTTCTTACTCGTATGTTTGAATGATACCATGTTTGTTACAGTAACCACATATAAACGCGTGCTGAGTAGAAATAAGTTGACCAAATAATTACCTAATTGCATTTTAATACTGAGTGTTTGTATATTTGTCTGTATTTAAATTGAAAGTTGTGATTCTTTTAATTGACTCTCTTTCAATACAATAAGTGCCTCTGTCGAGTGCTGATCGAACCCGCTGAGCCGTTAAACGACGGGAGTAGATAACTTGTATTTGGCCGTAATTAATTAATCAGCATTTATTTTTGGTCCAATCACCTCCGCAGACGGAAGGCCTACAATTGTGTCTGGGTAAATACTTTTTCTTTCGTGATTTTAACAGGTATATTGTGTTGAGTTTGTCAACTGACACTTCGTGACAGACTGATGGGAAAATAAGTTTTTTTTTTCTGTCTTATTTTTTTATTTTATTATTATTATTATTTATGTTGTTTTTGTTAACACATCCGTGTGCTGAATTGACGCCTTTCCTAGTCCTGGAACTTTTTTTCCGATAAATATATTTGGTGTTTTGTTTGTTTTTAAATCCAAATTTGTGTTGTGGATGCTCGTTAGAATGGCCTCATTGAGGCGGCTCTACCGAGTACCTAATATCCATGTTTTTGAGCAAAAATAAAGGGAATAATGGATACAGTTTTTCTCTACACAGATTCGGGTCTAGATGGGCGATTTTTTCTTCATTTTAAATATATATCACGAAAACACGCCCTAATATTTTGACCCCACTAAACCTCACTTTAATTTAGTAAAACTGGGATTCACCGGGCTATATATTATTTTCTAATTTCTGCTCAAAAACATATATTGTGGTTTTTGGTGACAACCGTCTCACCTAGGACCCACAATCTATGTTTTTGTTCAGAAATATAAATAATATCAGAAATTTTATCTGAAATTTTTTATTTTTTTTTCGGTGGTAAAATTTTCAGTATATTTGAATAGGCGTGTATTCGTAATAAAAGAGTCTACACTTCAACAGAACTTATTTCAAGCATTATGTTATTTAAATATCTTTTAATGCGCATTTCATTGTTTGTATAGTTTTTTTTTTTGTAATGAGTGGAATTCTGAAACATCTAATATTGTTGCACTTTTTAGCCTAATGATCTGGACGTGTCTTCGATTTGAATACTCTGTGTGTCCCCGTGTTTGAACCAGCGCAAGACAAGAGCTACAACCAAACCCCTGCGACTAATGAAGACTCAGATCAGTTTGCGCATCCGGTCAGTCTGATCCTGGTTCTCTGTTTTCGTAAGTGCCTTTTACAGTCATTGGGCATACCATAGCACAGCCTTGGTGCTTGAACAAATAGATGGCCTCCATGATGCTTCCACGCAGAGCTGAAACCGACCGCACACTAGTACTGGTAAACCGCTTAGAAGACCTAAGCCTGCCCAGGCAAAGCGGTGCGAGTCGGTCCCCCATGCTTATAAACCCTATTGGTTTCAATGGGCGACCGGGCATGGGATGTTGTTTCATCTCAACTACGGGTAAAAGTCCAACAAAATTGGAAGCAACGTCTCCAAAATGACATATACAGTGTTGACGAGGACGTTAAACGTTAAATCAAACAAAACAAACAAAAGCACAGCCTGGTGGCATAGTGAATTCTTCATATCTCAAACTGAACGGTTAATTTTCTGTTGAAAATTGTGATATTTTTCTAATTTATACAAAAAATGGTTCTTGGTTCTTGCTAGAAGATAAGGCGGTTCTAACGCATACCCACAACCTATATATCTTGAAGTAGAAATAAGGTTAATAATGTATACCCCTGTAAATACCAGTTTTCTCTATATAAAGTGTGGTTTACAGGATTGTTCATTTCACGGTGACACATGTCTCTGCTGCCAAATAGGTAAAGCACACCGTCTCCTTTCACCGACCTGTGAGACATCGCATTACGAAAATACGCCTATACAAATACGTTGTAAACTTAACCGCCGAAAAAAAAAAAAACTAAAATTTTAAGATGAAAAAATCCATATTTTTCTTATTTCTGCTCATTGAGACGGTTCTGACAAGCACCCACATTCTAAATAAGAAAAAAAAAGGTTTACCCCCTGTAAACCCCAGTTCTAAGATATAAAAGTGGGGTTCAAGAGGATAAAAATTATACAGACGTGTTTTCGTGATGATACAAGTTCTGCAACGAAAGGTATTTTTTTCACCGGGTACTTCTCTGATTAACGATAGGCTCAAAATAAGTGAAAGAGTCATAAAACGTGATAAGCGCAGTGGTTAGTGCACTTGCCTCTGATGCTAGAGGCCCCCGGTTGGATCCCCATCAGCCGTGATAATTTCGGTGTCCGAACAGCTCATTTGGCATCATTTGCAGGGTTGAATGTCATAAAGTGCATCGTCCTTCGGATTGGGACGATAACTGGAGCCCCCCCCCCCCCAGGTTAAAGACCCCTACCGTAATTACATGATTAATGTATAGGCTTTCGTCATGCAAATCTGGGGCCAGTTGTTAAAAACTAACGACATCGTTAGTTAACTTATCATTAAAATTAAAATTAACTTATCATTTATTATGGAAAATATGCCAACATTTTTGCTGAAAAAAATGTGAGCAGCTTTTGCATCTGCAAAAGCTGCTCACATTTTCTCAGCAAAAATACCAAAATTTTACATATTAAACTTGCTAGAACAGTTAACAATATGACCACTAACGAGCTCGTTAAGCTAACGAAGCTTTGAACAACTGGGCCCAGGAGTATATATATACTGGAAGAGAGAAAGAAAGAAAGAAAGAACCGAACCAAATAGTATCTGGCTGACCAGAATGGCTCGAAGGATAGACTATAACGAGTCTTCTCTGGTCGCACAGACCAACTAGTATATTTTGTCATGCTCCGGTATGTTAACTTTTTGTCCATCATATGAAATCACGCCTATAAACAGTAAAATTCCGCTATTAAGACCACCTAAAATTAAGACTAATTCTGTTTTAAGAAAGCTTAATAAGAAAGATGCATTTACTCTGTCTTTGTGTTTTCTGCACTCATTGTCCTCTGGTCAGGGACCACCTTTGAGACTGTTCAAAAGTGGTCTTTAAGACCACTTTTGAACAGTCCCAAAAGTGGTCTTAATATAGGGATTTTTATGACCACCTTGAACCGCACTATTGTATCGTAAAATTGGATTTTACAGGGGTTAACCTTATTTTTTTCTTATTTGTTTTCTTTTTTTTTCTTTTTTTTTTTTTTTTTTGCTTTAAAATATAGATTGTGGGTATAGCCACAATCTATATTCTGAACAGAAATAAGGAAATTAACACAACTTTTCATCATAAAATGAGTAAAAAATTACAATGTAATTGTATAGTGGTATATTTAACGGATGGTGCAATTTTAAGCGTCTTTTATGACTGTAGAATTAGTATTTTTTTCCGATTAAAATTGCGACATTTTTCTTATTCATCACAATAACATGCCCATGAAATAAACATCCCCTTTAACAACACTTTATATTGCAAAATGAGGTTTACGAGGGAATACATTATTTATCTCATTCCTGGTCCAAGACATTGGTTCAGGGTACGCATTAGAAACGCCTCAATTAACGAGCACCCGCAACCTATGTTTGGAGTATAAATATCACGAGTTTTCACAATATTTCATAAAGTACCTTTAGTACATAGCCGGCCTCGGTAGCTCAGTCCGATGCGCGTCTGACTAGTGAACAGGAGGATGCGGGTTCGATACCTGCCGGGGTGGTTGGTAACATTCTTTCGCGGAGATTGATCATGAAATCTTTCTACGGTCATTATCTCCCTTCTGCTGGTTGTCAGTTTCTGGCGAAAGAATGTGTGCTATACTGGTTAACCGCTTACGTGTAAGCCTGCCCAGGAAAAGTGTTGATTTGAGGTTTAACGTCCCCGTCAACACTGTAAAGGTCATTTTGGAGACGTTGCTTCTAATTTTGTGGGACTTTTACCCGACATTGAGATGAACTGACATCTCATGCCCTGCAGCCCAGTGAAACCAATAGGGTTTATAAGCATGGACGGGCCGACTCGCGCCGCTTTGCCAGGGCAGGCTTAGATCCTCTAAGCGGTTTACCAGTAATCGTATGCAGGTCGGTTTCAGCTCTGCGTGGAAGCATCATGCAGCCCATCTATTTCTTCAAGCCCCGATGGGCAGGGGGGTAGGGGGGGGGGTGCGTAAAAAGTGTTGATAGGTTAACTGACCGGCTCAAAAGTGACCTAAACAGTATTGACTAGGCCGTTAAACTCAAATACAGTATATAACATGAATAAATGTACCAGCCCTCTGTTCCTCTCTGAGTCTTATTTAGCATACTCCCCAACCCCGCACTAATAAAAATGACCTGGTATGGTGGCATAAATAAAATGTACAGTATACATGGTTAAAAGTACATGCATGAACAACTACGAGTGATATAAGTCTCTCATTATGTCTACTTCAAACATAAAATGTGGATGCTAGCTAGAACCGGCCCAATTTCGGCTCATTGAGATGGTTCTATTAATTACCCCCCATATATTATCTTCGAGTTAAGTATGCCCTAATAAACCTCACTTTTCAGTTTAACCCTTTTTGTACCAAATGGAATCTTCCTTCTTATATATAGCAGGAGTTTTCTTCACAATTTATGCGGAAAATTGCTGAACCTTTTGCAAACAGTGTAGGCCCTGATGATCTGGGCCTGCACTGTTTGTCAATTACCCGTTTTGAGGTTTCCGCCACAAAATGGGTTAACCCTTATCTTGCTGTTCACGACAACCCCTATCTTTGCAAACAGTGTAGACCCAGATCAGATGGCTTCTGAAGAAGCCATCTGATCAGGATCTACACTGTTTCGCATTCAGTTTATGAATTTGTAGCAATAAATTACATCAAGTAATTTGATTGGCTGATAGACAGAAATGGGTGTGGCTTAAATGAATATTCAGCAAGATAAGGGTTAAAGTTTGGCTTTTCAAGAGTGATCATTACGTAATGAGATAAATACAGTACAATTCCTATATTAAGACCACGTTTGGGACTGTTCGAAAGTGGTCTTTCAGACCACTTTCGAACAGACCCAAAGGTGATCTCTGGCCAGAGGCCACTGTATGCATAAAACACAGAGAAAGAATAGTTGATAGTCTGCTATTTTCGTTTATTTGGTGTATTCTTTGCTTCCAAAGGATCAAGCTATTCAGAACTTATTTATCTTCACTGCAGCTGGTGCTCTGTCGTGTGGCGGCCGTAAAAAAAGTCTCCCCGTACATCCATTATAGTGCAGATTATATTTTCTGGTCCTTTGGGATCATTGAGTTCATTTAGAATCATTTTGAAAATAGAGTTCTGCTTAAGCCGGTGCTAGGGGGCGTGGCCGGTGTAGTACATTTCAGTACTGGTCATGAACAGACTCAATAAAACCGAGTCTTTCATTTTCGTTTATTTGGTGTATTCTTTGCTTCCAAAGGATCTAGCTATTCAGAACTTATTTGTTACCTACTATATAAGCGTTTAAATGCAGAATTAGTCTTAATTTTAGGTGGTCTTATTAGCGGAATTTCAATGTATATAAACGGTGTAGATTCAGACGAGACATAACGAGTCGTTTAGCGTTGGCCATCCTGTTAATACATTTTGACTGAAATCTCTAAAGAAGCCTGCGTGGTGTAGTGGTTAAGCTAATCGCCTCATTAACCAGGGGTCTTGGGTTCAATCCCGGACACACACACACGCACGCACGCACGCACCCACGCAGGCATATTAACCCTTTCATAGAAATATTTATTTAATAAGTCTACTGTATTTCCTAGCCCCCACCCATAGGGGCTTGGAGAAGTAGATTGGGCTGCATGGTGCTTCCACGCAGAGCTGAATTTGATCACACATGAGTAGTGGTAAACCGCTTAGAAGGACTAGCCTGCCAAGGCAAAGATCGTCCAATGCATATAAGCCTTCTGGTTTCATTGGGTGGCAGGGCTTGAGATGTCATTTCACCTCAGCTTCGGGTAAAGGAAGCAACGTCTCCAAAATGACCTAAATAGTGTTGATGGGGATGTTAAACCCTAATTCAAACGAACGAACAAACAAACGAAACTGTATACCGATTTTCTATCAGATAATAAACAGTTTGAGCATACTATACAAAGACCGCCTTTAGGACTTTTCAAAAGTGGTCTTTAAGACTACTTCTAAACAGTCAGGCCCAAAGGTGGCCTTTAAATAGGAGACAGTCTAGAAAACACAAAGAAAGAATAATTAAAACCGTCTCAAGAAATTTCGAAAAGCAGATTCGGTGGTATTGATCATGCTGATAACGGAACATTTTAATGCTATTGGACGATCACCAACTGTAATTTTTTTTTGTTTTAAGTTATTCAACAAATTCTGTACGTCTGTGAACAGTGAAGACTGGATCACAGTGAGACGCCTCGTTCTGTACTTCCACTGTTTGCCAATGTTCCATTTTTGGAAATGTCCCATTTTGGAACCGTCTAGGCATTTTTTTTCAACAGACAACATGGTCAAATGTGACCGATCCCAGTATAAATTGATAGATAGATAGATAGACAGGCTCTCAAGTAAAGCGTTTTCACAATAACCGACATCCAGTAGATTGAGAATCATTTTTCCATCCTATAGTCAGTCACAATAGTCAATGTTTGGATTTGTTTACATTCTTTCAAATTGTTATCAATGTTTTATATAACACTTACGCTGAATAAATAAATAAAGTAAAGTCTTTCTTTCGTCTTTTTCTTCTTTGCAGACAACGGAATTCAACGCTATAATCCTTTTAGCATTTTTTATGCCTCAGCCAAAATTTCTGGTCATCCATGGTAACGATTTATTTCGGTTGTGTAAGAAAAAATATTATCTAGGGTCCAAAGCTCTTAGCTGTCCGATGGTTTGCCTTCTGTACGGGATCTGCTGATTTGCCGACCCCCCACCAACCCCCTTGACTGGAGCAAATTATCGGATACCGCCTTATTCTTTCACGTCCACTATTTCGACATTTTTCGACGCCTCAGTACGTGTGACCTACTCCCACGGCTCGAGGTGATAAGCCTGCGACCTGTGGAATAAATTGCTAACATTACTTTTTCGCCACGCGCCCCACCACAAAAATGCTGACACGAATGATTCTAGTTCGGTCTCAAGGGGGATGGGAACACATAGCAGCTTTTCCGCCATTTTGCAAAAGGAGACAACTTTCGTGACTTTCTGTTCGGCTTTTCTATGAGTCCTGTCCCATTGAACAAGGGGTCTACTCTTAAAGGAAAGAATTTGCTCCTCAGGAGCAAATTCTTTCCATTAAGAGTTGACCCGTATTGACATGGGAGACAAAAATACTTTTGCAGGAGTTACCTCCCATGAAGGTGTATCCGCCCCCTTAAACACAAAATTTGTTATAATGTGCATCTCTGTTTTAAAGCTTCAGCTTCTGTTAGCTTTTAATAATGAATTTTCATCACGAAAACATGCCTATATAATTTTAACCCCGTCGAACCCCACTTTTATATAGTAAAACTAGGGTTTACAGGGGTAAACCTTATTTTTCTTGTTTCCGCTGTAAAATATAGATTGGTGGTACTCGTAAGAACCGCCTCGATGAGGCCGTTCTAACGAGTACCCTCGGTCTGTATTTTGATCAGAAATAAGAAAAATATAATAATTTTTCATCTTGAAATTGTCGTTTTTGGAGGTAAACTCTACAATGTATTTGTATAGGCGTGTTTTCGTAATCTGTTATATGTATACGTATCATCCGAAAACGCTTTCATTTTATACTTTAATACCTAACATACTTTTTTACACCATTTAAACCGGAGAGAAATGAATTTACTAGAATTAAATTCCATTATTATCTCATTTGACTATATAATTTTAGCTAATAACTTGCTGTTTCGTAATAAATGTAGACTAATTATCTTCTTTTAATTTCATATTTTTACGTTTAGCGTTTGTTTTTAATTGAGTTTAACGCCCCAGTCAACACTATTTTAGGTCATTTTTAAGCCGGTCAGTTAACTTATCCACACTTTTTCTGGACAGGCTTATACGTAAGCGGTTAACCAGTACAGTGCACATTCTTTCGCCAGAAACTGACAACTGCCATTCTTGAATCATCGGAAGGGAGAGAATGACCGTAGAAAAGATTTCATGATCAACCATAGAAAAGATTTCATGATCAATATCCGCGAAAGAATGTTCCCGACCCCGGCAGGTATCGAGCCCGCGTGCCCCTGATCACCAGTCAGACGCGCATCCGACTGAGCCACCGAGGCCGGCTTGACGTTTAGTGTGTGCATTTTTGAATATGTTTTTAATCATTAGGGGCCGAAAATTTAATTACAATGCATGAATGTTCATGAGGACCGTATGTTAGACTGGCACTAGTGCCAAATATGTCATCCTCTTGAAATGAAATACAGTAGAACTTCAGTGGCTCGAACCCCTTTGGGACCATGACAATTTGTTCGAGACAGCGGTAGTTCGAGCCAATGTTGCATACTTCCAGAAAACATAACGGGGGTACTTTTGGATATCTTTTCGGTGTTCTGTAACATAAATGTATGCTGTGTGTACTGATTAGAATCGCCTCATTGAGGCGATTCTAATGAGTACACACAGCATACATTTGCAAGATAAAAGTAAAAAAATCTCCTTAATTATCCCACACTTTTTCTTATGCAGAGGAATTCCCTAGGGACTCAAAAACGGGTTCGACTCAACCATGGTAAACGAGCCATCGGTGTTCGAGCCATCGAAGTTCGACTGTAATAATAATAATCGACTATATAGAGGATAACAGATTTAGTAAACTTGTACCAATCTTCCATGCTGTCCTCTTTTTATCCTAGGTAGACAGTACTAAGCAATCTTGAAGAAATATATGAGCTGCATGCTGCTTCCACGCAGAGCTGAAACCGACCCACACACGAGTACTGGTAAACCGCTTAGAGGATCTAAAGATGTTCTATAAAAGGGTTATCCTTTGGAAGCAAGAAATACCCCACAGAAGTGAAAAATATGGAGTGTACATCTTTTCTGGGCCAGACTAGCTAGTTTCGGCCAAATAGGCCTCATCAGTGACCCTCAGATATTTTCAAAATTCCCCAATGGAATCAATGATCCCAAAGGACAAGAAAATATAATCTACACTATGATGTAGGGCAGGGAGACGTTTTACCGCCGCCACACATTCCCACACACCAGCTGTAGTGAAGTTAAATTTGTTCTGAATAAGCCTGCCCAGGCAAAGCGGTGCGAGTCGGCCCGTCCATGCTTATAAACCCTATTGGTTTCATTGGGCGGCAGGGCTTGAGATGTCATTTCATCTCATTGTCGGGTGAATGTCCCACAAAATTGGAAGCAACAGTGTTGACGGGGACGTTAAACCTCAAATCAAACAAAACAAACTAAGCAATCGGGATAAAGTCTGTTGCTCAAGGAAACAACACTTAATGTTAGTAGTGAGCGTACCTGGTACCTTACAATCTCGAGTCCGATTCTTTACCACTGCACCACAGCGCTCCACGTGTCACAAGAACAATGATTTATAACATGGGTGGACAGAAAAGATTCAAACTGTGCTTATGATCAGTCTGATAAGAGAATTCACTCCCCACTGACGCCCATACGGCCATAACACACTCGTGACATTATGTCCAAAAGCGCGGCCCCGCCCATCGGGGCTTGAAGAAATATATGGGCTGCATGATGCTTCCATGCAGAGCTGAAACCGACCCGCACACGAGTACTGGTAAACCGCTTAGAGGATCTAAGCCTGCCAAGGCAAAGCGGTGGGAGAAGGTCCGTCCATGCTTATAAACCCTATTGGTTTCATTGGGCGACAGGGCTTGAGATGTCATTCTCCAAATTGACCTTTACAGTGTTGACGGGGACGTTAAACCTCAAATCAAACAAACAAACAAATGTCCAAAAGCGGCATCTTGTTGAAGAACATTTGTGATAGTTTTCATACTGCTCGTGCCACCATATAAATTATGAGTGCTCATACACACAATCTTTGTCTTGGAGCACAAATAAGTAATATAAAAAGTAGAAGTAAAACAAAGATCAGGAATTGATACAATTAACTTACTCCACCCATAAAAGACACCAAAGGGAAAGAATTACAAACATTAAGCGACCAGACCATAATGGAAACCTAAACAAAGGAAGGCCATAAGGACAGTTACTTTCCCACAAAATGGCCATATGGCCATCCAAAATTAAAAGACACAAGTGATACACACAGTAAGTAACAAACAACAACATAAATAAACCGCCACAGAAGAGCCGCCTTGGAACGGTCAGTGGAAGATTTCCACTGGGGGGCTTAAATCGATTTTACGTGGCCACAATCCTCGTCCTTACTTCTGTCGCGATTTAGACAAATAATTTGTTCAGTCCGCATGAAGGCCTCCTAACTCATCAGTGCAACATCTCCGTGAACACAAAAATCAAAGAACCACAGAGGTGAGACAACGGTGAGGACTCGACAGCAAGAAACCACTGAAATGCTGGAGCAAAAGAAAACCAACAGTTAGACTCCGATGAGCCCGACCAGAGACAGATCATCAGGCACCAACCAGCATTATCTCTCTAATTCTCAATAAGCCTTTACGTTGGAGCCGTCATAGAATCTGAGGCCTGACCCACCGGCGTGCAATTAAAGAGGGAAGCAAAGTTGCCAACCATGATTGGGTTAACTACCATGCATGCAGGCTGTCGTATAATATCCATGTTGTACCCAATCTTTTTATATCGAAGAATGATTTTACGAAATTGGGTGCTAAAGTCTGCCGTTGTAAATCCCACGTTTTGTCTGTTTTACCTTCAGTACGGATCGTGAAAAGACGTGCTGATTTGCCGACCCCCCACTGGAGCTAATTACCGGGTACCGCCTTATTCTTTCAAGTCCACGATTTCGACGCCTCAGTGCGTGTGACCTACTTCCACGCCTCGGGGTGATAAGCATGCGACCTGTGGAGTAAAGGGCTAACATTACGTTTAAAAGTTAAAAGATCCATAAGATAGTGGTCTATTTTAATTTTTGCTAAACACAGAGAGCGTGTCTGCGATTTAGGGGCTATCAAAAAGCATGCTATTTAGTCATTGGTCTCCGCCACGCGCCTCACCGGTAAGTGAGGAGTCTAGCGCGGACACGAATGATTCTAGAGTCTTAAGGGGAATGGGAACACCCGGAAGATATTCCGCCATTTTGCCAAGAGAGATCAACTTTAGGGACTTCATGTTCGCTTTTCTCTAAGCCCTGTCCCACTGAAAAAGGGGTCCATTCTTAAAGGAAAGAATATGCTCCTCAGGAGCAAATTCTTTCCTTTAAGAGTTGACCCCTATTGACATGGGAGACAAAAATACTTTTGCAGGAGTTACCTCCCGCAAGGTGTATTCATTCCCCTTAAACACAGAATTTGTTATAATGTGCTTTGTTTGTTTGAAATGGAGTTTAACGGCCCGTTCAACACTATTTTAGGACATTTTTGAACCGTTCAGTTTACCTATCCACACTTTTCCTGGGCAAGCTTATACGTAAGCGGTTAACCAGTACAGTCTTTCGCCAGAAACTGACAACTGCCCTTCTTGAATCAGCGGAAGGGAGAGAATGTCCGTAGAAAAGATTTCATGATCTCAGCCGCGCGCAACCGACTGAGCTACCGAGGCCGGTTGTTATGATGCACATCTCTGACTGCATGTGTTAGCTTTTAATAACAGAACTGTTATAACACAGGAAAACGCTTACATTTAAACACTTGGATACCTAACATACATGTTGGCCCCCGCCCATAGGGGCTTGAAGAAATATATGGGCTGCATGATGCTTCCACGCAGAGCTGAATCCGGCCCGCACACTAGTAGTGGTAAACCGCTTAGAGGATCTAAGCCTGTCCAGGAACCGCGGTGCGAGGCGGACCGTCCATGCTAATAAAACCTATTGGTTTCATTGGGCGACAGCGCTTGAGATGTCATGTTATTTCATCTCAATGTCGGGTAAAAGTCCCACAAAATTGGAAGCAACGTCTCCAAAATGACCTTTACAGTGTTGACGGGGACGTTAAACCTCAATTCAAACAAAACAAAAAAAAACAAAACCTAACATACATGTACTATTTTACATACCAAATTTTAAACCCCAGAGAAATGAATTTAACAAAGTCCCTTGCATCTCACTAGAATTTAATTTCATTTATATCTGACTACTTGCTGGTTCATACGAGGACTGTTCAAATATGAATGCAACTAAGCACATAAAAATGATTCCGTGATAGATTTCGATGAAAAATTTATTTTGTCCCCTCAAAGTATTCCCCTTTAACAGATATACAAACTTTCAGTCTTCTGGTCAAATCATTGAATGCATTTTGGTAGTCTTTTCGAGGTATACTATGAAGGCACTGGAATATTGCAGAACCGAGGTGTTTGCGTTGTACAAATTTTCGACCAGAAAGGTATTTTTCAGCCGCGGGAACAAAAAAAAAAAGTCACACGGGGCAAGGTCAGGGGAATACGGGGGGTTAGGGAGTTCAACAACCTTTTCCTGCTTCAGATAGTCTTGCACAATGAACGCAAGTGTGCGATGACGCATTGTCATGTAGCAATCTGACATTGGACAAACCAGTTGCGGGACTTCGTTCTTTGAAATATTTCTTCAATTTTCGAAGAACTTTATTCTTGTAAAACTTCGCATTTACAGATTTGCCTATAGGCACAGCAACCTGAATAGCAGGGCCCTGATTTGAAAAGAATATGGCATACATTACCTTCTTGACACTCATGGTCCGCTTTGCAATGCATGGTCTTTTGCAATACTTTGTTGCCCATATTTTGTTCTGAATCTTTCGTTTTGGCTAAAAAAAGTGAACCCATGTCTCGTCACATGTGACGACATTAGCGAAAGACCGTGCTTTGTAATTTGGAAACTTTTTAAACAACTTCTTGGCGCACTGAACGCGTGTCTTTTTCTGCTCATCTGTCAACAGATGGGGAATCCATCTAGCACAGATCTTTCTCATTTTCAAATCCCGTTTCAGAATTGTATGAGCTGCTCCTAATGAGATGCCAACCATACTAGCTATTTGCCTAGTGGTGTATCGTGCATCGGTAGCAACTATTTCTTTCACTCTAGCAACCATCTTGGCAGATGTTGCTCTTTTCGGCCGACGATCATGTGGTGCATCTTCTGTTGAGCCTAGCCCACAGCTGAATTTCTTACACCGACGAAAAACTGTCGAAAAGACATTTCATTATGCCCATAAACCGAACATATTTCATCAAAAATGTCTTTGCACCGTATACCAAGAATACAACGATTCTTAATATAGGACCGTATTTCAACGGCGTACTCTGACCTTCTTCCAACCATGTTTTGTATTAGTATACAAGAGTAGACAGTGTTTACCGAACGATATACATGACTAAAGTGGGCGGATTTTAACAGGTTTGCTATCACTGTATAGGTAAAATGTTTTTATACGCTGTGATATTTATTTCCAGGTGATTTTCGCATTAGTGCATGAGAAAACGTTCTACTTGCATTCATATTTGAACAGTCCTCGTAATAAATGTAGTTTTCTTCTTTTAATTGTATATTTTGACGTTTAGTGTATATATTTACAACACTTAAAGTTAGTGGGGGATCGTACCCGGTACCTCACGACTTTACCACTGCATCACAGCGCTCCGCGTGTCACAAGAAAAACAGATAGATATTATCTTGTTCGCACAACATAATAAAATAAATTGTATCATGTCCCTTGCAGGGTTCAGTAGTTTTTATACTGCTTGTGCTACCATAAATTGTGACAAGTATATATCCACAATCTTTGTCCTGGAGCACACATATTTACCGTTGTAAATCCATTTTGTTTTTTTTTCTAAAATTACCTTTGTTTTGTTTTTCGTAGTGTCAAATTTGTTCTAGAAAGGATAACCTTTATTCCGCTGCATAAATAAATTAAGCCACACACATTTACTTTTCAACCAATCAAATTACTTAATGTAATTTATTCATTATAATTCACAAACTGAAGGTCCTGATCAGATGGCTTCTTCGGATCTGGACCTACAATGTTTGCAACGGTAGGGGTTGTGAACAACAGCATACGGCTTAATCATACGAAAACACGCCAATACAAATACATTGTAAATTTTACCGGCGAATAAACGAAAATTTTAAGATGAAAAATTGTGAAATCTTTCTTATTTCTGCTCAAAATATAGATTGTGGGTACTCGTTAGAACTGCCTCGATCGTGAGAACCGCGGTTCTAACGTGTATCCACAATCTATATTTTAGAGCAGAAATAAGAAAAAAAAATGCTGTTTACCCCTGTAAATTCCAGTTTTACTATATAAAAGTGGGGTTCAAGGGGGTCAGAATTATATAGAGATATAGGCGTATTTGCATGTTGTACACTCACTTGTTATCCTCACCACCAGCCCCACAGACACTTAGGTTGGTCTGTGTCATCATTTATTCCAGTCAGACCAGATTTTACGTAACATTCTAGAGCTCAGTCTGGTTATACCGTCGATTTGAAAATGTGTGTATGTGTGTGGGGGGTGGGGGTGGGGGTGGGGGTATACTGGTTTACATATGTCCTTCCGTCCGTCCTTTCGTCCATCACCCCATAAACTACAATTGGCCGTCAAATATTTCCAAAGAACCATAAAAGATAGTACCCTCAAAGTTGGCATACTATGCAATCATGATGACTTGTATCGTGTAAGAGGCATAGCCATTATCCGCTTATTTGTTCATTTGTTCTTTCATTCTTCTTTCTCCACATATCTAGGCCAGTGTTACATTTTTTCAGATTTCTCAAGAAACCCTCGAACATAGTACAGTAGAATTTCGATGGCTCGAACATCGATGGCTCGTTTACCATGGATGAGTCGAACCCGTTCTTGAGTCCCTAGCGAAATCCTCTACATAAGAAATAGTGGGGGATAATTAAGGAGATTTTAGTCTTTTATCTTGCAAATGTATGCTGTGTGTACTCATTATAATCGCCTCGATAAGGCGAGTCTAATGAGTACACACAGCATACATTTTCATTATAGAACACCGAAAGGATTTAAATGTCACGTTATGCCTCCTGGCAGTAATCCTCAGTGGCTCGAACTACCCCTATCTCGAACAGATTTTCGAGGTCCTAAAGGTGTTCGAGCCATTGAAGTTCGACTGCATTATGTGCTATCATGATGACACACAGTAAAATTTCAATATTACGGACACCTATGGGACAGTACCTTTGGGACTGTTCAAAAGTGGTCTAGAAGACCACTGTGGTGGTCTAGAATACCACTGTGGTCTAGAAGACCACTTTTGAACAGTTCCAAAGGTAGCCTTAACTAGAGCACACTGGATGTTGCAAACACATAGAAAATGTACCTGAAACCTTCTAAATATGCTTTTAAAATGATAATTTGTACTCATTTTAGGTGGTCTTTATAGCGGAATTTTACTGTATATCGTGTAAGAGACAATGGGCTCTATTGGCTCATTTGTTCATTCTTTCTTCTTTCTCTCCATTAGGCTATTGTAAAATTTTTCGTCAAACATTTCTCAAGAACCGCAGATGCTAGAACCCTCGAAATTGGTATACTCCCAGCAGGCACTCAACGTTGAACTAACGTTGAAACAACGTTGAAAACGTTGTTTCAACGTTAGTTCAACGTTGAGTCAACGTTTTGTGCCTGCAGGGCTGTACATGCATGATGACTTGTATCATGTGAGAGACAATAGATATTATAGGCTTTTTTGTTCAACTTTTCTTTTATCCTTCTTTCTCATCATATTTAGACCAGTCTTAACCCATAAAATGCCAATCACGACAATTGTCGTCTGCTTTCTCGTCTGCCGGTTACTTTAAAATTCATTTTTTGCGAACAGTGTGGTCCCAGATCAGAGTGCTCCTCTAGGAGCAGTCTGATCAGGGTCCACACTGTTTTTGCCTATGTGCAAAAATATTTTAAAAAGATTAAGCAGACGACATAAGCAGACGACATTTTCAGATGTAGTTTTTCTCGGCGTCTCAAGGGTTAGAAGGTTTCATCAGAGATTCTCAGGAACTGTAAAAGATGGAAGCCTCAAACTTGCTATACTGTGTAGTGATGGTGACTTGTATATCTTGTAAGTCATGGCTTATTTGTTAACACATAAAATGCCAATCACGACTTTTGTCGCCTGCTTTGCCGTCTGCCGGTTACCTTAAAAGTATTTTTTTTTTTTTTTTGCAAACAGTGTGGACCCAGATCAGCTTTAGGAGCAGTCTGATCTTGTCTGTATGCTAATATATTTTAAAAAAAAATTGCAAACAAAAATAGTAAAAAAAAAACAAAAAAAAAAAAAAAAAAAACAGCAGACGACAGTAGTAGGCGACATTTTCAGATGTATAAAAAAAATTTTCTCGTCGTCTTAAAGGTTAGTTTTATCTCCTTAGATACCAGTGTCAAATTTTTCGTCAACGAGTTCTCAGGAACTATGATAAGTAGAAGACTCAAACTTGGAATGCAATAATAATGATATACAATGTATATCATGTAATTGACAGAGTTTGTTTATCCCATCTTTCATCTTTCTTACCCCCCCCCCCCCCCCCCCCCCTTATTAGCCAGATAAAGATTTCTCTGGAACTATCAAAACTAAAAGCATCCGATTTGGTTTGTTTGTTCGAGTTGAAGTTTTTCGTCCTCGTCAATACTGTACAGGTCATTTTGGAGACGTTGCTTCCAATTTCGTGGGACTTTTACCCAACATTGAGATGAAATGACTTCTGAAGCCCTGTCGCCCAGTGAAATCAATAGAATTTATAAGCATGGACGGTCCGTCTCGCGCCGTTTGCCTGGACAGGCTTAGATCCTCTAAGCCACACGGGGTATTCGACTACCAGGAACGCAGACAGGCACCAAAAACGTCGACAGTTTACTTTCGATTTGAAAGAGGGTGAGTCGATAAAATCCTGTTTTTTGCGACCCTATTTACAAAAATCTGTTCCTTTTGCTGTTTTCTTCTGGGACTGTCAAAACTGTTTCGTAATGGTGTTTTTGTTTCGATAGATTACATGAAAGCATCTTTACAGACAACTCAAATGCAAAACATGCAAATTTTCGAGAGAAAAAAAAATAGTGTAATTACCAGAAATGTGACTGATTTATCCAAAGATGTCATGGTAGCTTGAAAGAGAAATAGTTCTTGTTCAAAAATAAACTCCTACATACTTGTGTCACACATTGGTCGGGCAGCAAATAAGCATTGACTTGAATGCACCATGCTGGAAGAAGATAAGCCTTCCGACAGACGCATTCCTTCGATGTTACCATGAAACGCAGACAATGGATACCAATGACGGATTTTCAATTCATGCCTAAATCAGTACCTACTTGCATATCTCCTTAATTTGGAGGTTAAAAATACACGGTTATGATCAGTCTTGAATATTTCCCACGTATATAAACAACGAAGCTGAAGAGTATATGATTAATCTCTCTCTCTCTCTCTCTCTCTCTCTCTCTCTCTCTCTCTCTCTCTCTCTCTGTGCATGTGCCTGGTATAGGGAGTATGAATTTCAACGGTTTCCATTTCAGAAAAAGTTTGGATAGTGCATGTTTCCTATACTTAAATAAGTGTCTAAAGAAGATAACTGATGGGTAGGAACAGTCAGAGTGCCTTTCCTTGGTTCTAATATTTTTTTTACTATAATAGTTTCACATTTTATTCAATGAAATAATAAAAATGAGAACTTACAATTCACAGAGGATTTTCCAGATAAATCATTCACAGAGGATTTTCCGGACAGACCACAAATCGGCTGATAAATGTTCGTCGAAGTTTCATGCAGGTCTTCTAATGTTTGACGTTTCATTCCGATATTCTATTTAGAAGTCTATCTCTAGACCAAAACCATTTTTTCTTCGGATGCTTGAAGGGCAGTAAACTGAAGAAACCAGATCGACAGTGATGGTTCTTGTGCAAATCTTGTGTTAATGTACATTGAAACTTCTAAAGGTCCGCATTTGTTGGCGGCTTTGTTCAGATAGTCTATATGATATTAGATCAAAACCCATAAACCATAGTTTCAGATACCACTGTTTCAAATGCGAACTATTGGCCTTCATGACCTACCGGGTTAGAGCGCTGTCTCTTAACCATATCGTCTCTTACGGCTGGGGGTTTGAACCTCGCGCGGGTCACATTTGAGACGCCAAGTTCTGCAACGTATTGTCAGGTCGTCTTCTGGTTATCTGGGTTTCACCCACCTCTGATTAATGATGGGATGAAAATAAGTGAAATTGTCTTAATAGGGGCCGTACCCCATATAATAAAAGTAGTAGTAGCAGAAGAAGAAGAAAAAGAAGAACCGTTACACAGATAAAAGTGGCGGATTTTGCACGATAATGAACGTGTATAGGAAATGTGAATACAATCCGTCAAAATTGTTCGTGAGAAAGCAGGTTTCAACTGCTGATGGATACACGTTGCTCCAACCTGTTCATGTTTAAAACTGTTGTGCATCTGCAAGCCAGTTGGCTTGCACAATTGCACAAAATGCCTGATATTTCTTCATTTCTGTCATTCTTAGCAAAATGCAGACGTTCGTATGACACTGTTTGTTCGAAATATATGGACATGTTTCGCATCGGCGCAATTTAATTCATTCCATCACATGTCGTATTAAATCATTTCTGCACCGAAATGCATCTGAAAGCAATCACAATGTACAGCGACACAGGTGATATGATTCTTACCTGGTCGCAGGCACATTTCATGGCGCATGCGCCCCATATATGACAAACAGAATCTTCCACATAACAATACTTCACAGGCGGGTTTCTCCTTTATTTTATTTGTTGTAAATTTTACAAATAGACTGGCGGTTTAAGCAAACGGTGTAGACCAATTACCGATTTTTACGGTGTCTCATTTTGATCTGCATTGCCATATTTTGGACGCTTGACAAATATTGACCTCATACTACATCAGACGCCGCGTTCTGGTCTGGGTCTGCACTGTTTGCCTAGGTGCCCAAATTGTTTACCATTTTCAGGTCCTAGGAACTAACGCGAGAGTTCCCGGAAGTGTCGTGGGAACAAAATTACGTTGACGCGATTTCGCGATAGCTCCCCTGTTGTCCACCCGTATATAAGTTGATAGATAGATAGACAGACACAATGAAAATAAAGGGCTCTCAAGTAAAGTGTTTTACAATACCCAACATTCAGAAGGTTGAGAAACATTTTTCTACTCTATAATTAGGCACAATAGTCAATGCTTTAATTTGTTTACATTCCAGAAATGAGCCCTTTCAAATCGCAGTCAATGGTTAATATAACACTAACACTGAATAAATTGTTCATTAGGTAAAGTCAAGGAGAATTTATTATTTTATTTCTTTCGTTTGTTTCTTCTTCTTTGCGTACAAGGGAATTCAACGCTATAATCTGAGATATTGCGAACACTTTTTGTCCGTCGTGGGTACGTGCGTGCGTTCGTGTGTACGTAAACAATTTCTTCAAGCGACACCTCCTAAATCACTGATCGGATTTCGACAAAACATCACAGGAATGATCTTTAGGTGATCCCCTTTCAAAGTTGTTCAAATGGTTCGGTCCGTTGCACATCTAGGTCACAAGAGCCAAAAAAGATTGTTTTTAGGCCCAGGTCTTTGATATTTGGAATGAAGCTCAATCTGGTGGAGAATCAATCTCTACCAAGATTTTCAAATTACAGTAGAACTTCGATGGCTCGAACACCAATGGCTGAGTCGAACACATTCTTGAGCCCCTAGGGAAGTCCTCTTAGAATCGCCTAGATGAGGCGATTCTAATGAGTACACACAGCATACATATTCATTACAGGACACCGAAAATATGTCATAAAACACTTCGTCATGCCTCCTGCCAGTAAGCCTCTGTGGCTCGAACTACCCCTGTCTCGAACAGATTTTCGAGGTCCCAAAGGTGTTCGAGCCATTTACGTTGGACTGTATTGCCCTGGGGACAAAAATGCTCCCGCGCCGGGGCCCATCAGCTTTACAAAGACTTATATATGGAAAACCTTTAAAAAATCTTCTTGTCTGAAACCAGAAGGCCCAGGTGTTTGATATTTGATATGAAGTTGTAACTAATGGACCTCTACCAAGATTGTTCAAATTATAGCCCTGGGGCCAAAAATGCACCCCCACCCCACGCGCCGAGGACCACCGGTTTTACATAGATTTACATAGGGAAACTCTGTAAAATCATCTTGTCTGAAACCAGAATGCCCAGGTGTTTGATATTTGGTATGAAGCTTCACCAGGTGGACCTCTATCAAGATTGATCAAATTAAAGCCCTGGGATCAAAAATATTACCCCCCCCCCCACCCCCCCCGATTTAACATAGACTTTCATAGGGAAACCTATTTAAAAATCTTCTAATCTGAAACTAGAAGGCCCAGGTCTTTGATATTTGGTATGAAGCTTCATCTAGTGGACCTCTACCAAGATTGTTCATGATAGCCCTGGGGCCAAAAGTGGCACGCCCCGGGGCCAACCGGTGTATAAACTTATATAGGGAAAAACCTTTAAAAATCTTCTTGTCTGAAACCAGAAGGCCCAGGTCCTTGATATTTTGTATGAAACTTCATCATATGGACATCTACCAAGAAAATCAAATTATACCCCTGTGGCCAAAAATAGTCCCGCCCTGGAGCCCACATGTTGTGCATAGCATAAGGGAAACCTTTAAAATTGTCTTTTCTGAATCCAAAAGGCCCAGACCTTTGATATTTGGTATGAAGCTTCATCTAGGCGACCTCTACCAAGATTGTTCAACTTATAGCCTTGGGACCAAAAATGGCCCCTCCCCAGGGCCCACTAGTTTAACATGGACTTATATAGGGAAACCCTTTAAAAATCTTCTCGTCTGAAACCGGAAGACTCAGGTCTTTGATGTTTGGTATGAAGCTTCATCTAGCGGACCTCTACGAAGATTGTTGAAAGTATAGCCCTGGGGCCAAAAATGGCCCCGCACCGGGGCCCACCGGTTTTACATGGACTTATATTTGTCAAACCTTTAAAACTCTTCTTCTCTGAAACCACAAGGCCCAGGACTTTGATATTTGGCATGAAGCTTCATGTAGGGCACCTCTACCAAGATTATTCAGGTTGTAGCCCTGGGGCCAAAAATGGCCCACCTAGGGGCCCATCGGTTTTACATAGACTTATATAGCGTAAACCTTTAAAAAATCTCTTGGTCTGAAACCAGGAGGCCAAAGTCTTCGATATTTGGAATCAAGCATCATCTAGTGCCCCTCTACCAAGATTGTTCAAATAATAGCCCTTGGGCAAAAGATGCACATGTCCTGGGACCCACTGGTTTTATATAGAGTTAAGGCATCGTTAGTTTAGAGTGAGTCGGTTCATCTCCGCTAGTGCACTAGGACCTGATCCTCGATGTCCACAAGGTGCTCAGATAGTGAAATACAAGTCAGCTCTGTATTGTCAAAGGAAACCACCAACTATAAGTCTATTAAACCCTTGGGCCACTTTGATTCAAACTTCACAGTAATGGTGCCTTGGTGGCTCTCTACCAAAAGAAGCTAAAGGCGCTCCACACAGATGAACATGATGACCACCAGAGCTAAAAAAAATCTTTAAATGATTACTCTTCCAATATCCCTGGCCCAATTTGATTCAAACTTCGTTGGAATGTTGCTTAGGTGACCCTCTACCAAATTAGCTAAAACAGTTCCGCGCTGATGGGCAAAATGGTTGCCAAAGCTAATAATAGAAAAACGTCAACAATTTGCTTCTTTCCAAACTTTACAAGATCGGTGCTAAGGTGACCATCTATGGAAGTGCAACACATATGCTTGACGGAATAAGATGGCTGTAGGTTATCCAAATGTATGACATCTTGAAATCAGATGAGCGATTCAGAGCCATCTTGTTTTTTTTGTTTTTTTTTCATATATGCTGGGTCATCCATGATAAAGATTTATTTCGGCTGTGTAATAATAATAATAACAATAATAATTATTATTATTATTATCTAGGGTCCAAAGCTCTTAGCTGTCCGATGTTATACCTTCTGTACGGGTCGTGAAAAGACGAGCTTATTTGCCGACCCCCCCCCCCCCCCCCCCCCACACACACACACACACACCACACACACACACACCATAACCCTTGAGTGGAGCAAATTATCGGGTACCGCCTTATTCTTTCACGTCCACTATTTCGACATTTTTCGACGCTTCAGTACCTGGGACCTACTCACACGCCTCGGGGTGATAAGCCTGCGACCTGTGGAGTAAAATGCCAACATTACGTTTAAAAGTTCAAATATCCATATTGGTCAATTTTAATTTCTGCAAAACAAATAGAGCGTGTGTTCCAGACGACGTCTGCGGTTTTAGGCTATCAAATTGGTATAGGAATAGGGGCGTGTTGTTTGGACATTGGTGTTTCCGCCACGCGCCGCACCAGGTATTTTAAGTGTCTAGCGCGGGGAATGGGAACACTTACCAGCTTTTCCCGCCATTTTGCAAAAGGAGACAAATTTCGGGACTTTCTGGTCGCTTTTTTATGTGTCCTGTCACACTGAACAAGGGGTCTATTCTTAAAGGAAAGAATTATTTCCTTTAAGAGTTGACCCCTATTGACATGGGAAGCAAAAATACTTTTGCAGGAGTTGCCTTCCCTAAAGGTGTATCCGTCCCCCTTAAGCACAAAATTTGTTATAATGAACTTTTATATGTATGCGTAACATCCGAAAACACGTACATTTTAATACTTTAATACCTAACCTATTTTTTTTACACAATTAAGCCGGAGAGAAATGAATTTAACAAAGTTCTATGCATCTTACTAGAATTAAATTCCATTATTATCTCCTGACTAATTTTAGACAATAACTTGCCGTTTCGTTATAATGTTTTTGTTTGTTTTGTTTGATTTGAGGTTTAACGTCCCCGTCAACACTGTAAAGGTCATTTTGGAGACGTTGCTTCCAATTTTGTGGGACTTTTACCCGACATTGAGATGAAATGACATCTCAAGCCCTGTCGCCCAGTGAAACCAATAGGGTTTATTAGCATGGACGGTCCGCCTCGCACCGCGGTTCCCGGACAGGCTTATATCCTCTAAGCGGTTTACCAGTACTAGTGTGCGGGCCGGATTAAGCTCTGCGTGGAAGCATCATGCAGCCCATATATTTCTTCAAGCCCCAATGGGCGGGGGCGACCGTTATAAATGTAGTTTTCTTCTTTTAATTTCATATTTTAGCGTTTAGTGTATGTTTTAACTTCAGTTTGTATCATTAGGGGCCGAACAAATTACAATGCATGCATGCTCATATGATTGTTACAAGGAGGACCCTATCATGATTAGACTTGTCCTCGTGCCAAATAAGTCATATAATAATAATAATAATAATAATAATAATAATAATAATAATAATAATAATCGACTTTATTTATACAGGGTAACACATTTGGTAAACTAGTACCAACCTTCCATGTGGTCCTCTTTTTATCCCAGGTAGACAGTACTTAGCAGTCTGGATAATGTCTCTTGTACAAGGAAACAACACTTGATGTTAGTGGGGATCGTACTCGGTACCTCACGATCTCGAGTCCGATTCTTTACTACTGCACCACAGCGCTCCACGTGTCACAAGAAAAATGATTTATAACATGGGTGGTCAGAAAAGATTCAGATTGTGCTTATGATCAGTCTGATCAGAGATTTCACTCCCCACTGACATGATAACCTAATCCGTCCATCGTGTGACATATATTTGTGATAGTTTTCATGCTGCTAGTGCTCATAAGAATCGGTTCTACTACGAATATACAGTAGAAATTCGATGGCTCGAACAACGATGGCTCGTTTACCATGGATGTGTCGAACCCATTCTTGAGCCCCTAGCGAAATCCTCTACATAAGAAATAGTGGGGGATAATTAAGGAGATTTTAGTCTTTTATCTTGCAAATGTATGCTGTGTGTACTCATTAGAATCGCCTCGATGAGGCGATTCTAATGAGTACACACAGAATACATTTTCATTATAGACCACCGAAAAGATGTCTAAAGCATCTCGTTATGCCTCCTGATAGTACCCCTCAGTGGCTCGAACTACCCCTGTCTCGAACAGATTTTCGCGGTACCAAAGGTGTTCGAGCCATTGAAGTTCGACTGTATACACAATATTTTTCTTGCAGTACACATAAGTAATATAAAGCATGCCGTTTTAAATCCCACTTTTTACCTGTTTTACCTTAAGTACCGGACCGTGAATAGACATGCTGATTTGCCGACCCCCCACTTACCCCTTGACTGGAGCAAATTATCGGGAACCGCCTTATTCTTTCAAGTCCACGATTTCAACGCCTCAGTACGTGTGACCTACTCCCACGCCTCGGGGTGATAAGCCTGCGACCTGTGGAGTAAAGTGCTAACATTACGTTTGAAAGTTAAAATATCCATAAGATATTTGTCTAGTTTAATTTTTGCCAAACAAAGAGAGCGTGTCTGCGATTTTAGGGGCTATCAAACAGGTATGGGTGAAGTGGCGTGCTGTTTGGTCATTGGTTTCCGCCACGCGCCTCACTAGATAAATGCTGAGACTACCGCGGACACGAATAATTCTGGTGCGGTCTTAAGGGGAATGGGAACACCCGGCAGATTTTTCCGCCATTGTGCAAAGGGAGACAACTTTCGGGACTTCCTGTTCGTTTTTCTATAAGCCCTGTCCGATTGAAAAAGGGGTCCACCATTAAAGGAAAGAATTTGCTCCTCAGGAGCAAATTCTTTCCTATAAGAGCTGACCCCTATTGACTTGGGAGACAAAAATACTTGTGCAAGGTTGCCTCCCCTGAAGGTGTATCCATTCCCCTTAAACACAAACTTTGTAATGATGCGCAACACATTTGTTATGTTAAAGCGTCTTTAATAATGAACTTTTACCATGACCGAAGAAAACGCTTACATTTTTAAATACCTGACATACCATTTTACACCAAAGAAATGAATTTAATAAAGTCCTCTGCATCTTATATGAAGTTAATTTCATTATTATCTTATTTGACAAATTTTAGCTAATAATTTGCTGTTTCGTAATACATGTAGTTTTGGCTTTCAATTTTATATTTTGACGTTAAGTGTATGTTTTAACTTCATTTTGTATCAATAAGGGCCGCCAGCCCCCGCCCAACGGGGCTTGAAGAAATTTATTGGCTGCATGATGCATGGTGCTTCCACGCAGAGATCATGAAACCGACTGCACACGAGTACTGGTAAACCAAGCGGTGCGAGTCGGACCGTCCATGCATATGGAAGCAAAATCTCCAAAATGACCTACACAATGTTGACGGGGACGTTAAACCTCAAATCAAACAAAAATCATTAAGGGCCGAAAATTTAATTACAATGCATATATATTCATATGAGAACGGGCCTCCGTGGCTAATGGTTAAGAGCGCTGACTCTTGATCATTAGGTATCTCACCGCTGTGGATCGAGCCTCGCTCGGGTCACATGTGAGACGCCAAGTTCTGCAACGGAAGGTCAGGTGGTTTTTCTCCGGGTACTCCGGTTTTCGCCCACCTCTGATTAACGATCGGCTCGATATGAGTGAAATAATCTTGAAAGGGCCGTAAAAACCAAAAAAAAAAAAAAAAAAAAAAAATTGTTCATATGATTGTTACATTGAGGACCATATGATGATTAGACTGACTCTCGTGCCAATTATGTCATCCTCTTGAAATAAAGTTATAATAAATAATAATAATAATAATAATAATAATAATAATAATAATAATAATAATAATTAACCCTTCTCTTGCTGAATATTCATTTTAGCCACACCCATTTCTGAATTTGAACCAATCAGATTACTTGATGTAATTTATTCCTACAAATTCATAAACTGAATGTCAAACAGTGTAGATCCTGATCAGATGGCTTCTTCAGAAGCCATCTGATCTGGATCTACACTGTTTGCAAAGATAGGGGTTGTCATGAACAGCAAGATAAGAGTTAATAATAATGATAATACAGTCGAACTTCGATGGCTCGAACACCGATGGCTCGTTTACCATGGATGTGTCGATCCCATTCTTGAGTCCCTAGGGAAATCCTCTTCATAAGAAATAGTGGGGGATAATTAAGGAGATTTTAAAAGGCTTTTATCTTGCAAATGTATGCTGTGTGTACTCATTAGAATCGCCTCGATGAGGCGATTCTAATGAGTACACACTGCATACATATTCATTATACAACACCAAAAGATGTGTTAAAGCACTCGTTATGCCTCCTGACAGTAAACTCAGTGGCTCGAACTACCCATGTCTGGAACAGATTTTCGAGGTCCCAAAGGTGTTCGAGCCATTGAAGTTCGACTGTAATAATAATCGACTTTATTTCATGCGATCCTCTTTTTACCCTATGTAGGCAGTACTAAGAAATCTTGATAATGTCTCTTGCACATGAAAACAACACTTGATGTTAGTGGGTATCGTACCCGGTACCTCACAATCTCGAATCTGATGTTTTACCATTGCACTACAGCGCTCCATGGGTCACAAGAGAAATGATTTATAACATTGGTGGTCAGAAACGGTTCAGACTGTGCTTATGATCAGTCTGATTAGAGAGTTCACTCCCCACTGACATGATAACCGAATCCGCCCGTACGGCCATGTTGAACCGTTAACTCTCATTTCGTAAATTTCACGCCGTGAAGAATTGGTACCAGTTCCGCACAGCGCATGAAGAAATGGTATCAATACGTCAGGGATTTCATACGTGCGAGAGAAATACGCACGTAGTCAAATTTCATGAAGCAAACATGCATATTCCTCACATCGATACAATACCCCCCCCCCCCCAAAGCTGCTGTATTTTGCATTCGGGTTCAATTCTTCACACGCATACAATAATTATATATCGAGCTGCATAAATTAATTTAGCCACACCCATTTACTTTTCAACCAATCAATTTACTTGATGTGATTTATTAAAATTCACAAACTGAATGACAAACAGTGTAGGTCCTGATCAGATGGCTTCTTCGGATCTGGACCTACAATGTTTGCAAAGGTGTGTGGGGGGGGGGGGGGCGGGGGGGGGGGAAGTGGACAGGATCATTACGAAAACACGCCTATAGAAATACATTGTAAATTTTACTGCCGAAAAAACGAAAATTTTAAGACGAATAATTTTGATATTTTTTCTTATTTCTGCTCAAAATATAAATATAAATTGTGGGTACTCGTTAGAACCGCCTCATCGAGGCGGTTCTAACGAGTATCCACAATCTATATTTTACCTCTGTAAAACCCAGTTTTACTGTATAAAAAATATTTACACATTCAGTACTAGTACTACTCTTCCACGTGGCCCTCTTTTCCTGGGTAGGAACCAGTTAGTGAGTGAGTGTTTCAGTTTTACGTCCCACCAACAGCTAAGATCATACGGAGACGGGACCTCGGTTTAAAGACTCATCCAAAAGTCTGGAGAAGCCCGGGATCCAACCTGCGACCCCTGGTTTACAAGGCGAGTAGCGTAACCACTCGACCACGGAGACTTCTAGGGTAGGAACCAGTACTAAGCAATGTGGATATAGTTTCTTGCTCAAGGAAACAACACGTGGCGCTTGCGAGGATCGAACCGGCTAACTCTCGATCTCAAATCCGATGCTTTACCACTGCACCACAGCGCTCCACAAGTGGGGTTCAAGGGGGTCAGAATTATATAGGCGTGTTTGCGTGATATACACTCACTTGTTATCCTCACCAACGTAGGTTGGTCTGTGTCAGCCTTTATTGGAGGAACTCAAAACGAACCCTCAAACTTGGCATACTATGCAATCATGATGACTTTTATCGTCTAAGAGGCATAGCCTTTATCCGCTTATTTGTTCATTTGTTCTTTCATTCCATTTTCTCCACATATACATGTATAGGCCAGGTTTACCTTTTTTTCACATATTTCTCAAGACTCACAGAAGCTAGAACCCTCGAACTTGGTATACTTGGTATTCCTATCGTGATGACAAACATGTATATCGTGTAAGAGGTAATGTTGGCTTATTTGTTCATTTGTTCTTTCAGTCTTCTTTCTCTCCATATAGGCCAATATTTAATTCTCCGTCCAAGATTTCTCAGGAACTATGAAAGCTAGAACCCTCAAACTTGCTACGCCATGCGATAATGATTACTTACATTGTGTAAGAGACAGTGGACTTTCTTGGCTTATTTGTTCATTTATTCTCCCTTTTTCTTTCTCTCCATATAGAACAATGTTTAACCCTTAAGACGCCGAGAAAAACTAGATCTGAAAATGTTGTATGGTTATGTCGTCTGCTGTTTTTTTTTGTTTTTTTTTGTAAACTTTTTAAAATATTTTTGCACTGATATAGGCAAACAGCGTGGGCCCAGATCAGTGGGAGCCAAGATCAGACTGCTCCTACAGGAGCAGACTGATATGTGCCCACACTGTTTGCAATATAAAAAAAAATACTTTTAAGGTTACCGGCAGATGGCAAAGCAGACGACAATAGTCGTGAATGGTATTTTATGGGTTAATTTTTCGTCAGATTTCGCAAGAACTCTAAAAGCTAGAAGCCTCAAACTTGGTATGCAATGCATTCATGATGACTTGTATCGTGTAAAAGACAATGGGCATTATCGACTTATTTATTTGTTTGTTTCTCTCCATGTAGAAAATGTTAGTTTTCTGAGAAATTATCAAAGCCAGATGCCTAAAACTTGGTAGTATGCAATGCATTTATGATGACTTGTATCGCGTAAGAGACAATGGGCCGTATCTGCTTTTTATTTGATGTTTCTCTCCATGTAGGCCAGTGTTAAATTTTTCATCAAAGATATCTGAGAAATTATGAATGCTAGAAGCCTAAAACTTGGTAAGCAATGCAATAATGAGGACTTATATCGTGCAAGAGACAATGGGCTCTCTCGCTCATTTTTCATTCATTCTTCTTTCTCTCCATTTAGGCTAATGTTAAATGTTTCTTCACAGATTTCTCAAGAATCGCAGACGCTAGAATCTTCAATATTGGTATACTATGCATTCATGATGACTTGTATCATCTAAGGGACAATAGGCATTATAGGCTTTTTTGTTCATCTTTTCTTTTAACCTTCTTTCTCTCCATATTTAGGCCAGCCTTGACTCACAAAGTGCCATTCACGACAATTGTCGTCCGCTTTGTCGTCTCCCGGTTACTTTCAAAGTGATTTTTGCAAACAGTGTGGCCCGAGACCAGGCTGCTTCTAGGAGCAGTGTGATCAGGGTCCACACTGTTTGCCTGTAGGCAAAGACATTTGTTAAAAACTCCCGAAAAAGATTCATCAGACGACATAAGCAGACGATATTTTCAGATGTAGTTTTTCTCGACGACTTAATGGTTAAAAGATTTCGTCAAATATTTTCAGGAACTGTAAAAGATGGAAGCCTCAAACTTACCATACTGTGTTGTGAATGGGACTTGTATCTGGTACGAAAGAGACAATGGATATTCATGGTTTATTTGTTAACCCATAAAATGCCAATCATGACTTTTGTCGTCTGCTTTGTCGCCTGCCGGTTACCTTAAAAGTATTTTTTTTGCAAACAGTGTGGACCCAGATCAGACTGCTCCTCTAGGAGCAGTCTGATCAGGGCCACACTGTTTGCCTGTTCGAGCAAAAACATTTCTTAAAAAGTTCCCCAAAAAGATTCAGCAGACGACATAAGCAGACAACATTTTCAGATGTAGTTTTTTCTCGTCATTTTAAGGGTTAGTTTTCTCTCCTTATATACCAGCATTAAATTTTTCGTCAAAGTATTCTATGGAACACTTATAAGTATAGAAGACTCAAACTTGGACTGCAATAATTATGTAAGAGACAGTGTTTGTTCAAATTTTATTTCATCTTTCTTTCCCTCCGTATTAGCCAGTTAAAGATTTCTCTAACAAAACAAAAAGCTCAGTCCAATTTGGTATACAATGCAATGGTGTTGACTTATATACGCTAATTCTCCTAAAATTTCGAACAAAATTAAATAATTATTTTAACAGCTTTTCGAAATTTTAGAAATAATTTCACTGTTCGAAATTTTAAAGTTCCGATCTATCTAGCCAATGCAGTCATATTCTTCGCTTTCTGCTCTTTTAATACCCAAGAGGCCATAGAAGCTCGTACAAATCGCGAATGCTCTGATCAGGCTGATATGAGTCTTTACCCGTCACAGCCTCATATACAAGTCAAGAGGTTACACCGTATGTACACATTGCCACGGATTTAAGCCTGCGCAGAGCAAAGAAAACTTCCACAACAGAAGTATCAGATCAGCCTGTGCAACAAGCCAATGTGGCTTGATCTTCGGTTGCTGCTCGTTGAATAGCACATATGTCATAGAAGGCTCATACGAACAAATAAAGCTCTGATCAGACTGTGCAGATGCGCAGGCTGATTCGAGTGCTCATTGGTCTCATGGCTTACTTTCCAAATTCCATGTTCCCTCAAAATGTGCATCTAACAAATGTGGACAAAGCCTTTGCTTATTGTTCTTTGAATAGAAGGCTCATATGAACAGCATTGACGCTGATCAGAATGTGGGAATGCGTTCCTGAGAAGTTTGAATCACTCAGCCAACATTCCTGTGAAGTTTGAATCAATCTGGCCCAAGGGTTTAGGAGGAGTTCACGTTTGAAGCAAATTTATGTTTTTATATTTTTAGCTCCGGTGGCCATTTTGTTCGCAGGAGCGGAAACTTTTCAACTTTTTTGGTAGAGGGTCTCCAAAGCAACATTCCTATGAAGTTTAAATAAAATTGGCCCAAGGGTACAGGATGAGTTGTCGTTTTAAAGATTTTTCTATTTTTAGTGCTGGTGGCCATCTTGTTCACCGGAGCGGAACGATTTTCGCTTTTTTTTTTTGGTAGGGAGCCACCCAGGCAACATTGCTGTGAGGGTTGATTCAAATAGGCCCAAGAGTTCAGGAGGAGTTCGCGTTTGACGCCAATTTACGATGGTTGTCTATTTTTAGCTCTGGTGGCCATTTTTCTCATTGGAGCGACACCATTTTAGCTATTTTGGTAGTGGGTCACCTAAGCAACATAGCAATGAAATTTGCCTCAGGATACATGGGGAGTTGTTGTTTAAAGGTTTTCTTTTATTTTTAGCTCTGTTCGCCATCTTGTTCATCAGAACGAAACGATTTTAGCTATTTTGGTAGGGAGCTACACAGGCAACATTCCTGCGAAGTTTGAATCAAATTGGCCAAAGGGTTTAGGAGGAATTCACTTTTGAAGCAAATTTTTAGCTCTGGCAGCCATTTTGTAATTCGGAGCGGGATTGTTTTAGCTATTTTAGTAGAGGGCCATCTGAGAAACATTTGTATGAAGTTTGAATGAAATTGGCCCAAGGGTGCAGGAGTAGTTGTCGTTTGAAGATTTTTTTTCTATTTTTAGCTCTGGCGGCCATCTTGTTCGTCAGAGCTGAACGATTTTAGCTATTTTGGTAGGGAGTCACCTAGGCAACATTCCTTTGAAGTTTGATCCAATTGGCGCAAGGGTTTCAAAGGAGTTTGCGTACGAAGAAAATTTACAGTGTTTTTCTATTTTTAGCTCTGGCAGCCATTTTGCTTATCAGAGCGGAACCGTGAAGTGTAAATCCAATTGGCCTAAGGATTTAGGAGGAGTGAGTTCGCGTTTGAAGCAAATTTACAATGTTTTTTCTATTTTTAGCTCTGGCAGCCATTTTACTTATCAGAGCGGAACCGTGAAGTTTGAATCCAACTGGCCAAAAGGATTTAGGAGGAGTTCGTGTTTGAAGCAAATTTACAATGATTTTTTATTTTCAGCTCCGGTGGCCATTTTGTTCATCGGAGCGGGATCGTTTTAGCTATTTTGGTAGAGGGTCATCTCAGCAACATTCCTATGAATAAAAATCAAAAATGAGTTCCTTTAAGAGCAATGAAAACATTCATAAGAAAGAAGATGGGTCATACTACGTAGTTTCGGCTAATAAAGCCTCATCAGTGACCCTGTAATGATCCGGCAAAGAAAGCCAGAGGAAACATACTGCAATTTTGCGAATTTCGAATAGGCAGTCGATTCAAAGACTGATATAAATCAAAATGGGGTCCAAATAATTAAAAACCTGTCTAGAATATGAGTCTAAACCAATATTTTATTTCTGATTTCTCAGAATATTCACGCTGATCTCAAAGGACCAAAAGTAAAATATAAACTGCACTATGGTTGATGTACGGGGAGACGTTTTACGGCCGCCACACGGCACAACACCAGCTGCAGTGAAGGCAAATAAAAATCAAAAATGAGTTCCTTTAACACTGGTTGGGAGCGTACAGTACACTTAACCCGGATGTTCCGATCTGTATAGTGGACAGATCCTTGTCTTTTGTTATGACCTTGAAGGTGTATGTGCGTGGTCTGTCTTCTATATTTGTATATTTATTTTTTGGACATAAATAACTTGGTAAGTGTGTTTTATTTATTTTGTTTTCCATACTGACCATCTTTGGGCACGGCAAGATGTCATTTTCTATGCTTTTAATCTATTTTTCAGCTGCAAATCACTTGTGTTTGTAAGAATCACACCTCACATGTGACCAGAAAATCGACCAATTGAGAGCTTTAATCGAAAGAAAAATATCCTTTAAGACAGTTTTAAGATAGATTAATAATCTATAATGAGTTATACTAAAAATAAGTGCCTCTAGAATTCCATACGAAATCACACGAAGAGCAAGACTGGCCATCCCAAAAAATTTCTGACTGTATGGTATGTCTCATATTTACTGTAAAACTTGTCTTAAGATACTTGTTTTGACTGTATGGGATGTCGCTTTTAATGTGTGTAAGTTATTCAAAGGTACATTGCAATATTTGTCTATGCAATAAGATGATAATGCTTAAACACTAGCAATTCTACGTGAAAATATTCATTACCTATAAATTCCCGAAATCTTGGAGAAATTGCATGTGCTGTGTGCTGCATGTCATTGAACCTTTAGAGCACTTCAGACTAGAGGTCGTAACCACTCGGCCAAATGAGCCAGCCTTCGAGGACTGTCTTCAGGTGCGAAATATTTAACAAAATGAGTCGCATCGTTACGCGTCTCTCTTCATCCACAGGACGCATAGCAAATACTCTGATCAGACTGCATAGAAATGCAATATGATTAGTTACGGACTATTTGTTCAAGACATATACATGTAAATTTATACAAAGAAATGAAGAGCTGTGGACCAGTCTGTGAAAGATAATTTCCTTTTCATCCCCCGACCGAATAGATTCGGGGGATATAGCGATCGGCTTGGCGTCCGGTCGTCCGTATTTGGATGATACTTGGCACAATGGTTAACAGTGTTGAGACGGCGTGTCTTGCACAAGAACCACAACCCTGGGCACCATGGTATTTTAGTTATCTCCTCTTCAAATAAAATAGAATGACTATCTTGTGATCTCTGTAACTCCAATATCCTTCGAGATATATTGATGATACTTGACAAAATTGTAAACAATGTTGAGACGGCATGTCATGGGCAATAACAACAACCCTTGGTGCCATGTTTTTTTAGTTATCTCCCCTTCGAAAAAAAAATAATAGAATGACTAGCTTGTGATCGCCATAACTTCGATACCCTTCGAGATATATTGATTAAACTTTGTACAATTGTTCACAAGGTTGAAGCAGCATGTCATGCGCAAGAACCAAAACTCTTCGTGCCATGCCATTTGAGTTATCTCCTCTTCCAAACAATAGAATTGTTATCTTGTGATCGCCATAACTCAAATACCCTTAGTGATATATTGATGAAACTTGGCACAATTGTTCAAAAGGTTGAAGCAGCATGTCAAGCGCAAGAACCACACCTCTTGGTGCCATGGCATTTGAATTATCTCTGTTCCAATAAAATAGAATAACTATCTTGTGATCGCCATATCTCCCATACTCTTGGAGACATGTCGATAGAACTTGGTACAGTTGTACATGAGGTTAAGCAGGCGTGTCATGTGCAAGAACTGCAGCTCTTGGTGCCATTGCATTTCAATTTTCTCCATTCCAATAAAAAATAGGATGACTATCTTTAGAGCTCCATATCTCCAATATTCTTCGAGACATGTTGATAGTACTTGGTACAGTTGCACATGAAGTAAAGCAGACGTGTCATATGCAAGAACCGCGACTCTTGGTGTACTGGTTTTTGAGTTACCTTCCCTGACAAAATAACATTTTGATGTCCATAACTCCAAAACCCATTGAGGTATATTGATGATACTTGGCATATTTGTTCACAAGGTTGAGAAAGCATGTCATTCACAAAGCCCATAACTCTGGGTGTCATGGTTATAATTGTATTCGAGTTATCACCCCCTCTAATAAAATTGTATGACTATCTTGTGATCGCCGTATCTTCAACAGTCTTCGGGTGATGTTGATTGTTTAAGTTAAGCAAGCCTGTCACGGGCAAGAACCACGACTCTCGGTGCACTGGTTTGTGAGTTACCTCTCCTGACAAAATCTTGTGGGCCCTAGCTCAGAAACCCTTTGAGATATATAATAATAATAATAATCGACCTTATTTATAGAGGGTAACACATTTAGTAAACTAGTACTAATCTTCCATGTGGCCCTCTTTTCCTGGGTAGAACCAGTACTAAGCAATGTGGATAAAGTCTCTTGCTCAAGGAAACAATACTTGCCGCCCGTGGGGTTCGAACCCGGTACCTCTCGATCCCGAGGCCGATACTTTACCACTGCACCACAGCGCTATGGATAATACTTGGCAAGATTGAGACAGCATGTCATGTGCAGGAACCACAACTCTAGTGCGATGGTATTTGGGTTATATCCCCTTCTAATAAAATCATATATTATGAGACACAATGATGGGACTTGGTATAGTTGTACGTGAGGCTAGGCAGGCGTTTCATGTGTTAAAATCATGACTGTGGGTGCACTTTTTTTTAGTTATTTCCCCAAACAATGTAATCTTGTGTTGACCATAACTTGGATACCCTTTGAGATATATTGATTGTACTTGGCACAGTTTTTGACAAGGTTGAATTAGTGTGTCATGCCAAAGAACCACCAACCGGGTCCACCACGAACGACATTCATCACGTATGAAATTAGTGAAAGAAACGAAATTGGACTTTTTCAACTTGAGCATAACAAAACAAAAACTCATCTATGCGTCCAGCAAAGACTAATCTCAGTCTGAGCATCTGCCCAGTCTGAACAGTGTGAAAAAAGTGAACAAGAGGCCCATGGGCCACTACGCTCACCAGAGGTATTCAGGCATGGTGACCATCTTGGACATGTTAAAACAAAAGGCCACCATGCAATCAGTAAAATCCACTGCATTGCCTTTTTCCATACAATTGTCTTTGTGACCAAATTTGACCGAAACGTAAAAACAAGTCAAGGTCAACCAAAGGTTATCATTTGAAGAAAATTGGTAGGGTCCGAGCCCCGATGCTGCATACCAAGTTTCAAGGTCATCGGCCATTTGGTTCCTTTAAAGGTTTTTTATCATATATGGGCATGGCAGCCATATTGGTCATGTGACCAAGTCCTTACAAAAAAACTTTCATTCCCCCTTCCCATATGTAATTTGGATTCAATCGATTGAATCATATTTGACCTTGACATAAAACAGGTCAAATTAAACCAAAGGTCATCATTAGAACAAACTTGGTAAGGACCGAGTCCACGATACTGCATACCAAGTTTCAAGAACATCGGCCGTTCGGTTCTTGAGAAGAAGATTTTTAAATGTTTTTACCATATATGGGCATGGCGGCCATATTGGTCATGTGACCCAGTCGGCACGAACAAACTTTCGTTCCCCCTTCCCACAGAAGCTCCACATGTAATTTGTATTCAATCGACCCAGCAGTTTAAAGTGAGAAGGAGATAAAAATACTCAATCTGAGCCTTCCGGGACAAAGGTCAGTAAATGACCTTGACCTTCGGAACTGACAAAATTCCATTCAGCTGAGTGCAAATATCATCTCTGATGCCACTAGCTACCATTGAATCAGAAAAATCCGCTGTTTTGCCTTTTTTCCATACAAATGTCTAAGTGACCATATTTGACCTTGACGTAAAACAGGTCAAGGTCAACCAAAGGTCATGATTTGAACAAACTTAGTAGGGCCATGATCCCCAATGCTGCATACCAAGTTTCAAGGTCATCGGCCGTTTGGTTCCTGAGAAGAAGATTTTTATAGGTTTTTACCATATATGAGAATGGCGGCCATTTTGGTTATGTGACCCAGTCCTTACGAACAAACATTAATTCCCCCTTCCCATTGAGGTTCCACATGTAATTTGGTTTCAAACTACCCAGCAGTTTAAGTTGAGAAGAAGATAACAATACTGAATCTGAGCCTTCCAGGACAAAGGTCAGTAAATGACCTTTACCTTTGGAATTGATAAACATCTATTCAACTGATTGCAAATATAATTTCTGAATGCAATCAGAAAAATCCACTGTTTTGTCCTTTTTCCATATAAATGCCAAAGTGACCAAATTTGACCTTGATGTAAACAGGTCAAGGTCAATCGAAGGTCATCATTTCAACAAACTTGGTAGAGCCAGAGTCCCCGATGCCGCATACCAGGTTTTAAGGTCATCGGCAATTTGGTTCCTGAGAAGAAGATTTTTAAAGGTTTTACATATATGGGCATGGCGGCCATTTTAGTCATGTGACCCAGTCCTTACGAACAAACTTTCGTTCCCCCTTCCCAAAGAGGCTCAACTTGTAATTTGATTTCAAACTACCCAGCAGTTTAATTTGAGAAGAAGATAAAATTACTGAATCTGAGCCTTCCAGGACAAGGGTCAGTAAATGACCTTGACCTTTGGAATTGATAAACTTCCATTCAGCTGCATGTTGAACTTTTTCCTTCATTCGCCGGAAATTACCGAGTTGAATATCGATTTCCGTAGGAAATCGGCAGTTAACGTTACCTGTATATTTTGAAGGTTTTTTATATTAAAATTATGAAGGAAAAAAATCTTAACTCCTCGTATCTTATTTATCCTTAACACTAGAAAAAAGTCACTGTTATCCTCATGTAAGAAAATTATTCAGTTTTTATTTGGTGCATTTCAAAGTGATGAATAATTAATTCTTATTGCTTCCATCTGCAATTTAATGTCATGCCTATATGCTCCATAGACGACAATGTATTTTAAAAAAAAAACGTTCAGATTTCCATGTTTGGTTGCCAATATTAAATAGAAATGATTTGTTTGGAATTAAGCCATTGTTATATACTGTTAGACTGTTGTTCAAAGTTTTCGATGATATAAAGTTTTTTTCTACTGAAAAATGATAAATTGCTTCCGCGAGAGCTTAAAAATCATTTATAAGCTGTTTTCCAGTATTGCAGTTCATGGTGCGAAAATCGCTAAGTCCACATTATATGTACCAGAAATCGTATCAAACCTGTAAAGCTTTTTTTGTATTAATTTTGTAATTACTAGTAATAAACAACATGCGGTTAATGTACTTGATACAGTGGTTATATTTCTCGGATTTCTTTATTTTATTTTGTCTCAGTTTTGTTACATTTATGTTTTCATTCATTATGTATGGGTGGCAAATATGTCAAAAAGGACAAAAATTGTCGAAATCATTAACTGTGAAATGGCGATTAAAACCACCATGAAAAGTTAATTGGCAGTCTGAAGCCAGTGATTGATCTTGTTTGTTTGTTTGTATTGGAGTTTAACGGCCGACTCAACACTATTTAGGTCAGTTTTGAGCCGGTCAGTTTACCTGTCCACACTTTTCCTGAGCAAGCTTACACGTAAGCGGTTAACCAGTACAGTGCACATTCGCCTCATCGAGGGGGTTCAAACGAGCACCAACAATCTATGTTTTGTGCAGAACAAAACACTGTTTGCTATTCTGTTAATTTCTGTTAATGAGTTTCAACTCTGTCTGTCCGCACAGTTACTTTGCAAACAGTGTAGCCATGGTGCGACTGCTCAGGATGAGCCATCTTTTCTCCAGATCTACACTGTTTGCCATTCGGTTGATGACTTTGACTTAACCACCGTCAATAAATGGAATTGTCTAAATTCACATTACGAAATCACGCCTATACTGACAAATTTTACCACAAAAAAAAAAAAAAATGAAAATGTTTAGATAGAAAATTCTGCTATTTTTCATACTTCTGTTCCTAAAATAGATTATAGGAACTCGTTAGAGCCGCCTCGGTGAGGCAGTTCTAACGAGTATCCACAATCTTTGTTTTGATCAAAAATAAGACAAAATAATGTATACTACTGTAAACCCCAGTTTTACTGTATAAAACTTATTTATCTTCACTGCAGCTGATTTGAGGTTTTAGAGTAACAGTCAAATAAATAATGTATACCCCTATAAACCCAAGTTGTACAATATAATATTGGGGTATACGTGGGTCAGAATTATACAGGTGTGTTATCGTGATGACGAAGTTAACAAACGTGCTTTAATTTAACAATGAGTTGGCGCGTGCCCGTCGTCCCCCACTATGTGTTACTCTTTAAAGTGTCAATCATGTGTAACCCTTAAAGTGCCAATCATAATATTGAAGATAACAATTTGATTAATTAAATTAAATAAATAAATAAATAAATAAATAAATAAATAAATAAATAAATAAAGTAACAGTCTCATCATTGTTCACTTTTTATGATTGATTTGATAGACAATTTTTGTGGTGTCTTGATTTATGTACAGTTTTATTGACTCTTAAAGTGTAAATCATAACTAGTGCAGATGACATTTTCCAGGTTTTGAGTTGATTAATTTCGAAAACACGTCTATTAAAAAATTTTGAAAATTTTACCACCAAAAAATGAAAGTATTCAGATAAAAAAAATTGCTTCTTTTCGTATATCTTCTGGAAACATAAATTGATGGGATCGTTAGTTCCACCTCAGCGAAGCGGTTTTTACGACAAACAACAATACATGTTTTAGCAGAAATAAGAAAAATAATGATCCATATTTTACTACATAAAAGTGGGTAATATGGGGTGTTTTTGTGATGTGATCATAAAACTATTGCAGCCCATTCACATATTAATTGCATGCCTCATTTTAATAAATAAATAAATAAATAAATAAATAAATAAATAAATAAATAAATAAATAAATAAATAAGCCGTATCTGTAATCACCTTCTGTGACCGACTTTTAAGGCACTTTTAGATCTTTATTGAATTCTTAAAGTGTCAACCATAGCTCGACAAAAAACATTTTTCGAAATTGTGTTAAAATTGTTTAGGACAAACAATACAGCCGATTCAAATATGAGTGAAATGCCCTTTATAATAAATAAATAAATACATAAATAAATAAAAAGGCTTATCTGTGTTTACACATTATGTAACTTTTATGACGTCCTTTCAATTATTCAGGGAATATCTTATACAATATACTGTATATCGGTGTAGTGTTAACTCTTAAGGTGTCAATCATGACTTGGGAAGACAAAATTTTTTCAAGATGTGTTTACCTATAAATTACTTTTTATGGCGTCCTTTTAATTATTCAGGAAATATCTTATTCAATATGCTGTATATCGGTGTAATGTTAACTCTTAAGCTGTCAATTATGACTGCGGCAGACCATCACGAAAATTTGACCCCCTATAACCCCACTTTCATATAGTAAAACTTGGGTTTGCAGGGGTATACATTATTTTTCTTATTTCTTCTTAAAAACATAGATTGTGGGTACTCGTTAGAATCGCCTCGCCATTTTTTTTTTTTTTTTCATCTGAAAATTTTCATTTTTGTGGTAAAATTTACAATGTATATGTATAGGCGTGTTTTCGTCATGGAACAAAATTGGTTTTAATGTAAGAACTTTCTCATCTGAGTTCATCTGGGCTCCCGCCCATAGGGGCTTGAAGAAATATATGGGCTGCATGATGCTTCCACGCAGAGCTGAATCCGGCCCGCACAATAGTACTGGTAAACCGCTTAGAGGATCTAAGCCTGCATGTCCAGGAACCGCGGTGCGAGGCGGATGCTTATAAACCCTATTGGTTTCATTTGGCGACAGGGCTTGAGATTTCAATTCATCTCAATGTCGGGTAAAAGTCCCACAAAATTGTAAGCAATGTCTCCAAAATGACCTTTACCGTGTTGACGGGGACGTTAAACCTCAAATCAAACAAACAAACAAAATCTGAGTTCATCTTGATCGAGTCTTATAGGCGTGTGTTCGTGATTGGCTAACAATATTTTTCATGGGTTATTTATTTAAATAAATAGATAAAATAAATGCATAAAAAGATCGGAGTCAAGAGATTTCACGTATCATATTTGACCTTAATCCTTATTTAAAATCACTGGACAAGAGACTGACAAGAGATATAGACCCAATATTCTACATGTCAAAAAAAAAACAAAAAAAAAACACTACTACTACTACTACTACTTCTACTAATAATAATATTGATAATTATTATTATTATTATTATTATTATTATTATTATTATTATTTACTTTTTTTTTTTTTTATTAAGCAATTCTACATAATGCAGCTCTTCAATATGTTAAATATGTTCGTTCATACTAGATGGCTCGAAATGAAAAGGCATGGTTGTTACTTCAAGAAGTTCTTTTTCACATTTAGATAGCCTTAATTTGAGCACTAGAGCTCCTTTGAATAACTACAGGTAGATCAAAGTGTCATATCTGCAGATATATGATTACTGATTCCCTGAGGTCAGCGACTAGAGAAAAAATATTGGCTAATCTGTACCTGGATCCCAGTGGTGTACAGGGAGATAACTCGAATATCTCGCCCAGATAGGGTTTAACGGAAATTCACGACTTATTCCGATCGCCGCCTATGAAGGAAACAGTTCGGTATGATTACAAATATCATTTCTGATGCCACAGGTTACTATGCAATCAGAAAAAATATACCGTATACAAATGTCTAAGTGATCAAATTTGACCTTGACGTAAAACAGGCCAAGGTCAACCAAAGGTCATCATTTCAACAAAGTTGGTAGGACCGGAGTCCCCGATGCTGCATACCAAGTTTCAAGGTCTGCCGCCGTTTGGTTCCTGAGAAGAATATTTTTTAGGTTTTTAACATATATGGACATGGCGGCCATCTTGGTCATGTGACCAAGATCCCATGAACAAACTTTCTTTCCCCCAACCTTTAGAGAACCCACATGTAATTTGGTTTCAATTGGCCCAGCAGTTTCTGAGGAGAGGTCATTTGAAAATGTTGACGCAGACGCGAACGCGGACGCGGACGTGGAGGCGGACGCGGACGACGGACTGCGGATAACTGCTATAAGCTCCCCCGGAGCCTTCGACTCTGTTGAGCTAAATAAACTCGATTGGTAAACTACCCACCAAGTGCACAGCGAAGAATATTATCAGACTGGGTGGATGCGCAAGCTGATCTGAGTCTTCGTCGGGCGCAGTCATTTTGTCATGTTTTGTGTTTCATCTGAGACAGTTTGAAGAACCCGATGAAGAAAGTGTGTATATGCCAAGTTTCCAAATTTCAGAAACAAAATAGCTAACGTATTTTAATGTTATCCTACGAATATGTCGAAATCGCTCTATAGTATTATCAGGACACACAATATAGTATGATCGGAACACGACATACAGTGCTGAGAAATCGGTTTTGCGACATGCGATACAAACCAGTTTTTGACCCCCTCTATCGTTTTCTTTGAAAATAATTGCCCTTACATTGCAAAATGTTTAGTACTTTTATTAACAAGAGCTCCGCAAGCGGGGCATTATACGCCCGTGGCAAATTCGTATTTGGTAGACTGAAATCTGAAAACAGTATTCATTGCTTATTCATGGTGAAAATGGTGATTGAAAAATGAGTGAATCATGTACTGGCACCGCGACGTAGACGCAGGTCATTTCAAACCATCCGCAATTTGTGAAGAGTGTAAATTACACTTGTATACTACTTTTGCTATTTTTTTGTGCATGCCAATTACAAAATTGATGATGCAAAATGCTGCAGTCAGTACGCACACAAAATAGAAGAAATGCAACTGATCTTTTAAGGCATGCAAAGAGTGCTTCTAAAACAGTATTTGCAGATAATTTGAAGGTGCCACAAAACAATACTTACAGTTAGAAAATATGCAATGTAAAATCAATCTCAGAATAAGAGCCCATCTGAAAAAAAAAACCCCAAAAGATACAACTTCAAATATAAACACCACAGGAGTCTCATCTTGATCTAGGCTGAGTTATCTGGAAACCAAGCTGTTTACTGAAGGACGGATGGATGGACACAAACACCATAGCATTATGTTTGTTTTTTTCTTCTCTTTTTTTTAGAACAGGCATATCTACCTCAGAAAATCAGAAAAAAGGTACCTACAAACCCTGCCCAATGGCAGACAGACGCCAGCCCATAACAAATTCAGACTTTTTTTTTCAAACAGCAGTATTGACCTCAGAATAAGTACCCCCAAATGAAAATGTTTTTTACAGAACTTTTCAAAGGGTCATAACTATATTAATATTTGGTGGACGGTTCACCTCGAAACCTCACACACATGTTCAGACCACAGTCTTGCTATCTACCAAGTGTCAGGTTGATCGAATGAAAACTGACAGAGGCGTTATCCTGAAAAGAAGAAGCTTATGGGCAGATGGGCGGAAAGGCGGACGGAGGCGGTCCTAATGGATGCCAACTCCATAACATAATGCGACGTTTTTTATCAAAATGGGCATATGTTTAGGTTAATCACTTGTTATCCATAAACAAAATTTTCAAGGGGTCATAATGTTATTAATATTTTGTGTATGGTTAACCTCAAAACTTAACGCACATTTCCAGCTCAGTCTTACTATCTACAAAGTATCGGGTTAATCAGAATAAAACTGTAGTACGAGATATGCGGAATGAGAATGTTTACTGAAAAAATTCAAAATTTATCTACCAATTGTCAGGTTGATCGAATGAAAACTGACAGAGGCGTTATCCTGAAAAGAAGAAGATTTTGGGCAGATGGGCGGAAAGGCGGACGGAAGCGGTCCTAACGGACGCCAACTCAATAACATAATGCGACGTTTTTTATCAAAATGTCCGGAAACGAAAATGTTTACAAAAAACTGACAGAGGCGTTATCCTGAAAAGAAGAAGATTTTGGGCGGATGGGCGGAAAGGCGGACGGAAGCGGTCCTAACGGACACGAAGTCAATAACATAATGCGACGTTTTTTATCAAAATGTCCGGAAACGAAAATGTTTACAAAAATTTCAAAGGGATATAACTGTTAATATTTGGCGGACGTTAATACTCGAAACTTTACGAACATCTATACATCAAGGTTTATCTACCTACCAAGTTTCAGCTTGATCTGATGAAAACTCTAGGAGTAATCCGGAAATGAAAATACTTACAAAAATTTCAAAGGGGCATAACTCTTTTAATATTTGAAGGATGTTAATTCTCGAAACTTTACCCACATCTACACATCATGGTCTTACTACCTCCCAAGTTTCAGCTTGATCGGATGAAAACTGTAGGAGGAGTTATCCGGAAACGAAAATGTTTACAAAAATTTCAAAGGGGCATAACTCTGTTGATATTTGGCGGATGTTAATTCTCGAAACTTTACGCACATCTACACATCATGGTCTTACTACCTACCAAGTTTCAGCTTGATCGGATGAAAACTGTAGGAGGAGTTATATGGAAACGAAAATGTTTACAAAAATTTCAAAGGGACATAACTCTGTTAATATTTGGCGAACGTTAATTCTCGAAACTTTACGCACATCTACACATCATGGTCTTACTACCTACCAAGTTTCAGCTTGATCGGATGAAAACTGTAGGAGGAGTTATCCGGAAACGAAAATGTTTACAAAAATTTCAAAGGGGCATAACTCTGTTAATATTTGGCGGATGTTAATTCTCGAAACTTTACGCACATCTACACATCATGGTCTTACCACCTACCAAGTTTCAGCTTGATCGGATGAAAACTGTAGGAGGAGTTATCCGGAAACGAAAATGTTTACAAAAATTTCAAAGGGACATAACTCTGTTAATATTTGGCGAACGTTAATTCTCGAAACTTTACGCACATCTACACATCATGGTCTTACTACCTACCAAGTTTCAGCTTGATCGGATGAAAACTGTAGGAGGAGTTATCCGGAAACGAAAATGTTTACAAAATTTTCAAAGGGGCATAACTCTGTTAATATTTGGCGAACGTTAATACTCGAAACTTTACGCACATCTACACATCATGGTCTTACTACCTACCAAGTTTCAACTTGATCGGATGAAAACTGTAGGAGGAGTTATCCGGAAACGAAAATGTTTACAAAAATTTCAAAGGGACATAACTCTGTTAATATTTGGCGAACGTTAATTCTCGAAACTTTACGCACATCTACACATCATGGTCTTACTACCTACCAAGTTTCAGCTTGATCGGATGAAAACTGTAGGAGGAGTTATCCGGAAACGAAAATGTTTACAAAATTTTCAAAGGGGCATAACTCTGTTAATATTTGGCGAACGTTAATTCTCGAAACTTTACGCACATCTACACATCATGGTCTTACTACCTACCAAGTTTCAACTTGATCGGATGAAAACTGTAGGAGGAGTTATCCGGAAACGAAAAGTTTACGGACGGACGGACGGACGGACAGACGCGGACCCCATAACATAATACGTCCCGTTTTTTCAAAACGGGCGTATAAAAACTGACCCAAAATACATCATAAAATAGTTAAAATGCATTAGTAGTCGTTTCATGTAAGGTTGGTGGCAAAGCTTGATTAAATTGTACCGGTGCAGCGTTTGAAATTGAAAGTAAGATAATGATTTTCTAGAAACAAATATGAAAATAAACGAAATCATAGCAATAAACAGAAAATCAAGGTAGCATGTCGAAAAGACTTTAAGTTATGCTTCCCGAACTACTGCTATGAAGTTGAAATTCTAATGATTAATAATTTCAAAACACAAAAATAAACATTCTGTAACATACCGACATATCGGAACAAGGATCTGTCCACTATACAGATCGGAACATCCGGGTTAAGTGTACTGTACGCTCCCAACCAGTGTTTAAGAGCAATGAAAACATTCATAAGAAAGAAGATGGGTGAAGTTTGAATGAAACTGGCCAAAGGGTACAGGAGGAGTTGTCGTTTTTGTTCGTCAGAGCGGAACGATTTTAGCTATTTTGGTAGGGAGTCATCTTGGCAATATTGCTGTGAAGTTTGAATCCAATTTGCCTAAGGGCCTCAAAGGAGTTTGTGTTTGAAGAAAATTTATGATGTTTTTCTTTTTTTAGCTCTGACAGCCATTTTGCTTATCAGGGCAGAACCGTTTTAGCTAATGTGGTAGAAAGTCACATAAGCAACATTCCTATGATGTTTGAATGAAATGGGCCAAAGGATACATGACAAGTTGTCGTTTGAAGATATTTTTCTATTTTTAGCTCTGGCGGCCATCTTGTTCGTCAGAGCGGAAAAAAAAATAGCCATTTTGATAGGGAGTCACCCAGGTAATAATCCTGTGAAGTTTGAATCCAATTGGCCCAAGAATTTAGGAGTTCGCGTTTAAACCAAATTGTTGACGACGGAAGATGCAAAACGGACATTCACTGATCACAATAGCTCACCATGAGCACTTCCTGCTCAGTGAGCTAAAAACACACAAGTGTTGGTGTATTGTGGTCGTATATGGTGGAAGAAACTGGAGTACCTAGAAAAAAAAAAACAAAAAAAAAAAAAAACCAAGAGCTCCGCAAGCGGGGCATTATACACCCGTGGCAATTAGTAAGATGGAGCATACATATATTGACTGTTTTACAAGTCTGGGTTTGTGGAATGTAACCAAGGAACAATATGTTTTCCATATATTCTTACCTGACACTATTAACCCATTCAGTACCAGAAACCCCTAAAGGGGTACCTTGGCAAACAGTGCAGGCCCAGATCTGACTACGCAGAACGAGGCGTCTGATCAGGGCCTACACTATTTGCAAAAAGCTCAGCCATTTTCCAAATCAATTTTGAAGAAAACACAACCTGACACCCCTTAATTTTGAAATGGACTCCTCCAATATATATAAGGAGGAAGATTCCATTTGTTACAAAAAGGGATAATAACCCTCAATGGCTCAAATAACCTGTCTCCAACAAATTTTTATGGTCGGTAATAATCTCAAAATAATATAGGCATAACTCTGGCAATAAGTGGTGGACTGTAATCTTGAAATAATATGTGCTGCTCCACATCATAGTCTAACTATACGTAAAGTTTCAGCTTCTTCTGATGTAAAATGTGGGAGGCATTATCCGGAAACAAAATATGTTTAGAAAAATATGTGAAAGGGGAATAACTGGTAATATTTGGCGGACTATAACCTCAAAATAATATGCTCTGTTCCCCATCATGGTCTTAATATATATGAAGTTTCAGCTTCATCAGATGTAAAATGTAAGAGGAGTTATCCGGAAATGGAATGTTTAGAAAAATTTGTGAAAAGGGTATAACTCTGGTAATATTTGGCAGACCGTAACCTCAAAATAATATACACTGTTCCATATCATTTTCTTACTGTATGTAAAGTTTCAACATCATTGGATCTAAATGTAGGAGGAGTTATCCGGAAACAAAATGTTTTTCAAAGGGGCATACTTCTATCATTATCTGGTGTACCATAACCTCGAAACAATATGCGCTGCCCCACATCATGCTCTAATTATATATGTCTCAGCTAAATAGGATGTAAAATGTAGGAGGAGTCATCCAGAAATGAAAAGTTTACAAAAAATTTCAAAGGGGCATAACTTTATTATTTGGTGGACAGTAACCTCGAAACAATATGGTGAATATGCGCTGCCCCACATCATGGTCTAACTATGTATGAAGTTTCAGCTTGATCAGATGCAAACTGTAGGAGGAGTTATCCGGAAACGAAAAGTTTACAAAAAAAATCAAAGGAGCATAACTCTATAATTATTTGGTGGACTGGAACATCGAAACAACATGCCCTGCCCCACAACATGGTCTATGTATGAAGTTTCAGCTTGATGCATGGGATGTCTACTGTAGGAGGTGTTATCCGGAAACGATAAGGTTACAAAAAATTTCAAAGAGGCATAACTCTATTAATATTTGGTGGACTGTAACCTCAAAACAATATGTGCTGCCCCACATCATGGTCTAACTATGGATGAAATTTCAGCTTGATCAGATGTAAACTGTAGGAGGAGTTATCCGGAAATGAAAAGTTTACAGACGGATGGACAGACGGATGGATGGACGGATGGACGGACGTTCTTACGAGATGTACATTCTGGGGTTCCCAATGTTAACTCTATGGAGACTTTAACCCAATAATGTAGCATTGTACAGCCACTAACCCCACAAACAGGCATGTTTGGTGTTGTGGGATTGAAAATTTATGGAACAAACCTCAATTGGTATGAAAAGTACAGAACATAAACCCTATTACTTATCAGCAGCATGTATGGATGGACAGATGGATGGATGCCGGGGGGCATAACATAGTACAACCGTTTTTCAAACGGCCATATAAAAAAAACTGAGCTTGGTCAGGCAACCATTTTCTACTGCATGTTGACACTGGGAATCATTTAGTGCTCTGTGACAGATTTTGGGGGAATTCAGACTTCCTGAGGGTCCTCTCTTTCTTGGGAGGTAAAAAAACAACAAAGGTCTGTACAAAGACTTCATTTTTATTCTCATATTTTCATAACATTAATGTTTACAATTAACAAAACAATATCCCTTGTCCTGCTGAATAAATTAAGCCACACCCATTTCTGACTATCAACCAATCAAACATACTTGTATGATTCACAAACTAAATGAAAAACAATGTAGATCCTGATCAGATGGCTTCTTTAGAAGCGAAGCCATTTGGTCTGGACTGGATCTACATTGTTTGCAAAGGTAGGGTTGCCGAGTCCAGAAGGACAAGGGTTAAATGTCATAAGAGCTTCAGCAGACAAACCTATGAGAAGCCCTATGTGAGCAGTAAGGAATCTGATCAGCAAGGACATCCTTTACTTATTCTTCTTTGGCTAGATCCTGATCAGACTGTGAAGACATGCAGGCTCATCTTTGCCTATCCCATAGATTTTCTTGTGTGTCTTGACACGCCCCAGCTCAACTATCACAGTTTTCATCATGGACAATAACATAAACACCTCTTTATAACACTGTTCATTATAACACTGTTTTGAATATAGAACACTCAGTTTAAAAATGGGTCCCAAAACATATAGATTACAGTAAAATTCCAATATTAAGACCAACTTTGGGATGGTTCAAAAGTGGTCTTTAAGACCACTTTTGAACAGTCCCAAAGGTGGTCTCTTAATAGGATACACTAGGTGTAGTAAACATAAAGAAAGAATAACTGAAACCTTCTCAATGAGCTTTTAAAAGCAGATTTAGTCTTAATTTTAGGCGGTCTTAATAGCAGAATTTTACTGTGTGTTGAAAAATGACCGGTAAATGGTCATTTTCTATATAATCTACACATTTTTGTTTAGATACGATATGGTTGTTTTTTGTTTGTACTGGTTGTATTGGAGCTTAATGGCCTAATCAACACTATAATAGGTCTTTTTTGAACTTCCACGCTTTTCCTGGGCAGGCTTATACGTAAGCAGTGCACATTCTTTCGCCAGAAATGGACAAATGCTCTTCTTGAATCAGCAGAAGGGAGAGAATGACCATAGAAAAAGATTTAATGATCATTCTCTACGAAAGAATGTTGCCGACCCCGGCAGGTATCAAATCCACCGTGGCCGCATCCTCCTGAACACCAGTCAGACGCGCACCTCCTGATCACCAGTCACACGCGCACCCGACTGAGCTACCCAGGCTGCCACGATATGGTTGTTAAACTAACATAATTTCTGCTTGGGATGCATATTTATGAAGTCTGGTCAGTCTTCACTGTTAACAGAAGCCTTCTATGGCCTATGGGTATTCCTTACATGTGGGAGCTCCAGCAAGACTAGGTGAATGCACAGGCCAATCTGTGTACCGTAATGATCCTAAGTATTGGGACAGATAGGCCTAAGCAAACAGTGCAGACCCAGATCAAATGCCACATTCTGCCAAATCTGGTCTGGGTCTACACTTTTTGCCAAGCCCAAAACATGATTCCAGTCCACCATGTTATGTGACACCTCAAATTCAAAGCAGCTATTTTGTATATATAACAGTTACTATGGTTATAAATACATGTATCTGATACTGGATTTCCTACAACTTGGATATATCCAATGAAAAGCTACAACACTTAGTAACTTTCGGTTGATTGACAAACAATCAACCCCAAAAATGATCTGGGACCAGTTGTTAAAAACTAATGACGTCATTAGTTAACATATTGTTAAAACTCTGATCATTTAAAATGGCAAATATGCCAATATTTATGCTGAAAAATGTGAGCAAATACAAAAGCTGCTCTCATTTTTTTCAGCAAAAATAACACTACAGTCGAACTTCGATGGCTCGAACACCTTAGGGACCTCAAAAATCTGTTCGAGACAGGGGTAGTTTGAGCCACTGAGGGTTACCGCCAGTAGGCATAGCAAGATATTTTTGGACATCTTTTCGGTATTCTATAATGAACATGTATGATGTGTATACTCATTAGAATCCCCTCATCAAGGCGATTCTAATGAGTATACAAGGCATACATTTGTAATACCAAAGAAGAAAATCTCCTAAATTATCGTCCCGGCCCCCGCCAATCGGGGCTTGAAGAAATAGATGGGCTGCATGATGCTTCCACGCAGAGCTGAAACCGACCCGTGCACGAGTACTGGTTAACTGCTTAGAGGATCTATGCCTGCCCAGGCAAATAGGTGTATGTCGGTCCGTCCATGCTTATAAACCCTATTGGTTTCAATGGGCGACAGGTCTTGAGATGTCATTTCATCTCAATGTCGGGTAAAAGTCCCACAAAATTGGAAGCAACGTCTCCAAAATGACCTATACAGTGTTGACGGGGATGTTAAACATCAAATCAAACAATCTCCTAAATTATCATCCACTATTTTTTATCAAGAGGATTTCCCTAGGGACCCAAGAACGGGTTTGACTCAGCCATGGTAAACGAGTAAAAGGTGTTCGAGCCAGTGAAGTTCACCTGTATATTAGAGATATTGTACTTGCTAGAACAGTTAACAATTTGATCACTAACGAGCTTGTTAAGATAATGATGCTTTGAACAACTGGACCTTGGTAGGCAGAATATGTTTACATTGACATCATTATGAAAACACGCCTGTATAAATGCATTGTAAACTTTACCGCCGAAAAAACGAAATTTTTGGGATGAAAATTTGTGATATTTTTCTTATTTCTGCTCTAAAATATGGATTATGAGTATTTGTTGGAACCGCCTCGATGATATTTGTCTTATTTCTGCTTAAAATATAGATTGAGGGTACTCGTTAGAACTGCCACATCATGGCGGTTCTATCAAGTACTCACAATCTATATTTTAGAGCAGAAATAAGAAAAATAAGGTTTACCCCTGTACACTCCAGTTTTACTATATACAATTGGGGTTCAAGAGGGTCAAAATTATATAGGCTTGTTAACACGATGTAAACAAGGGGAACAATACAACAAGGGGAATAATTACACTACCATTTTACAAGGGAGACAAACCTTGTAATTCTCTGTTTTCCTGTATACTGTGCGCTATTTACCCATTGTATACAGGTGGACTCTTCCATTGCTATATGTTGGACAAGTCAATTTATCATATAAGGGCTGGTAGGCCTATTTTGTTTTTGTTCTTATTCTATTTTTGATGGAAAATTCTGTTAGCAAATAGTGCAGGCCCTGATCAGACGCCACATTCTGTGGTGTCTGATCTGGGCCTGCACTGTTTGCCAAACTACCCCTTCAGGGGTTTCCCGCATACAATATATTAAAAAGGGTTCAACTCTAATTCCTTAACCTTAAAATGGCCAATTAAAACATTTGCAGATGAAATTTTTAGATATTTTATTTTTATTTTTCATTGAAAATAAGGCATGACATCTGAATTGTCTACTTGGAAGACAATTCACTTGTTCATGTCAGGCCTTAATTTCTCTGAAAAACATTTAACATATGAAACTGCTATCTACTCTAGAAATTTCTGTAGTGCTTTAAGGGTTAAAAGCGAATTCTTTCATTTTAGAGTAGATACCTTGCGATAAAAGGGTTCTATCCTAAAATGAAAGCCTTTGCTCCTTAGAGTAATTCTTTCGTTTCTATCCGTAAATAAAATAATTTATTCCTTAAGGGGAATGGAAATACCTGGCAAATTTTTTTGCCATATTTCAAAGGTAGACAACTTTCGGGACTTCCTGTTTGCTTATCTATAAGCCCTGTCCCACTAAGAAAGGGGTCTACGCTTAAAGGAAAGAATTTGATCCTCAGGAGCAAATTCTTTCCTTTAAGAGTTGACCCCTATTGCCATGGTAGACCAAAATACTTTTGCAAGAGTTGCCTCCCTTGAAGGTGTTCCCATTCCTCTTAAGAGCAAATTCTTTCATTTTAAAGTAGACAACTTTTGATAAGGGAAACAAAAACCTTTTTGGAGTAGTTTCCCCTACATGTGTATTCATTCCCCATAATCCCTGGAAAGTTTTTTCCAGCACTGTCCACTTTCAGTATACAGTCCAACCTGTGTTAAGCAAGCACCTCTGCTTAATACAGGTGCTTGCAAATTGCTTAATTCAGGTGAATATTAATGCATTTGCCTTTTTCTGGAACGTAATGCATGCTTGTTCAAGACAGGTTACTTGCTTAATAGAGGTGGCCACTATGACAGGTTTTTAGACATTGTATCTAGGCCCTTCCATTTCTGGCTTGCTCAATCTTTCTTCTAACTTGATTACAGTGAAGTGTTAATTCGGCATGCTGCATTTTTAACCTCTCGAGTTTTGTTCTCAAGTCATCGCCCTCATCTTTACGTTCTTCAAAGCCTCTTAACAGAGGTTCATTTCAGGGGAGGCAACTTCTTCAAAAGTATGTTTGTCTCCCATGTCAATAGAGGTTAACTCTTAAAGGAAAGAATTTGCTCCTGAGGAGCAAATTCTTTCCTTTAAGAGTTGACCCCTTTTTCAGTCGGGCAGGACTTATAGAAAATTGAACAGGAAGTCTGAAAGTTGTCTCCCTTTGAAAAATGGCGGAAAAATCTGCCAGATGTTCCCATTCCCCTTAGAGCAAATTCTTTCATTTTAGGGTAGAAACCTTTTGATAAGGGAGAAAAAAAAAACATTTTTAAAGTAGTTTCCTTATATGTGGTATTCATCCCCCATAATCCCTGGAAAGTTTTTTCCAGCACTGTCCACTTTCAGCATACAGCCCAACCTGTGTTAAGCAAACACCTCAGGGGTGATCAAAAAGTGCTTGCTTAAGACAGGTGCTTGCTTAATTCAGGTGAATACTTATGCATTTGCCTTTTTCTGGAACTTAATGCATGCTTGTTTAAGACAGGTTGCTTGCTTAATACAGGTGGCCACTGTGACAGGTTTGTAGACACTGTATCTAGGCCCTTCCATTTCTGGCCTGCTCTATCTTCCTTCTAACTTGATTACAGTGAAGTGTTAATTCAGCATGCTGCATTTTTAACCTCTCGAGTTTTGTTCTCAAATCATCTCCCTCGTCTTTACGTTCTTCAAAGTCTCTTAACAGAGGTTCATTTCCAAGTAATCCACTGTTTTGACGTAAACGTTGATTATCTATTCTTAATGCATCTCTGGCTTGTTTTGTACGAGAAAGAATATCTCTCTTCTGGAATGAAATGAAAACAAGACACTTTCATAACATGAAAAGCAACTAGAATTTGTTTTTCTACAAAAACACAGATGACTCCCCCGTTTTTGACCTCTAAGTATAACCTTGACATTGGAGGTATTGAGCTGGGTCTTGTGTGCAACACATCATCTAATGAAGATAAACATTTCTGCAAAGTAACTTTAAAAATGTTTGTAGAAAAATAAAAAAGTTATTGGCCGTACACAAAAAAGCCCTTTTTTACCTTTGACCTCTATGTATGGCCTTGACCTTTGAGGTACAACACATCGTCTCATGATGGTTAACATTTCTGCCAAGTAATTTCATAATCCATCAAAGAATAAGGAAGTTATTGACTGTCCCTTTTTTACCTTTGACCTCTAGGTATGACCTAGACATTGGAGATATGGACCTTGGTCTTGCACATGACTCATGGTCTAATGATGGTGAACATTTCTGCATGGTTACTTTATATATAAAGTCAATCCGGAAATAAAAGTTATTGACTGGACACAAAAAAAAAAAAAAAACTTTTTTTTTATCTCTGACCTTTTTGTATGACCTTGATAAGTCAATCCGGAAATAAAAAAGTTATTGACTGGACACAAAAAAAACAAAACTTTTTTATCTCTGACCTCTTGGTATGACCTTGATCTTGGAGGTACCTCCCTGGGTCTAGCGTGCACCACATCGTCTCATGATGGTTAACATTTCTGCCAAGTAATTTAATAATCTATCGAGGAATAAGAAAGTTATTGACTGAACACTAAACAAAGGCCCCTTTTTGTCCTTTGACCTCTTAGTCCGACCTTGACATTTGAGGTACCAACTTGGGTCATGCATGCAACACATCGTCTTATGGTGGTTAACATTTCTGCAAAGTAATTTCAAAATCCATCTAAAAATAAGAAAGTTATTGACAGAACACAAAAGAGGCCCCCTTTTTTAACCTATAACCTCTATGTATGACCTTGACCTTTCAGGTATCAAACTGGGTCATGCATGCAACACATCATCTCGTGATGGTTAACATTTCTGCCAAGCAATTTCAAAATCCATCTAAAAATAAGAAAGTTATTGACCAAGCACGTAAAAAGGCCCCTTTTTTGACCTTTGACCTCTATGTATGACCTTGACATTTTAGGTACCAAACTGAATCATGCATGCAACACATCGTCTCATGATAGTTAACATTTTTGCCAAGTAACTTCAAATTCTATCTAAAAATAAGCAAGTTATTGCCAAACCCGAAAAAAAGGCCCCTTTTTATCCCCACCTTTTTCAACGAAAAAGTGGGGATATTGTTATCGCCTCCGTCCGTCCGTCTGTCTGTCTGTCCATCTGTCCGTCCGGCTATCTCCTCCTAAACCGTTAGCCGGAATTCAACCAAATTTGGTATGCGAGTTGCTTACATGAATGGCTTGCGCAAGAGCACATTTTTTTTGTCCCCGCCCCCAGGGGCCCTGGGGAGGGGTCAAAAGGTCAAATTTTGACCTACTGTGGAGAAAACGTGGGGATTTGCGATGGCTTGCCATCGACTGCGCGCTCTAGTTTTACCTTTGACCTCTAAGTATGACCTTGACCTTTGAGGTACCAACCTGGGTAATGCACGCAACACATCATCTTATATTGGTTAAAATGTCTGCCAAGTGATTTCAAAATCCATCTCAAAATAAGAAAGTTATTGACCAAACACGAAAAAAGGTCCCTTTTTTTAACTTTGACCTCTAAGTATGACCTCGACCTTTGAGGTACTGACCTGCCCCATGCGCACCACACATCGTCTCATGGTTGTTAATATTTCTGCCAAGTAATTTTAAAATCCATCACAAAATAAGGAAGATATTGACCGGACAAGATTTGCCCATACATATATACATACCGACAAACTTCCAAGGGAGATAATTCAAAAAGTATAACTGAGGGTTATAGTTCTTGCGCACTGCACGTCATCTAATGCTGATTAATATTTATGTGAAGTTTGGTGAAGAAAGCTCGAACAGTTTTCAAGTTATAGAGCGGACACGAATGTGTGACAGACGGACAGACAGACGCCCAGGGGAAAAACAATATGTCTCTCCAAAAAAAAAATTTTCGGGGGAGACATAATGATGTTGTAAATTAAAAAGGTGACTTATTGATTGTTGTAAAATGAAAAGGTAACTTACCGCCCGTCGCCCTCAGCCCACAAGGTACACCCTTACACCCCGTCGCCCTCAGCCCACAAGGTACACCTGAACAGGTTTCGTACATCTTGTAGGCTAGAAGGCAGAGGAGTAAGTCACCTTTTCCTTTTTCAATAATAACCCTGCTCACAGCGCCATTGTTGTAAAATAAACAGGTGACTTACCCCTTTGTCGCCCTCAGCCCTCAAGGTTTCGTACGTCTTGTAGGCTAGAAGGCAGAGGAGTAAGTTAAGCATCGTGGCACAGTGAGTTGTCCGTTGCAGGTGTCATGAATATTAATGAAGTGGTCAGTTGTCAAAGGTGGTGCGGTGGTAGTTCGGGTGTTGTAATGTGTTTCCGTGTGACGTCATTGTGGATCTTGTAGTTGTTGTTGTAGAAAAGGGTTTATATGCATGAACGGTCCAACTAGCACCAATTTGCCAGAGCCTGGCTTAGATCCTCTAAGCAGTTTACCAGTACTCATGTGCGGTTAGTTTCAGCTCTGAGTGGAAGCAACATGCAGCCCAATCTATTTTTTCAAGCCCCATGGCCGGAGGCGTGAATGTGTGTTCTGGTTAACCCCTTATGTATAATCGGTCCAGGAAAAATGTGGTAAGGTAAACTGACCAACTTTATATGAGCTAACTAAGATTCACTAGGCTGTTAAGCTCCAAACAAACATGAGACTGCTACATCACAACCTCTTTATAACACTATTAATGGGGTCCAAAGCAAAAACCATGTTAGTTAAACAAGTGTTATATCCAAACAAAAATGTATAGATCATATAGAAAAATGACCATTTATGGTCATTTTTCTGTATAATCTATACATTTTTGGGATCATTTTTCTGTATAATCTATACATTTTTTGGGATAATTTTTCTGTATAATCTATACATTTTTGGGATCATTTTTCTGTATAATCTATACATTTTTTGGGATCATTTTTTTGTATAATCTATACATTTTTGGGATCCATATTGAAACCGTGGTATATCCGTAACCGTGTTATAACGAACAGTGTTATAATGAGATTGCGATGTATTTTTTCCCAAATCTTCTGTACTTGATTCTCAGCCTGTACATACTGCGATGTATTTCTTCCAAATCTTACCTGAGCAACTTCGGCCTCCACTTCTCTTAGATTTCTCTTCTGTACTTGATTCTCAGCTTGTACGTACTGTAGCTTTTCCTTCAAATGTGTCAATACCTGTACTGTACTTGTGATCTTCTTCCGCAATTTCAGCAATTCCTGTGGGGAGACATTTATTTCAGCAAACATTAACCCTTTTAGTACCAAATGGAATCTTCCTCCTTATATATAGAGCAGGAGTCCATTTCAAAATTCAGTGGTGTCAGGTTGTGTTTTCATCAAAATTTATTTGGAAAATGACTGAACTTTTAGCAAACAGTGGAGGCCCTGATCAGACGCTGCCTTCTGTGGCGTCTGATCTGGGCCTGCACTGTTTGCCAGGGTACCCGTTTGGGGGGTTCTGGTACTAAATGTGTCAATAAGAAAAGCACCAAACATTTTTTACAGCAGATTGCAATTTTATTTTTTGGATTATTTTTCAGAGAAAATAAGGCTTGACATTTCATGTGCAGATGATTCACATGAAATGTCAAGCCTTATTTTCTTATCCTTATTCCCCATATATCTTGTCTTTTGATTTTTTTTACCTTTTTTAAACTTCAAAACTGCTTTATACGAAGCTAATCCTATTTGGTACCATAACTTATACCAATATTTCCACATTTTTTTTGGTCACCCCAAAATGTCTAACCAACACTTATTACAAAACTCGTTATAACGACAATTTCAATGGAATGAATTCTTAGCTCAAGGTTTAGCCCCGATTCTGAGCAGCTTTGGCTTCCCTTGGGTTGGAAATACCCAAATAGAATCCATTAGTCATGAAAGATTCTTATAGTTTAATACTCCAAAATTCAAATGTTATAGATATTTGCTTCAATCGCCTCATGATTCTAACAAATCTCTATAACATTTGTTTCTTGGAGTAATGATTCTTTTTAACAACAAATTCATTATAACCGCACAATAATAGGAACAAATACTGTCGTTATAATGCGAGTCCTCTGCCTGGGCTATTTTCTCATTGGTAAATACCATGACATAATATTACTTGTTTCAATGTACTTTGCTTATACCTTGCCATTATGTTTACATGTCATTTGTTTCTGGAACAAGAACTATATAAGTACTTGTGCATTCGTTCTAATCCCAAATTAATTCTACTTGTTCATATTATAATGATGTTATTTCTATAATAATATTAATTATGTTTAAACAGAAATTATTGCGGCAAACCAATTACAGGTTTATTTGGACATTAAAGACACTAATTGTGTGCTTTGTTTATACTGCATTTAAAAAAAATTCCATGAAGTTTCGTCAATACTGATGAAAATTAAAATGATATATTGTACCAAGTTTGACCAAAATTGATCAATTTGTTCATTATAAAGAGTGCAGACAAGCCATTCATGACCCTAAATTAACTGTTTTTCGGGGCCTGTGCCCTTGAGATTAGGTCAAGGTCATCATAACCTAATGCCTGTTTTCCCCCATCCTAGTGATGTAACCATGCCAGTTTGGTCAGAATCCATCCACAGGTTTGGTAGATATAGTGCTTCAAACAGGCTACGTCAACGTCAACTCCGATGCCAATGCCGATGCCAACGAGATCCAACCAAAAACAATATGACCTCCTCACTGCCAATAAGGGGACATAAATCAGAAAAAAAAATGATTTCAGGCAAAGAAGCAGGTAAAACTAACTTCCACTGACATAGCACACGTTCGAAGCATTGTGACATTCAAGACCTTGCTTCTCAGGGCCTACTATGTTTTGGAAAATGGGGCTGCTGTGGCAACCTGGAACAAAATGTAAACTCAGCAATACATTAATTACCTCATTTCTCTCTTCAATTTTCTCATTGTAAGTCTGGTTTTCAATCTTCAACTGTTCAAAGTCAATCAGATGCAACCCTTCAGCTAACTCCTCCTGCAAAGTAGAACAGAAATTCCAATTAACCCTAAAGACAACGAGAAAAACTACATCTGAAAATGTCGCCTGCTTATAATATGTCTTCTGCTGAATTTTTCTGCAAACTTTTTAAAAATATTTTTGCATACAGGCAAACAGTGTCGGCCCAGATCAGACTGCTCCTACAGGAGCAGTCTGATCTGGGTCCACACTGTTGGCAAATATTTACTTTTAAGGTAACCGGCAGACGGCAAAGCAGACGACAAATTTTGGTAATTGGCATTTTATGGGTTGCCCACATAAACTGATAAAAGAGGCACTGGCATATATACAAAAATACCGTGTAGACCCAGATCAGCCCCCACCCACCCCCACACCCAAAAGAATGATCTGGTAGTGTCTAATCTGGGTCTACACCATTTGCTGAAAGTTAAGGGATTTGTATAAAATTTCCAATAACTGAAATTAACTTGACACACAAATTCAGAGACTGAATGTCAAACAGTGTAGATACTGATCAGATTCCTTCCTGAACTGTACCTGAGCTGCTGACACCATTAACCATGTTTGCTTTCTTTTCTGAAAAGCCAATACTTATGTGATAAAATCAACCTGTGACAGTGTAGCTACATGAAGCATGTTTCTCCTTCCAGAAAAAATACCAGGGCCCAGTTGTTCAAAGCATCATTAGCTTAAAGAACTTGTTAGCAGTGGAAATGTAAACTGTTCTAGTAGGTACAATATCTAATACTGTGGTTTTTTTGCTGATAAAATGTGAGCAGCTTTTGCATTTGCAAAAGCTGCTCACATTTTTTTTATCATTTTAGCATATTCCGCATGATCAGATTTTTAATGATTTGTTAACTGAAGATATTATGAGTTATTATGGACACCTGGGCACAGATATTTTATCATTTGAAAAATTAAAAATTTTTAATGTACTTCTGTGATGTCATGGAATGCCTCAAGGATATTTATGTGAAGCTATTCTTTATTAATATTTAATAAAATTTCAAACCAAAAATTGTAATGTGTTAGAAACCAATAAAGTTAATTTTATCTGGTTTTCAACCAGCACTTCCTTGAAGAAGCAATGTCTTTTAAATTCTTATGGATTAGAGTACTTTATTAAAATGATCTGTAGAATTTACCTTAGATTTTTTTTCTAATTTTTTTTTCATACTTGTACATATTCAAAAATACACATCATAATCGTAATGTAACACTTTTCTACCATAACTTTGAGTTTAACCTTTCTGCTTGAACTAACATTATAAAGATGGATATGTAAAAAGAAATTATTTAACATATCTCATCTTCAAAAGACAATAACACAGTTAAAGATAGAGAAGGAAAAAAATACAATCATTACGATAACACACCCGTACGACATAGTGCATTTTTCACATCTCCAAAATGGATACTTTTCTGATGAAAATCTGTCATATTTTTCTTATAAATGCTCATAACTTAGGTTGTGTGTTCTCGTTAGAACTGCCTCATTGAGGCGGTTCTAACGAGTACCCACAACCTATGTGTTGGAGCAGAAATAAGAAAAATAATGAAGACCCCCATAAACCCCAGTTTTCTCTATATAAATTGGGGTTTAGGGGGGTCTTTATTTCACGGACTTGTTCACGTGATGGTATTCAGTTTCTTTCATTGTATGCTATTTTTTTTAATACATACAAGTATTGGATTTCTTCACGAAAAACATGCCTATATCATTCTGACTCCCTGAACGGGAAAACTGGAGTTCATTTTTTCTTCACATTCCCACCCAAAACACGGATTGCGAGCACCCACCAGAACCTCCCCGCTGAGGTGGCTCTTACATGCATTCACAATCCACCAGTCAGCAGATTTGTTTGTTTGACTTGAGGCCCAACTTCCCCATCAACACTGTATAGGTAGTCCCAAAGATGTTGCTTCCAATTTTTTTAGACTTTTACCCGACACTGAGATGGAATGACATCTCAAGCCCTGCTGCCCAATGAAACCAATAGGGTTTATAAGCATGGACGGTCCGACTCCCACCACTTTGCCTTGGCAGGCTTAGATCCTCTAAGTGGTTTACCAGCATTTGTGTGCGGGTCGGTTTCAGCTCTACGTGGAAGCATCATGCAGCCCATCTATTTCTTCAAGCCCCGATGGGCTGGGACCGCTTATTGAAATGATCTGTAGAATTTACCTTAGATTTAAGCTGATGTTCTTTCTTCTTCAGTTTATTCTTCAGTTTGATGTTTTCAAGCCTCACGTTCACTACCTCCGACTCCTTACGATTCTCTGCTGACAAATATTGCTCTATGTCCTAAAATAATCAGAAAACAAAAACTTTAACCATTACCATTCTTTGGGCTAATTCAGCAGACAATTTTTTAATTGTTTGTTTGTATTGAAATTTAATGGCCCAGTCAACACTATTTTAGGTCACTTTTGAGCCAGTCAGTTTACCTATCCACACTTTTCCTGGGCAATCTTATATGTAAGCGGTTAACCAGTACAGGGCACATTCTTCACGAGAGACTGACAACTGCCCTTCTTGAATTAGTGGAAGGGAGAGAATGACCGTAAAAAAGATTGCACGATCAATCTCCACGAAAGAATGTTGCCAACCCCGGCAGGTACTGAACCTGGCCACATCCTCCTGATCACCAGTCAGACAAGCATCCGACTCAGCTACCAAGGTCGGCTATTCAGCAGACAACAAATTGTTAAGATTTGTCTTAATAGTCCCAGAAAACAGGACTTGACATCTCATGCAAATTGTCATGAGATGTCAAAATCTCATGCAAATGGGAGACAATGTGCATGAGATGTCAAATCCTGTTTTCTGGGAATATTTAGAATATACCCAACATGCACAGTGTTAAGGTAGGTAATAAACAACTAATAATTCTTTTGATTCTCTGCTGATAAATACTGGAGCAGTCTGATTTGGGTCCACGCTGTTTGCCTGTAAGCAAAAATATTTGTTAAAACATTTGCAAAAAATTCAGCAGACGAAATAAGCAAACAACATTTTCAGATGTACTTTTTTTCTGTGGTTTAGGGGTTAACCCATTTCAGTGGGAAAATCCCAATATACGTATACTGGCAAAAGGTGTAGGCCCAGATCAGATGTGGCATCTGACCATGATCTTCACTGTTTGCAAAACATTCAATGATATTCTTAATGAATTTCTGAAACCAACTCAGTCTGACACTCATCAATTTTAACCCATAACAGGCCAATCACGACAATTGCCATCTGCTTTGTCGTCTGCCTGTTACCTTAAAAGTAATTTTTTGCAAACAGTGTAGGCCTCCAGGAGCAGTCTGATCTGGGCCCACACTGTTTGCCTGTATGCAAAAATATTCTTAAAAAGTTTGCAAGACGATTCAGCAGACGACATAAGCAGACGACATTTTCAGATGTTGTTTTTTCTCGGCAGCTTAAGGGTTAAGATAGACTCCTAGCTGTTACCTATGGTGAGGAAGCTTCCATTACATTGGAAAATTGGCTAAAACAGTTAGAACACATTTTGATACAAAAATCTGGGCCCTATTGTTCAAAACCTCATTAGATTACCGAGCTCATCGTAGTCTAATTGTAACTGTTCTAGCAAGTATAATATCTAAAACTTCATTATTTTTGCTGAAAAAATATGAGTAGCTTTTGCAAAAGCTACTCACATTTTTTCAGCAAAATATTAATATATTTGCCATACCGAATTCTCAGTTTTAAATTAATGATTCGTTTACTAACGACGTTGTTAGTTTGAACAACTGGACCCTGGTATGATTAATTTTTCCTTCAGTTTGCTATTCTCCGGTCTTACATTTTAATCCTTATCCTGTTGTTCACGACAACCCCTATATTTCCAAACAGTGTAGATCCAGATCAGATGGCTTCTGAATAAGCCATCTGATCAGGATCTACACTGTTTGACATTCAGTTTGTGAATTTGCAGGAATAAATTATATTAAGTAATCTGATTGGTTCAAAGTTAGAAATGGGTGTGGATAGATTAATTATTCAGTGGGATAAGGGTTAAATGCCATTTATGGAGACAAAAATATAAGCATAATAACGCATAGCCATGTAATACTATTGTGTTCTTAAGCATTTTTTGACAAACACTGATCAGGGGTTTGCAAGAAGGAAGTCATACCGTATTTGCGCAATGTGAACATGATGAAAATTACAAATGTCCATCACAGTACAGTTGGCAGCATATACTGAACTGAAAAGCTACTGTAAACATTCTAAAAATTCGGACACCTTGAAGACATGCTGTAATTCTTCTTAAATTTTAACAAATTTGTTTCATGATCCATCAAGGGGTCCAAAAGGTGCAGACAAAATGGCAAACAGTGTAGACCCTGATCAGACTGCTCCTTCAGGAGCAGTTGGCAAACAGTGTAGACCCTGATCAGACTGCTCCTTCAGCTTAGGCCTATCTGTCACACTACTTAGGATCATTACGGTAATTATGCTACAACATTTGGACAACACATCCTTGTGTATAAATTCTTGTTTCCATGGGTATTCGTTACACTGACCAATCATTCAACGTGAGAATTAAGACCTACCTTTGGTGCAATGGGTCGGCCAGACCTGCTGTTGAGGGAATTTTGTGCAACCTGTTTCTTAAACTCCATGAACTTTTGACGTTCCTCATCAACCTTCATCTTCCTGTCCTCGCAGCGGGACTTCAGCTCCTCAATCTGATGTTTGTAGTTGTCCCGTTCCTGCATGTCCTGTCTCCTCAGATCCTCTAACTGGGCTATAATGATATAGAAATATAGTAAAACCTGTCTTAGTGGCCACCTCTATTAAGCAAGCAACCTGTCTTAAGCAAGCAGGCATTCAGTTCCCCCAAAAGGCAAATGTGTTAAGTTTCACTTGTATTAAGCAAACACCTGTCTTAAGCAAGGACATTTTGGTTATCCCTTAGGCAATTGCTTTATACAGGTTGGACTGTATACAAAGGATCCGCGTTATAACGACAGTATTTGTTCCCTATTATTGTGCCATTATAATGAATTTGCCATTATAAAGAATCCCAGTTAGGAGTATGACAGGTTATAAAAAGTCTTTGCCACATCATAACTCCAAGAAACAAATGTTACATTTGTTAGAATCGCCTCTGTTAGAATTCCACTCCTGCTTCGGATTTGTAAAAATTCTGATGTTTTCAACATTTTGGTGTTTATTGAAAAGAAGAAAATTTTCTTTCTATTTTATGTGTAACTTTGTTGATGCACTGTAAGTTCTGTAACTGAACATCTGTTTGTAACATGCTTCGCACTCGTGAAAAATCTTCTGTTTTCAACACACTCAATAAAATATGTTTTCAACACATTCAATGAAGTATTTGTATTTATAAAATAAAAACGAGTTAAATTTTCTAATTTACATGCAAAAAAAACAAACAAACTAGAACTGTCAGAGGATCTGACTATAGCCCCGCTATAGCCCTGTCAGAGGAGAAAGACTCATGAATTAAAGGTAAAGACTTGTGAGAGGGTTAAATCCCTACCAAGGTACTTACGCCTTATAGACTTTTCGCGTTATTAGATCTGAAAAACAGTCTAAGTTAAAAAATAGGTTTTGGATAATGAAAAAAGCACATGCACATCTTCAGACCTATATGAAAACACCTGTTAAATTTCAAAAGGATTGACTAGAACTGTAAGAGGAGTTGCGATCACAAGGTAGCAACTCCCTATACATTTTAACATTAGTAGATCTCAAAAATTGTCTAAGTTAAAAAAGGTGAAATAAGTGAAAAAAATTATTAAAGGATAATGAAAAAAGAATATGCACATCGTCAGACCTATATGAAAACACCTGTAAAGTTTCAAAAGGATTGACCTAGAACTGTAAGAGGAGTTGTGGTCACAAGGTAGCTACTCCCTATACATTTTAACATTGGTAGATCTCAAAAATTGTCTAAGTTAAAAAAGGTGAAATAAGTGAAAAAAATTATTTAAGGATGATGAAAAAAGAATATGCACATCTTCAGACCTATATGAAAACACCTGTAAAGTTTCAAAAGGATTGACCTAGAACTGTAAGAGGAGTTGTGGTCACAAGGTAGCTACTCCCTATACATTTTAACATTAGTAGATCTCAAAAATTGTCTAAGTTAAAAAACGTGAAATAAGTGAAAAAAAATTATTAAAGGATAATGAAAAAAGAATATGCACATCGTCAGACCTATATGAAAACACCTGTAAAGTTTCAAAAGGATTGACCTAGAACTGTAAGAGGAGTTGTGGTCACAAGGTAGCTACTCCCTATACATTTTAACATTGGTAGATCTCAAAAATTGTCTAAGTTAAAAAAGGTGAAATAAGTGAAAAAAATTATTTAAGGATGATGAAAAAAGAATATGCACATCTTCAGACCTATATGAAAACACCTGTAAAGTTTTCAAAAGGATTGACCTAGAACTGTAAGAGGAGTTGTGGTCACAAGGTAGCTACTCCCTATACATTTTAACATTAGTAGATCTCAAAAATTGTCTAAGTTAAAAAACGTGAAATAAGTTAAAAAAATTATTTAAGGATAATGAAAAAAGAATATGCACATCTTCAGACCTATATGAAAACACCTGTAAAGTTTCAAAAGGATTGACCTAGAACTGTAAGAGGAGTTGCAGTAACAAGGTAGCTACTCCCTATACATTTTAACATTAGTAGATCTCAAAAATAGTCTAAGGTAAAAACAGTGAAATAAATGAAAAAAATTATTTAAGGATAATGAAAAAAGAATATGCACATCTTCAGACCTATATGAAAACACCTGTTAAGTTTCAAAAGGATTGACCTAGAACTGTAAGAGGAGTTGCGGTAACAAGGTACCCACTATCAAATATTACAGACAGACAGACAGACAGACGGAATTCCGGACAAATTACAGACAGACAGACAGACAGACAGACAGAATTCCGGACAAGCCAAATCCAATATAGCCCCCACTTTTTCAAAGCGGGGCTATAAAAAATGTAGTATAGGCTGTTACTGTGAAAATAACATGGTCATGTTATTTTTGTGTGTGAAAATATCACATATATTTTCAGAGTGTAAAAATATCATTTTTATTTGTTTCAGATATGCATTGATTTCACTGCTAAGTTTAAAATAAAACTTGGTATTTGCAACAAGGGACGATTGAAAAAGGTCTGCATGAACATCATGCAGCCAGATCTAGACCACATAGCTCTAGAAAAGGAAATACAGCAACATACCACAATGATCCTTATTATTGGGACAGACAGGCCTAAGCAAACAGTGCAGACCCAGATCAGACTGCTCCTATTTGCCATTCCATTTGCACTTTTTAGACTCCTTGCTGGATAGTGAAACAAATTTGCAGCATTACAGCGAGCCCTCAAGATATCCGAATTATCATCAGGTGACCAAGTCGGTGAAATGAACACCCCCTTAAACCCCATTTTATATAGAGAAAACTGGGGTTTACGGGGGTATACATAATTTTTTCTTATTTCTGCTCCAGGACATAGGTTGTGGGTTCTCGTTAGAACCGCCTAATTGAGGCGGTTCTAACAAGCACCCACAACCCATGTTTGCAGTAAAAACAAGAAAATGATCACAGATTTTCATCAGAAAATCGCCATTTTGGAGATGTGAACAAATGCCCTATGTCGCAAGGGCGTGTTAATTTGTAATGAGAATGTTTATGGTACACGGTGAGGTGATTCTTACAAGTACCGACAACATATGGTTTTATGGAGAAATATGCAAAGTTATCCCAAACTTATCCTTGTTACTGCCCTTTATAATGGACTCTTCCATTGCTATATGTTGGACAAGTCCATTTGTAATATCAGGGTGTCAGGCTTATTTTTTCGTTTTTTTTCTAGTTTTGACAGATTATTTGGTTAGCAAATAGTGCAGGCCCTGATCAGACGCCACATTCTGGGACTGCACTGTTTGCCAAGGTACCCCTTTTAGGGGTTTCCTGCATACAATGGTTTATGCATCTTGATTTTTGTCTCAATGGAAGAACAAGGATCTGCCAACCAGTGAAGACTAGACTGTACAGATGTACAGGCTGGTGTGTGTCTTTGCTGGCATGCAAACACACAATTTTCTATACACTGGCTTGTGTTAACAACAGACCCTTGAAAACTCACCAGCATAAAATTTGTCACATTCACTTTTTTTCTGAAATGCTGGCCTTTAAAATTTATGAACAGGACATGTAACATTCTCTGATGATCAGAACAGGAAAACTGTCTTATTTATATATACAACAAAACCTCTTTATAACACTATTAATAGAGTCCAAAGCAGAAACCTTGTTAGTTAAACAACCATGTTATATCTAGAAAAATGACCATTTATGGTCATTTTTCTATATAATCTATACATTTTTGGGATCCATCTTGAAACCATGTTATATCCATAACCATGTTATAATGAACTGTGTTATAATGAGGTTGTGGTGTATTTTTATCCCCACGCTTTTCGAAGAAAAAGTGGGGATATTGTAATGGTCTTCATCGTCTGTACGCACCAACGAAACGACATTTAGGGGGCAAAAAATTTGGACATTTTGACACTTAAGTATATATTCGTGAGTCCAAATGGGGTTTATTCCGTAATTTTGGTACTTAAGTGGCAAAAATTCGCTCTTAGGTGGCTTGCCGCTTAAGAGAATTTGCCGCTTAAATTGCCAATATGCCGACGCCTAGCCACTTAAGTATCCGTTCGTGAGAACGTCCGTCCGTCCGTCCATCCGTCTGTCCGTCTTACCGGATAACTCCTCCTAGACGGTTAAAGATAGAAACTTGAAACTTCGGGAACTGATAGATCTTTGGTCTGGGGAGTGCATGACACTTTCGGAATTTTGATCACACCCCTACGGGTGGGCCCAGGGTGCGGGGCCCGCGGGGGTCAAAAATCAAAATTTCCAGAACATGGTTGTGTAACATATCAAAGCGAACGGCATGATGAGTAGAAAACATTACAACAAAAAATTGACCCCTGGGATCAATTTTGAGGTCACCAGAGGTCAAAAACTGATTTTGACCCCTTTACCGGATAACTCCCCCTAGACGGTTATAGATAGAAACTTGAAACTTTGGGAACTGATAGATCTTTGGTCTGGGGAGTGCATGACACTTTTGGAATTTCGATCACACCCCTACGGGTGGGCCCAGGGTGCGGGGCCCGCGGGGGTAAAAAATAAAAATTTCCAGAACATGGTCGTGTAATATATCAAAGCCAACGGCATGATGAGTAGAAAACATTACAACCAAAATTTGACCCCTGGGGTCAATTTAGAGGTCACCAGAGGTCAAAAACTGATTTTGACCCCCTTTACCCCCATACGTTACTGTTACCGGATAACTCCTCCTAGACCGTTATAGATAGAAACTTGAAACTTTGGGAACTGATAAAACTTTGGTCTGGGGAGTGCATAACACTTTCGGAATTTTGATCCTACCCCTGGGAGTGGGGCACCTTGGGAATAAAAAATCAAAGTTTTCAGAACCTGGTCGTGTAGCATATTAAATCAAATGGCATGATGAGTAGAATACATCACAATCAAAATTTTACCCCTCGGGTCAAACACCCCTAGGGGATGGCCCAGGGGGTGGGTCCCACGGGGAAGCGTGGGGATAGGCGATGGCTTGCCATCGACTGCGCGATTCTAGTTTATTTTATGAGTATTACAAATTTCATACTCAACTGAACTGAGCATGAAAAATTTACTAACCTTGGGCATGGGTTGTGTTTGTTTTGTTTGTTTGATTTGAGGTTTAACGTCCCCGTCAACATTGTATAGTCATTTTGGAGACGTTGCTCCCAATTTTGTGGGACTTTTACCCGACACTGAGATGAAATGACATCTCAAGACCTGCCACCCTATGAAACCAGTAGGGTTTATAAGCATGGAAGGTTGAACTGCTTTGCCTGGGTAGGCTTTATCCTCTAAGCGGTTTACCAGTACTCGTGTGCAGTCAGTTTCAGCTCTGCATGGAAGCATCATGCAGCCCATTTTTTTCTTCAAGCCCCGATGGGCAGGGGCCATCCCTCGGGTTGTGTAAATGTGATGCTTACCCATATATTTGAGATATCTTTGCTCCTGATCTGTGACATTCTTGTCATATTCCTGTTTACTCTCATCAGCCTTTTTCTTTCGGAAATAATCTGCCAGTTTATGTTGGAGCTGATAATTCTGTTGTTGTAGCTGTTCACGCTCCGCAATGGCTTGCTGTAGAACAGAACAAAATATGTACAGTAAAACCTGTCTTAGTGGCCTCCTCTATTAAGAAAACAACTTGTCTTAAGCAAGCAGGCTTTTGGTGCCCCCCCCCCCCCAAAAAAAAGGAAAATGCATTAAAATTCACCTGTGTTAAGCAAGCACTTGTCTTAAGCAAGCACTTTTTGATTATCCCACAGGTGCTTGCTTACTACAGGGTGGACTGTACATGAAATAACTAGATGTTGCCATGGCAATCAGAGTTCCACTCAGATCTGCCTGAAAACCTAATGAAGCCTTTCCACTTGCCCAATAATGCGACACATGAAATTTGATCAAAGTTGGCCAAGTAGTCTTTAAGATATACATTTTTGAAATTCCCATTAACCCTAATGCAAAAACACACAAGGGCAGGTAACTCCTAAGTGAATGATCCGATTCTGCCAGTTATCGAACTTGACCGAGATTTCATGGCTGTGTTGGTTATCTGCAAGAATAAAGCCAATCTGAAAATAATTGAATCAGCTACGGTGATGACAACATTCTCCCCATGTTAAGTCAATAGGCAATTTTTTCAACGCTCAAGGGCACGTTACTCCTGAGTGAATAATCCGATTCAGCCCAAAATCGAACTTGATCGAGATTTCATGCCTGTCCTCGTTATCTGCAAGAATGAAGTCGATCAGAAAAAAATTGACGGAGCTAGAGTGATGACAAGCTTTTTCCAATGTTAAGCCTATGGGAGCTATTTGTTGCTGTGGCAACCAGAGTTCTCATCCGATCTGCACGAAAACCTAATACAGCCTTTCCCACTACCTGATGATGGTTCATAGGAAATTTGATCAAGGCCGGCCCACTGGTTCCAGAGATATACTTCGTTGAAAGTGTGGACGACGGACGCCGGCTCGTGGTATACTAATACCTCACATGAGCCTTCGGCTCAGGTGAGCTAATAAGCCAAGAAAGCCCATTGTCATGAAAACCTTATGCAGTCTTTCCACTTGCCCTATAATGCTACACATGAAATTTTATCTAAGTCGGCCAAGTAGTCTTCAAGATATACATTTTTGAAATTCACATTAACCCTTATGCAAAAATGCACAAGGGCAGGTAACTCCTAAGTGTATGATCCAATTCTGCCAATTATCGAACTTGACCGAGATTTCATGGCTGTGCTGGTTATCTGTAAGAATGAAGCCAATCCGAACAAAATTGAAGCAGCTACAGTGATGACAACATTTTCCCCATGTTAAGTCGATAGGCAATTTTTCGGGCGCTCAAGGGGACGTAACTCTTGAGTGAATTATCTGATTCGGCCAAAAATCGAACTTGACCGAAATTTTATGCCTGTACTGGTTATCTGCAAGAATGAAGTCGATCAGAAAAAAATTGACGGAGCTAGAGTGATGACAAGCTTTTTCCTATGTGAAGTCTATGGGAGCTAGATGTTGCCATGGCAACCAGAGTTCCACTCAGATCTGCCTGAAAACCTAATGAAGCCTTTCCACTTGCCCAATAATGCGACACATGAAATTTGATCAAAGTTGGCCAAGTAGTCTTTAAGATATACATTTTTGAAATTCCCATTAACCCTAATGCAAAAACACACAAGGGCAGGTAACTCCTAAGTGAATGATCCGATTCTGCCCAAAATCGAACTTGATCGAGATTTCATGCCTGTCCTCGTTATCTGCAAGAATGAAGTCGGTCAGAAAAAAATTGACGGAGCTAGAGTGATGACAAGCTTTTTCCTAATTCCCATTAACCCTAATGCAAAAAAATACACAAGGGCAGGTAACTCCTTAGTGAATGATCCGATTCTGCCAGTCATCGAACTTGACCGAGATTTCATGGCTGTGCTGGTTATCTGCAAGAATAAAGCCAATCCGAAAATAATTGAAGCAGCTACGGTGATGACAACATTCTCCCCATGTTAAGTCAATAGGCAATTTTTTCAATGCTCAAGGGCATGTAACTCCTGAGTGAAAAATCCGATTCAGCCCAAAATCGAACTTGATCGAGATTTCATGCCTGTCCTCGTTATCTGCAAGAATGAAGACAATCAGAAAAAAATTGACGGAGCTAGAGTGATGACAAACTTTTTCCTATGTTAAGTCTATGGGAGCTATTTGTTGCCATGGCAACCAGAGTTCCAATCCGATCTGCCCGAAAACAGTATGCAGCCTTTCCCCCTACCTGATAATGCTTCACATGAAATTTGATCAAGATTGGCCCACTGGTTCCGGAGATATACTTCTTTGAAAGTGTGGACGACGGACGACGACGGACGACGGCTCGTGGTATACTAATACCTCACATGAGCCTTCGGCTCAGGTGAGCTAAAAATATGAAAATAAAAAAAATTTAAATAAAAACCACAACCATTTTTAACTCTTATCTTGCTGTTCACGACAACCCCTATCTTTGCAAACAGTGTAGATCTACACTGTTTGGCATTCAGTTTATGAATTTGTTGGAAAAATTACATCAAGCAATTTGATTGGCTGACAGACAGAGATGGGTGTGGCTACATTGAAAATTCAGCAAGATAAGGGTATTACATGGTGTTGTTGTGGTCCAAAGCAGAAACCATCATGTGAACAAGTTTGTGAAATGAACACCCCTTAAACCCCACTTTCTACATGGAAAACTGGGGTTTACCGGGCTATGCATTATTTTTATTTCTGCTCCAAGACATAGGTTGTGGGTACTCGTTGGAACTGCCTCAATAAAGCAGTTCTAATGAGCGCCCACACCCTATAAAAATAAGAAAAATATTACAGATTTTCATCAAAAATGTAGCCATTTTGGAGATGTGAAAAATTGCATGGTGTGGCACGAGTGTGTTTATCCTAATACTGTGTTAGTTTAACCCATTCCCACTCGGGGACTTTGTGAATTTTGTTGATTTTCACAGTGTTGCCTAGGACAGCAACTTCATATGACCATTATTTCAAAATAAATGGTCTGTTTTGCATCAAACTCAGCAGGAATGTTCACTGGGCAGTAGCCTTTCAAATGAAACTTTTTTAGGCTAAATTACTGTTGCCATGGTAATGAGGGGGGCATCTTTAATAATAATAATAATAATAATAATAATAATAATAATAATAATAATCAGCATACAAAGCTAATCTTCCATGAGGCCTAGTTGTCAAAAAGTGTGATTTCACATGTATTTTTGACAGAATCTCAATCTTCACAATGCTGTCAAGGCAACAATTAAGGGGTTTGGCACTGGCCATTTTCACTGTCTGCAGCATTTCTTGCCCGCATCAATTTTGAGGCATTTTGGACCCCAGACACCCTCAGATTTCATTTCAGCGGCCGGCTGGACCATCCCCCCCATTTTGGGGGGGGGGGGGGCAGTGAGGGGGGCTGCTGCTCAATAAGTATACTTGTAGTGGGGAGCGGCGCGAAAAACAGGCCATTTTTTAGGATAACTAATCCTTACCCAAAAATAGCTGTCCATGGGTGGGGAATGCAGATTTTAGGTGGTTTGGAGCTCAAAAAAAAGGGGGTGAGCTCATACACGTAAAAAGATGTGTCTGAGTGGGAAAGGGTTAAACAACCATGTCAAAGCAGCTAAACCTGTGCATAAAAAAGGTAGTTTGCATGTGCAGCCAACAATGGCTCAGATCAGACTGCAGCATCTTTATAAGCTGTGATAGTCATTGGTGAATCCTACAAAATGAAAGTGATGTTGATTTCAGTATGTGCTTGTTGCACATGCCATGACTGCATGCACCCCTAAACCTTTTCGTACCGAATGGAATCTTCCTCTTTCTATTTGGCAGGAGTTCATTTTGAAATTTAGGCGTGACAGGTTGTGTAATTTTTTCAAAATTTATTTGGAAAATAGCTGAACTTTCTGCAACAAGTGTAGGCCCTAATCAGACGCCGCGTTCTGCGGCGTCTGATTTGGACCTGCACTGTTTGCCAGGATACCCGTTTTGGGGTTTCCGGTACAAAATGGGTTGATACCATCATCTAAACAAGTCCATGAAATTAACACCCCACTAAACCTCACTTTATATAGGGGAAACTGGTGTTTAAGGGGGTATATATTATATTTCTTATTTCTGCACCAAAAAATAGGTTGTGAATACTCGTTAGAACCACCTCTATGAGGCAGTTCTAATGATTTCGGTTGTGGATACTCGTTAGAACCGCCCAAATGAGGCAGTTCAAATGAGCACCCACAACCTATGTTTGCAGTATAAGAAAGATAAATATCACAGATTTTTATCAGAAAAATAGCCATTTTGAGGCAGTTCTAATGAGCATCCAAAACCTATGTTTTCTAATTATAACATATACCCAAAATCTATATTTTGAGCAGACATAAGAAAAATATCACAATTTTTCATCTTAAAATTTTCCTTTTTTCCGCGGATAAAATTTATAATGGATTTGTATAGGTGTGTTTTCGTAATGTAAGAAAAATATCAATGATTATCAACATTTCTCCTCCTGGAGTCAAGTATTTGTATGCTTCTGACTCTTATGTAATAATAATTAAAACATAATTAATAATTAACCCTTGTTCTGCTGAACCCAGATATGCCTATTCTTTGAAACAATGTAGATCCAGATCAGATGGCTTCTGAAGAAGCCATCTGATCAGGATCTACATTGTTTGTCATTCAGGTTGTGAATTTGTTGTAATAATTTGCATCAAGTAATCTGATTGGTTGATAATCGGTAGTGGGTGTGGCATATATGAATATTCAGCAGGACAAGGGTTAAAAAGGGTGTATATAGTATACATACAGAGAAATTGGTGGCTTACTCCCATCAGGGCTTGAAGAAATAGATGGGCTGCATGGTGCTTCCACACAGCGTTGATTCCGACCGCACACGAGTACTCGTAAATCGCTTAGAGGATTTAAGCCTGTCAAGGCAAAGGGGTGCAAGTTGGACCGTCCATGCTTATAAACCCTATTGGTTTCATTGCGTGACAGGGCTTGAGATGTCATTTCATCTCAATGTCGCGTAAAAGTCCCACAAAATTGGAACCAGCATCTCCAAAATGACCTACACAGTGTTGATGGGGATGTTAAACCTCAAATCAAACAAACAAACAGAGAAATCAGTCCACAAGATATGGCTTTCATTTCTTTCTTCGTAAAGTATATGCAAGTTGACCTCTGCTAATAAGAGCTTGACCCCCAACTTATATCGTTTAACCTTATACTTATATCAATCACCTGCGATCAATAGTGAAATTCTCCATCTATCTATCTTCTGATACTGCGTCGGTCACATTTGACCATTACCGCAGGTGTATATTACATACATTCCAAGTTTTGCAGGATGAAAGCCTACACAGTAACCATGTAATTACGGTAGGGATCTTTAACCTGCACATGGGATGGTTCTCCCTGCACAGGGGGCCTCCAGATAACGTCCCGATCCGAAGGCCGGTGTACTTAATGACATTCATCTCTGCAAATGATGCCAATGGAGCCTGTTCGGACACTGAAATTTTATAGCTGCTGCCGGGATCGAACCCGGGACCTCTAGCATCAGAGGCAAGTGCACTAACCACTGAGCTATCACCCTCCATCTAACTTGATTTGCTAAGACCTGAGGTGAAATCTGTATTAATCTGAGGTGAACTCCATATTGACCCAAGGAGAAATTGTATATACCTGAGGTGAATTCACCAGAAAGAATGTTTTATGTTGTTATTTAATAAAATTGGCATAAATTATGTAATTCCATACTGGCTGCCGACGCCTATACAGCTGACTGAGGACCTGTAACTGGGCCAAAATGAAATAACTTAATAATACACCACAACCTCATTATAACATGGTTCATTATAACATGGTTTCGGATATAACACGGTTTCAAGATAGATCCCAAAAATGTATAGAATATATGGAAAAATGACCATAAATGGTCATTTTTCTATATAATCTATACATTTTTGTTTCTTTCTTTTCTTTTTTCTTTCTCTATATACTGCCATACGCCCTCGCGGACATTCTAGGCAGGTGTATATTACATACACACCAGTTTTGCAGGATGAAAGCCTACACAGTAATCATGTAATTATGGTAGGGTTCTTTAACCTGTACAGGGGCCTCCAGTTAACGTCCCGATCCGAAGGACGGTGCACTTTATGACATTCATCCCTGCAAATGATGCCAATGGAGTGTGTTCGGACACCCAAATTTTCTCACTGCTGCCGGGGATCCAACCCGGGACCTCTAGCATCAGAGGCAAGTGCACTAACCACTGAGATATCACCCTCCATGTTTGGATCTAACAAGGTTGTTTAGCTAACACGGTTTCTGCTTCGGACCCAATCAATAGTGTTATAAAGAGGTTGTGGAGTAACATTAAAATACTAATAATTTCCCTGTTTCTGTATCCACTGATTATTCATATTACTCCTCCTGGAGACACGTAATACTCATTTGAGAGTGTATGCCCAGGAATTTTCCTAGTGCAACTTTGGGGCCAGTAATCGACCCATATTTTTCCCAATTTAGAGACAGATATTCCCAAACTTTATAACGGATTTCCCAATTTCTGATGATGTGCTACATTTTGATAAAAATTGAACAAAAATAGACAAAGTTACAGCTGATTTAAATTACCGACTATAAATATTAGCGAGCTGTTTTTCCAGAACCCAGCGGCCCCTGGACCCTGATTCTGAAGGGTAGGAAAATCCCTGATGCCATATGAAGAGATAGATAGCTAGATTTTCTACTTCAATATTATACCATCTTAACAAAATACATTAGCTGTAAAATGTTCATTTGTACCAATTTTAAAGGTAAATGAAATTAAATCAACTAACTAATGTAGGCTCTGGTATTCGATCAACATCACACATCTTATAGAGGAAACACAGCAGATCAGCTATATCCACAAAGTCCAGCATGGTCCAGCCTCTCCAACACTAACCCACACAGATACCTCTCTGCCTGCCTAAAATACTTCTCTAACCTTTACCCTGCTGTAGGCGACAAGCCCTATCTTTGCAAACAGTGTAGATCCAGATCAGATGGCTTCTGAAGAAGCCATCTGATCAGGATCTACACAGTTTGACATTCAGTTTATGAATATGTAGAAATAAGCTGCATCAAGTAATCTGATTGGTTCAAAGTCAGAAATGAGTGTGGCTTAATTGAATATCCAGCAGGTTAAAGGCTAACTAACTCTGGGTTCCAACTTCTATCTAGTTTCTGCTTCAACAATAACAGGGGAACTTACTCTTTCCAGTGACCTAACAGTAGCAAGGGAGATAATCTAATTGTGCCAGGTACAGTAAGAGGGGAAATAACTCTATGCAGTACACAGCAAGGGAGAAAATCTCATTGTGTTAGGAATAGTAACAGGGGAAATAACTATGCAGTGTCCTAAAGGTAACAAGGGAGATCATCTAATTTGCCAGGAACAGTTACAGGGGAAATAACTCTATGCAGTGTTCCTACAATATGTAGCAAGGGAGAAAGTCTAATAGTGTTAGGAACAGTAACAGGGGAAACAACTATGCAGTGTCCTAACAAAACAAGGGAGATAATCCAATTTGCCAGGAACAGTTACAGGGAAAGTAACTCATTTTATACAGTGTTTTAACAATAACAAGGGGAATAAAAAAGTAGTGCTAGGAACAGAAACAGGATAATCTGTCTGTTTGTCTGTCTGTCATCCAAATTTCGGAATAGTAAGTCGAAATTTCGATTATGTCAAAATTTCGTGTTAACACATCGAAATTTGGACAGAGTAAGTCGAAATTTCGAGATAATATTTCGAGATAATTGCAAAATTTTTTAGTTGTTATGTTAAACAAGAGGGCCATGATGGCCCTGGATCGCTCACCTGATCCATAGAGTAACAAGTGGGCCCGAGGGAGGGCCATTGTTGACCCCAGGGCTATAATGTGCATAATGTTGAGGGAGGTCTAAAAAGGTGAAGCTTCATACCAAATATCAACAAAGGCAATAATTTGAACAATCTTGGCAAAGGTCCACCAGATGAAGCTACACACCAAATATGAAAGACCTGGGCCTTGCGGTTTCAGAGAAGAAGATTTTTTTGAAGATATTCCCTACAGAAGCCTATGTAAAACCAAATGGCCCCAGGGCCATCACAAGGCTGTCACTCTATTTTATTCGAAAGGGAGATACCTAAAAAACCATGGCAACCAGAGTTGTGGTTCTTGTGCATGACACGCCGTCTCAGCCTTGTGAACAACTGTGCCAGGTACCATCAATATATCTCTAAGGGTATTGGAGTTATGGCCATCACAAAGTAGTCATTCTTTTTTATTAAAAGGGGAGATAACTCAAAAAGTATGGCATCCAGAGTTCTAGTTCTTGCACATGACACCCTGTCTCAGCCTTGTGAACAATTGTGCCATGAACCATCAATGAATCTCAAAGGGTATAGGAGTTATGGCCATCACCAGGTTGCTTCTACGGACTGATGGACAGATGGACGGATGAACGCCAGGCTGATCGCTATATCCCCGAACCTATTCGGTCAGGGGATAAAAAGATACTTAGTCGACATTTTGAGATTCAGATCAGAAGAAATACAAGAGGGCCATGATGGCCCTGGATCGCTCACCTGATCCATAGAGTAACAAGTGGGACCCGGGGAGGGCCATTATTAACCCCAGGGCTATAATGTGCATAATGTTCAGAGACGTCTGAAAAGGTGAAGCTTCATACCAAATATCAACAAAGGCTATAATTTGAACAATCTTGGCAAAGGTCCACTAGATATGCTACAAACCAAATATCAAAGACCCGGGCCTTGCGGTTTCAGAGAAGAAGATTTTTATTAAAGATATTCCCTACATAAGCCTATATAAAACCAAATGGCTCCAGGGCGGGGGCATTTTTGGCCTCAGGGCTATTTTTTTTTTTTTTTTTTGGTTTGGGTTTTACGGCCCTTTCAAGATTATTTCACTCATATCGAGCCGATCGTTCATCAGAGGTGGGCGAAAACCGGAGTACCCGGAGAAAAACCACCTGACCTTCCGTTGCAGATCTTGGCGTCTCACACGTGGCCCGAGCGAGGCTCGAACCTACGGCGGTGAGAGACCTAATGACTAAGAGTCAGCGCTCTTATCCACTAGGCCACGGAGGCCCGTGGCCTCAGGGCTATAATTTAAACCATCTTGATAGAGGTCCCCTAGAGGAAGCTTCACACCAAATATCAAAGACCATGGCCTTGCTGTTTCAGAAGAAGATTTTTAAGGAATATCTCTATATAAGTCTATGTAAAACCAAAGGGCCCCAGGTCGGGGGCAGTTTTGGCCCTAGCACTATAATTTGAACAATCTTGGTAGGGGTCCACTAGATGAAGCTTCCTACCAAATAGCAAAGACCTGGCCCTTGGAGTTTCCGAGAAGAAGATTTTTAAAGATTTTCCCCATATAAGCCCATGTAAAACCATAGGGCCCCGGGGCGGTGGCATTTTTAGCCCAAGCACTATAATTTGAACAATCTTGGTAGGAGTCCACTAGATGAAGCTTCATACCAAATAGCAAAGACCTTGGCCTTGCGGTTTCAGAGAAGAAGATTTTTAAAGATTTTCCCTATATAAGCCCATTTAAAACCAAAGGGCCCCAGAGTGGGGTGGGGGGTGGGGGGAAGAAGGACCATGGCCGTGTGGGATGAAGCTTCATACCAAATATCAAAGACATGGGCCTTACGGTTTCAGAGAAGAAAATTTTTAAAGATTTTCCCTATATAAGCCCATGTAAAACCAAAGGGCCCCGGAGCGGGGGCATATTTGACCCCAGCACTATAATTTGAACAATCTTGGTAGGGGTCCCCTAGATGAAGCTTCATACCAAATATCAAAGACCTGGGCCTTACGGTTTCAGAGAAGAAGATTTTTAAAGCTCTTCCCTATATAAGCCCATGTAAAACGAAAGGGCCCTGGAGCGGGGGCATTTTTGGCCCCAGCACTATAATTTGAACAATCTTGGTAGGGGTCCACTAGATGAAGCTTCATACCAAATATCAAAGACCTGGGCCTTGCGGTTTCAGAGAAGAAGATTTTTAAAGATTTTCCCTATACAAGCCCATGTAAAACCAAAGGGCCCCGGAGCTGGGGCATTTTTGGCTCCAGCACTATAATTTGAACAATCTTGGTAGGGGTCCCCTAGATGAAGCTTCATACCAAATATCAAAGACCTGGGCCTTACGGTTTCAGAGAAGAAGATTTTTAAAGATTTTCCCTATATAAGCCCATGTAAAACCAAAGGGCCCCGGAGCGGGGGCATTTTTGGCCCCAGCACTATAATTTGAACAATCTTGGTAGGGGTCCACCAGATGAAGCTTCATACCAAATATCAAAGACCTGGGCCTTGTGGTTTCAGAGAAGAAGATTTTTTAAGTTTTTGGTGAAAAAAATCTGTTTTTGGCTCCTATGACCTAGATGTGCAACGGACCAGAACCATTTGAACAGCTTTGAAAGGGGACCACCTAAGGATCATTCCTGTGAAGTTTGGTCAAAATCCGATCAGTAGTTTAGGAGGAGATGTCGTTTAAAGAATTGTTTACGGACGGACGCACGCACGTTCTTACAGATGGACGGATGGACGCACGATGGACGACGGACGAAAAGTGATCCCAAAAGCTCACCTCATCACTACGTGACGGTGAGCTAAAAAGTATACCTAGCCCTAAATGCTCTTCCATATAAATCTCATAAAGATAGTAAGAGATTCCTTAAGGTATTTCATGATAAGTGTGCCTGGATCGCTCACCTGATCCACACTGTAGAAACAGAATGGTAAGTTATATAGTAAAGTACCATATCAAAAGGAACCTACATGCCAAATATGAAAGCTATATGGTTCAAATGGTCAAAAGTTATGGCAAAGTAGGGCAAAGGTCACAGGTCAAAATTTTTGTATGGGTGGGAGGCCCTTGTTAGAGGGAACATACAGGCTAAATATAAAGACTCTATCACAAATGGGTCAAAAGTAATGATAAAGTAGGCCACAGGCCAAGGTCAAGGTCACAGGTTAAAATGTTTGTATGGGTCCTTGTATATGCCCTTGTCACAAGGAACATACATGCCAAATATGAAGGCTCAATCTCAAATGGTTAGAAAGTTATGAGTGGGAAGCTTGTCACAAGGAACCTACATCCCAAATCTGAAGGCTCTATCTCCAATGTTTCAAAAGCTATGACAAAGTAGGTCAAAGGTCAAGGTCATAGGTCAAAATTTTTATATGGGTGGGAGGACCATGTCACAAGGAACATATATGCCAAATATGAAGGCTCCATCTCGGATGGTTCAAAAGTTATGATTAAGTTCATCACAGGCCAAGGTCACAGGTCATTTTTTTTGTATGAGTAGGAAGCCCTTGTCACAATGAACCTACATGCCAAATATGAAGGTGCTACCTCAAATGGTTAAAAAAGTTATGACAAAATGACCTTCTGAACTACTTTTTTTTTACCTAGATATTGTCAAGATGATCATTCCGAGCAAGATTTATGATAATTGGACCAAAACTGTGGCCTTTAGAGTGTTCACAAGGTTTATCTATGATTTGACCTTCTGACATACTTTTTGACCCAACATGACCCATATTCGAACTTGAGCGAGATATTGTCAAGATGATCATTCTGAGCAAGTTTGATGAACTTTTGGAACAGCATTGGTCCAAGCGTAGCATTCTAGAGGACAATTTCATCGAAAATGAAGAAACCGATCTTACCCAGAAATAGGTTAGGCTGTTTTTTTTATTGACTCACCCTCGTATCTTTCGTTATCACAAAATACAAACCTTATCTGTTGCTATGTATTGGTCCATCACGAAAACACGCTTATATAATTCTGACCCCCTTGAACCCCACTTTTATAAAGTAAAACTTGGGTTTTCATGGGTATACCTTATTTTTCTTATTTCTGCTCTAAAATATAGATTGTGGGTACTCGTTAGAACCGCCTCGATGAGGCGGTTCTAACAAGTGCCCAAAATCTATATTTTGAGCAGAAATAAGAAAAATATCACAATTTTTCATCATAAAATTTTCATTTTTTCGGCGATAAAGGTGGCAACGTATTTGTATAGGCGTGTTTGCGTAATGTCAATGATAATCAAGAGAACAACCACAGCAACGTTTCTACACTATTAGTTACTTTAGGTCCATTTTTCTTCTTCTTCTTTTCTCATGAGAAAACAGAGCCTTTTGCTTAAGCAACCAGAAAAAGTTAACCCTTATTCTGCTGAACACCACAACTCCTACCTTTGCAAAAAGTGTAGATCCAGATCAGATGGCTCTGATCTGGAACTACACTGTTTGTCATGCAGTTAACCTATTGAAAGAATATACCATCACGTGAACAAGTCTGTGAAATGAACACCCCCTTACACCCCACTTTGTACAGAGAAAACTGGGGTTTACGGGGGTAATCATTATTTTTCTTATTTTTGCTCCAAGACATAGGTTGTGGGTACTCGTTAGAACCGCCTCAATGAGGCGGTTCTAACGAGCACCCACAACCTATGTTTGCAGTATATATAAGAAAGATATCATGGATTTTCATCCGAAAAATAACCATTTTGGAGATGTGAAAAAAATGGACTATGTCTTACGGGTATGTTATCTTAATGCAGGTATTAAATCAAGTAATTTGATTGGTGGATAGTCAGAAAAGGGTCTGGCTAAACTGATATATTCAGCAGGATAAAGTATAATTGGGTCCCAACAGGCCATTAACCCATTGCATGCAGCAAACCCCTAAAGGGGTACCTTGGCAAACAGGACAGGCCCAGATCAGACGCAACAGAACTAGCCGTCTGATCAGGGCCTGCACTATTTGCTAACAGAATTTTCTGTCAAAAATAGAATAAAAACGAAAAAATAGGCCTGATGCCCTTTATAGACAAATGGACTTGTCCAACATATAGATACGGAACAGTCCACTAGTATACAATGGGTAAATATGGCTAGATGCATGACTGCTTAGATGAAGCTCCTTCATAGCCTCGAATATGTTTGCCATCAGAGTATGTTCAGATTCACGGTCACTCACCTGACCCTTTGCTGTTTGTCTATGCAACAATGACCCTTTTTTCATGAGTTCATGAGTTGGTGATTATTGAGTGTTGGTTACTGTTTGTCGGGCAGATGTAAGTAGACAAATCACTCGTGCTACGTGCTTGTGATTTGATCTATTTTACAACTGACCTCCAAACAGTGATCTATTACTCAATAAGCGCCGCCAGAGCTGATCTATTTCTTAAAACTAGAATTTGTTTTTCTACAAAAACACAGATGTCTCCCCCGTTTTTGACCTCTAAGTATAACCTTGACATTGGAGGTATTGAGCTGGGTCTTGTGTGCAACACATCATCTAATGAAGATGAACATTTCTGCAAAGTAACTTTAAAAATGTTCATTGAAAAATAAAAAAGTTATTGGCCGTACACAAAAAAAGCCCTTTTTTACCTTTGACCTCTAAGTATGGCCTTGACCTTCGAGGTGCAACAAATCGTCTCATGATGGTTAACATTTCTGCCAAGTAATTTCATAATCCATCAAAGAATTAGGAAGTTATTGACTGCCCCTTTTTTACCATTGACCTCTAGGTATGACCTTAACGTTGGAGGTATGGACCTTGGTCTTGCACATGACTCATGGTCTAATGACGGTGAACATTTCTGCATGCTTACTTTATAAAGTCCATCCAGAAATAAAAAAGTTACTGACTGAACACAAAAAATTACAACTTTTTTTTACCTTTGACCTCTTAGTATGACCTTGATCTTGGAGGTACCGACCTGGGTCTAGCGTGCACCACATCGTCACATGATGGTTAACATTTCTGTCAAGTAATTTCACAATCTATCCAGGAATAAGAAAGTTATTGACTGAACACTAAAAAAGGCCCCTTTTTGTCCTTTGACATTTGAGGTACCAAATTGGGTCATGCATGCAACACATCTTCTCATGGTGGTTAACATTTCTGCCAAGTAATTTCAAAATCCATCTAAAAATAAGAAAGTTATTCACAGAACACAAACAAGAGGACCAAGCTAGCTTGGTCCTGTATCGCTCACCTGAGCTAACAGATTCAAAGTTACTGAAGGCTTTATGGGAGGACATGGTGATGACAGGGTAGGCATTTTCTGAAAATCAAGTAGAATTTAACTCTATGATAAACAGGCTGACCTCACCGGTTTTCAAACTCATTCAAGCTTTTATTCCTGACTTGCTAAGAAGATCCGATCTAAACTGAAGTGGCTATGGTGATGACAAGTTCAAAAACAAGAGTTTTCAAACTCCTCCAAGCTTTCTGCCTGACTTCCTTGTTTGTAAGTTTCATGAAGATCCGTTCAAAACTAATGGGGGAGCAGTGATAACAATGTCGAAAATAGGCATTTTCAGCAATCAAAGGCACGTCACTCTACAAATGTGCCGACTTGGCCGGTATTTGAACTCACCTAAGGTTTTATTCCCAGCCACCTTACATGTAAGTTTCAGAAAGATCCGATCAGACTTGGCCAGTATTCAAACTCATCCAAGATTTTATTCCCAGCCACCTCACGTATAAGTTTCAGAAAGATCCGATCAAAACTGAAGGGGCTACGGTGATGACAAGGTCAAAATTTGGCATTTTTAGCAATCAAAGGGATGTTACTCTAAAATAAATGAGCCGACTTGGTCAGTTTTCGAACTCATCCGAGGTTTCATCCCCAGCCACCTTACATATAAGTTTCAGAAAAATCCGATCAAAACTGAAGGGGCTACGGTAATGACAAGGTCAAAAATCAACATTTTCAGCCATCAAAGGGACAGAACTCTACGATAAATGGGCTGACTTGGCCTGTTTTCGAACTCATCTAAGATTTTATCCCCAGCCACCTTACATATAAGTTTCAGAAAGATCCAATCAAAACTGAAGGGGCTATGGTGATGACAAGGTCAAAAATCGGCATTTTCAACAATCAAAGGGACGTAAATCAATGATAAATGGGCCAACTTGGCCGGTATTCAAACTCATCCTAGGTTTTATCTCCAGTCACCTTACACATAGGTTGTAGAAAGATTCGATCAAAACTGAAGGGGCTACGGTGATGACAAGGTAAAAAATCGACATTTTCAGCCATCAAAGGGACATAACTATATAGTTAATGGGGCAACTTGGCCGGTTTTCGAACGCATCCGAAGTTTTATCCCCAGCCACCTTACATATAAGTTTCAGAAAGATCCGATCAAAACTGAAGGGGCTACAGTGTTGACAAGGTCAAAAATCAACATTTTCAGCAATCAAAGGGACCTAACTCTATGATAAATAGGCCACCTTTGCCGGTATGCGAACTCGTCCGAGGCTTTATCCCCAGCCACCTTGCATATAAGTTTCAGAAAGATCCGATCAAAACTCAAAGGGCTACGGTGATGACAAGATCAAAAATCGGCATTTTCAGCAATCAAAGGGACGTTACTATGTGATAAATGGACCAACTTGGCTGGTTTTCGACCTCATCCGAGATTTTATCCCCAGCCCCTTTCCATATAAGTTTCAGAAAGATTCAATCAAAACTGAAAGGGCTACAGTGATGACAAGGTCAAAAATCAGCATTTTCAGCAATCAAAGGGATGTTACTCTACGATAAAAGGGCCGACTTGGTCGGTTTTCGAACTCATCCGAGATTTTATCCACAGCCACCTTACATATAAGTTTCAGAAAGATCCGATCAAAACTGAAGGGGCTACGGTGATGACAAGGTCAAAAATCGACATTTTCAGCAATCAAAGGGACGTAACTCTATGATAAACCAGCGGACTAGGCCGGTTTTCGAACTCATCCGAGGTTTTATCCCCAGCCACATAACATATAAGTTTCAGAAAGATCCGATCAAAACTGAAGGGGCTACGGTGATGACAAGGTCGAAAATGGGCATTTTCAGCAATCAAAGGGACGTAACTCTATGATAAACGGGCCGACTTGGCCGGTTTTCGAACTCATCCGAGTTTTTATCCCCAGTCACCTTACATATAAGTTTCAGAAAGATCCGATCAAAACTGAAGGCGCTAAGGTGATGACAAGCATTTTCCCATAGTAAGTCCTTGGGACCTTGTGGTTGCCATAGGAACCAAAGTTTTAGAGCGATTTCAAAAAAAAGTTTATGTCATCAATGCCCCACCAGAGGCATACTACAGGTGAGAAAGGATTGAGATCAGCCTGCAGGATACAGAGATATAGCTGCTCAAAAGTGTGGACGGACGACGGACGGACGACGGACGACTCACTATACTATAAGCTCCCCTGGAGCCTTCGGCCCAGGTGAGCTAAAAATTGACATTTTCAGCCATCAAAGGGACATAACTATATAGTTAATGGGGCAACTTGGCCAGTTTTCAAACTCATCCGAGGTTTTATCCCCAGCCACCTTACATATAAGTTTCAGAAAGATCCGATTAAAACTGAAGGGGCTACAGTGTTGACAAGGTCAAAAATCAACATTTTCAGCAATCAAAGGGACCTAACTCTATGATAAATAGGCCACCTTTGCCGGTATGCGAACTCATCCGAGGCTTTATCCCCAGCCACCTTGCATATAAGTTTCAGAAAGATCCGATCAAAACTGAAAGGGCTACGGTGATGACAAGGTCAAAAATCGGCTTTTCAGCAATCAAAGGGACGTTACTCTGTGATAAATGGACCAACTTGGCTGAATTTCGAACTCATCCGAGATTTTATCCCCAGCCACTTTACATATAAGTTTCAGAAAGATTCCATCAAAACTGAAAGGGCTACAGTGATGACAAGGTCAAAAATCAGCATTTTCAGCAATCAAAGGGACGTTACTCTACGAAAAAAGGGCCGACTTGGTCGGTTTTCGAACTCATCCGAGATTTTATCCACAGCCACCTTACATATAAGTTTCAAAAAGATCCGATCAAAACTGAAGGGGCTAGGGTGATGACAAGGTCAAAAATCAGCATTTTCAGCAATCAAAGGGACGTAACTCAATGAGAAATCGGCGGTCTTGGCCGGTTTTCGAACTCATTCGAGGTTTTATCCCCAACCACATTACATATAAGTTTTAGAAAGATCCGATCAAAACTGAAGGGGCTACGGTGATGACAAGGTCGAAAATGGGCATTTTCAGCAATCAAAGGGACTTAACTCTATGATAAATGGGCCGACTTGGCCGGTTTTCGAACTCATCCGAGGTTTTATCCCCAGTCACCTTACATATAAGTTTCAGAAAGATCCGATCAAAACTGAAGGGGCTACCGTGATGACAAGGTCAAAAATCGGCATTTTCGGCAATCAAAGGGACGTAAGTCTATGAAAAATGGGCTGACTTGGCCGGTTTTCGAACTCATCCGAGGTTTTATCCCCACCCACCTTACATATAAGTTTCAGAAAGATCAAATCAAAACTGAAGGGGCTACCGTGATGACAAGGTCAAAAATCGGCATTTTCAGCAATCAAAGGGATGTAACTCTATGATAAATGGGCCGACTTGGCCGGTTTTCGAACTCATCCGAGTTTTTATCCCCAGCCACCTTACATATAAGTTTCAGGAAGATCTGATCAAAACTGAAGGCGCTACAGTGATGACAAGCATTTTCCCATAGTAAGTCTATGGGACCTTGTGGTTGCCATAGGAACCAAAGTTTTAGAGCGATTTCGAAAAAAAGTTTATGTCATCAATGCCCCACCAGAGGCATGCTACAGATGAGAAATGATTGAGATCAGCCTGCAGGATACAGAGATATAGCTGCTCAAAAGTGTGGACGGACGACGGACGGACGACGGACGACGGACGACGGACGACCCACTATACTATAAGCTCCCCTGGAGCCTTCGGCACAGGTGAGCTAAAAAGGCCCCTTTTTTACCTTTAACCTCTATGTATGACCTTGACCTTTCAGGTACCAAACTGGGTCATGTGTGCAACACATCATCTCATGGTGGTTAACATTTCTGCCAAGCAATTTCAAAATCCATCTAAAAATAAGAAAGTTATTTACCAAACACGAAAAAAGGCCCCTTTTTGACCTTTGACCTCTATGTATGACCTTGACATTTTAGGTACCAAACTGAATCATGCATGCAACACAGTGTCTCATGATAGTTAACATTTTTGCCGAGCAACTTCAAATTCTATCTAAAAATAAGCAAGTTATTGACAAAACCTGAAAAAAGGCCCCTTTTTATACCTTTGACCTCTAAGTATGACCTTGACCTTTGAGGTACCAACCTGGGTCATGCACGCAACACATCGTCTTATATTGGTTAACATTTCTGCCAAGTGATTTCAAAATCCATCTCAAAATAAGAAAGTTATTGACCAAACACGAAAAAAAGACCCCTTTTTTGACCTTTGACCTCTAAGTTTGACCTTGACCTTTGAGGTACCGACCTGCCTCATGCGCACCGCACATCATCTTATGGTTGTTAATATTTCTGCCAAGTAATTTTAAAATCCATCTGAAAATAAGAAAGTTATTGACCGGACACGATTTGCCCATACATATATACATACCGACAAACTTTCAAGGGAGATAATTCAAAAAGTATAAATGTGGGAGTTATAGTTCTTGCGCACTGCATGTCGTCTAATGCTGATTAATATTTATATGAAGTTTCGTAAAGAGAGCTCGAACGGTTTTCAACTTATAGAGCGGACATGAATGTGTGACAGACAGATGCCCGGGGGAAAAACAATATGTCCCTCAGAAAAAATTTTTTCGGGGGAGACATAATTAATAATGAATCAAGCTCTCACATAATAAAACTACAAGGCCCAGTTGTTCAAAGCATCATTAGCTTAACGAACTCATTAGTGGTCAAATTGTTAACTGCTCTATTAAGTACAACATCTAATATAGTATTGTTTTTGCTAAAGCAAAAGCTGCTCTCATTTTTTCAGCAAAAATATTAGCATATTTGCCATATTAAATGATCAAACTTTTTAACGATACATTAACTAACGATGTCGTTAGTTTTTAACAACTCACCCCAAAGAATAAAGCAACTAATAAAACAAAAACGTGATAAACTCCCACACTACACAAAGATAACAGTATTTGAAGGTCTTACATTATATCTTTCTATGAGATCCTCTCTGTCAAATTCTGCCTGTTCCTCCTCCTCCTCTTCATCTTCCTCCTCATCCTCTTCTTCAAAGGGTGCTAAATGCTTACTGTCTGCCCTATCCTCTTCAGCAGACCCTAGACAAGTAATAAGTTTAACATGATAAGGTGAATGGGAACATCTTCAGGGGAGACAACTCCTGCAAAAGTATTTTTGTTTACCGTGTCAATAGGGGTCAACTCTTAAAGGAAAGAATTTGCTCCTGAGGAGCAAATTCTTTCCTTTAAGAGTAAACCCCTTTTTCAGTGGACAGAGCTTATAGAAAAGCAAACAGGAAGTCCTGAAAGGTTTCCCCTTTGAAAAATGGTGGAAAAAAAATCTGCCAGGTGTTCTCATCCCCCTTAAGGTAGACTGATATACATGTATATCCAAACATCCAATATTCCAATCCCTGAAATTGGAAGAATTGGAATTGGAACTGTATTTAACAAGCACCTCACTTTTTTGCTTTCCCACAGTGGCTTGTTTAACACAGGCTTGACTGTAACTCCTTATAGAAATGACTTCCTACAACAGGAAAGACACTCATTACAGCACTATTTATCATGGGCTACTAATGCAGGGTATTGCCTAAAGGAGATGGTCTTCAAGACAAGTTTGAATGTACTCTTAAAGGTAAGAATTTGTGCTATTTGAACATGAAGCTTTCTAGATGAAGAGAGATACAGTCAATGCATATTTTCAGTTAAATGCTGCTATGAAGGCTAATAACAATACCAGTCCTTTTCTAAAACAAGAGGACCATGATGGTCCTAATTCGCTCACGTGAGCTAAGAGATTTACGTTTCATCTCAATGTCAGGTAAAAGTTCCACAAAATTGGAAGTAATGAACAAAATGACCTTAATAGTGTTGATGGGGACGTTAAACCTCAATTCAAACAATAACATGTGTGTTCCAGAGCAGGGCAATTTTTGCCTCAGGTTTTATAATTTGAACAATCTTGGTATATATCAAAAGCCCCATCCCCCCCCACCCAACCCCCACCGGCGATAATTTGAAAATCTTGTTAGCGGTCCATTAGATGAAGCTACAAAATGAAACATCAAAGATCTGGGCCTTTTGGTTTCAGTGGGCCCCGGGGCAGGGTCAGTTTTGAACCCCAGGCTAGAATTTGAACAATCTTTGTAGAGGTCCACTAGATGAAGCTACATACCAAATATCAAAGACCTTGGCCACTTTTCCGATGAAAGTTTGTGAATTTTCCTTATTTATACTCCAAATATAGGTTTAGGGTGCTCGTTAGCGCGGCCTCATTGAAGATTCTAACAAGTACCCACAACCTATGTCTTGGAACAGAAACATGCAAAATAATGTATACCCCTGAAAACATAAATTTTCTGTATTTAAAATGGGGTGTTCATTATATGGACTTGTTAACATGATGAGATTCAAATAGAAATTTTTTGACCATATGCTAAACAATAAACCCAGAAAAGCCTTGTAGAGCATACAGTAAATACTTAACCCATAAAATGCTTTGCCGACTGTGGTTTAAATTAAAAGTAATTTTTTTGAAAACAGTGTGGACCCAGTTCAGACTGCTTCTGTAGGAGCAGTCTGATCTGGGCCCACACTGTTATCCTGTTTGCAAAAATATTTTTAAAAAGCTTGCGAAAAAATTGAGTAGATGGCATAAACAAACAACATTCTCAGATGTAGTTTTTCTCGGCATCTTAAGGGTTACCGGTAACCCAAAGAAACCAAATGCTCCCGGTATTATAAATTTGCCTCCTGAAAAAATACATTGTCATTGTTAACCCTTATCCTGCTGAACTTTACAACCCCTATCTTTGCAAACAGTGAAGATCCAGATCAGATGGCTTCTGAAGCCATCTGATCAGGATCTCCAATGGTCATCAGTCAGTCTTTGTACTGAACAAATACATTAGATCAATAGATTTGAATAGCTGATATTTAGAAATGGGTGAAGCAAATTTATTCATAAGGGCGAGTCAATAAAAAAACAGCCAAACTTATTTCTGGGTGAGATGGATCTCTTCTTTTTTGAAGTAATTGTCCTCTAGAATGATACACTTGGACCAATGCTGTTCCAGTGCCATCAGAAGAAGAAGCTAGGGCCCTTGTCTCTGACACACTCCTCAACTGCCGACACGACTTCTTCGTTGGACCGGAATGTCCACGGATATCCTTTTTCAAGTTTGGGAATAGGAAATAGTCACCTGTTTTCCCTTTCAAAATACAAGTACCAAATTACAACACGGTATTCAACTTTTGACGAAAAGCTTGCTTTTGCATCGCTAGCCATGTTTGACATCCAATATCTTATGAGTGAATCATACAATAAGGGTATAATTTTGCCCTCTTGTCTGCAACGTGTATTGAAACTAGGCATGAAAATCTTGGTTGTCTAGGTCAATTGGAAATGGAATAGGCTGATTACTTGTTGACTTGCCCTCATAGTCACCAACTCACCTGGCCTTGACTTCTCTGGGGTACCAGGTTCAAGAATGTCTGGCACTGGAACTTGCACCTCTCCTTCGGGAGTTCCAGGGCGGGACAGTTTCTGCCCGACTCCCAAGGGACTCTCGGCTCTCTCACCCTCGCCAAATGTGTCGCTCTGGAAAAAGTAAGGTGGGGTAAGGAGTCTCATGTTTTTTTCAGCAAAAGGTAGTGCAAAAGCTACTCACACATATTTTACTTGCCATATTTGAAACTGTATAACTGTAGGCTGGTTCAGAGATGATGGCCCATTCAAAACCATTGAGGTCATATTGAGCAAAGCAGTTAAGTTTACCTATAACAAGAGTTTTCTTGGCACCTTTTGCATGACTGAAATACTTAACTGTCTTTTTTACAGATATCTAGCATTGAACATTTGTTTCAAATGGGATATATTTTTTTAAAAACATATCTGTTGCAAGAAAATGGAATGATAAGCAATGAGCGGTTTTTATAAAAGTGCCTCTTTGCAGCACACTCTTCTGCCATATTATTTTGTTGCAGAATAACATAATACCATATAATGAAAATGAACCCATGTGAAATATCTCAATCTCTCAATACATTAACCCTTAGCTGCCGAGAAAAATAACATCTGAAAATGTTGTCTGTTAATGTTGTCTGCTGATTTTTTTCTTTAAACTTTTCAAACATATTGCATACAGGCAAGCACTGTAGACCCCCGAGTTCAGATTGCTCCTGGAGGAGCTGTCAGATCTGGGTCCGCACTGTTTGCAAAAACTAATTTGAAAGTACTCGGCAGGCGACAAAGCAGATGACAATTGTCATCATTGGCATGTTATGGGTTAAGAATGAATGTTTTCACAGGAGAATATGTGATCTTTGTTTGTGGGTGCTCAAAGAGACAGTTCTAACTACCACCCACAATTTATGTATAGGTTTGTTTGTTTTATTTGAGGTTTAACGTCCCCGTCAACACTGTAGGTTATTTTGGAGAACTTGCTTCCAATTTTGTGGGACTTTTACCCGACATTGAGAAGAAATGACATCTCAAGCCCTGTCGCCCAACGAAACCAACAGAGTTTATAAGCATGGACGAACCGACTCGCACCGCCTTGAATGGGCAGGCTTAGATACTCTAAACGGTTTACCAGTACTCGAGTGATGTCAGTACAGCTCAGTGTGGAAGCATTATGCAGCCTGTCTATTTCTTCCAGCCCCGATGGGCAGGGGCCATCATTTTTATGTTTTGGTGAGGAAATACTATAAAATTCCTAAAATTCTGACTTTCTCTAATTCTCCTAATTTTTTTTACAAATTCGTTTCACTATCTAGCAAGGAGTCCAAAAAGTGCACACGGAATGGCAAACAGTGCAGACCCTGATCAAACTGCTCCTGAAGGAGCAGTCTGATCAGGGTCTGCATTGTTTGCTTAGCCATATCTGTCCCAATACCCAAGTTAGGATCATTACAGTAATAAAATGTATATCTTTGTAAACCCTGTATAAAGTAGGGACTTCAAGGGTGTCCATTGCACGGACATATCATTGTGATGAAACACATGTTTTGCATGGATAATGTTGGTGTCCTGTGTCAATTATGCAATTCTAAATGCTGAAGTTCTTTTATCAAATGGTCATTTTGAGTCTCAAGAAGAAGTCTAGTTAGGGATGGTAAACATGAACAGTAATTTACCTGTAATCATCAAAGTTTCACAGTACATACATGTAACCCGTAAAATGCCAATCACTACAAATGTCATCTGCTTTGTCATCTGCTAAGTACTTTAAAATTAGTTTTTGCAAACAGTGTAGACCCAGATCAGACTGCTCCTCTGGGATCTGCTGATCTGGGTCTGCACTGTTTGCCTATATGCATAAATATTTTTAAAAAGTTTGCAAGAAGATTCAGCAGACGACATAAGCAGACAACATTTTCAGATGCAGTTTTTCACAGCATTTTAAGGCTGATATATTTCCTACTATCAGTTACAGGGGGACTTTTCAATATTAACCATTAAGCTGCCTAGAAAAACAACATCTGAAAATGTCGTCTGCGGAATCTTCTAGCAAATGTTTTTAAAAATATTTTTGCATACTGGCAAACAGTGTGGGCCCAGATCAAACTGCTCCTATAGGAGCAGTCTGATCTGGGTCCACACAGTTGGCAAAAAGGACTTTTAAGGTAACCCGCAGATGGCAAAGCAGACGACAATTGTCATTATTGACATGTTATTGGTTAAACATGAATTCCTCCTCGAAAAGTAAGTTCTACTGTATTTACCCGGAATATTCAGACACCAGGGCCCAGTTGTTGAAAGGGTTGTTAGCTTAACAAGCTCGTTAGTGGTCAAATTGTTAACTGATCTAGTGAGTACAATATTGTATACAGTGGTATTTTTGTTGAAACAAGAGCACCGCATGCGGGTGCCAACGCTCGTCTGCAGTTTCTTTTAGAAAACCAAAGTTCTAAGTCAAACAAGAGCAATCAAATTGCAAGATGGAGTTATAAAACTTGTAGGGAATGTAGCTCTTGTGATGGTGAGTATGTGTATGAAGTTTCATGAAGGTAGGCCAAATACTTTTGGAAATATGGTCAAGGTTAAGGTTTTCGGTTAAATTTTCGAAAAATAGGTCAAAGTTCAAAGGTCAAGGTCACAGATCAAAAAGTGTGGTATCACTGAAAAGGTCTTGTCCCAAGGAACATTCATGTGAAGTTTGAAGGCTCTGTTGTGAATAGTATTAAAATGAGAGCAAAAAATGTGTTTCAGAAAAAAATTGGAAAAGGGGAGATAATTCAGCCAAAATCAACAATGTTGTTATGGTCCTTGGTCAAAATGTAGCTCTTGTGATGATGAGTGTGTGTATGAAGTTTCATGAGGCTAGGTCTAATACTTTTTAAGTTATAGCCAAGGTTAAGTTTTTTTGGAACGACGACGCCAGACGACAACGCAGACGCCAGAGTGATGACTATAGCTCGAAAGTTTTTTTTCAAAAAACAGACGAGCTAAAAATGTGAGAAGCTTTTGCATTTTTTACTGCAAAGATATTAGTATATTTGCCATATTAAATGATCAAAGTTTTAACCATACATTAGCTATTGATGCAGTTAGTTTTGAACAACTGGACCGGTCACTCTGAAAGTCATTAAGATTTGCCTGAGCAAACAGTGTAGACCCTGATCAGACTGATCCGGGTCTACACTGTTTGCCATTGTGCAATACTCTTTGCAGCTAGAATATATAATGAATAAAATGCTCTGATGTTAAAAAGTGTCCAAATATTCTGGGTAAATATGGTATTCTTTAACCCATGTCCTGCTGAATATTTAAATATATACCACACCCACTAATGCTTATCAACCAGTCAGATTACTTGATGCAAATAACTGCAACAAATTCATAAACTGAATGACAAACAATGATGATCCTGATCAGATAGCTTTTTCAGAAGCCATCTGATCTGGATCTACATTGTTTGAAAGATAAGACATATCCAGGCTAAGTAGGACAAGGGTTATTAATTTCAAATCTTTGTTTATTTTGATTACAATGAAAACTGCTAGTGTCAGTTCCAGCTTTGGCCATATTTTGAGAAAACCTGAGTACCTGGAGTAAATTACTAACCTTGTACAGGAAACCACTACCCTACCATACGTCAGGAAGTGGTTGCCTGTCCAAGATTTATAGTTTTCTTTGAGTTATTGGATTTTTTTCCATGTCTATTAACCCATTGTATGTGGGAAACCCCTAAATGGGTACCTTGGCAAACAGTGCAGGCCCTGATCAGATACCGCAGAATGTGGCTTCTGATCAGGACCTGCACTATTTGCTGACAAAATTTTTCATCAAAAAGAATAAAAACGAAAAAATAGGCCTGACACCCCTTATATGACAATTGGACTTGTCCAACATATTGCAACGGAAGAGTCCACTAGCATAAAATGGTTAAGACACTACCTGAGGTACTGGAGATTTAGAAACCTCCTCTCCCTCTTCCTTTGCCTCCTCTTCTTTTTGCTCTCCCTCAACCTCTTCCTCCTGTTTTTCTCCCCCTTCACCTTCAACCTCTGCCTTCTGACCTTCATCTTCTGCCCCTGGTTCCCCCTCTCCACCTGCCCCTGGTTCCCCTTCTCCCTCCTCTTTCTTCTCTGCATCTGCTGTTTCCCCTTCCCCTTCTCCTATACAAAAACATAGGAATATAAGAATCTACACATTTGACAGGTCAATTACACCACAGCCTCATTATAATACAGTTTGTTATAACACAGTTATGGATAAAACACAGATTCAAGATGGATCCCAAAAATGTATAGATTATATAGAAAAATGACCATAAATGGTAATTTTTCTATATAATCTATACAGTTTTGTTTGGATATAACATGGTTGTTTAACTAACACAGTATCAGCTTTGGACCCCATTAATTGTGTTAAAAAGAGGTTTTGGTGTATGTGGCTTCGTAGCTCAGGCAGTAGTAGAGTGCTTGGATGGAATATGACAGGCGTTTGGTTCAAGTCCTGGTGAGGCTATGTTCTTAATCCTTGACTGATACCTTTAATAGCTGAGTTTCATGCCTCAACCATTGTTACCACACACATCAAGAAGTTTGTGTCACATCGGGTCAGTGTGGATGCCAGCAGATTTGGGGACAAATATAATGGAGCAGGGAAAAATTTAATGTGTCAGAAAGTAAAGCTGGATAGCTCAGTCAGTAGAGTGATCACAGTGTATGCAAGAGGACCTGGGTTTGGTTCCCAATCAGGGCATGATGGGCATGTTCTCTTTTTCATTGCCTTTGACATACACAGTTAGAGGTACAAGATAACATGTGACCATCACAGCTCCATATAAGGGGGAGTGTGTAACAAGGATAATTAAGGGACAATTTTCTTCATTTCTTTATTACCTTAATGAGCCTAAGTACTGGGACAGACAGGTTGGCCTAAGGAGCAGTCTGATCAGGGTCTACACTGTTTGCCATCCCATTGCTGGATCATGAAACAAATTTGTTAAAATTTTAGGAGAATTACAGCAAGTTCTCAATGTGTCCGAATTTTTAGGATTCTTACCATGTTTTCACTTTAAAAAATATGTTGTGGGTACTTGTTGGCAGCACCTTGATGATGAAAAATATCCCATATTAATTGCTTCTACTCCTCCTTTTCTTCAGCTATGTTCTAGTCAGACACACCAATCTCTTTCTTGTTCTATGAGAGATGACTAATGTGTAGGCTGATCTGAGTTTTTGTGGTAACATATAACATCACACGTACAAGTCTGTGAAACTAAACCACACTTTATGTAGAGAAAATTTGGGTTTACGGGGGTGAGGCATCATTGAGGCGGTTCTAACGAGCACCAACAATCTATTTTTTGACTAGAAATTAGAAAAAATATTGAACATTTTCATATGAAAAAATGATAGTTTTAAGAGCTGTATTAAAGACGCAATCACAGCGCACAGGTGTGTTATAGTAATGACACTTGCAATTTTTGATGTGCACGGCCTCTGAAGAGAATGCAACTCTTTCAAATCTACGAGTACCTAAGATAAGACATAGCTGTGTTTCTGCTGATATGGCAGAAAAGAATAAGGGTCGGTAGGTCGCAAAAAAACTTTTATCTTTCTTAACTTTTTATTTGATGATCTTTAAAAGGACTAACTATATTACCAGAAAACAGTTCAATAATGACGGTTTAGCCATCAGAGAAGCAAAAGAACAGGGTTTTAAGTACATGTATTAGTTTTGCAATTTGACAGTTTTATGAATTTTTATCAAAAGTGCTAGAAAATATTTATGTTTTTATTTTTTCTAGATGGCAATAAAAATTGCAGGGTCAGTAAAAAAATCAGGGTCAGTTGGGTTTGCTGAAACACAGCTAATATTTTAGGCCTTTAGTCCACCATACCAATGGAAAATACCCTTAAGGAGAGAATTTGCTGGAGTCAGTGAACCTGAAAATGATACCATGTGGACACATAAGTCATAAAGTCAACAATATGAGGCATCAAAGTGATTGCAATATTAAGTTGGGAATAAAAAAATATGCTAGAAAAAAGAAGAATCCATCAGTTCAGACCAGACAGAAGATTTTAGGGATGGATTTTCTAAACATCACTCACACATATTTAAAATTCTTATACATACGCCAGTAGTTTACTAGTTATGGGTCTTGTCTGAACTGTCTTGCATCTTAGAACACACAAACAGTAATATTTCTCACATGTGATTAAGACTGGTCATTGTCAGTAATGCCAGACAACTAGAGAATACCAGGTTCGTGCCTTTTGATATCAATCTTATCAGGCAAGGCTTTGAGAATGCTTGTAGAATCACAAGGCTTGCTGAGCGATTCTACATGCGTTCTCGAAGCCGAGCCTGATAAACTTGATATCAAATGACACAAATCTGGTATTCTGTTTATCAGTTTATCCCCTTGTACACTCTTAAATAACATTCCAGCGGTCGATATATTTAGTATTGATCAGCTGAACATTGTTTTTCCTATGATATTTTTTTCATGTATTTTTTTTTTTGTTATTTCTAGAACTAACATTTTTGCCAATTTTCTAGTAGCCGGGTTCATAAAAGTGCAGTGTCAGGCTTTCCTGATAAAGCTCACTTCTCCTGAGATAACATATCATTATCAGGTCAATGTACTAGAATGCAATTAATATAGGGGGTAACTGGTAAACCTACATGCCGTTAAACAGTGGTGTGCCGACAAACCAGTCTTGTTTCAGGCAAATGAGTAGATAATCAATCATGGTTTTCAATGTTCAAACAAAATTCTGTCTCTCTATAAAAAGCAAGTTCTTGCTAGGATCTAAAGACATTTTGTGTTCAGTAGCTAAGTCAAAATGTATAGACAGAATAAATAACCAATATATACTTTCCAGGTAGGACTGGAATCTATTTACAATATGTATTTAAAATGATATAAATAGGAGAGATGGTCATCACTTGAATAAGTCTGTGAAATGAACACCCCCCTAAACCCCACTTTATATAGAGAAAACTGGGGTTTACTGGGTATACATTATTTTTCTTACTTCTGCTCCAAGACACAGGATGTGGATACTTGTTAGAACTGAGGCAGTTCTAACGTGCACTCGCAACCTAAGTTTGCAGTAAAAATAAGAAAAATATCACAGATTTTCATCAGAAAAGTAGCCATTTTGAAGATATGAAGAAATGCACAATGTCGCATGGGTGTGTTATCATAATTAAAAATGTTTTTGCCAGTTTCATTGATCAATGTTTAACCTATACCACCCTCTGGGCTAATTCAGCAGATGACAATTGTTGATATTTTTCTTATTTTTCCCAGATAACATGACTTGACATCTCATGCAAATTGTCTCCTGTGACATCTCATGCAAATTGTCTCCACAGGAGAAAATTTGCATGAAATGACAAATCCTGTTTCCTGGAAAAATAAGAAAAATATTTCAAAAATGTTGTTTCTGATTGCTTGCTGAAACCAATGACTGACCACAAAATCTAAAGCAGAGTCCAACCACTACAAATAGTACCTTCTTGTTTAGGCTCCTCTTCTTTAGTCTCTCCCTCTTCTCCAGTCTCTTCCTTTGCTTGTTCTGTCTCTTCTGTCTCACCCTCACCCTTTTCCTGAGCTTCCTCAGTTGTCTCCTCTTTCTGCTCTTCTGTTGCATTAGCATTCTTATCATCTGGTTCACCTTCAGGCTCTTGCTTCTTGTCCCCAGGTTCTGCTGTTTCTTCTAAAGAAATAAGCATTGAACAAATAGAACCAATTAGCTTAGGCCATTGTATTCTGGTGGACTCTTCCATTGCTATATGTTGGGCAAGTCAATTTCTCATATGTGGGGTGTCAGGCCTATTTTTTCGTTTATATTCTAGTTTTGATGGAAAATTCTGAAACATTACGAAAACACACCTATACAAATACATTGTAAACTTAACCGTAAAAAAAAATGAAAATTTTTAGAATAAATTGTGATACTTTTCTTATTTCTGCTCAATCTATTTTAGAGCAGGAATAAGAAAAATAAGGTTTACCCCTGTAAACCCCAGTTTTACTATATAAAAGTGAGGTTCAAGGGGGTCAAAATTATAAAGGCCTGTTTTCGTGATGGCAAATAGTGCAGACACTGATCAGACGCCTCATTCTGTGGTGTCTGATCTGGGCATGCACTGTCTGCCAAGGTAACCCTTTAGGGGTTTCCCGCATGCAATGGGTTAGTAACTTAAACCTGTCAATCATGTATATTTAAATTTATGAATGCAAACAGTGTAGATCCAGATAAGATGGCTAAATAAGCACTGCTTACCAATCTGTATATTTACACTGACCAGACTTTTGACCAACAAGAATGAATGTGTCCAAATTCAAAATCGGACAAGTCCATTTTGAAACTATGAGGGATGTTCGAAAAGAATTGCTTATTGTCCTCAAGCTCAATATCCATGTGGGGCTTGATAAAAACCAATACATACCTGAAAAGGGTTATTTAATACCGACACAGTGGTGTATAAATGTACATGTTAGATTAAGTGTAAGACATAAAATTTGCCTTTTAAATGCACACAATCATTGACCACTACAGTAAAAATGGGTAGAAGCGTCAACAAGAAAGATGAAATACGGGCTTACATCAAAGCTTTCTCAAAACTTGGTTGTTCTTTGAAGCAGCTAATGACTGAAATTTCTACTGCTTATGGACCTTCTTCTGTGTCTTATGACACAGTTCGGCAGTGGAAAAAGAAATTTGTGTCTGGTATACAGTCCATTAAAAATGCACCGAAGTCAGGTAGGCCAAAATCTGCATCTCGTAAAGAAATCTTTTCCAAAATAAAGAAATAATTGAAGGAGATGCCAGATTTACAGTTCGTGATATTGTACAAAAGGTAGGCATATCACTATCATCAGTTCACCTTATTTTGAAGAAGCATTAGAAAGTCAGACAGATTTCTGTTAGGTGGGTGCCACATCTGTTGACTGATGAGCAAAAGAGGCAACGGGTTAAAGTGTCCAAAAAGCTTCAACAAATGTTTCCAAAATATGACAAAAAGCAGTTTGCCAATGACGTCACAGGTGATGAAACCTGGGTCCATTATTTTGAGCCCGTCAGAAAGGTTAGCAATAAGATCTGGGCCACTACAGATAGCAAACGCGCAATAATTGCCAAACGTTCTTTGAGTACAAAGAAGGTTTTGTATGCAATCTTCTTCTCTGGCAAAGGAGTCACAATAAAAGTTCTGAGGCAAAAGCATCACCGGAAAGTACTATAAAAACATAGTACTAAAGAACTGAATAAGCATTATCAGAAACGACGCCCTGCCACTGGTCTTAAACATGTCTGTCTTCTACATGACAATGCCCCGCTCATACTTCCGCAATGGTTATGGCGTTTTTTAAGAAAGAAAAAGTAACTCTTTTGCCTCACTCCCCGTATTCCCCAGACCTTGTACCATGTGCTTTCTTTTTGTTTCCGAAATTAAAATCATTCATTGCTGGGTGGAAATACCAGACCCGACAAGCACTTGGATCTGCCATTCATCAGTACCTTATTACTGTGCCCAAATCAGCGTACCGTGATGCCTTCAAGAAATGGATACATCGGCTGAAACTTTGCATTGCTAGCCACGGGGAGTACTTCGAGGCAATGAAATGAGCATTTTTGGGCTAACTTGAAATTTGAAGTCTCCAGATAGAAATAAGCATTTTTTTTCCGAACATCCCTCATAAAGTATGAATGTATTAATTACAATATATATATACACCCATGTGCTAAAATGACAAAATTAATATCTTATCTCTAGATGAAGTTAATAAACTTGTAACAATGGAAATGGAGTATTACTGTTGTTTTTTTTTCTTTTAGGAAAAGCCATGGTGATTTTCAAATTCATCACTGATTAGAACTATAATGGTATTACCGGTAATCAAGAAATTTCGTAGTGGCCCAGTTACAGGTCAGAGGTCTGCCTTTGGCCTCAGTCCAATCAATGCAGCAGACTTCAGACCTGTAACTGGGCCAATACGGAATTACTTGATTACTGACAATTTTATTAATTGACACCATTAAAAACACTCTTATTAATTTTTCACCTCAGTGTTAATACAGATGACCTCTGGACAATACAGGATAGTCAATTAACAAAGCTCATTTTGATATAGCACACCCATATTGCATTCTCTTCTTCATTATGAAAACACGCCTGTACAAATACATTGTAAAATTTATCGCCGGAAAAAGACAATATTTAAGATGAAAAACTGTGATACTTTTCTTATTTTTGCTCAAAATATAGATTGTGGGTAAAGGTTAGAACAGCCTCATCGAGTACCCACAATCTATATTTTAGAGCAGAAATAAGAAGAAAAAGGTTTACCCCTGTAAACCCCAGTTTTACTATATAAAAGTGGGGTTCCAGGAGGTCAGAATTATATAGGCGTGTTTTCGTAATGTACATTCTCTGAAAATGACCTTGCTGCGGTGAAAATTTGTGATACATATTTTTCTGAAGAAACTTTGTGATACAGTATATTTTTTTCTTATTTCTGCAACAAATTTTTATTGTGGGTGTTCATTAGAACCACCTTATTGAAGAAGTTATGTGTGTAGCCTTATGTTTTGTTTGCTTGATTTGAGGTTTAACATCCCCGTCAACACTGTAAAGGTCATTTTGGAGATGTTGCTTCCAATTTGTGGGACTTTTACCCAACATTGAGATGAAATGACATGTCAATCCCTGTCGCCCAATGACACCAATAGGGTTTATTAGCATGGACGGTCCACCTGGCACCGCGGTTCTTGGACAGGCTCAGATCCTCTAAGCGGTTTACCAGTACCAGTGTGCGGGCCGGATTCAGCTCTGCGTGGAAGCATCATGCAGCCCATATATTTCTTCAAGCCCCTATGGCCAGTAGCCTTATGTCATGTGGCAGCATACTTAAGAAATGAATGTACCGTATTCGCCCTAATTACCGCACCGTGCGCTTAGTTTTTTCAAAATTATGTCAAAAAATCACAGTGAAAAATCTACCTAATTAGCGCACACTCGATGCGAAAACAATAGCTTCCGAGATGATGCATACTGATATTAAATGGGACGGAAAAGGATACTAAAGCATTGCCGTCACTGTTGAAGAAATAACAGTAAGTTGTTTATCGATTTACGGTGAGAGCTTCCAGGGGACGTTACTGTAAAGTTTGAGCTTATGCATTTCCTTTTCAAAAATAGCTTTAGTGTGCGCTTATAGGAGCATGTGCGGTAATAAGGGCGAATACGGTAATTCATTTGAAATTCATTGAAGTATTGATAACCTGTAAGTTCACTTAAACTTTGCTTATTCATACTGCAGTGAATGTTAACCCTTGTCCTGCTGAGCCAGGATATGTCTTATCTTTCAAACAATGAAGATCCAGATCAGATCAGGATCTACATTGTTTGTCATTCAGTTTATGAATTTGTTGCAATAATTTGCATTAAGTAATCTGATTGGTTGATAATCGGTAGTGGGTGTGGCATATATGAATATTCAGCAGGACAAGGGTTAAATAAATTACCTTTAATATTTATATTTACAGTACTTTCCATCCATTTTTTTTATGAAAAAAAAAAAAATTGGTTTGAGGGCTTAAATTAAAACAAGAAAGCAATTGCATGCAGTTTTCCTAGTAACTGCGGAAGAGTGTTGTTGATGTAATTACAATATCGTCAAAGTCCAATCATAGAGAACCATGGTTTATTTTGTGATGTGATGTCGTGAATGAACAATATTGCATCTCTATAGTTAGCCATTATGAAAAGATGCCTATTGAAATATATGGTGAAACTTTATCACCAAAAATGATTTTTTTCAGATAAAAATTCTGATATTTTTTCATATTTCTGCTAAAAACATAGATTGTGGGTACTTGTTAGAGCCGCCTCACCGCGGTTCTAACGAGTACCTACAATCTATATTTTAGAGCAGAAATAAGAAAACTAAGGTTTACCCCTGTAAATACCAGCTTTACTATATAAAAGTGTGGTTCAAGGGGTTCAAAACTATATAGGCACGTTTGCCTGATGCTACAGGGTTTTCTGAGGGTCACTGATGAGGCCCAGTTGGCCGAAACTTGCTAGTTTGGTCCAGGAAACATGTACACTCCATATTTTTCACTTCTGTGGTGTAATCCTTGCTTCCAAAGGATAACCCTTTTATAGAACATATTTAACTTCACTACAGCTGGTGTGTGGGAATGTGTGGCGGCAGTAAAACGTCTCCCTGCCCTACATCATAGTGTAGATTATATTTTCTTTTCCTTTGGGATCATTGATTCCATTGTGGAATTTTGAACATATCTGAGGGTCACTGATGAGGCCTAATTGACCGAAACTAGCTAGTCTGGCCCAGAAAACATGTCCACTCCATATTTTTTCACTTCTGTGTTGTAATCCTTGCTTCCAAAGGATAACCCTTTTATAGAACATATTTAACTTCACTACAGCTGGTGTGTGGGAATGTGTGGCGGTGGTAAAATGTCTCCCTGCCCTACATCATAGTGTAGATTAAATTTTCTTGTCCTTTGGGATCATTGATTCCATTGTTGAATTTTGAAAATATCTGAGGGTCACTGATGAGGCCCAATTGGCCGAAACTAGCCAGTCTGGCCCAGAAAACATGTACACTCCATATTTTTCACTTCTGTGGTGTAATCCTTGCTTCCAAAGGATAACCCTTTTATAGAACATATTTCTGTAAAATTCACTGAGAATGCAAATGTATGGATTTAACCCTTTTTGTACCACATGGAATCTTCATCCTTATATAGCACAAATCCATTTCAAAATTTAGGGGTGTCAGGTTGTGTTTTCTTTAAAAAACTATGGAAATTTGCTGAAAATTTTGCAAAGAGTGTAGGCCCTGATCAGACGCCACGTTCTGCGGCATCTGATCTGGGCCTGCACTGTTTGCCAACTACCTGTTTCCAGTACAAAATGGGTTAAAGAACATAAAGAATGCTAAGGGTCCTTCTCTCATTCATGGTTCAGTTCATTTCATGATCAATCTTGGGTCGGATTTTATAAAAGCCAAGTCCAGTCTGAGCCGCGGAGTCAAAAATAGCGATCTGAAGATTTTATATTTCGTCTCTTATACAATTAAGATATATATATTGTTTGGTCAGTTTGGAATCACATTATTATATATATCTGATAATTGCAGGAAGGTTCATCTCTCAACATTGTTTTATTTTCTTGTAATAACTGTTTTTCTAAAATCGAGGGGTATATGATAGGCATTTTTTTCTGGACATATGCATGCATTTAATTATTTATACATAAGTGAACTAAAATGTTTTAGGCTCTTATGAAAAAAAAATATTTTGGTCTCCAGTATATAGTCACTGAAACTGGTTGAATTCTGTAAAGTGACAGTTCATTAAACCTTGGCAATTTTCTATTCCACGTGTACATGTATGTAGAAAACATTTAAACAACACATTTTACACAGGTCAAGGTCATATTATGTGTACTACATTTAACACTGACCCTTTGTTCACCTTTCACATTTTGTTTGCATCTCGTTTGTTGCGTTTATTAGCGTTTAATTATAAATGTTTCCTTTATGTTGTGTTAGCATTAAGGCTGACACGATTAATCGTATGATCGATTAATTGATCGATAAATTCAAAAAATGATTATCATTTCTGATTTGCTTTTAATCGATTACTTGATAGGTACAATTTACTACCCAAAATTATGCCTAAAATAGCTGGATGAATTGCAAACAGTGCAGACCCTAATGAGACGCTGCATTATGCGGCGTCTCATCTGGGTCTACACTGTTTGCTCAGGCCTGTCTGTTCAAATATACATATGGTAAAGTGAAACATGGTAAGAGTCATGCTCAAACGGAAAGCTAGACAGGTAAAATAATGACAAAAACCTTAGCGATTACTAATCGATTATCGATCGCAATGACAGGACTGATAATCGATTATCTTTTCAGCTCCGATTAGCCAGCCCTAGTTAGCATCTTGTTAAACCATATAGTTTCCGTTTTGTTACAGCATTTTGTTTAGCGTGCTGTTAGCTCATTTGCATACCAATTTCAACGCTATCAATACGTGAATAAAACACTGTGTCATATTAGTGTGTTGCTTGTGCGTTTTGTTCCCTTATTTTTTTCATATGGGTATAAAAGCCAAGGCCAGAAGAAAATGATAATATTTCTAATTTCTTGCAAATTTATCGGTTAAAGTACTTATTTTGTCCTAAAATATTTGAATTATGTGTTCATAGAAAAATATCACAAACATTTAAAAATCATCTTAAATGACCAATTTTCTTATTTTCTATTCTTTTCTGCTTTTAGATTAACTTAATTAAAGAAAATGATCAAAAAAGGACCGAAAGGGAAAAAAAGGTTTGTTAATACTGCTAGCTGGAATAAAGAAATATAAAAAAAACAAGAGATGTCACTATAGGTGACCAATACCCCCCGTGGCAGCCAATTTCTGACTTTTTGCAAAATTTCAAGGGGAGATAATTCAGCCAAAAATGACAACAGAGTTGTGGCCCTTGGTCAGAGAATGTAGCTCTTGTGATGGTGAATAAGTGTGTGAAGTTTCATGGGGCTAGGTCAAATACTTTTGAAGTTATGATCAAGGTTAAAGTTTTTGTGACGGACAGACAGACAAACAAACAAACAGACAGACCAGACAAACAAACAAACAAACAGGGCAAATACTATATGCCCCCTGAATCAAAGATTCTCGGGGGGCATAAAAAACTTTTCTTTATTTTTCAAATATACACATACATATCAACAAGTATAACAATCAATTTTTATATTTCTTTTATCCTAGCTAGCAGTAAACAATACTTTTTTTCCCTTTCGGTCCTTTTCGGTTGTTTTCTTTAATTAAGTCAATCTAGAAATAGAACCAATTAGAAAATAAGAAATTAGATCATTTAAGGTGATTTAGTTCAATTGGTTTAGTATATTTTTCTATAAAACACTTGATAAGAATAATCAAATTTAAATATTATCAGGACAAAAAATAGTTCGCCGGAACTCCTCTTACGCCCCACTACCACTATGTATTAGAAGAATAGAATAGAAGTACTTTAACTGATAAATTTGCATGAAATTAAAGAGATATTATCATGCATCTTTCCTTGTCTTGAAAATAGTTATTACAAAAAAATAAAAATAATGCAGAGATGAACCTTTTTGCAGTTATCAATGGCTTGGCATGGCTTGGCCTGACCTCAATCTTGACCAAAGAATATGCTGCTGGCCCAAATTTCTGTAAAGTTTAATTGTCAGTTATAAATGATTTATGGACATCTCGGCCCCTGGCAAACTCGGCCCCTGACAAACTCGGCCCCTAGCAAACTCGGCACCCATTCAACTCCGTCCCTAAAAACTCAGTCCCTAGCAGCATTTAGGTCCTAAAATACTATGTTTTTGTTTCCGATAATCAATTTGGAAGGTGGATAAGTAGTTTCACAAAAAGTTTGACCATATTTATCGTTTTTAATACGAAAAAAAGATCACGGAAACCGATGCTCTAATTGGACCATGTTACAATTAAGTGTGATATCACGAAAACATGCCTATATAATTTTGACCACCTGCAACCACACTTTAATACAGATAAACTTGGGTTTACAAGGGTTTATATTATTTTTCTTTTTTTCTTCTCAAAAACATATATTGTTGGTTCTTGTAAGAACCGCGTCGTTGATGCTGTTTTAACAAGTACCCAAATCTGTTTGCTCAAAAACATAGATTGTTGGTACTTGTAAGAATCGCCTTGGCCTTGTCAATGGGTTCTAGCGAGTACCCACAATCTATGTTTATAGCAGAAATAAGAAAAATATGTTTTAATATGTTTCATCTGAAAATGTTCATATTTGGGGTGTGAATAATCATCACGAAAACACGCTTATATAATGTTGCATTATGCAAACACGCCTCTACAAATACATTGCCAAAATGAAAATTTCATGATGAAAAAGTGTGATATTTTTCTTATTACTGCTCAAAATATAGATTGTAGGCACTTGTTAGAACCGCCTCATCAAGTCATTGAATAAAACTGACACAACATTTTGCCTGCTTGTAGGTTGATACAGAGTTGGTAGAAAACTTTTTTTTGCACATTGATTTCAACTCATTAAACTTTCAAAGCATTGCTAGCACAGTATGTCATCATGAAAACATACCTATATAATCATGCCCGCAGCCCTGTAAAACTGGGGTTAACTTCGGTATAGATTATGTATATTGTATCAACATAAAAACAGTTTGTGGGTTTTATTAGAACGACCTCGCTTCGCTAAGACTATCAAACAATGGGAAACAGTTTAGATCCTGATCAGATGGTTCATTAAGAAAACTCGCCTATTCAAATATATTGGAAAAATTGCCAAAAATGAAAATAATTAGGCATATGTACATTAAAATATGTGTAATAGTATGATAATAAGTCAATTCCAACATTAATATATACACATTCTAATTTTTGGGGCCGAGTTTGCTAGGGGCCGAGTTTGTCAGGGGCAGAGATGTCCTGTCACCTTATAAATGAAATGCCATTGATCGCGTGAACAGTTCTGTGAAATAATCACCCCCTTAAACCCACTTTATATAGAGAAAACTGGGGTTTACGGGGTTATACACTATTTTATCTTATTTCTGCTCCAAGACATAGGTTATGGGTACTCATTAAAACCGCCTCAATGAGTTATCTAACGAGCACCCACAACCTATGTTTGCAGTATAAATAAGAAAATTTTCATGAATTTTCATCAGAAAAGTCGCCATTTTGAAGATGTGTAAAAATGCACTATGTCGCACGGGTGTGTTAACGTAATGTAAATACAAGTTTACCTGAAGGTTCTGGTTGCTTCTCTTGCACCTGCTGTGTGTCTCCTGCTGCACCAGCCTCTACTTCTTGTTCACCATCAGCAGTCTGCTCTTCCCCAGCTACCTCTGGACTAGGAGGCTTCACCTCAGGAGCAGGTACCTCATCTCCACCCCCTGCTGGTGCTGGGGTCTCATCTGTTGTTGTTTTATTTGCGGTTTCCTGAAACAAAAGAAAAGAAACATGTAGCATAAAAACGTTCTCAGGCTTAGAAAATCAGGACTGACATGCCGCGGCTCCAAAAATCAAAGAAGACGAAAAATCAAGAAAAAAAAACAAAAAAAAAAAACACTTCTGCAATTTTAGGCAAATTTAAGTTCATTAAGCTTCAATAGAGATTGCGGTGCTTTTGAAGTTTTATCTGTTTATTAGCACTCTGTCAAAAAAAATTGTCTCGGGCCTTTTCATAGCATGAACACGAGATTTATCCGTAAAATTTGGCTCGCTACCTCTTGATCCGCCATTGTTGTCAAGGTAAACACGGGCTGAGTGTAAAATCCGACGGCGAACACTAATGTCCGGGAAATGTCCGGGAAATGGGGGTGGGGGGTAGTGGTGCGTTATCCCTAATATCTCCACTTCGGGTGGTCAGAATTTAATAAAATTAGTATCAAATAAAATTTTAAGCTCCACTGTAAAAGATTATTAAAAATTATTTTTCATTTCTAACATTTTAAGGGTCCATTTCTGAAGTTAATTTGTCCGGGAAATTCCCGGATTGTCACCTGGATGTTAGGGTAGTGGTGCGTTATCCCTAATATCTCCGCTACGGATGGTCAGAAATTAATAAAATTATTATCAAATAAAATTTTCAGCTCCATTCTAAAAGATTATTAAAATTATTTTTCATTTTTTAACATTTTATGGAGTTAAATTTTGAAGTTAAATTGTCCGGGAAATTCCCGGATTTGTGGGACATTGGCAAACAGTGTAGATCCAGATCAGATGTTTAACCCATATATCCCTCGCGTCCAATTTGTGGGAAATTTGGCAAACAGTGTAGACCCAAATGATCAGACGCTGGAAAACGTGGCGTCTGATCTGGGTCGCAAAATGCTGGCGATGAATTAGGTGTACGGACCACTGTCAATACTTTCAGGCATTTTGCAGAAGCACCAAATTGGACTTTTTACGATTTTATAAGTGAAGGGATGAAGTTAACGCCTGCCTGTATCTCTTTCTTTCGGAAACGCTGACATTTTTCCCCATTTGCCAAACATTCAACTAAATGCTGTCTCATTTTTGACACGTCGAATATTATTCTAGTGTTAAATGAGTCCGGAGCAAAACAAAATCTACCACGTTCGCTATTGCAAAAAGCCTACAATCAATAGAATTGGGTTGTTGTTGAATAGGGGTATACATTTGTTCCTTATTTCTGCTCAAAAACATATAGGTTGTTAGTACTCGTTGAAACCGTCTCGCCGTTCTATGGCTTTCGTATGCTCTCTGTTTAGAGCAGAAATATGAAAAAATATTTTCTAGATCTCTGCTTAAAAGTACAGTATGGTTACTCGTCAGAACAGCTTCGGTGAGGTGATTCTAAAAAGTACCCACAATCGATTTTTTTTAGCAAAAATAAGGAAAATAAGAACAACTGCATTTTATATAAAGAAAACTGGGGTTCATGGGGGTATACATTATTTTTTCTATTTTTGATCCCAGACATTGGTTTTTGTTACTCGTTAGAACCGCCTCAACGAGGATGTTCTAACGAGCAACAACAACCTATGTTTGCAGTATAAATAAGAAAAATATGACGAATTTTTACCAGAAAAGTAACCATTTTGGAAATGTGAAAAATCCAATATATCTCGAAACCTTAAGTCTTACAAAACTGGAATGCAAAGTAGAAGTAAAACAAAGATCAGGAATTGATACAATTAACTTACTCCACCCATAAAAGACACCAAAGGGAAAGAAATACAAACATTAAGCGACCAGACCATAATGGAAACCTAAACAAAGGAAGGCCATAAGGACAGTTACTTTCCCACAAAATGGCCATATCCTTAGGACTGCCGGGCATTTTTGAAACCATGACTAAAATGGGGGTAGGGGAGAACATTTCGCCCTAGAACCCGATCTTTTGGTTCATTTAGTCTTGTCTAGCCCGTTTTCAATAGAAGACAAAATGTACTGTTCGGTATGTGAAAACAAACTTTCTGATGACGTCATAGGTCATGGCGCAGGGGTCACGCTATGCTAAAACATGCTCACGGACTTCTTTTTTTTTTTTTTTTTTTTTTTTTTTTGCGTTTTTCTCAACCTAATTTTCCTCTCGTTTTCTATCATTTTACCTTATGTACGTTTCACTCTTTTGTACCTATTCTCGACATGTCTTTGTTTTGGCCGCACTTGTTTCGTACAGACAGCACGCCGTCTCAAAGAACATGGGGCAGAATGGCAATTTCAGAGGCTAATTTTTTCGACTTTTTGCCAGGTTTGGAAGCCTCTGGTCCTGTTCCAGTATCTCTTAGAGGATTGATATGCATGTTGCAAACAGTTGTTGGAATACCCTATTCAAAACCACCCTTATCAAAAGTATGGTTGAATATGGGAAAGAATGAGGGTCGTTCAAAAAGTTTTTGGCAGCAATTACGCAAAAATACGCTATGGTAGTGGAAAGGATATGGTGAAGTTATTTAGAACAGCGGAACTAGCCGTTTTAAACTTGAAATCTTTATTTTTCGACATATTTTGTTGAAATATGAGGAAATCGGGGCAATTTACAGGGATTTTCACTTTTTCACCATATCCTTAGGACTGCCGGGCATTTTTGAAACCATGACTAAAATGGGGGTAGGGGAGAACATTTCGCCCTAGAACCCGATCTTTTGGTTCATTTAGTCTTGTCTAGCCCGTTTTCAATAGAAGACAAAATGTACTGTTCGGTATGTGAAAACAAACTTTCTGATGACGTCATAGGTCATGGCGCAGGGGTCACGCTATGCTAAAACATGCTCACGGACTTCTTTTTTTTTTTTTTTTTTTTTTTTTTTTTGCGTTTTTCTCAACCTAATTTTCCTCTCGTTTTCTATCAGTTTACCTTATGTACGTTTCACTCTTTTGTACCTATTCTCGACATGTCTTTGTTTTGGCCGCACTTGTTTCGTACAGACAGCACGCCGTCTCAAAGAACATGGGGCAGAATGGCAATTTCAGAGGCTAATTTTTTCGACTTTTTGCCAGGTTTGGAAGCCTCTGGTCCTGTTCCAGTATCTCTTAGAGGATTGATATGCATGTTGCAAACAGTTGTTGGAATACCCTATTCAAAACCACCCTTATCAAAAGTATGGTTGAATATGGGAAAGAATGAGGGTCGTTCAAAAAGTTTTTGGCAGCAATTACGCAAAAATACGCTATGGTAGTGGAAAGGATATGGTGAAGTTATTTAGAACAGCGGAACTAGCCGTTTTAAACTTGAAATCTTTATTTTTCGACATATTTTGTTGAAATATGAGGAAATCGGGGCAATTTACAGGGATTTTCACTTTTTCACCATATCCTTAGGACTGCCGGGCATTTTTGAAACCATGACTAAAATGGGGGTAGGGGAGAACATTTCGCCCTAGAACCCGATCTTTTGGTTCATTTAGTCTTGTCTAGCCCGTTTTCAATAGAAGACAAAATGTACTGTTCGGTATGTGAAAACAAACTTTCTGATGACGTCATAGGTCATGGCGCAGGGGTCACGCTATGCTAAAACATGCTCACGGACTTCTTTTTTTTTTTTTTTTTTTTTTTTTTTTGCGTTTTTCTCAACCTAATTTTCCTCTCGTTTTCTATCAGTTTACCTTATGTACGTTTCACTCTTTTGTACCTATTCTCGACATGTCTTTGTTTTGGCCGCACTTGTTTCGTACAGACAGCACGCCGTCTCAAAGAACATGGGGCAGAATGGCAATTTCAGAGGCTAATTTTTTCGACTTTTTGCCAGGTTTGGAAGCCTCTGGTCCTGTTCCAGTATCTCTTAGAGGATTGATATGCATGTTGCAAACAGTTGTTGGAATACCCTATTCAAAACCACCCTTATCAAAAGTATGGTTGAATATGGGAAAGAATGAGGGTCGTTCAAAAAGTTTTTGGCAGCAATTACGCAAAAATACGCTATGGTAGTGGAAAGGATATGGTGAAGTTATTTAGAACAGCAGAACTAGCCGTTTTAAACTTGAAATCTTTATTTTTCGACATATTTTGTTGAAATATGAGGAAATCGGGGCAATTTACAGAAATTTTCACTTTTTCACCATATCCTTAGGACTGCCGGGCATTTTTGAAACCATGACTAAAATGGGGGTAGGGGAGAACATTTCGCCCTAGAACCCGATCTTTTGGTTCATTTAGTCTTGTCTAGCCCGTTTTCAATAGAAGACAAAATGTACTGTTCGGTATGTGAAAACAAACTTTCTGATGACGTCATAGGTCATGGCGCAGGGGTCACGCTATGCTAAAACATGCTCACGGACTTCTTTTTTTTTTTTTTTTTTTTTTTTTTTTTTTGCGTTTTTCTCAACCTAATTTTCCTCTCGTTTTCTATCATTTTACCTTATGTACGTTTCACTCTTTTGTACCTATTCTCGACATGTCTTTGTTTTGGCCGCACTTGTTTCGTACAGACAGCACGCCGTCTCAAAGAACATGGGGCAGAATGGCAATTTCAGAGGCTAATTTTTTCGACTTTTTGCCAGGTTTGGAAGCCTCTGGTCCTGTTCCAGTATCTCTTAGAGGATTGATATGCATGTTGCAAACAGTTGTTGGAATACCCTATTCAAAACCACCCTTATCAAAAGTATGGTTGAATATGGGAAAGAATGAGGGTCGTTCAAAAAGTTTTTGGCAGCAATTACGCAAAAATACGCTATGGTAGTGGAAAGGATATGGTGAAGTTATTTAGAACAGCAGAACTAGCCGTTTTAAACTTGAAATCTTTATTTTTCGACATATTTTGTTGAAATATGAGGAAATCGGGGCAATTTACAGGGATTTTCACTTTTTCACCATATCCTTAGGACTGCCGGGCATTTTTGAAACCATGACTAAAATGGGGGTAGGGGAGAACATTTCGCCCTAGAACCCGATCTTTTGGTTCATTTAGTCTTGTCTAGCCCGTTTTCAATAGAAGACAAAATGTACTGTTCGGTATGTGAAAACAAACTTTCTGATGACGTCATAGGTCATGGCGCAGGGGTCACGCTATGCTAAAACATGCTCACGGACTTCTTTTTTTTTTTTTTTTTTTTTTTTTTTTGCGTTTTTCTCAACCTAATTTTCCTCTCGTTTTCTATCATTTTACCTTATGTACGTTTCACTCTTTTGTACCTATTCTCGACATGTCTTTGTTTTGGCCGCACTTGTTTCGTACAGACAGCACGCCGTCTCAAAGAACATGGGGCAGAATGGCAATTTCAGAGGCTAATTTTTTCGACTTTTTGCCAGGTTTGGAAGCCTCTGGTCCTGTTCCAGTATCTCTTAGAGGATTGATATGCATGTTGCAAACAGTTGTTGGAATACCCTATTCAAAACCACCCTTATCAAAAGTATGGTTGAATATGGGAAAGAATGAGGGTCGTTCAAAAAGTTTTTGGCAGCAATTACGCAAAAATACGCTATGGTAGTGGAAAGGATATGGTGAAGTTATTTAGAACAGCAGAACTAGCCGTTTTAAACTTGAAATCTTTATTTTTCGACATATTTTGTTGAAATATGAGGAAATCGGGGCAATTTACAGGGATTTTCACTTTTTCACCATATCCTTAGGACTGCCGGGCATTTTTGAAACCATGACTAAAATGGGGGTAGGGGAGAACATTTCGCCCTAGAACCCGATCTTTTGGTTCATTTAGTCTTGTCTAGCCCGTTTTCAATAGAAGACAAAATGTACTGTTCGGTATGTGAAAACAAACTTTCTGATGACGTCATAGGTCATGGCGCAGGGGTCACGCTATGCTAAAACATGCTCACGGACTTCTTTTTTTTTTTTTTTTTTTTTTTTTTTTGCGTTTTTCTCAACCTAATTTTCCTCTCGTTTTCTATCATTTTACCTTATGTACGTTTCACTCTTTTGTACCTATTCTCGACATGTCTTTGTTTTGGCCGCACTTGTTTCGTACAGACAGCACGCCGTCTCAAAGAACATGGGGCAGAATGGCAATTTCAGAGGCTAATTTTTTCGACTTTTTGCCAGGTTTGGAAGCCTCTGGTCCTGTTCCAGTATCTCTTAGAGGATTGATATGCATGTTGCAAACAGTTGTTGGAATACCCTATTCAAAACCACCCTTATCAAAAGTATGGTTGAATATGGGAAAGAATGAGGGTCGTTCAAAAAGTTTTTGGCAGCAATTACGCAAAAATACGCTATGGTAGTGGAAAGGATATGGTGAAGTTATTTAGAACAGCGGAACTAGCCGTTTTAAACTTGAAATCTTTATTTTTCGACATATTTTGTTGAAATATGAGGAAATCGGGGCAATTTACAGGGATTTTCACTTTTTCACCATATCCTTAGGACTGCCGGGCATTTTTGAAACCATGACTAAAATGGGGGTAGGGGAGAACATTTCGCCCTAGAACCCGATCTTTTGGTTCATTTAGTCTTGTCTAGCCCGTTTTCAATAGAAGACAAAATGTACTGTTCGGTATGTGAAAACAAACTTTCTGATGACGTCATAGGTCATGGCGCAGGGGTCACGCTATGCTAAAACATGCTCACGGACTTCTTTTTTTTTTTTTTTTTTTTTTTTTTTTGCGTTTTTCTCAACCTAATTTTCCTCTCGTTTTCTATCATTTTACCTTATGTACGTTTCACTCTTTTGTACCTATTCTCGACATGTCTTTGTTTTGGCCGCACTTGTTTCGTACAGACAGCACGCCGTCTCAAAGAACATGGGGCAGAATGGCAATTTCAGAGGCTAATTTTTTCGACTTTTTGCCAGGTTTGGAAGCCTCTGGTCCTGTTCCAGTATCTCTTAGAGGATTGATATGCATGTTGCAAACAGTTGTTGGAATACCCTATTCAAAACCACCCTTATCAAAAGTATGGTTGAATATGGGAAAGAATGAGGGTCGTTCAAAAAGTTTTTGGCAGCAATTACGCAAAAATACGCTATGGTAGTGGAAAGGATATGGTGAAGTTATTTAGAACAGCAGAACTAGCCGTTTTAAACTTGAAATCTTTATTTTTCGACATATTTTGTTGAAATATGAGGAAATCGGGGCAATTTACAGAAATTTTCACTTTTTCACCATATCCTTAGGACTGCCGGGCATTTTTGAAACCATGACTAAAATGGGGGTAGGGGAGAACATTTCGCCCTAGAACCCGATCTTTTGGTTCATTTAGTCTTGTCTAGCCCGTTTTCAATAGAAGACAAAATGTACTGTTCGGTATGTGAAAACAAACTTTCTGATGACGTCATAGGTCATGGCGCAGGGGTCACGCTATGCTAAAACATGCTCACGGACTTCTTTTTTTTTTTTTTTTTTTTTTTTTTTTTTTGCGTTTTTCTCAACCTAATTTTCCTCTCGTTTTCTATCATTTTACCTTATGTACGTTTCACTCTTTTGTACCTATTCTCGACATGTCTTTGTTTTGGCCGCACTTGTTTCGTACAGACAGCACGCCGTCTCAAAGAACATGGGGCAGAATGGCAATTTCAGAGGCTAATTTTTTCGACTTTTTGCCAGGGGCTCATCGGAGTCTAACTGTTGGTTTTCTTTTGCTCCAGCATTTCAGTGGTTTCTTGCTGTCGAGTCCTCACCGTTGTCTCACCTCTGTGGTTCTTTGATTTCTGTGTTCACGGAGATGTTGCACTGATGAGTTAGGAGGCCTTCATGCGGACTGAACAAATTATTTGTCTAAATCGCGACGGAAGTAAGGGCGAGGATTGTGGCCACGTAAAATCGATTTAAGCCCCCCAGTGGAAATCTTCCACTGACCGTTCCAAGGCGGCTCTTCTGTGGCGATTTGTTTATGTTGTTGTTTGTTACTTACTGTGTGTATCACTTGTGTCTTTTAATTTTGGATGGCCATATGGCCATTTTGTGGGAAAGTAACTGTCCATATGGCCTTCCTTTGTTTAGGTTTCCATTATGGTCTGGTCGCTTAATGTTTGTATTTCTTTCCCTTTGGTGTCTTTTATGGATGGAGTAAGTTAATTGTATCAATTCCTGATCTTTGTTTTACTTCTACTTTGGAAGCCTCTGGTCCTGTTCCAGTATCTCTTAGAGGATTGATATGCATGTTGCAAACAGTTGTTGGAATACCCTATTCAAAACCACCCTTATCAAAAGTATGGTTGAATATGGGAAAGAATGAGGGTCGTTCAAAAAGTTTTTGGCAGCAATTACGCAAAAATACGCTATGGTAGTGGAAAGGATATGGTGAAGTTATTTAGAACAGCGGAACTAGCCGTTTTAAACTTGAAATCTTTATTTTTCGACATATTTTGTTGAAATATGAGGAAATCGGGGCAATTTACAGGGATTTTCACTTTTTCACCATATCCTTAGGACTGCCGGGCATTTTTGAAACCATGACTAAAATGGGGGTAGGGGAGAACATTTCGCCCTAGAACCCGATCTTTTGGTTCATTTAGTCTTGTCTAGCCCGTTTTCAATAGAAGACAAAATGTACTGTTCGGTATGTGAAAACAAACTTTCTGATGACGTCATAGGTCATGGCGCAGGGGTCACGCTATGCTAAAACATGCTCACGGACTTCTTTTTTTTTTTTTTTTTTTTTTTTTTTTTGCGTTTTTCTCAACCTAATTTTCCTCTCGTTTTCTATCAGTTTACCTTATGTACGTTTCACTCTTTTGTACCTATTCTCGACATGTCTTTGTTTTGGCCGCACTTGTTTCGTACAGACAGCACGCCGTCTCAAAGAACATGGGGCAGAATGGCAATTTCAGAGGCTAATTTTTTCGACTTTTTGCCAGGTTTGGAAGCCTCTGGTCCTGTTCCAGTATCTCTTAGAGGATTGATATGCATGTTGCAAACAGTTGTTGGAATACCCTATTCAAAACCACCCTTATCAAAAGTATGGTTGAATATGGGAAAGAATGAGGGTCGTTCAAAAAGTTTTTGGCAGCAATTACGCAAAAATACGCTATGGTAGTGGAAAGGATATGGTGAAGTTATTTAGAACAGCGGAACTAGCCGTTTTAAACTTGAAATCTTTATTTTTCGACATATTTTGTTGAAATATGAGGAAATCGGGGCAATTTACAGGGATTTTCACTTTTTCACCATATCCTTAGGACTGCCGGGCATTTTTGAAACCATGACTAAAATGGGGGTAGGGGAGAACATTTCGCCCTAGAACCCGATCTTTTGGTTCATTTAGTCTTGTCTAGCCCGTTTTCAATAGAAGACAAAATGTACTGTTCGGTATGTGAAAACAAACTTTCTGATGACGTCATAGGTCATGGCGCAGGGGTCACGCTATGCTAAAACATGCTCACGGACTTCTTTTTTTTTTTTTTTTTTTTTTTTTTTTGCGTTTTTCTCAACCTAATTTTCCTCTCGTTTTCTATCAGTTTACCTTATGTACGTTTCACTCTTTTGTACCTATTCTCGACATGTCTTTGTTTTGGCCGCACTTGTTTCGTACAGACAGCACGCCGTCTCAAAGAACATGGGGCAGAATGGCAATTTCAGAGGCTAATTTTTTCGACTTTTTGCCAGGTTTGGAAGCCTCTGGTCCTGTTCCAGTATCTCTTAGAGGATTGATATGCATGTTGCAAACAGTTGTTGGAATACCCTATTCAAAACCACCCTTATCAAAAGTATGGTTGAATATGGGAAAGAATGAGGGTCGTTCAAAAAGTTTTTGGCAGCAATTACGCAAAAATACGCTATGGTAGTGGAAAGGATATGGTGAAGTTATTTAGAACAGCAGAACTAGCCGTTTTAAACTTGAAATCTTTATTTTTCGACATATTTTGTTGAAATATGAGGAAATCGGGGCAATTTACAGAAATTTTCACTTTTTCACCATATCCTTAGGACTGCCGGGCATTTTTGAAACCATGACTAAAATGGGGGTAGGGGAGAACATTTCGCCCTAGAACCCGATCTTTTGGTTCATTTAGTCTTGTCTAGCCCGTTTTCAATAGAAGACAAAATGTACTGTTCGGTATGTGAAAACAAACTTTCTGATGACGTCATAGGTCATGGCGCAGGGGTCACGCTATGCTAAAACATGCTCACGGACTTCTTTTTTTTTTTTTTTTTTTTTTTTTTTTGCGTTTTTCTCAACCTAATTTTCCTCTCGTTTTCTATCATTTTACCTTATGTACGTTTCACTCTTTTGTACCTATTCTCGACATGTCTTTGTTTTGGCCGCACTTGTTTCGTACAGACAGCACGCCGTCTCAAAGAACATGGGGCAGAATGGCAATTTCAGAGGCTAATTTTTTCGACTTTTTGCCAGGTTTGGAAGCCTCTGGTCCTGTTCCAGTATCTCTTAGAGGATTGATATGCATGTTGCAAACAGTTGTTGGAATACCCTATTCAAAACCACCCTTATCAAAAGTATGGTTGAATATGGGAAAGAATGAGGGTCGTTCAAAAAGTTTTTGGCAGCAATTACGCAAAAATACGCTATGGTAGTGGAAAGGATATGGTGAAGTTATTTAGAACAGCAGAACTAGCCGTTTTAAACTTGAAATCTTTATTTTTCGACATATTTTGTTGAAATATGAGGAAATCGGGGCAATTTACAGAAATTTTCACTTTTTCACCATATCCTTAGGACTGCCGGGCATTTTTGAAACCATGACTAAAATGGGGGTAGGGGAGAACATTTCGCCCTAGAACCCGATCTTTTGGTTCATTTAGTCTTGTCTAGCCCGTTTTCAATAGAAGACAAAATGTACTGTTCGGTATGTGAAAACAAACTTTCTGATGACGTCATAGGTCATGGCGCAGGGGTCACGCTATGCTAAAACATGCTCACGGACTTCTTTTTTTTTTTTTTTTTTTTTTTTTTTTTTTGCGTTTTTCTCAACCTAATTTTCCTCTCGTTTTCTATCATTTTACCTTATGTACGTTTCACTCTTTTGTACCTATTCTCGACATGTCTTTGTTTTGGCCGCACTTGTTTCGTACAGACAGCACGCCGTCTCAAAGAACATGGGGCAGAATGGCAATTTCAGAGGCTAATTTTTTCGACTTTTTGCCAGGGGCTCATCGGAGTCTAACTGTTGGTTTTCTTTTGCTCCAGCATTTCAGTGGTTTCTTGCTGTCGAGTCCTCACCGTTGTCTCACCTCTGTGGTTCTTTGATTTCTGTGTTCACGGAGATGTTGCACTGATGAGTTAGGAGGCCTTCATGCGGACTGAACAAATTATTTGTCTAAATCGCGACGGAAGTAAGGGCGAGGATTGTGGCCACGTAAAATCGATTTAAGCCCCCCAGTGGAAATCTTCCACTGACCGTTCCAAGGCGGCTCTTCTGTGGCGATTTGTTTATGTTGTTGTTTGTTACTTACTGTGTGTATCACTTGTGTCTTTTAATTTTGGATGGCCATATGGCCATTTTGTGGGAAAGTAACTGTCCATATGGCCTTCCTTTGTTTAGGTTTCCATTATGGTCTGGTCGCTTAATGTTTGTATTTCTTTCCCTTTGGTGTCTTTTATGGATGGAGTAAGTTAATTGTATCAATTCCTGATCTTTGTTTTACTTCTACTTTGGAAGCCTCTGGTCCTGTTCCAGTATCTCTTAGAGGATTGATATGCATGTTGCAAACAGTTGTTGGAATACCCTATTCAAAACCACCCTTATCAAAAGTATGGTTGAATATGGGAAAGAATGAGGGTCGTTCAAAAAGTTTTTGGCAGCAATTACGCAAAAATACGCTATGGTAGTGGAAAGGATATGGTGAAGTTATTTAGAACAGCGGAACTAGCCGTTTTAAACTTGAAATCTTTATTTTTCGACATATTTTGTTGAAATATGAGGAAATCGGGGCAATTTACAGGGATTTTCACTTTTTCACCATATCCTTAGGACTGCCGGGCATTTTTGAAACCATGACTAAAATGGGGGTAGGGGAGAACATTTCGCCCTAGAACCCGATCTTTTGGTTCATTTAGTCTTGTCTAGCCCGTTTTCAATAGAAGACAAAATGTACTGTTCGGTATGTGAAAACAAACTTTCTGATGACGTCATAGGTCATGGCGCAGGGGTCACGCTATGCTAAAACATGCTCACGGACTTCTTTTTTTTTTTTTTTTTTTTTTTTTTTTTGCGTTTTTCTCAACCTAATTTTCCTCTCGTTTTCTATCAGTTTACCTTATGTACGTTTCACTCTTTTGTACCTATTCTCGACATGTCTTTGTTTTGGCCGCACTTGTTTCGTACAGACAGCACGCCGTCTCAAAGAACATGGGGCAGAATGGCAATTTCAGAGGCTAATTTTTTCGACTTTTTGCCAGGTTTGGAAGCCTCTGGTCCTGTTCCAGTATCTCTTAGAGGATTGATATGCATGTTGCAAACAGTTGTTGGAATACCCTATTCAAAACCACCCTTATCAAAAGTATGGTTGAATATGGGAAAGAATGAGGGTCGTTCAAAAAGTTTTTGGCAGCAATTACGCAAAAATACGCTATGGTAGTGGAAAGGATATGGTGAAGTTATTTAGAACAGCGGAACTAGCCGTTTTAAACTTGAAATCTTTATTTTTCGACATATTTTGTTGAAATATGAGGAAATCGGGGCAATTTACAGGGATTTTCACTTTTTCACCATATCCTTAGGACTGCCGGGCATTTTTGAAACCATGACTAAAATGGGGGTAGGGGAGAACATTTCGCCCTAGAACCCGATCTTTTGGTTCATTTAGTCTTGTCTAGCCCGTTTTCAATAGAAGACAAAATGTACTGTTCGGTATGTGAAAACAAACTTTCTGATGACGTCATAGGTCATGGCGCAGGGGTCACGCTATGCTAAAACATGCTCACGGACTTCTTTTTTTTTTTTTTTTTTTTTTTTTTTTGCGTTTTTCTCAACCTAATTTTCCTCTCGTTTTCTATCAGTTTACCTTATGTACGTTTCACTCTTTTGTACCTATTCTCGACATGTCTTTGTTTTGGCCGCACTTGTTTCGTACAGACAGCACGCCGTCTCAAAGAACATGGGGCAGAATGGCAATTTCAGAGGCTAATTTTTTCGACTTTTTGCCAGGTTTGGAAGCCTCTGGTCCTGTTCCAGTATCTCTTAGAGGATTGATATGCATGTTGCAAACAGTTGTTGGAATACCCTATTCAAAACCACCCTTATCAAAAGTATGGTTGAATATGGGAAAGAATGAGGGTCGTTCAAAAAGTTTTTGGCAGCAATTACGCAAAAATACGCTATGGTAGTGGAAAGGATATGGTGAAGTTATTTAGAACAGCAGAACTAGCCGTTTTAAACTTGAAATCTTTATTTTTCGACATATTTTGTTGAAATATGAGGAAATCGGGGCAATTTACAGAAATTTTCACTTTTTCACCATATCCTTAGGACTGCCGGGCATTTTTGAAACCATGACTAAAATGGGGGTAGGGGAGAACATTTCGCCCTAGAACCCGATCTTTTGGTTCATTTAGTCTTGTCTAGCCCGTTTTCAATAGAAGACAAAATGTACTGTTCGGTATGTGAAAACAAACTTTCTGATGACGTCATAGGTCATGGCGCAGGGGTCACGCTATGCTAAAACATGCTCACGGACTTCTTTTTTTTTTTTTTTTTTTTTTTTTTTTTTTGCGTTTTTCTCAACCTAATTTTCCTCTCGTTTTCTATCATTTTACCTTATGTACGTTTCACTCTTTTGTACCTATTCTCGACATGTCTTTGTTTTGGCCGCACTTGTTTCGTACAGACAGCACGCCGTCTCAAAGAACATGGGGCAGAATGGCAATTTCAGAGGCTAATTTTTTCGACTTTTTGCCAGGTTTGGAAGCCTCTGGTCCTGTTCCAGTATCTCTTAGAGGATTGATATGCATGTTGCAAACAGTTGTTGGAATACCCTATTCAAAACCACCCTTATCAAAAGTATGGTTGAATATGGGAAAGAATGAGGGTCGTTCAAAAAGTTTTTGGCAGCAATTACGCAAAAATACGCTATGGTAGTGGAAAGGATATGGTGAAGTTATTTAGAACAGCAGAACTAGCCGTTTTAAACTTGAAATCTTTATTTTTCGACATATTTTGTTGAAATATGAGGAAATCGGGGCAATTTACAGGGATTTTCACTTTTTCACCATATCCTTAGGACTGCCGGGCATTTTTGAAACCATGACTAAAATGGGGGTAGGGGAGAACATTTCGCCCTAGAACCCGATCTTTTGGTTCATTTAGTCTTGTCTAGCCCGTTTTCAATAGAAGACAAAATGTACTGTTCGGTATGTGAAAACAAACTTTCTGATGACGTCATAGGTCATGGCGCAGGGGTCACGCTATGCTAAAACATGCTCACGGACTTCTTTTTTTTTTTTTTTTTTTTTTTTTTTTGCGTTTTTCTCAACCTAATTTTCCTCTCGTTTTCTATCATTTTACCTTATGTACGTTTCACTCTTTTGTACCTATTCTCGACATGTCTTTGTTTTGGCCGCACTTGTTTCGTACAGACAGCACGCCGTCTCAAAGAACATGGGGCAGAATGGCAATTTCAGAGGCTAATTTTTTCGACTTTTTGCCAGGTTTGGAAGCCTCTGGTCCTGTTCCAGTATCTCTTAGAGGATTGATATGCATGTTGCAAACAGTTGTTGGAATACCCTATTCAAAACCACCCTTATCAAAAGTATGGTTGAATATGGGAAAGAATGAGGGTCGTTCAAAAAGTTTTTGGCAGCAATTACGCAAAAATACGCTATGGTAGTGGAAAGGATATGGTGAAGTTATTTAGAACAGCAGAACTAGCCGTTTTAAACTTGAAATCTTTATTTTTCGACATATTTTGTTGAAATATGAGGAAATCGGGGCAATTTACAGGGATTTTCACTTTTTCACCATATCCTTAGGACTGCCGGGCATTTTTGAAACCATGACTAAAATGGGGGTAGGGGAGAACATTTCGCCCTAGAACCCGATCTTTTGGTTCATTTAGTCTTGTCTAGCCCGTTTTCAATAGAAGACAAAATGTACTGTTCGGTATGTGAAAACAAACTTTCTGATGACGTCATAGGTCATGGCGCAGGGGTCACGCTATGCTAAAACATGCTCACGGACTTCTTTTTTTTTTTTTTTTTTTTTTTTTTTGCGTTTTTCTCAACCTAATTTTCCTCTCGTTTTCTATCATTTTACCTTATGTACGTTTCACTCTTTTGTACCTATTCTCGACATGTCTTTGTTTTGGCCGCACTTGTTTCGTACAGACAGCACGCCGTCTCAAAGAACATGGGGCAGAATGGCAATTTCAGAGGCTAATTTTTTCGACTTTTTGCCAGGTTTGGAAGCCTCTGGTCCTGTTCCAGTATCTCTTAGAGGATTGATATGCATGTTGCAAACAGTTGTTGGAATACCCTATTCAAAACCACCCTTATCAAAAGTATGGTTGAATATGGGAAAGAATGAGGGTCGTTCAAAAAGTTTTTGGCAGCAATTACGCAAAAATACGCTATGGTAGTGGAAAGGATATGGTGAAGTTATTTAGAACAGCGGAACTAGCCGTTTTAAACTTGAAATCTTTATTTTTCGACATATTTTGTTGAAATATGAGGAAATCGGGGCAATTTACAGGGATTTTCACTTTTTCACCATATCCTTAGGACTGCCGGGCATTTTTGAAACCATGACTAAAATGGGGGTAGGGGAGAACATTTCGCCCTAGAACCCGATCTTTTGGTTCATTTAGTCTTGTCTAGCCCGTTTTCAATAGAAGACAAAATGTACTGTTCGGTATGTGAAAACAAACTTTCTGATGACGTCATAGGTCATGGCGCAGGGGTCACGCTATGCTAAAACATGCTCACGGACTTCTTTTTTTTTTTTTTTTTTTTTTTTTTTTGCGTTTTTCTCAACCTAATTTTCCTCTCGTTTTCTATCATTTTACCTTATGTACGTTTCACTCTTTTGTACCTATTCTCGACATGTCTTTGTTTTGGCCGCACTTGTTTCGTACAGACAGCACGCCGTCTCAAAGAACATGGGGCAGAATGGCAATTTCAGAGGCTAATTTTTTCGACTTTTTGCCAGGTTTGGAAGCCTCTGGTCCTGTTCCAGTATCTCTTAGAGGATTGATATGCATGTTGCAAACAGTTGTTGGAATACCCTATTCAAAACCACCCTTATCAAAAGTATGGTTGAATATGGGAAAGAATGAGGGTCGTTCAAAAAGTTTTTGGCAGCAATTACGCAAAAATACGCTATGGTAGTGGAAAGGATATGGTGAAGTTATTTAGAACAGCAGAACTAGCCGTTTTAAACTTGAAATCTTTATTTTTCGACATATTTTGTTGAAATATGAGGAAATCGGGGCAATTTACAGAAATTTTCACTTTTTCACCATATCCTTAGGACTGCCGGGCATTTTTGAAACCATGACTAAAATGGGGGTAGGGGAGAACATTTCGCCCTAGAACCCGATCTTTTGGTTCATTTAGTCTTGTCTAGCCCGTTTTCAATAGAAGACAAAATGTACTGTTCGGTATGTGAAAACAAACTTTCTGATGACGTCATAGGTCATGGCGCAGGGGTCACGCTATGCTAAAACATGCTCACGGACTTCTTTTTTTTTTTTTTTTTTTTTTTTTTTTTTTGCGTTTTTCTCAACCTAATTTTCCTCTCGTTTTCTATCATTTTACCTTATGTACGTTTCACTCTTTTGTACCTATTCTCGACATGTCTTTGTTTTGGCCGCACTTGTTTCGTACAGACAGCACGCCGTCTCAAAGAACATGGGGCAGAATGGCAATTTCAGAGGCTAATTTTTTCGACTTTTTGCCAGGGGCTCATCGGAGTCTAACTGTTGGTTTTCTTTTGCTCCAGCATTTCAGTGGTTTCTTGCTGTCGAGTCCTCACCGTTGTCTCACCTCTGTGGTTCTTTGATTTCTGTGTTCACGGAGATGTTGCACTGATGAGTTAGGAGGCCTTCATGCGGACTGAACAAATTATTTGTCTAAATCGCGACGGAAGTAAGGGCGAGGATTGTGGCCACGTAAAATCGATTTAAGCCCCCCAGTGGAAATCTTCCACTGACCGTTCCAAGGCGGCTCTTCTGTGGCGATTTGTTTATGTTGTTGTTTGTTACTTACTGTGTGTATCACTTGTGTCTTTTAATTTTGGATGGCCATATGGCCATTTTGTGGGAAAGTAACTGTCCATATGGCCTTCCTTTGTTTAGGTTTCCATTATGGTCTGGTCGCTTAATGTTTGTATTTCTTTCCCTTTGGTGTCTTTTATGGATGGAGTAAGTTAATTGTATCAATTCCTGATCTTTGTTTTACTTCTACTTTGGAAGCCTCTGGTCCTGTTCCAGTATCTCTTAGAGGATTGATATGCATGTTGCAAACAGTTGTTGGAATACCCTATTCAAAACCACCCTTATCAAAAGTATGGTTGAATATGGGAAAGAATGAGGGTCGTTCAAAAAGTTTTTGGCAGCAATTACGCAAAAATACGCTATGGTAGTGGAAAGGATATGGTGAAGTTATTTAGAACAGCAGAACTAGCCGTTTTAAACTTGAAATCTTTATTTTTCGACATATTTTGTTGAAATATGAGGAAATCGGGGCAATTTACAGGGATTTTCACTTTTTCACCATATCCTTAGGACTGCCGGGCATTTTTGAAACCATGACTAAAATGGGGGTAGGGGAGAACATTTCGCCCTAGAACCCGATCTTTTGGTTCATTTAGTCTTGTCTAGCCCGTTTTCAATAGAAGACAAAATGTACTGTTCGGTATGTGAAAACAAACTTTCTGATGACGTCATAGGTCATGGCGCAGGGGTCACGCTATGCTAAAACATGCTCACGGACTTCTTTTTTTTTTTTTTTTTTTTTTTTTTTTGCGTTTTTCTCAACCTAATTTTCCTCTCGTTTTCTATCATTTTACCTTATGTACGTTTCACTCTTTTGTACCTATTCTCGACATGTCTTTGTTTTGGCCGCACTTGTTTCGTACAGACAGCACGCCGTCTCAAAGAACATGGGGCAGAATGGCAATTTCAGAGGCTAATTTTTTCGACTTTTTGCCAGGTTTGGAAGCCTCTGGTCCTGTTCCAGTATCTCTTAGAGGATTGATATGCATGTTGCAAACAGTTGTTGGAATACCCTATTCAAAACCACCCTTATCAAAAGTATGGTTGAATATGGGAAAGAATGAGGGTCGTTCAAAAAGTTTTTGGCAGCAATTACGCAAAAATACGCTATGGTAGTGGAAAGGATATGGTGAAGTTATTTAGAACAGCAGAACTAGCCGTTTTAAACTTGAAATCTTTATTTTTCGACATATTTTGTTGAAATATGAGGAAATCGGGGCAATTTACAGGGATTTTCACTTTTTCACCATATCCTTAGGACTGCCGGGCATTTTTGAAACCATGACTAAAATGGGGGTAGGGGAGAACATTTCGCCCTAGAACCCGATCTTTTGGTTCATTTAGTCTTGTCTAGCCCGTTTTCAATAGAAGACAAAATGTACTGTTCGGTATGTGAAAACAAACTTTCTGATGACGTCATAGGTCATGGCGCAGGGGTCACGCTATGCTAAAACATGCTCACGGACTTCTTTTTTTTTTTTTTTTTTTTTTTTTTTTGCGTTTTTCTCAACCTAATTTTCCTCTCGTTTTCTATCATTTTACCTTATGTACGTTTCACTCTTTTGTACCTATTCTCGACATGTCTTTGTTTTGGCCGCACTTGTTTCGTACAGACAGCACGCCGTCTCAAAGAACATGGGGCAGAATGGCAATTTCAGAGGCTAATTTTTTCGACTTTTTGCCAGGTTTGGAAGCCTCTGGTCCTGTTCCAGTATCTCTTAGAGGATTGATATGCATGTTGCAAACAGTTGTTGGAATACCCTATTCAAAACCACCCTTATCAAAAGTATGGTTGAATATGGGAAAGAATGAGGGTCGTTCAAAAAGTTTTTGGCAGCAATTACGCAAAAATACGCTATGGTAGTGGAAAGGATATGGTGAAGTTATTTAGAACAGCAGAACTAGCCGTTTTAAACTTGAAATCTTTATTTTTCGACATATTTTGTTGAAATATGAGGAAATCGGGGCAATTTACAGGGATTTTCACTTTTTCACCATATCCTTAGGACTGCCGGGCATTTTTGAAACCATGACTAAAATGGGGGTAGGGGAGAACATTTCGCCCTAGAACCCGATCTTTTGGTTCATTTAGTCTTGTCTAGCCCGTTTTCAATAGAAGACAAAATGTACTGTTCGGTATGTGAAAACAAACTTTCTGATGACGTCATAGGTCATGGCGCAGGGGTCACGCTATGCTAAAACATGCTCACGGACTTCTTTTTTTTTTTTTTTTTTTTTTTTTTTTGCGTTTTTCTCAACCTAATTTTCCTCTCGTTTTCTATCATTTTACCTTATGTACGTTTCACTCTTTTGTACCTATTCTCGACATGTCTTTGTTTTGGCCGCACTTGTTTCGTACAGACAGCACGCCGTCTCAAAGAACATGGGGCAGAATGGCAATTTCAGAGGCTAATTTTTTCGACTTTTTGCCAGGTTTGGAAGCCTCTGGTCCTGTTCCAGTATCTCTTAGAGGATTGATATGCATGTTGCAAACAGTTGTTGGAATACCCTATTCAAAACCACCCTTATCAAAAGTATGGTTGAATATGGGAAAGAATGAGGGTCGTTCAAAAAGTTTTTGGCAGCAATTACGCAAAAATACGCTATGGTAGTGGAAAGGATATGGTGAAGTTATTTAGAACAGCAGAACTAGCCGTTTTAAACTTGAAATCTTTATTTTTCGACATATTTTGTTGAAATATGAGGAAATCGGGGCAATTTACAGGGATTTTCACTTTTTCACCATATCCTTAGGACTGCCGGGCATTTTTGAAACCATGACTAAAATGGGGGTAGGGGAGAACATTTCGCCCTAGAACCCGATCTTTTGGTTCATTTAGTCTTGTCTAGCCCGTTTTCAATAGAAGACAAAATGTACTGTTCGGTATGTGAAAACAAACTTTCTGATGACGTCATAGGTCATGGCGCAGGGGTCACGCTATGCTAAAACATGCTCACGGACTTCTTTTTTTTTTTTTTTTTTTTTTTTTTTTGCGTTTTTCTCAACCTAATTTTCCTCTCGTTTTCTATCATTTTACCTTATGTACGTTTCACTCTTTTGTACCTATTCTCGACATGTCTTTGTTTTGGCCGCACTTGTTTCGTACAGACAGCACGCCGTCTCAAAGAACATGGGGCAGAATGGCAATTTCAGAGGCTAATTTTTTCGACTTTTTGCCAGGTTTGGAAGCCTCTGGTCCTGTTCCAGTATCTCTTAGAGGATTGATATGCATGTTGCAAACAGTTGTTGGAATACCCTATTCAAAACCACCCTTATCAAAAGTATGGTTGAATATGGGAAAGAATGAGGGTCGTTCAAAAAGTTTTTGGCAGCAATTACGCAAAAATACGCTATGGTAGTGGAAAGGATATGGTGAAGTTATTTAGAACAGCGGAACTAGCCGTTTTAAACTTGAAATCTTTATTTTTCGACATATTTTGTTGAAATATGAGGAAATCGGGGCAATTTACAGGGATTTTCACTTTTTCACCATATCCTTAGGACTGCCGGGCATTTTTGAAACCATGACTAAAATGGGGGTAGGGGAGAACATTTCGCCCTAGAACCCGATCTTTTGGTTCATTTAGTCTTGTCTAGCCCGTTTTCAATAGAAGACAAAATGTACTGTTCGGTATGTGAAAACAAACTTTCTGATGACGTCATAGGTCATGGCGCAGGGGTCACGCTATGCTAAAACATGCTCACGGACTTCTTTTTTTTTTTTTTTTTTTTTTTTTTTTGCGTTTTTCTCAACCTAATTTTCCTCTCGTTTTCTATCATTTTACCTTATGTACGTTTCACTCTTTTGTACCTATTCTCGACATGTCTTTGTTTTGGCCGCACTTGTTTCGTACAGACAGCACGCCGTCTCAAAGAACATGGGGCAGAATGGCAATTTCAGAGGCTAATTTTTTCGACTTTTTGCCAGGTTTGGAAGCCTCTGGTCCTGTTCCAGTATCTCTTAGAGGATTGATATGCATGTTGCAAACAGTTGTTGGAATACCCTATTCAAAACCACCCTTATCAAAAGTATGGTTGAATATGGGAAAGAATGAGGGTCGTTCAAAAAGTTTTTGGCAGCAATTACGCAAAAATACGCTATGGTAGTGGAAAGGATATGGTGAAGTTATTTAGAACAGCAGAACTAGCCGTTTTAAACTTGAAATCTTTATTTTTCGACATATTTTGTTGAAATATGAGGAAATCGGGGCAATTTACAGGGATTTTCACTTTTTCACCATATCCTTAGGACTGCCGGGCATTTTTGAAACCATGACTAAAATGGGGGTAGGGGAGAACATTTCGCCCTAGAACCCGATCTTTTGGTTCATTTAGTCTTGTCTAGCCCGTTTTCAATAGAAGACAAAATGTACTGTTCGGTATGTGAAAACAAACTTTCTGATGACGTCATAGGTCATGGCGCAGGGGTCACGCTATGCTAAAACATGCTCACGGACTTCTTTTTTTTTTTTTTTTTTTTTTTTTTTTGCGTTTTTCTCAACCTAATTTTCCTCTCGTTTTCTATCATTTTACCTTATGTACGTTTCACTCTTTTGTACCTATTCTCGACATGTCTTTGTTTTGGCCGCACTTGTTTCGTACAGACAGCACGCCGTCTCAAAGAACATGGGGCAGAATGGCAATTTCAGAGGCTAATTTTTTCGACTTTTTGCCAGGTTTGGAAGCCTCTGGTCCTGTTCCAGTATCTCTTAGAGGATTGATATGCATGTTGCAAACAGTTGTTGGAATACCCTATTCAAAACCACCCTTATCAAAAGTATGGTTGAATATGGGAAAGAATGAGGGTCGTTCAAAAAGTTTTTGGCAGCAATTACGCAAAAATACGCTATGGTAGTGGAAAGGATATGGTGAAGTTATTTAGAACAGCAGAACTAGCCGTTTTAAACTTGAAATCTTTATTTTTCGACATATTTTGTTGAAATATGAGGAAATCGGGGCAATTTACAGGGATTTTCACTTTTTCACCATATCCTTAGGACTGCCGGGCATTTTTGAAACCATGACTAAAATGGGGGTAGGGGAGAACATTTCGCCCTAGAACCCGATCTTTTGGTTCATTTAGTCTTGTCTAGCCCGTTTTCAATAGAAGACAAAATGTACTGTTCGGTATGTGAAAACAAACTTTCTGATGACGTCATAGGTCATGGCGCAGGGGTCACGCTATGCTAAAACATGCTCACGGACTTCTTTTTTTTTTTTTTTTTTTTTTTTTTTTTGCGTTTTTCTCAACCTAATTTTCCTCTCGTTTTCTATCATTTTACCTTATGTACGTTTCACTCTTTTGTACCTATTCTCGACATGTCTTTGTTTTGGCCGCACTTGTTTCGTACAGACAGCACGCCGTCTCAAAGAACATGGGGCAGAATGGCAATTTCAGAGGCTAATTTTTTCGACTTTTTGCCAGGTTTGGAAGCCTCTGGTCCTGTTCCAGTATCTCTTAGAGGATTGATATGCATGTTGCAAACAGTTGTTGGAATACCCTATTCAAAACCACCCTTATCAAAAGTATGGTTGAATATGGGAAAGAATGAGGGTCGTTCAAAAAGTTTTTGGCAGCAATTACGCAAAAATACGCTATGGTAGTGGAAAGGATATGGTGAAGTTATTTAGAACAGCAGAACTAGCCGTTTTAAACTTGAAATCTTTATTTTTCGACATATTTTGTTGAAATATGAGGAAATCGGGGCAATTTACAGGGATTTTCACTTTTTCACCATATCCTTAGGACTGCCGGGCATTTTTGAAACCATGACTAAAATGGGGGTAGGGGAGAACATTTCGCCCTAGAACCCGATCTTTTGGTTCATTTAGTCTTGTCTAGCCCGTTTTCAATAGAAGACAAAATGTACTGTTCGGTATGTGAAAACAAACTTTCTGATGACGTCATAGGTCATGGCGCAGGGGTCACGCTATGCTAAAACATGCTCACGGACTTCTTTTTTTTTTTTTTTTTTTTTTTTTTTGCGTTTTTCTCAACCTAATTTTCCTCTCGTTTTCTATCATTTTACCTTATGTACGTTTCACTCTTTTGTACCTATTCTCGACATGTCTTTGTTTTGGCCGCACTTGTTTCGTACAGACAGCACGCCGTCTCAAAGAACATGGGGCAGAATGGCAATTTCAGAGGCTAATTTTTTCGACTTTTTGCCAGGTTTGGAAGCCTCTGGTCCTGTTCCAGTATCTCTTAGAGGATTGATATGCATGTTGCAAACAGTTGTTGGAATACCCTATTCAAAACCACCCTTATCAAAAGTATGGTTGAATATGGGAAAGAATGAGGGTCGTTCAAAAAGTTTTTGGCAGCAATTACGCAAAAATACGCTATGGTAGTGGAAAGGATATGGTGAAGTTATTTAGAACAGCGGAACTAGCCGTTTTAAACTTGAAATCTTTATTTTTCGACATATTTTGTTGAAATATGAGGAAATCGGGGCAATTTACAGGGATTTTCACTTTTTCACCATATCCTTAGGACTGCCGGGCATTTTTGAAACCATGACTAAAATGGGGGTAGGGGAGAACATTTCGCCCTAGAACCCGATCTTTTGGTTCATTTAGTCTTGTCTAGCCCGTTTTCAATAGAAGACAAAATGTACTGTTCGGTATGTGAAAACAAACTTTCTGATGACGTCATAGGTCATGGCGCAGGGGTCACGCTATGCTAAAACATGCTCACGGACTTCTTTTTTTTTTTTTTTTTTTTTTTTTTTTGCGTTTTTCTCAACCTAATTTTCCTCTCGTTTTCTATCATTTTACCTTATGTACGTTTCACTCTTTTGTACCTATTCTCGACATGTCTTTGTTTTGGCCGCACTTGTTTCGTACAGACAGCACGCCGTCTCAAAGAACATGGGGCAGAATGGCAATTTCAGAGGCTAATTTTTTCGACTTTTTGCCAGGTTTGGAAGCCTCTGGTCCTGTTCCAGTATCTCTTAGAGGATTGATATGCATGTTGCAAACAGTTGTTGGAATACCCTATTCAAAACCACCCTTATCAAAAGTATGGTTGAATATGGGAAAGAATGAGGGTCGTTCAAAAAGTTTTTGGCAGCAATTACGCAAAAATACGCTATGGTAGTGGAAAGGATATGGTGAAGTTATTTAGAACAGCAGAACTAGCCGTTTTAAACTTGAAATCTTTATTTTTCGACATATTTTGTTGAAATATGAGGAAATCGGGGCAATTTACAGAAATTTTCACTTTTTCACCATATCCTTAGGACTGCCGGGCATTTTTGAAACCATGACTAAAATGGGGGTAGGGGAGAACATTTCGCCCTAGAACCCGATCTTTTGGTTCATTTAGTCTTGTCTAGCCCGTTTTCAATAGAAGACAAAATGTACTGTTCGGTATGTGAAAACAAACTTTCTGATGACGTCATAGGTCATGGCGCAGGGGTCACGCTATGCTAAAACATGCTCACGGACTTCTTTTTTTTTTTTTTTTTTTTTTTTTTTTTTTGCGTTTTTCTCAACCTAATTTTCCTCTCGTTTTCTATCATTTTACCTTATGTACGTTTCACTCTTTTGTACCTATTCTCGACATGTCTTTGTTTTGGCCGCACTTGTTTCGTACAGACAGCACGCCGTCTCAAAGAACATGGGGCAGAATGGCAATTTCAGAGGCTAATTTTTTCGACTTTTTGCCAGGTTTGGAAGCCTCTGGTCCTGTTCCAGTATCTCTTAGAGGATTGATATGCATGTTGCAAACAGTTGTTGGAATACCCTATTCAAAACCACCCTTATCAAAAGTATGGTTGAATATGGGAAAGAATGAGGGTCGTTCAAAAAGTTTTTGGCAGCAATTACGCAAAAATACGCTATGGTAGTGGAAAGGATATGGTGAAGTTATTTAGAACAGCAGAACTAGCCGTTTTAAACTTGAAATCTTTATTTTTCGACATATTTTGTTGAAATATGAGGAAATCGGGGCAATTTACAGGGATTTTCACTTTTTCACCATATCCTTAGGACTGCCGGGCATTTTTGAAACCATGACTAAAATGGGGGTAGGGGAGAACATTTCGCCCTAGAACCCGATCTTTTGGTTCATTTAGTCTTGTCTAGCCCGTTTTCAATAGAAGACAAAATGTACTGTTCGGTATGTGAAAACAAACTTTCTGATGACGTCATAGGTCATGGCGCAGGGGTCACGCTATGCTAAAACATGCTCACGGACTTCTTTTTTTTTTTTTTTTTTTTTTTTTTTTGCGTTTTTCTCAACCTAATTTTCCTCTCGTTTTCTATCATTTTACCTTATGTACGTTTCACTCTTTTGTACCTATTCTCGACATGTCTTTGTTTTGGCCGCACTTGTTTCGTACAGACAGCACGCCGTCTCAAAGAACATGGGGCAGAATGGCAATTTCAGAGGCTAATTTTTTCGACTTTTTGCCAGGTTTGGAAGCCTCTGGTCCTGTTCCAGTATCTCTTAGAGGATTGATATGCATGTTGCAAACAGTTGTTGGAATACCCTATTCAAAACCACCCTTATCAAAAGTATGGTTGAATATGGGAAAGAATGAGGGTCGTTCAAAAAGTTTTTGGCAGCAATTACGCAAAAATACGCTATGGTAGTGGAAAGGATATGGTGAAGTTATTTAGAACAGCAGAACTAGCCGTTTTAAACTTGAAATCTTTATTTTTCGACATATTTTGTTGAAATATGAGGAAATCGGGGCAATTTACAGGGATTTTCACTTTTTCACCATATCCTTAGGACTGCCGGGCATTTTTGAAACCATGACTAAAATGGGGGTAGGGGAGAACATTTCGCCCTAGAACCCGATCTTTTGGTTCATTTAGTCTTGTCTAGCCCGTTTTCAATAGAAGACAAAATGTACTGTTCGGTATGTGAAAACAAACTTTCTGATGACGTCATAGGTCATGGCGCAGGGGTCACGCTATGCTAAAACATGCTCACGGACTTCTTTTTTTTTTTTTTTTTTTTTGCGTTTTTCTCAACCTAATTTTCCTCTCGTTTTCTATCATTTTACCTTATGTACGTTTCACTCTTTTGTACCTATTCTCGACATGTCTTTGTTTTGGCCGCACTTGTTTCGTACAGACAGCACGCCGTCTCAAAGAACATGGGGCAGAATGGCAATTTCAGAGGCTAATTTTTTCGACTTTTTGCCAGGTTTGGAAGCCTCTGGTCCTGTTCCAGTATCTCTTAGAGGATTGATATGCATGTTGCAAACAGTTGTTGGAATACCCTATTCAAAACCACCCTTATCAAAAGTATGGTTGAATATGGGAAAGAATGAGGGTCGTTCAAAAAGTTTTTGGCAGCAATTACGCAAAAATACGCTATGGTAGTGGAAAGGATATGGTGAAGTTATTTAGAACAGCGGAACTAGCCGTTTTAAACTTGAAATCTTTATTTTTCGACATATTTTGTTGAAATATGAGGAAATCGGGGCAATTTACAGGGATTTTCACTTTTTCACCATATCCTTAGGACTGCCGGGCATTTTTGAAACCATGACTAAAATGGGGGTAGGGGAGAACATTTCGCCCTAGAACCCGATCTTTTGGTTCATTTAGTCTTGTCTAGCCCGTTTTCAATAGAAGACAAAATGTACTGTTCGGTATGTGAAAACAAACTTTCTGATGACGTCATAGGTCATGGCGCAGGGGTCACGCTATGCTAAAACATGCTCACGGACTTCTTTTTTTTTTTTTTTTTTTTTTTTTTTTGCGTTTTTCTCAACCTAATTTTCCTCTCGTTTTCTATCATTTTACCTTATGTACGTTTCACTCTTTTGTACCTATTCTCGACATGTCTTTGTTTTGGCCGCACTTGTTTCGTACAGACAGCACGCCGTCTCAAAGAACATGGGGCAGAATGGCAATTTCAGAGGCTAATTTTTTCGACTTTTTGCCAGGTTTGGAAGCCTCTGGTCCTGTTCCAGTATCTCTTAGAGGATTGATATGCATGTTGCAAACAGTTGTTGGAATACCCTATTCAAAACCACCCTTATCAAAAGTATGGTTGAATATGGGAAAGAATGAGGGTCGTTCAAAAAGTTTTTGGCAGCAATTACGCAAAAATACGCTATGGTAGTGGAAAGGATATGGTGAAGTTATTTAGAACAGCAGAACTAGCCGTTTTAAACTTGAAATCTTTATTTTTCGACATATTTTGTTGAAATATGAGGAAATCGGGGCAATTTACAGAAATTTTCACTTTTTCACCATATCCTTAGGACTGCCGGGCATTTTTGAAACCATGACTAAAATGGGGGTAGGGGAGAACATTTCGCCCTAGAACCCGATCTTTTGGTTCATTTAGTCTTGTCTAGCCCGTTTTCAATAGAAGACAAAATGTACTGTTCGGTATGTGAAAACAAACTTTCTGATGACGTCATAGGTCATGGCGCAGGGGTCACGCTATGCTAAAACATGCTCACGGACTTCTTTTTTTTTTTTTTTTTTTTTTTTTTTTTTTGCGTTTTTCTCAACCTAATTTTCCTCTCGTTTTCTATCATTTTACCTTATGTACGTTTCACTCTTTTGTACCTATTCTCGACATGTCTTTGTTTTGGCCGCACTTGTTTCGTACAGACAGCACGCCGTCTCAAAGAACATGGGGCAGAATGGCAATTTCAGAGGCTAATTTTTTCGACTTTTTGCCAGGTTTGGAAGCCTCTGGTCCTGTTCCAGTATCTCTTAGAGGATTGATATGCATGTTGCAAACAGTTGTTGGAATACCCTATTCAAAACCACCCTTATCAAAAGTATGGTTGAATATGGGAAAGAATGAGGGTCGTTCAAAAAGTTTTTGGCAGCAATTACGCAAAAATACGCTATGGTAGTGGAAAGATATGGTGAAGTTATTTAGAACAGCAGAACTAGCCGTTTTAAACTTGAAATCTTTATTTTTCGACATATTTTGTTGAAATATGAGGAAATCGGGGCAATTTACAGGGATTTTCACTTTTTCACCATATCCTTAGGACTGCCGGGCATTTTTGAAACCATGACTAAAATGGGGGTAGGGGAGAACATTTCGCCCTAGAACCCGATCTTTTGGTTCATTTAGTCTTGTCTAGCCCGTTTTCAATAGAAGACAAAATGTACTGTTCGGTATGTGAAAACAAACTTTCTGATGACGTCATAGGTCATGGCGCAGGGGTCACGCTATGCTAAAACATGCTCACGGACTTCTTTTTTTTTTTTTTTTTTTTTTTTTTTTGCGTTTTTCTCAACCTAATTTTCCTCTCGTTTTCTATCATTTTACCTTATGTACGTTTCACTCTTTTGTACCTATTCTCGACATGTCTTTGTTTTGGCCGCACTTGTTTCGTACAGACAGCACGCCGTCTCAAAGAACATGGGGCAGAATGGCAATTTCAGAGGCTAATTTTTTCGACTTTTTGCCAGGTTTGGAAGCCTCTGGTCCTGTTCCAGTATCTCTTAGAGGATTGATATGCATGTTGCAAACAGTTGTTGGAATACCCTATTCAAAACCACCCTTATCAAAAGTATGGTTGAATATGGGAAAGAATGAGGGTCGTTCAAAAAGTTTTTGGCAGCAATTACGCAAAAATACGCTATGGTAGTGGAAAGGATATGGTGAAGTTATTTAGAACAGCAGAACTAGCCGTTTTAAACTTGAAATCTTTATTTTTCGACATATTTTGTTGAAATATGAGGAAATCGGGGCAATTTACAGAAATTTTCACTTTTTCACCATATCCTTAGGACTGCCGGGCATTTTTGAAACCATGACTAAAATGGGGGTAGGGGAGAACATTTCGCCCTAGAACCCGATCTTTTGGTTCATTTAGTCTTGTCTAGCCCGTTTTCAATAGAAGACAAAATGTACTGTTCGGTATGTGAAAACAAACTTTCTGATGACGTCATAGGTCATGGCGCAGGGGTCACGCTATGCTAAAACATGCTCACGGACTTCTTTTTTTTTTTTTTTTTTTTTTTTTTTTTTTGCGTTTTTCTCAACCTAATTTTCCTCTCGTTTTCTATCATTTTACCTTATGTACGTTTCACTCTTTTGTACCTATTCTCGACATGTCTTTGTTTTGGCCGCACTTGTTTCGTACAGACAGCACGCCGTCTCAAAGAACATGGGGCAGAATGGCAATTTCAGAGGCTAATTTTTTCGACTTTTTGCCAGGTTTGGAAGCCTCTGGTCCTGTTCCAGTATCTCTTAGAGGATTGATATGCATGTTGCAAACAGTTGTTGGAATACCCTATTCAAAACCACCCTTATCAAAAGTATGGTTGAATATGGGAAAGAATGAGGGTCGTTCAAAAAGTTTTTGGCAGCAATTACGCAAAAATACGCTATGGTAGTGGAAAGGATATGGTGAAGTTATTTAGAACAGCAGAACTAGCCGTTTTAAACTTGAAATCTTTATTTTTCGACATATTTTGTTGAAATATGAGGAAATCGGGGCAATTTACAGGGATTTTCACTTTTTCACCATATCCTTAGGACTGCCGGGCATTTTTGAAACCATGACTAAAATGGGGGTAGGGGAGAACATTTCGCCCTAGAACCCGATCTTTTGGTTCATTTAGTCTTGTCTAGCCCGTTTTCAATAGAAGACAAAATGTACTGTTCGGTATGTGAAAACAAACTTTCTGATGACGTCATAGGTCATGGCGCAGGGGTCACGCTATGCTAAAACATGCTCACGGACTTCTTTTTTTTTTTTTTTTTTTTTTTTGCGTTTTTCTCAACCTAATTTTCCTCTCGTTTTCTATCATTTTACCTTATGTACGTTTCACTCTTTTGTACCTATTCTCGACATGTCTTTGTTTTGGCCGCACTTGTTTCGTACAGACAGCACGCCGTCTCAAAGAACATGGGGCAGAATGGCAATTTCAGAGGCTAATTTTTTCGACTTTTTGCCAGGTTTGGAAGCCTCTGGTCCTGTTCCAGTATCTCTTAGAGGATTGATATGCATGTTGCAAACAGTTGTTGGAATACCCTATTCAAAACCACCCTTATCAAAAGTATGGTTGAATATGGGAAAGAATGAGGGTCGTTCAAAAAGTTTTTGGCAGCAATTACGCAAAAATACGCTATGGTAGTGGAAAGGATATGGTGAAGTTATTTAGAACAGCAGAACTAGCCGTTTTAAACTTGAAATCTTTATTTTTCGACATATTTTGTTGAAATATGAGGAAATCGGGGCAATTTACAGGGATTTTCACTTTTTCACCATATCCTTAGGACTGCCGGGCATTTTTGAAACCATGACTAAAATGGGGGTAGGGGAGAACATTTCGCCCTAGAACCCGATCTTTTGGTTCATTTAGTCTTGTCTAGCCCGTTTTCAATAGAAGACAAAATGTACTGTTCGGTATGTGAAAACAAACTTTCTGATGACGTCATAGGTCATGGCGCAGGGGTCACGCTATGCTAAAACATGCTCACGGACTTCTTTTTTTTTTTTTTTTTTTTTTTTTTTGCGTTTTTCTCAACCTAATTTTCCTCTCGTTTTCTATCATTTTACCTTATGTACGTTTCACTCTTTTGTACCTATTCTCGACATGTCTTTGTTTTGGCCGCACTTGTTTCGTACAGACAGCACGCCGTCTCAAAGAACATGGGGCAGAATGGCAATTTCAGAGGCTAATTTTTTCGACTTTTTGCCAGGTTTGGAAGCCTCTGGTCCTGTTCCAGTATCTCTTAGAGGATTGATATGCATGTTGCAAACAGTTGTTGGAATACCCTATTCAAAACCACCCTTATCAAAAGTATGGTTGAATATGGGAAAGAATGAGGGTCGTTCAAAAAGTTTTTGGCAGCAATTACGCAAAAATACGCTATGGTAGTGGAAAGGATATGGTGAAGTTATTTAGAACAGCAGAACTAGCCGTTTTAAACTTGAAATCTTTATTTTTCGACATATTTTGTTGAAATATGAGGAAATCGGGGCAATTTACAGGGATTTTCACTTTTTCACCATATCCTTAGGACTGCCGGGCATTTTTGAAACCATGACTAAAATGGGGGTAGGGGAGAACATTTCGCCCTAGAACCCGATCTTTTGGTTCATTTAGTCTTGTCTAGCCCGTTTTCAATAGAAGACAAAATGTACTGTTCGGTATGTGAAAACAAACTTTCTGATGACGTCATAGGTCATGGCGCAGGGGTCACGCTATGCTAAAACATGCTCACGGACTTCTTTTTTTTTTTTTTTTTTTTTTTTTTTTGCGTTTTTCTCAACCTAATTTTCCTCTCGTTTTCTATCATTTTACCTTATGTACGTTTCACTCTTTTGTACCTATTCTCGACATGTCTTTGTTTTGGCCGCACTTGTTTCGTACAGACAGCACGCCGTCTCAAAGAACATGGGGCAGAATGGCAATTTCAGAGGCTAATTTTTTCGACTTTTTGCCAGGTTTGGAAGCCTCTGGTCCTGTTCCAGTATCTCTTAGAGGATTGATATGCATGTTGCAAACAGTTGTTGGAATACCCTATTCAAAACCACCCTTATCAAAAGTATGGTTGAATATGGGAAAGAATGAGGGTCGTTCAAAAAGTTTTTGGCAGCAATTACGCAAAAATACGCTATGGTAGTGGAAAGGATATGGTGAAGTTATTTAGAACAGCAGAACTAGCCGTTTTAAACTTGAAATCTTTATTTTTCGACATATTTTGTTGAAATATGAGGAAATCGGGGCAATTTACAGGGATTTTCACTTTTTCACCATATCCTTAGGACTGCCGGGCATTTTTGAAACCATGACTAAAATGGGGGTAGGGGAGAACATTTCGCCCTAGAACCCGATCTTTTGGTTCATTTAGTCTTGTCTAGCCCGTTTTCAATAGAAGACAAAATGTACTGTTCGGTATGTGAAAACAAACTTTCTGATGACGTCATAGGTCATGGCGCAGGGGTCACGCTATGCTAAAACATGCTCACGGACTTCTTTTTTTTTTTTTTTTTTTTTTTTTTTGCGTTTTTCTCAACCTAATTTTCCTCTCGTTTTCTATCATTTTACCTTATGTACGTTTCACTCTTTTGTACCTATTCTCGACATGTCTTTGTTTTGGCCGCACTTGTTTCGTACAGACAGCACGCCGTCTCAAAGAACATGGGGCAGAATGGCAATTTCAGAGGCTAATTTTTTCGACTTTTTGCCAGGTTTGGAAGCCTCTGGTCCTGTTCCAGTATCTCTTAGAGGATTGATATGCATGTTGCAAACAGTTGTTGGAATACCCTATTCAAAACCACCCTTATCAAAAGTATGGTTGAATATGGGAAAGAATGAGGGTCGTTCAAAAAGTTTTTGGCAGCAATTACGCAAAAATACGCTATGGTAGTGGAAAGGATATGGTGAAGTTATTTAGAACAGCGGAACTAGCCGTTTTAAACTTGAAATCTTTATTTTTCGACATATTTTGTTGAAATATGAGGAAATCGGGGCAATTTACAGGGATTTTCACTTTTTCACCATATCCTTAGGACTGCCGGGCATTTTTGAAACCATGACTAAAATGGGGGTAGGGGAGAACATTTCGCCCTAGAACCCGATCTTTTGGTTCATTTAGTCTTGTCTAGCCCGTTTTCAATAGAAGACAAAATGTACTGTTCGGTATGTGAAAACAAACTTTCTGATGACGTCATAGGTCATGGCGCAGGGGTCACGCTATGCTAAAACATGCTCACGGACTTCTTTTTTTTTTTTTTTTTTTTTTTTTTTTGCGTTTTTCTCAACCTAATTTTCCTCTCGTTTTCTATCATTTTACCTTATGTACGTTTCACTCTTTTGTACCTATTCTCGACATGTCTTTGTTTTGGCCGCACTTGTTTCGTACAGACAGCACGCCGTCTCAAAGAACATGGGGCAGAATGGCAATTTCAGAGGCTAATTTTTTCGACTTTTTGCCAGGTTTGGAAGCCTCTGGTCCTGTTCCAGTATCTCTTAGAGGATTGATATGCATGTTGCAAACAGTTGTTGGAATACCCTATTCAAAACCACCCTTATCAAAAGTATGGTTGAATATGGGAAAGAATGAGGGTCGTTCAAAAAGTTTTTGGCAGCAATTACGCAAAAATACGCTATGGTAGTGGAAAGGATATGGTGAAGTTATTTAGAACAGCAGAACTAGCCGTTTTAAACTTGAAATCTTTATTTTTCGACATATTTTGTTGAAATATGAGGAAATCGGGGCAATTTACAGAAATTTTCACTTTTTCACCATATCCTTAGGACTGCCGGGCATTTTTGAAACCATGACTAAAATGGGGGTAGGGGAGAACATTTCGCCCTAGAACCCGATCTTTTGGTTCATTTAGTCTTGTCTAGCCCGTTTTCAATAGAAGACAAAATGTACTGTTCGGTATGTGAAAACAAACTTTCTGATGACGTCATAGGTCATGGCGCAGGGGTCACGCTATGCTAAAACATGCTCACGGACTTCTTTTTTTTTTTTTTTTTTTTTTTTTTTTTTTGCGTTTTTCTCAACCTAATTTTCCTCTCGTTTTCTATCATTTTACCTTATGTACGTTTCACTCTTTTGTACCTATTCTCGACATGTCTTTGTTTTGGCCGCACTTGTTTCGTACAGACAGCACGCCGTCTCAAAGAACATGGGGCAGAATGGCAATTTCAGAGGCTAATTTTTTCGACTTTTTGCCAGGTTTGGAAGCCTCTGGTCCTGTTCCAGTATCTCTTAGAGGATTGATATGCATGTTGCAAACAGTTGTTGGAATACCCTATTCAAAACCACCCTTATCAAAAGTATGGTTGAATATGGGAAAGAATGAGGGTCGTTCAAAAAGTTTTTGGCAGCAATTACGCAAAAATACGCTATGGTAGTGGAAAGGATATGGTGAAGTTATTTAGAACAGCAGAACTAGCCGTTTTAAACTTGAAATCTTTATTTTTCGACATATTTTGTTGAAATATGAGGAAATCGGGGCAATTTACAGGGATTTTCACTTTTTCACCATATCCTTAGGACTGCCGGGCATTTTTGAAACCATGACTAAAATGGGGGTAGGGGAGAACATTTCGCCCTAGAACCCGATCTTTTGGTTCATTTAGTCTTGTCTAGCCCGTTTTCAATAGAAGACAAAATGTACTGTTCGGTATGTGAAAACAAACTTTCTGATGACGTCATAGGTCATGGCGCAGGGGTCACGCTATGCTAAAACATGCTCACGGACTTCTTTTTTTTTTTTTTTTTTTTTTTTTTTTGCGTTTTTCTCAACCTAATTTTCCTCTCGTTTTCTATCATTTTACCTTATGTACGTTTCACTCTTTTGTACCTATTCTCGACATGTCTTTGTTTTGGCCGCACTTGTTTCGTACAGACAGCACGCCGTCTCAAAGAACATGGGGCAGAATGGCAATTTCAGAGGCTAATTTTTTCGACTTTTTGCCAGGTTTGGAAGCCTCTGGTCCTGTTCCAGTATCTCTTAGAGGATTGATATGCATGTTGCAAACAGTTGTTGGAATACCCTATTCAAAACCACCCTTATCAAAAGTATGGTTGAATATGGGAAAGAATGAGGGTCGTTCAAAAAGTTTTTGGCAGCAATTACGCAAAAATACGCTATGGTAGTGGAAAGGATATGGTGAAGTTATTTAGAACAGCAGAACTAGCCGTTTTAAACTTGAAATCTTTATTTTTCGACATATTTTGTTGAAATATGAGGAAATCGGGGCAATTTACAGGGATTTTCACTTTTTCACCATATCCTTAGGACTGCCGGGCATTTTTGAAACCATGACTAAAATGGGGGTAGGGGAGAACATTTCGCCCTAGAACCCGATCTTTTGGTTCATTTAGTCTTGTCTAGCCCGTTTTCAATAGAAGACAAAATGTACTGTTCGGTATGTGAAAACAAACTTTCTGATGACGTCATAGGTCATGGCGCAGGGGTCACGCTATGCTAAAACATGCTCACGGACTTCTTTTTTTTTTTTTTTTTTTTTTTTTTTTGCGTTTTTCTCAACCTAATTTTCCTCTCGTTTTCTATCATTTTACCTTATGTACGTTTCACTCTTTTGTACCTATTCTCGACATGTCTTTGTTTTGGCCGCACTTGTTTCGTACAGACAGCACGCCGTCTCAAAGAACATGGGGCAGAATGGCAATTTCAGAGGCTAATTTTTTCGACTTTTTGCCAGGTTTGGAAGCCTCTGGTCCTGTTCCAGTATCTCTTAGAGGATTGATATGCATGTTGCAAACAGTTGTTGGAATACCCTATTCAAAACCACCCTTATCAAAAGTATGGTTGAATATGGGAAAGAATGAGGGTCGTTCAAAAAGTTTTTGGCAGCAATTACGCAAAAATACGCTATGGTAGTGGAAAGGATATGGTGAAGTTATTTAGAACAGCAGAACTAGCCGTTTTAAACTTGAAATCTTTATTTTTCGACATATTTTGTTGAAATATGAGGAAATCGGGGCAATTTACAGGGATTTTCACTTTTTCACCATATCCTTAGGACTGCCGGGCATTTTTGAAACCATGACTAAAATGGGGGTAGGGGAGAACATTTCGCCCTAGAACCCGATCTTTTGGTTCATTTAGTCTTGTCTAGCCCGTTTTCAATAGAAGACAAAATGTACTGTTCGGTATGTGAAAACAAACTTTCTGATGACGTCATAGGTCATGGCGCAGGGGTCACGCTATGCTAAAACATGCTCACGGACTTCTTTTTTTTTTTTTGTTTTTTTTTTTTTTGCGTTTTTCTCAACCTAATTTTCCTCTCGTTTTCTATCATTTTACCTTATGTACGTTTCACTCTTTTGTACCTATTCTCGACATGTCTTTGTTTTGGCCGCACTTGTTTCGTACAGACAGCACGCCGTCTCAAAGAACATGGGGCAGAATGGCAATTTCAGAGGCTAATTTTTTCGACTTTTTGCCAGGTTTGGAAGCCTCTGGTCCTGTTCCAGTATCTCTTAGAGGATTGATATGCATGTTGCAAACAGTTGTTGGAATACCCTATTCAAAACCACCCTTATCAAAAGTATGGTTGAATATGGGAAAGAATGAGGGTCGTTCAAAAAGTTTTTGGCAGCAATTACGCAAAAATACGCTATGGTAGTGGAAAGGATATGGCCATCCAAAATTAAAAGACACAAGTGATACACACACTTAGTAACAAACAACAACATAAATAAATCGCCACAGAAGAGCCGCCTTGGAACGGTCAGTGGAAGATTTCCACTGGGGGGCTTAAATCGATTTTACGTGGCCACAATCCTCGCCCTTACTTCCGTCACGATTTAGACAAATAATTTGTTCAGTCCGCATGAAGGCCTCCTAACTCATCAGTGCAACATCTCCGTGAACACAAAAATCAAAGAACCACAGAGGTGAAACAACGGTGAGGACTCGACAGCAAGAAACCACTGAAATGCTGGAGCAAAAGAAAACCAACAGTTAGACTCCGATGGGCCCGACCAGAGTCTTCAAAATGGCCAAAATAGTGCTGACGGTGATGTTTAATCTCAATTCAAACAAACAAAATAACAACATTCATTCAACATATCTATTGGACACAACTTTTGTGGAAGTCACTTTCTACTATGCAGCACACGCCAACTTATTATGAGTTAAGGCAATTAACTTAACACATGTTTAATCTCGTTAGAAAATTAATGGCCCGTAAAATCACTCTAAGTCCATACACCTAATTAATCGCCAGCAAGAAATGGATGCGGCTCAATTTCGTCGTTGTTTAAGCAAACAGTGTAGAACCAGGTCAGATGACATATTTTGCTGCCCAGATCAGACGCCAAGTTTTGCAGCGTCTGATCATAATGGTCCGTAAAATCATTCAAAGTCCGTACACCTAATTCATCGCCAGCAAGAAATGTATGCGGTTAAAGCAAACTGTGTAGACTCAGATCAGATACCGCATTTTTGCGGCCCAGATCAGACGCTACGTTTTGCAGCGTCTGATCATTTGGGTCTACACTGTTTGCCAATGTCCCACAAATGGGACGCTAGGCATATATGGGTTAAATATCTGATCTGGATCTACATTGTTTGTCAATGTCCCACAAATGGGACTCTAGGCATAATGGGTTAAACCTTTGATCAAGATCTACACTGTTTGTCTATGTCCCACCAATGGGACGCTAGGCATATATGGGTTAAACCTTTGATAAAGTTCTACACTGTTTGGCAAGTCGGTCTTGAGCCGTAATTAAAGATCACTTAATATATCTATGTGATCTCCTATAAATAAAGTCATGTTGCGTGGAGACATTAGGGATAAGGCACCACTACCCACAACATCCTGGACACAATCCGGGAATTTCCCGGACAAATCAACTTAAAAAAAAAACGGACCCCTAAAATATTAACAATTAAAAATAATTTTTAATGATCTTTTAGAATGGAGCTTAAAATTTTATTTGATACTAATTTTTATTTATTTCTGACCATCGAAGTCGAGATATTAGGGTTAACGCACCACTACCCAAACATCCAGGTGATAATCCGGGAATTCCCGGAAAAATTAACTTCAGAAATTGACACTTAAAATGTTAAAAATGAAAAATATTTTTATAATCTTTTAGATTGGAGCTTAAAATTTTATTTAATACTAATTTTATTAATTTCTGACCACCCGAAGTGGAGCTATTAGGGATAGCGCACCACTAGCCCCCATTTCCCGGACATTTCCAGGACAATTCCCGGTCATTTCCCGGACAATTACCGGACATTAGTGTGCACCAAATCCGACACGTATTTCAGTTCACCGACTATATTTGAAGACAGTTAACCGTCGATCTGTTGTGTTTGTTTGATTTGAGGTTTAACGTCCCCGTCAACACTGTAAAGGTCTACATCATACATTCACTCTATACTCTCTGGACATGTTTTACTCTGTCAGGCTACGTATGTCATTTACAGCCGTTAGAATATTTTGATACCATACGTTAATAATTAAACTTGCTTTAAATGACCGGATGAAAGTACAAACAGACGGTTGTGTCAGCGTCGTCTATAAATTGTTTTAAAAATCGGCTTGATAAATACATGGGGAATACAAAATACACAGTTATTCCGGATAAAGGCTGGGTTAAAAATCAGGAGGGGGTTAAATGAAAAAGCAATCAAAGGTCTTGCGAGACGCAGCTTGTTCAATTTTACCATGACATTGTGAGCAATCTGGATGGGGCCATAAACCGTGGCCACAAACAGACTTGCTTGGTCGTCATGGACTTCGCTGGGGCCTTTGACGGGATGCCTCATGGAGGGCTATTACATAAACTGGAGTACTACGGGATAAGAGGATCCACACGTTGGTGGATTGGCTCGTGGCTCTCTGGGCGCTCAAAGCGGGTTGTGCTTGGTAGCCGGGCGTCTGGTCCGGTCCCTATTTTGACTGGGGTCCACCGGGGTTCGGTCCTTGGGCCGGTCCTTTTATTGAATTTCATTATTGGTCTCCCCGATGGTGTCGGGTCATCGGTCCGTTTGTTTGCTGGTGGTTGTGTCCTGTGTGGGGGCGTGTGTTCTCCTTCTGGCTGTTTTGTTTTGCAAGATGGTCTGGATCGGCTTGCGCGGTGGGAGGCTGGTTGGCGAGTGGGGTTCAGTGTGGCCGGGTGTCGCTCAGTGGGGGTGTCGCTGCGCCCTCCGGGCGGGCAAGTTGGGTTTCACTATACTCTTCACCGGCAAATTTTGGAGCATGTTTTGTCCGCCAAATATCTTGGTATCACCGTCGCTGACGATCTTGATTGGAGTCGACATATCTCTGAGATTACATCTAAAGCAACTAGGACTTTGGGGTTCCTTGGACGGAGCTTGGCTTTTGCGCCTGGGCAGACAGGGGATGTTGCGTGTGGAACATTGGTTCGCCCTCAAATTGAGAGTGCGTCGCCCGTTTGGCGCCCCTATGTTGGGGCTCGGACTCGGCGGGTGGAGAGGGTGCGGGGGGCGGCTACTCGGTGAGCCTGTGGACGGTGGCGGGATGGGGGTAGCGTCGGTGGCATGCTTGGTGGGCTGGAGTGGCCGTCCCTGGGGGCCCGTCGTGAGCAGTCCTCTTTAACCTTCTTCTACAGGATACACTCTGATTCAGTGTCTATTGATAAAGATAAGTACTTGACCCCTGTATCAGTTTCGACCAAAACAAGGGTATCAAAAATTGGCGACTCGCGATGTAGTAGATACCAGTCCTGTAGTGATGCCCTGAGGAACTCGTTCTTTCCTGGAACTGTTCCCAAGTGGAATAGTCTTCCCTCCTCTGCGGTGAATGCCAAGTCCGCAGGGGAGTTTAGGGCCCGCGCAGTGTAATATTTGGACTCAGAGGTATGCGTTTTAGGATACCTTTGTTATACAGATTGTAAATAGTTTTAAGGACGCATCCAGTGCCTCTCTTTTTTTCAGCTAAATTCTAAATTTAGCCACCCAATCAACTGAGGTAATGGCCAGATATAACCGACTCAGTATAAGAAGATAGATAGCAATCTCTGTAGAGCTTTTATTGCGACAAACAAAGTATTCTGTAACAACTATTTAACTGCCTAGGACTACCCATGATAATGTTTCACGCCTTTGGTATGGTGCGGCCGGGGATCGAACCCGCGATCCCCCATTCCCGAAGCGGACGCTCTACCACTGAACTATCGGATCAGGACGTTAACTGGACCCGCGCCCCTATGTTCGGTCTTGTCACTTGCCCAATAGTCTTAAACCTTCTTTTTTATAAGATACACTCTGATGCAGTGTCTCTGTGTTCTGTGTTAATTGCTTGAACAAATAATCTGCTCAGACATCATGGCCCACTTGGATGAACATAAACTTTTGTCAGACAGACAACATGCATTTAGGAAAAGGCATAGTTGCGAAACTCTGTTGTGCACGGTTATTAATGATTGGGCAAAAATCTTGGACAAAGGGGGACAGGTGGACACATTCATTCTGGACTCTGAAAAGGTTTTTGACACCCCACCTCATGAACTACTTAAATTCAAATTATTTGGATATGGAATGGGGTGGAGGGGGAGACGGGAGACTCTCAAATGGATAGATTCCTTCCTTTGCTACAGAAAACAACGTGTTGTTGTTAATGGTGAATCTTTAGTATGAGCGCCAGTTTTATCTTGGGTCCCATAGCTAGGGGCATGGGGCATGAGATTTCAGCCGTTAAATGCAATATTATGCAGATAAGTAGGAAGAGAACAAATAAAATCGATGCTTCATACAACTTAGAGGGAACGGTCCTCGAAAGTGTGAATTCCTTTAAATACCTTGGTGTAACGATCACACACGATTTGAGATGGAGTACACACATTAGCAACATTTATACAAAGGCGAATAGAACACTTGGGTTCCTGAGGCGAAATCTTAAACAGTGTCCTCAGGATGTGAAGGAGACAGCATATAAGGGACTTGTTCGCCCAATCTTGGAATATGGCAGTTGTATCTGGGACCCAAGTGGAGTGGTCCTTAATGAAGAAATTGAAAAAGTTCAGAATAGAGCTGCTAGATTTGTAATAAGCAATTACTGCTTTGAAACTGGGAGCATGACTGTAATTGTAGGAAAATCAAGATGGGAGTCTCCCAAGAAAAGGAGAAGAGACAGTAGGCTCATACTCTTATACAAAGTTCTAAAGGGTGCTGCCAACATTCCAACAGATGACCTTGTTCGCCTCCAAATAGGCACTGTAGAAAGCACCATTCAATGGCGTTTCAGACCCTTACTGCAAGAACTGACATTTATAAAGAATCGTTCTCCCCACGAACCATTAGAGATTGGAATGCCCTTCCCGATTCGATGATTTCGATAGCTGAATGTGCTGAGGATTGTGTATCTAAGTTTTCCTCTTTGGTTAGAGATAGGGACTAACTTTCCATATCACATGTCCTGGTGTATGAAGATCATTTGACGTATCACCAGTAACATTTCTGATTCTGATTCTGACTAGTTCAACTCAAACAAAGGAATCAAACTTAAACAACAGTCAGTATCGCAGGTACCAAGCCTATAGTGATGCCCTGAAGAATTCCCTTTTCCCTAGAACTATTCCTCAGTGGAATAGTCTTCATAGTATAGATTGGGACTCAGAGGTATGCGTTTAGTATACATATGTAAGCAGATTGTAAAAAGTTTTAAGAACTCATCCAGTGATTATTTATTTATTTATTTATTTAGCGCGCCTCCCAACTGAGGTAATGGCCAAGTATGACCGACGTATATGAAGATAGATAAATTGCAGGACCTACATGGCACTGGTGTAAGACTCCCTTTCCAGCCTAGTCCCTACCCCAAAATGCCTGACATCAGCAATCTAGCCGAAGGCATCGACAAACATTTTAAAGGCTTGGCGAGGATTGTGGCCACTTAAAATCGATTTAAGCCCCCACCCCCATCCCAGTTGAAGTCTTTCACTGTCCGTTCCAAGGCGGTTCTTCTGTCGTGGTTTTTAATTTTTGTTGTGGCTTGTCTTTGTTTGTATGTATCGCTTATATTATTTTGCTTTGGATAGCGAATTGGCCATTTTGTGGGAAAGTAAAGTTCTGTCCTTTTGGCTTTCCGCTAGTGTTGTTTCAATTAGGGTCTGGTTGTTTCATGTTTGTGTTTCTTTCCCTTGGTGTCTCTGATGGGAACTGTGGGTTAATTGTATCGATTCCTGATCACTGCCTTCACTTCTATTTTGAACCCCAATAAGGCTGCAGGACCCGATAAATTTAAGGCCATTGAATTACAGACCCTGCATGAAGAGTTATCCCCTATCCTGCAGCGGATCTTCCAGAAATCTCTTCATGCTGGAAAACTACCCAACATTTGGAAAGAAGTAAATGTATTCCCGGTTTTCAAAAAGGGAGAAAAAGCTGATCCCTCCAACTATAGGCCCATTTCTCTGACCTGCGTCCTTTGTAAGGTGCTAGAGAACAGTGTTGCTTCTAGACTGGACATACTGAGCTGGACATACTTTACGAATTCCGGGAGAAGGAAAACAGAAGTGAAGGTAATAATCATGAATCAACACAATTAACCCACAGCTCCCATCAGAGACACAAAAGGGAAAGAAACACAAACATGAAATAACTAGACCACATTGGAAACATCAATAGCGGAAAAAGCCAAAAGGACAATTGCTTTTCACAATAATGGCCAATTTGCTATCCAAAACAATAAGATATAAGCGATATACACAGTCAAACCATAACAAAAGTAAACCACGACAGAAGAACCGCCTTGGAAAGGTTAGTGAAAAGAACTTCGGGGGGGGGGGGGGGGGGGGCTTAAATCGATTTTACGCGGCCACAATCCTCGTCCATACGTCCGTCGCAATTTAGACAACTAATTTGTTCAGTCTACCTGAAGGCATCCTAACTCATCAGTTCAACATCTCAGAGAACACAAAAATCAAACAACGACAAAGATGAAACACGGCGAGGACTCGACAGCAAGAAACCACTGAAATGCTGGAGCAAAAGAAAACCAACCGTTAGACTCTGAGACACAACTTATCATGCTGCTTGACGAATTGTCAAACAAAAACCATGCAAATTGTCAAACAGACTGATCTGATCCTTTCAGATTTTAGCAAAGCTTTAGACAACATCGCCATGAAAAACTCATTCTGAAATTGCACCATCATGGTATTAGAGGAGACACTCAAAAATGGATTAACGACTTTTCGGACAATCGAAAACAAGCATTCGTAATTAACGTGGAAATCAGCTAGTATCCAAGTCCCCTCTAGCGTTCCGCAGGGCTCGGTTCTCGGACCAATTGTCTTTCTTGCAGCAGGTCAAATCAAGAGACAGACTTTTCTCAGACGACGCTGCCATGTACGTTGCCATAAGCTCACACACAGACAGCCTTCTGTTACAATAAGACTTACATATACTTGAACAGGTGGAAAAGATATGGGACATGAACTTTAATCCTTCCAAATGCCAGGTCCTTCGTGTTACCCGACGTAAGAACCCCATCCCAACTGTGCACCATTTGCATGGTACCCAGCTGAAAAGTGTTTCTGCAGCTAAATACCTTGGGATCACCATCTCTATTGACCTAAACTGGAGCCCCCACATTGATAACATAGCCAAAAAAGCAAATCAGACCATTGGATTCTTGAAAAGAAGCATTCGGGTCCATAATAAGGACCTGAAATCAGTTGCATATAAGACTCTTGTCAGGCCTTAGCTAGAGTATGCTTCCACTGTATGGTATCCCGACACTGCCACTGACATATACAAAGTGGAAGCAGTCCAAAGAAGGGCTGCCAAACTGGCAGCCAACACGTGACTAAAGCTACACTTCAATTGTTACAGCTATGCTGATTGATCTAAACTGGCGCCCTTTGGACAACGCCGAATTGACAACCATCTCGTCATGATGTATACACTTATGCTCTTATTGCAATACCCGCATCTGAGAACCTCATCCTCAATACTAGACTATCAGCCCACAACCATCCTCTTGCATGCAAACAGATTTTCACCCGCACAGACTACTGCAATTACACCTTCTTTCCCAGGACTATTATTCACCGGAATGCTATACCTGCCCATGCTGTAACGCTACCCACTCTGGCGCAGTTCAGCAGTGTTGTAAGCTTCTTATTAAAAGAACATTTTCTGGTGTTTTGTTTTTATCTTTTAACTATACTAACACTCTCTTCTCGCACTATACAAACTCGTTTCATCAACTTTCTTTTCCTTTTATTTCAGCTAACACCCTTCGCCGGAACCCGTCTTACGTCCGACCTCTCGGGGGTTTTGTTTGTTTGTTTGATTTGACGTTTAACGTCCCCGTCAACACTGTAAAGGTAATTTTAGAGAGGTAGCTTCTGATTTTGTGGGACTTCTACCCGACATTGAGATGAAATTACATCTCAAACCCTGCCACCCAATGAAACCAATAGGGTTTATAAGCATGGATGGACCGACTCGCACCGAACCGCCTGGGCAGGCTTAAATCCTCAAAGCCGTTTACCAGTACTCGTGTGCGGGTCGGTTTCAGCTCTGCGTGGAAGCATCATGCAGTCCATCAATTTCTTGAAACCCCGATGGGCGGGGGCTAACCCCTCGGGGGTTTAGACGTATAGGAAGAACAAATAGAATAGTCAGACTCATTCCCTGTGCAGGTTAAATATCGTTACCCAAATTACATGAATGCTGTGTATGCTTTCATCCTGCAAATCTGGAGTGTATGTAATGTGCACCTGCCTAGAATGTCTATAGAGAAAGAGAAGGAAAGAAGAGACAAAAATTTCACCAGTTAAAATTTAATTATGTTTGCCGATTTTGAATGTTTACACTATATACAGTGGAAGATTAGCATCCGAATGAACATATCAATTCAAATGTCTAGACAAAATGTTTCTCATACTCAAGACTGCTAACTTCATTATAGGAGATGAAAAATGCCTTTGAATGCAAATTCTAGGCATTATAGCCCTTGAGCAAATAATTTTGGTGTATACCTTGTACAAGGTACACCGCTCCGCATCACCGATAATCCATAAGCATCTCCTCACAAATTTCCAAGCAATTTAAAACTAGTAAGGGAGGTAGTGGGTGGGTGAAAACTGTCTTGAATGGTGCTAACTAGGTGATTCCTTTTATGCTACTGTATGAGAATGAAGACAAGAGAGCGGTGAAGCGAGTTAAACATCAGCCAATGAAATTAAAAGCTGCACAGATTCACTGGCCGGGGGTGGGGGTGGGTGGAGGGAGCTCAATAATAATAGTCATAATAAAAATGATAATCATTCCTTAGGCTGGTCTAATGTAAAATAGAAGTATCAGGAATCGATACAAATAACCCACACCTCCCATCAGAGACACCAAAGCCTCGCATTTTATCCCTTTTCCTCAACTCGTTTAATGAATTCAATGCTAATCCTCTATATTTTTTATGTTGCTCACTGTTTAATGTATTTACCAATGCTTTATATATTTCTTATCTTTGTCGAAAGATAAGCTATATGTTTTGCCAAACCGACGTTAAGGCAAGTTTTTTTTTTTGTTGCATCTTTTATAAATGAGGGTCATTGAAGGGTTTGATAAATCTGTACGGGTTGACATAGAGGATCTTACTCGACTGCTCATGTATTATTGAATTTATTAAACGAGTTGAGGAAAGGATAAAATGCGATGCTTCGCCGAGCATTTTATCCCTTTTCCTCAACGAGTTTAATAAATTCAATTATACATGAACACGAATGCAATATTCTATTTATCATATGACATTTAAAGCCCATTTTATTCACGATTTTTAACGAAAATGTAAATATTCCGCCATTAGTAAACGCGACGTCGTTAAGGACGTCGTACCTGTAACGTTACGGGACGTATCTAAATAATTTGCATATTTAATCCACTAGTGGATTATCGAATTTATTACATGGCATAATTGCACTCTCAAACGCGACGTCATATGATAAAAAGGTGTAAAACACTAGCCTCAGTTTTCATTTCAAGTTTATCAACGCAGTTGGAAAATACAAGGGATCAGACATATTACACTTAAAGCTTTCTAAGTCTAGAACTTGACCCTCGGGTCATTTAGGGTAAGGGGGTGGGATTTATTCCTTTTTCGCATAATTTTATTCCGCACTGTCACATTTCCTATCACTGGCCCATTTTGTCATTTTCCTATTTTGCCTATTTCCATATTTGCCATTGTTACAAAGAAGAAAAAGGTTTTGGCATATGTATGCTTTCCCGCGAATTAATTGTCTTTCTGAAAAGGATATACCCTTATTCATGATAAAGGAGATATTCTAAAGCATCGCGCCTATATAGGCAATGGGAAGGAACCGTGTGTTATTGTGCTACAAATCACGGTGCGGAAGAGCGTGTCGAGTGACGTAATTAAAAGCTGCCAATTTATGACGTCACATGAAAATTCTTCGACGTAAGACGGTGTAACGTCACTTTCTCGCACCGAAAATGTTACAAAAGGACATGCAGTCAATGATTTTTGCGGTAATTCTTCTTACAATGGCGAAAGGTTGTTAGAATTTGAAGACAACAATAACATTATTGCCAATTTTTGCGTGTTAGAATCGAAATAGATCAGCTCTAGCATGTGATTTGTTGAGTATTAAATCACAGTTTGTCGGTCAGTTGTAAGCAGACAAATCACGCGCGCTACGCGCCCGTGATTTGATCTACTTTATAACTGACCTCCAAACTGTGATTTATTACTCATCGAATCACTGTCAGAGCTGATCTATTTCTTAAATTATAAATAAACATAATTTTGAAAGAGTTTCTTTTCTTGAATGTGTACCGATTCTGTTGAATTCTCGGAAGTGAGAATAAAGTGTAGCTCTTTCTTAATTGAATACTCAATTATACACTAATTTTCTCCTTCATGCGAAAATATTCAAAGGAGACAACCATGTTTAAACTGTCGTAGTCATGGAGATAGCATTTTTATATAATTACCGTAGACCCGCGGTTTGTGGTTCCTCATGAGTGAATCGCCTCTGCGGTAGAAACTGATTTTTCATATGTCAGACAGGACAGAGACATATAAATACAATAAAATTCCTCTATTAAGACCACCTTTGAGACTGTTCAAAAGTGGTCTTTAAGACCACTTTTGAACAGTCCCAAAGGTGGTCCCTGACAAGGTGACATTTCTGTGCAGAAAACATGAAGAAAGAATGACAGCACCCTTCTAAATAAGCATTTTAAAGGAGAATTAATCTAAATTTTAGGCGGTCTTAATAGCGGAATTCCACTGTACTTGTTACATAAATCTATAGTGAACGCAACAAAAACGACTGCAAGGCAATTTCCACAAATTTCAAAGACTCCAGAGTTCATCATCTAATCAATGACCGTTTTCAGGCCTACCCAGGAAAAGTTAACTAGTAGGGACATGACTGGCTTTGAAGAGAGAATGGTTTTAACCCTCACATTACAAAAACACCCATATACAAATACATTGCCCGCTTTACCTCTGAAAAATCGAAATTTTTAGATGAAAATTTGATATATTTTTTAGCTCACCAGAGCCGAAGGCTCCGGGGGAGCTTATAGGATAGGCAGTTGTCCGTCGTCGTCTGCGTCTGCGTCTGCGTCTTCTTCAACACTTTCAAACGACATCTCCTCTGAAGCCACTGGGCCGATTGGGCCCAAATTTTATCTGTAGCATCCTTGGGCTGGGGGATTGAAAGTTTGTGTTTTTTATCAAAATTGGCTCATTAGTTTGGTTGCTATGGCAACTTGTAGTTTCCATAGACTTAAATGGGGAAAATTGAAAAATGGCATTTACTGCCAAGCCTTTGCAGATATTTTGACAAAACTTTCATAGAAATGTTCCATAGGCAATCTACTATCTGCTGTATGATTTTAAGCCTTCTGCTCATTTTTATTGGTTGCCATGGAAACCAAAATGCAAAAAATAGACAAAAAATACTTAAAAATCATCTCCTCAGAAACCATATGCTCTAGGAGGCTGAGACTTTATGAAAATATTCACCATATTTGCCTTTACAGGTTTTGTGTTTTTTTTTATGAAATTTGGGCTTTTAGTTTTGTTGCTATGGCAACTTAGAGTTTCCATTGACTTATAATGGGGAAAACTGAAAAATGGCATTTCCTGCCAAGTCATTGCAGATATTTTGACAAAACTTACATAAACATGTTCCTTGAGTAAACTTCTCTCAGCCATATGCTTTTATGTCAACCTGGGGGTCCCTTAGGTTGTGCCGGGGCCATGCCCCGCTCCCTCCACTTCATAAAATGTCTTATATCTCAGAAACCTTACAGATCCCAACCCCTAGACCATATATATTCTTGTTCCTCATGATAAGATGCATTAAGTGACACCAACCTGGGAGTCCCCCGGGATCTGCCGGGGACATGCCCTGCCCCCTCTATTTCATAAAATGCAGAAACCATTCAGATCCCCACCCCTAAACTATATATATTCTTGTTCCTTATGCTAAGATGCATTAAGTGACACCAACCTTGGGGTCCCCCGGGATGTGCCGGGGACATGCCCTACCCCCTCCACTTCATAAAATGCCATTTATCTCAGAAACCATTGAGATCCCCACCCCTAAACCATATATATTCTTGTTCCTTATGATAAGACGCATTCAGTGATACCAACCCTGGGGTCTCTCTGGGGTGCGCTGGGGCCATGCCCCACCCTTCCACTTCATAAATGCCATATATCTCAGAAACCATTCAGATCCCCACCCCTAAACTATATATATTCTTGTTTCTTATGATAAGACGCATTCAGTGACACCAATCTGAGGGTCCCCTAGGATGTAGCGGGGCTTATATGCCCCACCCCCTCCACTTCGTAAAAGGCTGAATATCTCAGAAACCGTTCAGATCCCCACCCCTAAACCATTTAAATTCTTTTCCTTATGATAAGACGCATTCAGTGATACCAACCTTAGGGTCTCCCTGGCCGCACGGGGGATATTCCCGACCCCTCCACTTCATAAAAGGCCCAATATCTCAGAAACCGTTCAGATCCTCACCCCTAAACCATATAAATTCTTGTTCCTTATGTTAAGATGCATTCAGTAATATCAACCTAAGGATCTCCCAGGCCGCACCAGGGCTATGCCCCAGCCTTCCGCTTCATAAAAGGTGATATATCTCGGAAACCCTTCAGATCCCCACCCCAAAACCATGTATATTCTTGTTTCTTATGAAAAGACGCATTCAGTGACACCAATCTGGGGGTCCCCTAGGATGTGCCAGGGCTATGCCCCACCCCCTGCACTAAGTAAAAGCCCAATATCTCAGAAACCGTTCAGATACCCACCCCTAAAGCATATAAATTCTTGTTCCTTATGATAAGACGCATTCAGTGATACCAATCTAAGGGTCTCCCGGGCCGCACGGGGGCTGTGCCACACAACTCCACTTCATAAAAGGTGATATGTCTCGGAAACCATTCAGGTCCCCATCCCAAAACCATATATATTCTTGTTTCTTATGATAAGACGCATTCATTGAAACCAACCTGGGGGTCCTCTGGGATGTGTCCGGGCCATGCCCAACCCCCTCCACTTCGTAAAAGGCTCAATATCTCAGAAACCATTCAGAACCCCACCCCTAAACCATATATATTCTTGTTCTTTATGATGAGACACATTCAGTGATACCAACCTAGGGGTCTCTGGGGGTGTGCTGGGGCTATGCCCCACCCTTCCACTTCATAAAATGCCATATATCTCAGAAACTGTTCAGATCCCCACCCCTAAAATATGTATATTTGTGTTCCCTATAATAAGACTCATTCACTCACAGCAATGCGGGGTCTCTATGTGCTAGACAACATGCTGATGCCATGGCCCACGCCTCTACTTCATAAAAGGCCATATATCTCAGACACCATTAAGATCCCCACCTCATAATCATATATATTCTTGTTTCTTATGATTAGACACATTCAGTCACACAAACTTGGTGGTCCACAGGGGCCATTCCTCTCATCATTTCATAAGAGGGCCTCATATCTTGGAAACTGTTCATATCCCCCTAAACAATATATTTTCTTGGTCCTTATTATAAGACACATTCAGCGACAACAATCTTGGCTTTCCTGGGGTCTGCCAGGGCCATGCTCCAACCCCTTCGCAGCTTAAAAGGCCTTATATCTCAGGAACAGTACACATCCCAACCCCTAAACCATATATATTCATGTGCCTTTTGATAAGATGGATTCAGTGATACCATTCAGGGCTCTGTTGGGTCCATGTCTCATCCTTCCTCCTCATAAAAGGCCTAATATTTCAGATACAGAGTCCACATGGGTGCTCATTTTGAAATGGGGGTTTGTTTGGGAGACTTTATAATCAATAAATTAAAACCTGAAACCATACATGGCTGCCAGTGTTCTGGTGAGCATTGTGGCCCATGGGCCTCTTGTTTTTATTTCTGCTCAAAATATAGATTGTGGATAGTCGTTAGAACCGCCTCTTCTAGGCGGTTCTAACGAGTACCCACAATCTGTATTTTCGAGCAGAAATAAGAAAAATAAGGCTTACCCCTGTAAACCCCAGTTTTACAATATAATAGTGGGGTTCAAGGGGGTCAAAATTATATAGGCATGTTTTCGTGATGAAACACAGGTATTCTAAATTCCACAGATACTAGTAAATGAACCGGCCCCCGCCCATCGGGGCTTGAAGAAATATATGGGATGCATGATGCTTCCACGCAGAGCTGAATCCGACCCGCACACGAGTACTGGTAAACCGCTTAGAGGATCTAAGTAGAAGTAAAACAAAGATCAGGAATCGATACAATTAGCTTACTCCACCCATCAAAGACACCAAAGGGAAAGAAAAACAAACATTAAGCGACCAGCCATAATGGAAACCTAAACAAAGGAAGGCCATAAGGACAGTTACTTTCCCACAAAATGGCCATATGGCCATCCAAAATAAAAAGACACAAGTGATACACACAGAAAGTAACAAACAACACCATAAATAAACCGCTACAGAAGAACCGCCTTGGAACGGTCAGTGGAATGATTTCCACTGGGGGGCTTAAATCGAATTTACGTGGCCACAATCCTCGCCCTTACTTCCGTCGCGATTTAGACAAATAATTTGTTCAGTCCGCATGAAGGCCTCCTAACTCATCAGTGCAACATCTCCGTGAACACAAAAATCAAAAAACAACAGGGGGGAGACAACGGTGAGGACTCGACAGCAAGAAACCACTGAAATGCTGGAGCAAAAGAAAACCAACAGTTAGACTCCGATGGGCCCGACCAGAGACAGAGCATCAGGCACCAACCCAAATTACCTTGAATTAGATCTCTCTAATTCTCAATAAGCCTTTACGTTGGAGCCGTCATAGAATCTGAGGCCTGACCCACCGGCGTGCAATTAAAGAGGGAAGCAAAGCTGCCAACCGTGATTGGGTTAACTACCATGCATGCAGTCTGTCGTATAACATCCATGTTGTACCCAATCTTTTTATATCGAAGAATGATTTTACGAAATTGGGTGCTGAAGTCATTACGGTTATATATTTTTCTGAATTTATATACTGAGTCACCATAAAATTCGGGTTCCGATAGACCATGTTGCAGAAGAGATTTAAGTCCAATATTGAATTTTGAAATTAAATCAGAATGGCGTCTATAAAATTTTGAAAAGGCTTTGCGTAGTTTATGGTACCGATAAACCTGATTAAGGAGTTTAGCCGTTAATAATTTATTACGAGTGTTGAAGTCAGTTACATGACTACACACTCTAGCAAATCGAATTAATTGCGAAATATAAACGCCATAGGATGGCGCACGAGGAATATCACCATCCAAAAAGGGAAAATTTACAATCTCAAAATCAAAATCATCGCGTTTATCATAAATTTTGCACGAAACAAATCCATCTATAATAGATAGATGTAAATCCAAAAACGGGGCCTCGGTATCAGAAGAATTTGCTTTATTTAACTGAAGTTCTGGGGGGTAAATCTGACTGATCAAACCATCGAAATAGGTATTATCAATATTTAATAAATCATCTAAATATCTAGAAGTGGAGCTAAAAGCTTCAATAATTTCAGATTGGTTATCAATGGAAAGCGACAACATGAAGTCTCTTTCATAACAACACAAGAACAGATCAGCCACAAGAGGTGCGCAATTCGTACCCATCGGAATACCCACAATTTGTCTAAACAACTTAGTACCGAATCTAATATAAATATTGTCAAGTAGAAAGGCGAGGGCATCACACACTTTCTGACATGACCAAAGTGTATAATTCTTATGCACTTTAGAAGTGAAAAATGCATTTCTGACATTACATGCAAGATAGAGAGAATCTTCTCTGTGAAAAGCCCATTCAATTAAATCATTAAGCTTTTCTTTTATAAGATTATGAGGAAGTGTGGTGTAAAGAGTGGAAAAATCGTAAGTAGACAGACTTGAAGCACGAAAATGTCTGGATTTCAATTTATTTAAAACCTCATTCGAATTTTTATAGACCAAAACAGATTTCTTCCTGATCTTTCAAAGACTTTATCACAATATTTAATTACATGCGTTTTAATAGCAGTAAGACAGGAAGTTAATAATTTAGAAAGTTCAGTGGTAGTGCAAGAGCTAGAATTTGCAATAAATCGTGCTTTGTAAGGTCTTTTATGAAGTTTTGGTAACCAGTATAGCGTAGGAAGCTTGTCTTGGCCTTCGTTAACACACACAGCAAACTTGGTGGCTGAAAGACAAACATGTTTATCTACTATAGCTCTCTCTTCAGCTAAAGGCTGAAGTTCATAGGCCTCAGTACCACCAAGCTCATGCTTAAGCGTGTTAACATAGTGGAGCCGTCACACAACGACGACGTTGTTAGCGGCCTTGTCTGCAGGGGCCAAAACAAACTTCTTATGAAATTCTTGAATACCTAGTTTAAGATGACGTAAAGACGTCTTGGGCTTAGGAGGTAATAAGTTAGTATTTTGAGAATAGAAAGAAATGCGTTTATTCACTAGTTTTAAAATGCTAAGTTTCCAGTCCTTAAGGGCTTTATGCTCAACATACTCTCGCTTACACCATCGATTACCGAATTCATTCAAGGAAGCAGCGATTTCATCTCTACATTTACTGAAATCAATTTTAGAAGGAAACCGATATTTCGGTCCTCTAAATCGCGACGGAAGTAAGGGCGAGGATTGTGGCCACGTAAAATCGATTTAAGCCCCCCAGTGGAAATCTTCCACTGACCGTTCCAAGGCGGCTCTTCTGTGACGATTTATTTATGTTGTTGTTTGTTACTTACTGTGTGTATCACTTGTGTCTTTTAATTTTGGATGGCCATATGGCCATTTTGTGGGAAAGTAACTGTCCATATGGCCTTCCTTTGTTTAGGTTTCCATTATGGTCTGGTCGCTTAATGTTTGTATTTCTTTCCCTTTGGTGTCTTTTATGGATGGAGTAAGTTAATTGTATCAATTCCTGATCTTTGTTTTACTTCTACTTTAGAAATTATATTCCTTATCCTAGAATCAGGAATAATTTTCAAATTGCCAGTAATTACATGATCAGCAGCAGGATAGCAATACTTTGAGTTTTTACAATCACATGAATCAGGAGTATTAGTATCAATATCAAGATCTGAAACAAGTTTATTGAAATTAAAACTGATAGATCTAACAGGTTTGTTATATTTATAGCAAATTATAGGTGTTTCAGTATTTTGAAAATAAGCAGGAATGGAAGAAAGCACCGATCTCTCACGGAAGATACTGGGCAAATCTATAAAATCCATACCCTTATTAATGAAGGATATTTTGAAGAAATGGCGTTTATGATTTATTTCAGAATCAATGTAAGGACGGAGAGTATGCTGAGTATAGCCTCTAGTTAAGAGAGCCGCATCATATAACTGATGAGAACTATCGTAGAATTTATTCGCCTCGGTGTCCAGAAGACGTAAAACAGAAACGGGTAATGAACTTAAAAATGAAAGCATAGAGTGGCGTCCATGATTTAATAATATAATTGACAGTCAATTCAGTCTAGTATTGTTTCGTTTAAACGCACGTGATTTACGTTTAAAGTTACCATTTTTCCTGGTGCCGTGAGATCTAGTTCTGCGTTTTCGACATTCCAGGAGCGAGAAAATATCAAAGTCCGGCATTCTGGAAATATTACCCTCATGATAAATGTTGTCATTAAATCCCAGTGAAAAACGGGTCTGTAAAAATTTAATCCATTTCAGTTCAGCTTCATGTCTTTTGATTATTTTGAATCTAGATGTAGAATTTGCATCGTAATAAAGTTTTTCCACTGGTTGTATAACAATGTTATTTATCGAATGACCTGTACGTCGAAAGTGACGGTACAAGAAAGTGTCAGTTTTCTTAGGCTTACTCATTCTACGATAATGCTCGTTCAATCTAGTTTTAAGCATGCGGTTAGTTTGACCGACGTACTGCATATTACAGTTTGCAGCACGTCATGTAATTAGATAAATTAAATCTGTAGACTGTCATGTCAAATCAGACATGTTTACTACAGAGAAGCGTCTGCCGTTTAAGCCTGCCCAGGCAAAGCGGTGCGCACGAGTCGGACCGTCCATGCTTTTTCATTGGGCGACAGGGCTTGAGATGTCTTTTCATCTCAATGTCGGGTAAAAGTCCCACAAAATAGAAAGCAACGTCTCCAAAATGACCTTTACATTGTTGACGGGGACGTTAAACCTCAAATCAATCAAACAAACAAAACTAGTAAACGAACACGCACGATTACGCTACATATACTTTCTCGGCCATACGAAGACAACGAATCGATTGAATAAAAATATATGAGTGTAAAAGAGTCGAACTTCAATGGCTCGAACACCTTTTGGACCCCGACAATCTGTTCGAGACAGGGGTAGTTCGAGACACTGAGAGTTAATGTCAGGAGCCATAAGGATTTCGGTGTTCTAAAATGAAAAAGTATGCTGTGTGTATCCAAGAAGTACACACAGCATACATTTGCAAGATAAAAGACTAAAATCTCCCAAATTATCCCCACTATTTCTTATGTAGATGGTAACCCTAGGGGCTCAAGAACGAGTTCGACTCAGCCATGGTAAACGAGCCATCAATGTTGAGCCAGCGAAGTTCTACTGTATAAGATTTCGCCAGTTACTTTTGGCTAAAAAATATAAGATTCTTTGGAAGCATACAATTACTGGCCAATCAGACCCAATGTTGAACGTCCTTAAACATTTTCGTTTGGTGCCAAACGAAACTCGTCTTCTCACCGACAACGCTATATCCTTTATAGCCATTGGTTAAACCCAGTGATATATTGAGTGACAAATCACTAGACCGAAAAGAGTGACGCGTAGAGCCGACGATTTATGACGTTTTGGGACGTCATCGGCCGTCTCATCGAAGTTAGACGTTTAACGGACCAAGTACGTTACAAAAACAGGTAACTGCATGTGTTATAGTCAAACATGTTGACGCGATTTCTTCAGACAATGACGGAATGTTGAGAGAATATGAAGGAAACAACAGCATTTAGTCGACTTACAGTGTGTTTGAATCGAAATAGACCAGCTCTATTGCGTGATTTGTTGGTTAATATATCACTGTTTAGAGGTCAGTTGTAAGTAAACAATTTGATCTGTCTTACAACTGACCTCCGAACAGTGATATATTATTCAACAAATCGCTGCTGTAGCTGATCTATTTCTTAAATAACACTTGATTAATGGCACGTAACGAGATCAGTTGTAAGGTAGATCAAATCACGAGAGCGCGAGTAATTTATCTATTTACATGTTTAACTAACCGGCAAACAGTGATTTATCACCCAATAAATCACGGCATTAGAGCTGATCAATTTAGTTCCCAACAAACTAAAAGACTACAAAAATGTTTTTGATTCCTTCAGAGTCTTCCTATGTTCCTTCATTGTTTAAAAGAATCTATCACATGCGTTTAACTGTTGTTGTTGTTTTTATAACATACGAGGACTGTTCGCATGCAATGTCAACTGTGTTCGGGTTTAATGACATGTCAACCCTTGTGGGTCATTTTGGGACATCTCAGAGAAAGGGAGAAAAAGAGATACAAGAGGTCAGGGGAGAGAAAGAGGAAAATGAATGGAAGTGTAGAAACTGAAGTATCAGTATGGCAAAAAGCCATATTTTTGCTGAAAAAGGTATTTGTAGTATTTGTAGAACGTTTTCTCATGCACTAATGTGAAAATCACCTGGAAATAAATATCACAGCGTAGAAAAAACATTTTACCAATACATTGATACCAAACCTGTTAAAATCCGTGCACTTTAGCCATGTATATCGTTCGATAAACACTGTCTACTCTTGTATACTAATGCAAAACATGGTTGCAAGAAGGTCAGAGTACGCCGTTGAAATACGATCCTATATTAAGAATCGTTGTATTCTTGGTATACGGTGCAAAGACATTTTTGATGAAATATGTTCGGTTTATGGGCATAATGAAATTTCTTTTCCGACAGGTTTTCGTTGGTGTAAGAAATTCAGCTGTAGGCTAGGCTCAACAGAAGATGCACAACATGATCGTCGGCAGAAATGAGCAACATCTGCCAAGATGGTTGCTAGAGTGAAAGAAATAGTTGTTACCGATGCACAATACACCACTAGGCAAAAAGCTAGTATGGGTGGCATCTCATTAGGAGCAGCTCATACAATTCTGAAACGGGACTTGAAAATGAGAAAGATCTGTGCTAGATGGATTCCCAATCTGTTGACAGATGAGCAGAAAAGACACGCGTTCAGTGCGCCAAGAAGTTGCTTAAAATGTTTCCAAATTACAATGCACGGTCTTTCGCTAATGTCGTCACAGGTGACAAGACTTGGGTTCACTTTTTTGAGCCAAAACGAAAGATTCAGAACAAAATATGGCCAACAAAGTATTGCAAAAGACCATGCATTGCAAAGCGGACCATGAGCGCCAAGAAGGTAATGTATGCCATATTCTTTTCAAATCAGGGCCCTGCTATTCAGGTTGCTGTGCCTAAAGGCAAATCTGTAAATGCAAAGTTTTACAAGAATAAAGTTATTCGAAAATTGAAGAAATATTTCAAAGAACGAAGACCCGCAACTGGTTTGGCCAATGGCAGATTGCTACATGACAATGCGTCATTGCACAAGGCGTTCATTATGCAAGAAGCAGGAAATGGTTGTTGAACTCCCTCACCCCCGGTATTTCCCTGACCTTGCCCCATGTGACTTTTTTTTGTTCCCGCGGCTGAAAAAATACCTGTCTGGTCGAAAATTTGTACAGCGCAAACACCTCGGTTCTGCAATATTCCAGTGCCTTCATAGAATACCTCGAAAAGACTACCAAAATGCATTCAATGATTGGATCAGAAGACTGAAAGTTTGTATATCTGTTAATGAAGAATACTTTGAGGGGACAAAATAAATTTTCATCGAAATCTATCACGGAATCATTTTTATGTGCTTAGTTGCATTCATATTTAAACAGTCCCAGGAGCTTGAAGTTCTGTCCATATGTAGCTCATTAGGTTAAAAATCAAAAGTGGCAGTAAGCCACTTTTTACAAGAAATGGCCTGGAGTGAAACGGTTTTTGTTGCACCTTTGAAATGCTTCAGCGACAGGGTCTCGGCAAAAACCGACTGTGTACCGTGAAATTATTATCAAATTATAATTTGAGGAATGGATAACTTTTTCTGACAAATTACCCTGATGCAATACACAATAATATTTGGATTTTCAATATATGTTTTGATGGACCAAACTTCAAACACCTGTGGTTACACCAGCTAACGACAGAGTAACAATGAGTACCGTCATCAAACCTGGAAAAGGGCGGTTCTTTGCGTCGCGCTTTTTCTCCCGGTTACATAATATTCAATATACACCCAACCTCTTTTTAACACTATTGTTGGGGTCCAAAGCAGAAACCATGTTAGTTAAACAACAGTGTTATATGATTATATCCAAATAAAAATGTATAGATTATGTAGAAAAATTTATGGTCATTTTTCTACATAATTTATACATTTTCGGGATCCGTCTTGAAACCGTGTTATATCCAAAACCGTTTTATAACGAACCGAGTTATAATGAGGTTGTGGTGTAGTATCACTAGATTATACTATTGACCATATAGGCGTGCTGCATTAGAATAAGTGACCACTCATGTAAGACCGTATATATATGAAGTGCGTGGTATGACGTAGCCATGTCGCAAAATGTTAGCGCATCTTGTCGACGTAATGATTTCTGTAGCAGCTATAATCAGTCCCAACGATAACACATTATATGTAGTAAGACATAGTGCATTCTTTCATATCTCTCCAAAATGGTTACTATTCTGCTGAAAATTTGTTTTTATGCTCCCGGAATCATTCGGGAGCATATAGTTTTTGGTCTCTGTTTGTCTGTCCGTAAAATCCTTAATATTGGGCATAACGTTTGAATGGCAACTGATAATGCTTTCATGTTTCACATGTGCATTCCTTGTCACAAGACCTTTCAAGAGGTACCATAAATTTTGACCTCTTGACCTTGACATTTGTCCTACTTTTGACCTCCTTTTTAAAAACTTTATAACATTGGCCATAACTTTCGATTGGTAAATGATAGGGCTTTCATGTTTCACATGTACATTCCTTATCAATCGGCCTTTCTAGTGGTACCATAATTTTTGACCTAGTGACCTTGACCTTGAGGTTTGACCTACTTTTTGGAAACTTTAACTTTGGCCATAACTTTCGATTGGTAAGTGATAGGATTTTCATATTTCACTCGTGCATTCATTGGCACAAGACCTTTCTAGTGGTACCATAATTTTTGTACCTCGTGATCTTGACCTTGACGTTTGACCTACTTTTTAAAAACTTTAACATTGGCCATAACTTTAAATTAGTAAGTGGCTTTCATATTTCAAGTGTGCATTCCTTGTCACAAGACCTTTCTAGTGGTACTATCATTTTTGACCTCATGACCTTGATGTTTGACCTACTTTTCAAAAACTTAAACATAGTCCATAACTTTTGATTGGTAATTATAGGGCTTTCATATTTTACATGTGCATTCTTTTTCACAATACCTTTCCAGTGCTACCATAATTTTTGACCTCGTGACATTGATCTTGACGTTTGACCTACTTTTTAATAACTTTAACATTGGCCATAACTTTCGATTGGTAAGTGATAGGGCTTTAATATTTCACATGTGTATTCTATGTCACAAGATCTACCCAACGATTCCATTATTTTTGACCTTGTGACCTTGACCTTCTGTTTTTTAAGACTTGAGCATTGGCCATTCCTTTCGATTGCTTAATGATACTGCTTTCATATTTAACATGCACTGTCCGGGGTCATCAGTGTTTCACAAACACATCTTGTTTTTTTTCTTATTTATACTCCAAACATAGGTTGTTGGTGCTCACTGGAGCTGCCTAATGGAGACGGTTCTAACAAGTAACCACAGCCTATGTCTTAGAGTAGAAATGAGAAAAATACTGTGTAACCCCGTAAACCCCGATCTTCTATAAATAAGGTGGAGTTTAGAGGTTTGTTACGAGGGCGAATCAATAAAATTGAGCCTAACTTATTTCTGGGTGAGATCGGACTTTTCTTTTTCCATGTAATTGTTCTCTAGAATGATACAGTTGGACCAACGCTGATCCAGTGCCATTAACCCAAAACTAAGGAAGCCAGGGTCCTCGTCTCGGCCGATCCCATCCTCAACTGCCGTCACGACTTCTTCGTTGGATCGGAAATGATGTCTACGAATATCCTTTTTCAAGTTTGGGAATAGGAAATCGTCACCAGGAGCTAAGTCCGAAGACAGGCGGGGTGCGGTATTAGCTCGTACCCATTCCGCTCAACAGCGTCCATTGCAGTTTTGCAAGTGTGGGCTCTTGCATTGTCCTGTTGGAGAAGAATCTCTTTGGAGAGTTCACCTCGGCGTTTTTCACGGATCGCAGTTCTCAGCTGGTCGAGCAAATTTGCATAATACACACCTGTTTTTGTACTTTTCTTTGCTAGAAAGTCGAACACAATAACACCTTGTGCGTCCCAAAGTACATTTGCCATCAGCTTGCCATCAGAGAGTTGCGTTTTTAACTGCTTTGGCCTCGGAGGCCCCGGCCCTACCCACTGGCGACTTTAAGTTTTATTCTCCGGCTCATAATAATGGACCCTCATCTCATCTACAGTCAACGTGAACGAAAATCTTTTACCTTTGACTTAAACCGCTTCAACAATGCGCTGTATAGTGATCCTCTGGCCGCCATTTGCTCGTCGCTAATTATAAGGGATTATGGGACCCAACAGACTGTTAGCTTGCGCATACCCAAGCGAACATTTAAAATTGTTGAAACACTACCATGTGGAATGCGTAATGCATTCGATATTTCTTCCACCTTAAGAGTTTACCAGATCCCATACTTGGCTACACATTTCTTCACCGGTGGTATCTGATGGGCGTCCAGACCTGGTTTCGACTTCTAAAGACGTTCTACCGCATTTGAATCCCCAACCCAGAATTTAACTTGTGCATACGATGGTGCAGAAGACACACAAACATTGGTCAACTCGCAATGTATTCTCTGACATGTTTTCCCTTTCAAATACAAGTACCGAATTACAGCACGGTACTCAACTGACGAAAAGCATGCTTTTGCATCGCTAGCCATGTTTGACGTTCAAATATCTTATGAGTGAATGACACGACAAGGGTGCAATTTAGCTCTCATGCGGTTGTCTCAGTCAGTTGGAAATGTGATAGACCGGTTACTTATTGTCTTGCCCTCGTATTTACACGAACGTGTTAACATGATTTTTCTACGGAGGAAATGCAATGAAAAACGATCGTATGAAAATATATAAACCTTGCCAAAACCCTGTTTTATTAATTTGATAAGAAATGAGATCCTCTATAAAGCACACCCATGTGTTTTGATGTTTTTCTCAATGTCTGTGAAACGGACATTCGAAATGAGAATTCATAGATTATGGCTGCTTGTCAGAACTACCAGTCTTTTAAGCAAAATTTATGAAACTTTACACAATTTTGAAATTAATTCCACTTTTCTCTCTATGAGAAATGATATACAATGTGTAATTTTACTAGGAAAATGTTAGGTCCTTTTGACCGCCTTAAACCCCACATTTATATGGTAAAACTTGAGTTTACAGGGGTAAACATTATTTTTCTTACTTCTGCTCAAAACATATATTGTTGGCACCATTCAGGCCGAGGCGGTTCAACGAGTTCCCACAATCTATGTTTTGAGCAGAAATTTGAAAAATATCAGGATTTTTATCCCGAAAATTTTCATTTTTTGGTGTAAATTTTTTTCAATATATTTGAATAAGCGTGTTTTCTTAATAGAATTGGTCGGTATTTTGATAGGTAACGCACTCAGTTTAACAAGCGGTCCAAGCTGGTCCTGTATCGCTCACCTGAGCTGACAGATTCAAAGTTTCAGGAAGTGCCAACCTCTACTGAAGGATTTATGGGAGGACATGGTGATGACAGGGTAAGCATTTTCTGCAAATCAAGTAGAATGTAACTCGGATCTTCTTATCAAGTCAGGAATAAAAGCTTGAATGAGTTTGAAAACCGGTGAGGTCAGCCTATTTACTGACCTCACCGGTTTTCAAACTCATTCAAGCTTTTATTCCTGACTTGATAAGAAGATCCGATATAAACTGAAGGGGCTATGGTGATGACAAGTTCAAAAATAAGCAATGCACTGCTGCAATCAAAGGGATGTTCCTTTTCTGCCTGACTTACTTGTTTGTAACTATGTGAAAATCCGGTCAAAACTGAATGGGCAGCAGTGATGACAAGGTCGAAAATAGGCATTTTCAGCAATCAAAGGCACGTAACTCTATGATAAATGTGCCAACTTGGCCGGTATTCGAACTTATCCGAGGTTTCATCCCCAGCCACCTTGACCTTTCAGAAAAATCCGATCAAAACTGAAGGGGCTACGGTGATGACAAGGTCAAAACTGAAATGGCTACGGTGATGACAAGGTCAAAAATCGGCATTTTCAGCAATCAAAGGGAAGTTACTCTACGATAAATGGGCAAACTTGGCTGGTTTTCTAACTCATCCGAGATTTTATCCCAAGCCACCTTACATATAAGTTTCAGAAAGATCCGATCAAAACTGAAAGGGCTACAGTGATGTTAGGTCAAATATCGGCATTTTCAGCAATCAAAGGGACGTTACTCTACTATAAATGGGCCGACTTGGCTGTTTTTTTTAACTCATCTGACATTTTATCCCCAGCCACCTTACATATAAGTTTCAGAAAGATCCGAACAAAACTGAAGAGGCTACGGTGATGACAAGGTCTAAAATCGGCATTTTCAGCTATCAAAGGGACGTAACTCTATGATAAATGGTTCAACTTGGCCGGTTTTCGAACTCATCCGAGATTTTATCCCTAGCCACCTTACGTATAAGTTTCAGAAAGATCTGATCAAAAACTGAAGGCGCTATGATGAGGACAAGCATTTTCCCATTGAAAGTTTATGGGACCTTGTGGTTGCCATAGCAAACAAAGTTTTTGAGCGATTTCGAAAAAAAAATATGTCAGCAATGCCCCACCAGAGGCATGCTACAGATGAGAAATGATGGGGATCAGCCTGCAGGCTGCAAATATATAGCTGCTCAAAAGTGTGGACGGACGACATACGACCCACTATACTATAAGCGCCCCTGGAGCCTTCGGCCCAGGTGAGCTAAAAATCTGCATTTTCAGCAATCAAAGGGACGTAACTCTATGAAAAATGGGCCGACTTGGCCAGTTTTCAAACTCGTCCGAGTTTTTATCCCCAGCCACCTTACATATAAGTTTCAGGAAGATCCGACCAAAACTGGAGGGGCTACGGTGATGACAAGGTCAAAAGTTGGCATTTTCAGCAATCAAAGGGACGTAACTCTATGACACATGGGCCGACTTGGCCAATTTTTGAACACATCCAAGGTGTAATCCCCAGCCATCTAACATATAAGTTACAGAAAGATCCGATCAAAACTGAAGGGGCGGCAGTGATGACAAGGTCGAAAATCGGCATTTTCAGCAATCAAAGGGAAGTAACACTATGTTAAATGGGCGGACTTGGCCAGTTTTCGAACTCATTAGAGATCTTATTCCCAGTCACCTTACATATAAGTTTCAGAAATATCCGATCAAAACTGAAGGGGCTACGTGATGACAAGGTCAAAAAATCGGCATTTTTCAGCAATCAAAGGGACGTAACTCTATGAAAAATGGGCCGACTTGGCCGGTATTCGAACTCGTCCGAGTTTGTATCCCCAGCCACCTTACATATAAGTTTCAGAAAGATCCGATCAAAACTAAAGGGGGCTACGGTGATGACAAGGTCAAAAATTGGCATTTTCAGCAATCAAAGGGATGTACATCTATGATAAATGGGCTGACTTGGCCGGTTTTCGAACTCGTCCGAGGTTTATCTCCAGCCACCTTACATATAAGTTTCAGAAAGATCCGATCAAAACTGAAGGGGCTGCGGTGATGACAATGTCGAAAATCGGCATTTTCAGCAATCAAAGGGAAGTAACACTATGTTAAATGGGCGGACTTGGCCGGTTTTAGAAATCATCAGGGGTTTTTTCCCAAGCCACCTTACATATAAGTTTCAGAAAGATCCGATCAAAACTGAAGGGGCTACGGTGATGACAAGGTCAAAAATCGGCATTTTCATCAATCAAAGCGACGTAACTCTATAATAAATGGGCTGACTGGGCCGGTATTCCAACTCATCCAAGGTTTTATCCCCAGCCACCTTACATATAAGTTTCAGAAAGATCCGATCAAAACTGATGGGGCTACCGTAATGACAACATCAAAAATCGACATTTTCATCAATCAAAGGGACGTAACTCTATGATAAATGGGCAGACTTGGCCGGTTTTCGAACTCATCCGAGTATTTATCCCCAGCCAACTTACATATAAGTTTCAGAAAGATCCGATCAAAACTGAAGGGGCTAACGTGATGACAAGGTCAACATCGGCATTTACAACAATCAAAGGGACGTAGCTCTACGATAAATGGGCCGACTTGGCCGGTTTTCGAACTCATCCGAGTTTTTATCCCCTGCCACCTTACATAATTATAAGTTTCAGAAAGATCCGATCAAAACTGAAGGCGCTACGGTGATGACGAGCATTTTCCCATAGTAAGTCTATGGGACCTTGTGGTTGCCATAGGAACCAAAGTTTTAGAGAGATTTCGAAAAAAAGTTTATGTCATCAATGCCCAACCAGAGGCATGCTACATATGAGAAATGATTGAGATCAGCCTGCAGGCTGCAGAGATATAGCTGCTCAAAAGTGTGGACGGACGCTCCCCTGGAGCCTTCGGCCCAGGTGAGCTAAAAATGGGCTGGTATTGGACAGTTTTACCATCCGGTTTTTTCCATTATTATTTATCACTCCTGAGTTTACATACATGTATCTTCAACTTTAAGCGGATGTATCTTTCATAATATTCCGTTGTTAGATAATTTAGGACAGGCTGCCTACCCCTCTTGCTATAAGTTAAATACTGTGGGACATTGCCTTGAAACTGTTGACCTCGGTCAAAATAAATGAAAAAAAAACACCCTTTTTTCTATAAATCATTGATATTTCCTCAACTATAATAAATCATCTGTTTCAAGATATACAATGTGCATTTTTACTAGGAAAAATGTTAGGTCATTTTCCAAAAAAAAAAAAAAAAAAAAGAATAGAAATCTGAACGTAACAAAATCGCATTTCGAATTGTGGCATTTAATCCTGTCAAACAGATTTGCAAGCGAACTTACTCCTCAAGACCCGTCTCCATATGACCTTAGTTGTTGGTGGGACATAAAGCTCAAATACACACTCCTCCAGGTATTAAGAAAAACAAAATCGGACATATAATTGAAGTTATCGTTCTTCATCTTTCCATTCTGGCCATGCTTGCAGACTTACTTGTCATGACTGATTGATTGATTTATTTGGAATTTAACGTCCCCGTAAACACTATTAAGGTGGTTTTGGAGACGCTGCTTCTAATTTTGTGGGACTTTTATTCGACATTGAGATGAAATAACATCTCATTACGAAAACATGTCCATGTGAAATAATGGCGTCCAACATGGTGTCGGAACTGACAAATTATAGGTAAAATTTTAACATCTTTCTCATTGCTGCTTTCAACATAGATTGTAGGAGACTGTTAGAACCGCCTCAATGATACAGCAGGTAATCTGTATCCCCTTAAAGACCACTTTTCTCTATATAAAGTGGGGTTTAGAGGGGTCTTCGTTTCACGGACTTGTTATCGTGAGGTCAAAAGCGTCTATATGCATGGACAGTACGACTCGCACTATTTTGAATGGCAGGCAGCGGTTTACCAGTGCTTATGTGCGCGGTCGGTTTCAGCTCTGCGTGGCAGCATCTTGCAGCCCTGTCTATTTCTTCAAGCACCGATATGCGGGGATGAGCAGATTTACTTAGAGGGCAAATATTATTGTACCTCAATGGATCAAACACCTTTGGGACCACGACACTGATTTGTTCTGGTCAGTAATAGTTTTAGCCACTGTCGGTTAATCATAGCATTAGATCATATGGGATATCTAGCTGATCTTCTATCAAATATACAGAGGCTCTTACATGAGAGTTCATGTATTATTGGATTTTGTTAAACGAGTTGAGGAAAACGGATAAAATGCGAGGCTTCGACAAGCATTTGATCTCTTTTCCTCAACAAATTTAATAAATTCAATAATACATGAACGCGAATGCAAGATTCTATTTATCATATGACATTTAAAACGCATGCATTTTATTCACGATTTTTAAAATAAATGTCAACACTCCGCCATTAGCAAACGCGACGTCGTTAAGGAAGTCATACGTGTAACGTTACGGGGCGTATCTAACTAATTTGCATATGTAATCAAGTAGTGGATTACCGAATTTATTACATGGCGTTATTACATTCTAAGACGCGACGTCATATGATAAAAAAAGTATACTAATCAAAGCACAGACAGCACTGTTGGGTCGATTGTCTTTGAGTGTACGTAGACTAAAAAAGGTTCTGAACGGGGACTTACACTGTTTCGTTTAACCCTTAAATTCCTGTACTGTAAGGAAACAGTGTAGACCCTAATCAGTCGCCGCGTTCTGCGGCGTCTGGTCTGGGTCTACACTATTTTGCCACGCCAAACGCATGATTTCAGCACAGATTCTATTGACAACTCTCTTACCCAACACTCAGACCTCACAGCAATAAGAATAGTGAGTCCATTTTCTATAAATAACCGTTACCTGGAATGATAATCACGTGGACATAAGCACCGAAGGGCTTCTTGTGCTTAGTAGGCTAACTTTGGTTCGATTAACAGACTATCGACCCCAGAAGCAAACATTTCGATAAGAAGCGAACAGTGTTGAACCTGATCAGACGCCGCATCCTGCGGCGTCTGATCTGGGTCAACACTGTTTGCCAAACTAGAATTCTTGTGACGTTATAGGCATTAAATGATTAACATGATTACAGCGTTACATTTATTAACAGCCGGTCCGATCTTTATTTTAGAGTAAGTCTGCCAAAGTAGCATAATAAAAGGCGCATTAAGATATTAGGTTTGGCAAATGATGGCATGAAACGCGATTTATGACAGTCTACAGCAGAAACAGACAAGCCAATTAAATGTAGAAATGACTAAGAAAGTGGCAACGAAATGACAATATTCTATCGCAACTGTATAGTCGACTAGGTTTAGGTCGGACCGCGAGGACATTGTCAATGAATGTCAAAATGTTACGTTCGGTAGAGCAGAGCGACTACATGGGATTCTCGTCTATATATTTCGTCTGCTTTACGAAAATCATATGAAACACTTCATACCGGACTTATACGGATACGACCTTTCTCAGCTGTGCTGATAATTAAGGGAATTAACGCGTACAACACAGAAAATAAATGGTTATCTCTCAAAGGTCTTAACTACTTAGCCATGGTTACCTAGGTGACATCTAATCCTTCTGCTGACCATAGCACAGGCAAGTTTTAAATCGGAACGATTTTGAGGCATCAATCTGAAGTCTGAGGACTGCTTTATATGTATTTTATAGGTCACTTTTCCAATCTAAGAAAGTAGAGATACTGTTATAACGATCTTCTTTTCTTGAAAAATAAAATACAGAATAATGTACGTAAATGGTATATATAATTACAAATTGTATATTCAAGTATCAAATGTATCAAGTATTATACCGCGGGCGTAACATAGTCTTTGTTATTGTTTACCGTAGTAACAACCGCTGACTGCTGGTTGCCAAGGTAGACTGGAAATAGAAAAAGGATATAGTGTATTTCATTTTCAAAAAGAACCAAATTATTTTCATTTTTATTTTACAAAATTTATATGGACGTGTTCACAATAAATTTGCCATTTTATTCCTGCTAGCAGAGAAAAGAAATAACAATTTACAATAAAAGTTATGAAAATAAATTCATCATTTTTTTCGCTTCATTCAGTAGTTTTACTATATATTCTATACATTTAGAGGGTGCTTCCAAATATATGTAAAACGGACCAAGAAGTTGTTCATAAAATTTCATTCAAAATACATGTAGATACTCGAAAAAGAATGTAAAATCATGAGCCGCTGGCACAGAAAAGATATCTGATTGCTATTAGTTTTTATTTTACGGGAAATAATTATCAAGTTCCTATAAATCCATATATTAACTTTAACCGACCGCAGTTACCTGGAGGTCCGTTGAAGTTCTACATGTTTTAAAGCATCATGATTCTAGTCAATATACAGTCACTTAGTCTTAATTTCATTATACTGTAAACAAGATTAAAATGACAGCAAGGTTTGGAAGGATACTGGCTAGGAATTATTACTACTAGCTCGTTGTCAACGCCCATGGGTGTAAACATTATTGTAGTTAGTTACCCACAATGCAGGTTGACCTTTATATGTATAATGCAAGAACAAGTATAAGCTTTCACAAAAAGAAAAAAAAAAGATCCGATAACAAGTATGAGCTTTCAGAAAAAAAAACAGGCCCACGGGCAGAACTCTGTCACAGAATTGCTGTCACATAAGCCAAAGAGGCCCATAGCAAGTATAAGCTTTCACAAAAAGAGACCCACGGACAGAGCTCTGGCACAAAACTGCTATCACATTTGCAGAAGCCCATACTTGCTGTCATATTTGTACAGGCTAATACAAACTATACATCTACAAACTCTTGACCAAGATGGATCACTGTCTACCCTATAAGCTCCCTAGGAGCCTTCAGCTCTAGTGAGCTACAAAAACTTGCCTCGCCGTTAACAACAATTTGTTACTGAGAACGATATCAATACGTTAAGCATGCAAATTCTTTTCTGTATCGCCATGGCGTTTGGACTTGTATAAGCGCTCAGACAGGACGGTTTCAATCAACTGGTCGCGAACTTAACACGTCACACTGATTTGATGAGGTGCACAAGTACCATACAAGGATGGAAACGTACACGGTCTAGTAGTATCACTAAGTGCCAGACTGGAAATTAGAATTTTTCTACAGACAGTTACATTCACAGTTAATATGCGCTAAGCGTATACCTAGCTTTTTTGTAAAAGCTATACAGTAGAACTTCGATGGCTCGAACACCGTTGGCTCGTTTACCATGGATGTGTCGAACCCATTCTTGAGCCCCTAGCGAAATCCCCTACAGAAGAAATAGTGGGGGGTGATTAAGGAGCTTTTAGTCTTTTATCTTGCAAATGTATGCTGTGTGTACTCATTAGAATCGCCTCGATGAGGCGATTCTAATGAGTACACAGAGCATACATTTTCATTATAGAACACCGAAAAGATGTTTAAAAGTATCTCGTTATGCCTCCTGGCAGTCACCTCAGTGGCTCGAACTACCCCTGTCTCGAACAGGTTTTCATGGTCCCAAAGGTGTTCGAGGCATTGAAGTTCGACTGTACTTGTATCATATTTGAGTTGACGACTACGCTGTCAGGTAATTGTTTTAGAAACCTTAGAATAAATTGATATGCAATTGATGTCCACATATTTTCTCTCATGTTGACCCTGTATTTTGTTTGTTTTTGTTTCTGTTTTGATATATGTATGATGTTGTAGGTTTCTGCTTTTATCATGTTTGTTTAGGATTAAATGCGGAATAAATTTTGAATCTTTTATCAATTTCGTTTTTCAGCCGATCGTTAAGCAGAGGTGAGCGAAAACCGTAGTACTCGTAGAAAAACACCCGATCTTTCTTTCCCAGCGGGGTACTCTGAATTTTGCATGTTACATAGGCTGAGACTATTTATTAAGGTTAAAATTTTAGATTTTAGTATGTTTTGGGGTTTAAGCAAAAAAAAAAAAAAAAAAAAAACTGGGACATTTGCAAACAGTATAGACCCAGATCAAACAACACACAACGCGGTTTCTGATCAGGGTCTAGATGTTTTGCGTGCAGTAAAGGAATTTAGGGTTATAAGGGCTTGGTGGTACGTAGGCCTATGAACTGCAAGCTTTGGCCGTAGTTGATGACCATATTTGTCATTCAGCCACCAAGTTTTCTGTATGTGTTACAGAAGCCCAAGACAAGCTTCCTGCGTTATATTGGTTACCTAAACTTCGTAAAAGCCCATACAAAGTACGGTTTATTGCAAATTCAACCTCTTGTACCACCACTATTAACTTCATATTTACTGCCATCAAAAACATGTGTTTAAATATTGCGACAAAGTCTTTGAAAGATGAGGGAGAAATTTGTTTTGTGCTATAAAAACTTCTAACGAAGTTTTAAATAACTTGAAATCCGAACGTTTTCGTGCTTCAAAGCTGTCTACTTATGATTTTCCCACCCTTTACACTACACTTCCTCATACTCTTATAAGAAGAAAAATTTAATGGTTTAACTGAATGGGCATTTCATAGGGAAGATTCCCTCTATATTGCATTTAATGTAGGAAATGCTTTTTTTCGATTCTGAAGAGCATAAAAGTTATACTTATTTGCATGCCAGAAAGTGTGTGAAGCTCTTAGCCTTCTACTTGCCTTTATTTACATAAGATTTGGTACTGGGTTATTTAGACAAATTGTGACAGACCGATGAGTGAAATTACGCTACCCTTGTGGCTGATCTGTTTTTGTTTTGTTATGAGAGAGACTTCATGATGTCCCTTTCTTTTGAAAACCAATATGAAATCATTGAATCCTTTAGCTCGACCTCTAGATGTTTGGATAATTTATTAAAAATTGACAATACCTATTTCGACAGGTTGATCAGTCAAATTTACCACCCCCCTGCCACCCCCACACACATAGAACTTTGTTAAATAAAGCAAATTCTTTTCATACCGAGACCCCGTTTATTGGATTTACATCTATCTATTGTAGATGGGTTAGTTTCCTGACGCAAAGTAGAAGTAAAACAAAGATCAGGAATCGATACAATTAACTTACTCCACCCATCAAAGACACCAAAGGGAAAGAAACACAAACATTAAGCGACCAGACCATAATGGAAACCTAAACAAAGGAAGGCCATAAGGACAGTTACTTTCCCACAAAATGGCCATATGGCCATCCAAAAATAAAAAGACAAGTGATATACACAGTAAGTAACAAACAACACCATAAATAAACCGCCACAGAAGAACCGCCTTGGAACGGTCAGTGGAATGATTTCCACTGGGGGGCTTAAATCGATTTTACGTGGCCACAATCCTCGCCCTTACTTCCGTCGCGATTTAGACAAATAATTTGTTCAGTCCGCATGAAGGCCTCCTAACTCATCAGTGCAACATCTCCGTAAACACTAAAAATCAAAGAACCACAGAGGTGAGACAACGGTGAGGACTCGACAGCAGGAAACCACCGAAATGCTGGAGCAAAAGAAAACCAACAGTTAGACTCCGATGGGCCCAACCAGAGACAGAGCATCAGGCACCAACCAACATTACCTTGAATTAGATCTCTCTAATTCTCAATAAGCCTTTACGTTGGAGCCGTCATAGAATCTGAAGCCTGACCCACCGGCGTGCAATTAAAGAGGGAAGCAAAGTTGCTAACCGTGATTGGGTTAACTACCATGCATGCAGTCTGTCGTATAACATCCATATTGTACCCAATCTTTTTATATCGAATAATGATTTTACGAAATTGGGTGCTGAAGTCAGTGCGGCTATATATTTTTCTGAAGTTATATACTAAGTCACCATAAAATTCGGGTTCCGATAGACCTTGTTGCAGAAGAGATTTAAGTCCAATATTGAATTTTGAAATTAAATCAGAATGGCGTCTATAAAATTTTGAAAAGGCTTTGCGTAGTTTATGGTACCGATAACCCTAATTAAGGAGTTTAGCCGTTAATAATTTATTACGAGTGTTGAAGTCCGTTACATGACTACACACTCTAGCAAATCGAATTAATTGCGAAATATAAACGCCATAGGATGGCGCACGAGGAACATCACCATCCAAAAAAGGAAAATTTACAATTTCAAAATCAAAGTCATCGCGTTTATCATAAATTTTGCACGAAACAAATCCATCTACAATAGAAAGATGTAAATCCAAAAACGGGGCCTCGGTATCAGAAGAATTTGCTTTATTTAACTGAAGTTCTGGGGGGTAAATCTGACTGATCAAACCATCGAAATAGGTATTATCAATATTTAATAAATCATCTAAATATCTAGAGGTGGAGCTAAAAGCTTCAATAATTTCAGATTGGTTATCAATGGAAAGCGACAACATGAAGTCTCTTTCATAACAATACAAGAACAGATCAGCCACAAGAGGTGCGCAATTAGTACCCATCGGAATACCCACAATTTGTCTAAGCAAAGCCTTTTCTAAATTTTATAGACTTCATTCCTGTCTATTTTCAAATTTCAGTGTTGGACTTAAATTTATTCTGCAACAAGGTCTATCGGAGTTCGAATTTTATGGTGGCTTAGTATATAAATTCAGAAAAATACATACTTGCAGTGATTTCAGTACCCAATTTCATAAAATCATTCTTCGATATAAAAAGATTGGGCACAACATAAATATGTTGTACGATAGACTGCATGCATGGTAGTTAACCAAATCACAGTTGATTTAATTGCACACCGGTGGGTCAGACCTCAGAGTCTAAGACGGTTCAATCGTAAAGGCTTACTTATGTGATGCTGGTTGGTACCTGATGCTCTGTCTCTGGTTGGGCCCGTCGGAGTCTAATCGTTGGTTTTCTTTTGCTCCAGCATTTCAGTGTTTTGATGCTGTTGAGTCCTCACCGTTGTTTAATCTATGTGTTTGTTTGATTTTGTGTTCTCGGAGATGTTGCAATGATGAGTTAGGAAGCCTTCATGCGGACTGAACAAATTATTTGTCCAAATCACGACGGAATCAGTTAAAGTCGAGGATTTGCGGCTGCGTAAAATCGACTTAAGCTCCCCAGTGAAAGTCTTTTCATCGACCGTTCCAAGGCGTTTGTATTTTTCTGTCGCGTTTTTTTTTTTTTTTTTTTTTTTTGTTATGGCTTGTCTTTGAGTATCTGTATCGCTTATATCTTTTTGTTCTGGGTAGCCGATTGGCCATTTTGTGGGAAAGTAACTGTCCGTTTGCCTTTCCGCTATTGATGTTTCTATTAGGGTCTAGTTGTTTCATGTTTGTATTTCTGTCTCCTTGATGTGTTTGATGGCAGGTGTGGGTTAATTGTATCGAGTCATGATCATTGCCGTCTCTTCTATTTTATAGGAAACAGTTTAAATCACTTTTAGAAATATTTTTCGGCCTACACTCAGGGAAAATCGACCCACCGGTGCTGTCAGTGCTTTGATTTTTTTTATATAAACGCACAGAAGTGAGCCTTGGTGGCCATTTTCAGTACGCACGAGTAGCAAAGGAGTGAATTGTTCCATCATAAATAATGGTTTCTCGGTTGGTTGTAAGTTGATATATAACGCGTCCCGCAAGTCAGTTGTAAGTAGATGTGTGTAACTCACGCTCCGCCCTCGCTCTTTGAAATATGCTTTCCAAAAAACATCCAAACCGAGACCTGCATGAAGAACGAAGCAATTCATTTCTACGGCTGATAAAGCACTTCATTTGCAATGCACTTGCGTATAAGATTCACGAGACTGTTGTCCCCGTTTCGCAAGATAGGCTGTTGTCCTTGTCCCCGTTTCGCAAGATATGAAAACATCCCAGCATGTAACTTCGCTCTCAAACTTCTAAATCCTAATTCTGATCTCGTGAAAAAAGTGTATTAAGAAAGGACCAGTAGAAACGCCCTGCTGTTTAATAGCTTCTGCCTTTGGAGAAACCAAAATTTAATGATGAGCCAAATTGAGCTATGAATTTGTACTGGTTCTTAAAACTGTGCGCTTGATAATGCCTATCCATGGAAAAGGGTCCCCAAGAGTCGGACCTGTGAGTGTATATTCTCAGGTAGGTCGTTTATGTAAAGGAGGAATAGTAATTAACCAAGCACAGAACCTTCTGGGACTCCAGAATTTACAGGGATTTCTGATGAGTATTCGCCCTCCAGTACTACTGTTTGAGAACGTCTAATCAGAAATGCTTTGATCCAGGACAGAGTATTGCCTCTCACACCATGTTGGTGAAGTTTGTGAAGAAGCTTTGAGTGATTTACTCAGTCGAAGGCCTTACTAAAATCTAAAAAAAATAAGGTAAGTGTGGCGACCTTGTGAAGTGTTGCGTGCAAGCTCCTCAACTAACTGGATGAGCTTGGTTTCACAAAACCTCCTCTCTCTGAAACTTTGGAGGTCATACAGTGTATTGTTACAGTTAAACTTCTTGGACAGGCTAGGAGCTACAATTTGCTCCATCACTTTGCAAAGAATGCATGTTAGTGATATTGGGTGATAATTAATGGGGTCGCTCCTATCCCCTTTTTTGAAAATGGGGGTAACACATGCTTTGGTCCAGTCCTTTGGGACCTGCCCTGCGTTGAGTGACTTCTGAAAAAAATATGGCAAGGAAAGGGGTTATTTCATTGCTTAGGTTTTTCAGAACAATGGGTTTTATGGAGTCAGGTCCTGAAGCTTTGCTTGGATAAAGATTGCATAGCAAGTTTAGGATGCCAGGCACCGAAATTGAGATTTCGGGCATAAGCGGGTATTTACAGTGAAGTATAGATGGGGTATATTGTTTGCTAATATTCACATCATCCAGCCCATTTTGTATGGACTGGGTGGCAAGCTGGCTGACTGAGAGAGGTGATTTTTTTTGTGAAGACCTGATGATATTGCTTCTTTGCTATGTTGGTTTTGTCCGAGGGTTGTTTTGCAAGTGATTCTGATTCAGGATCTCTTAGTGGTGTCATTCCTTGGGTTTTTAATGAGGGAGAAAAGGTTTTGTTTTATTGAAAAGCTTGACTGACTCTTGTCAGGGTCTATCGGGCCAGAAGATGAGTTCTGATCAGTGCAATCAGTGGTATTGATGCCTAGAATGTCCTCGGCGTATGAATCATAGAACTGCCTAATTTTTTGTTCAACAAGTTGTTTGGTTTTTAGGAAACAACATTCTTTCTTCTTCAACCATACTATCAGTAAAATTGCCGCTTTTCGCGAACCGAAAACTCAAATCTTTTGTCGAACCGAGATATGAATCCGAACAAAACAACGAACTATGTTTTACATAAAAAAAACCTGTGACACTATTATGTGGTCGACGTGTGAGGCGGATAGAACACGGACAACTTTTAAATGTTTATTGTACAGTTTAAAGACGCGCTTTTGAATCATTAATGCAAACAAATCGTTTAACAGTTAGAAAATGTATAAGTGATTGTTTTACATTAAATATTTATTTCTTGTCTCAGGAAACTGCCCTGTAAGGGGAATGGATACACCTGCCAGGTTTTCAGCCATTTTTCAATGTCATCATGAAAACACGCCTATATAATTTTGAACCCCCTTGAACCCCACGTTTATATTGTAAAACTGGGGTTTAGAGGGGTAAACCTTATGTTCTTGCATAAATACCTATGCGCATGGCTGTTTGAAGCTATTGTCAAATGGACCGAAAGCCGTGCTCAAACAGCAAAAACCATGTTCAAATCATGAAATTTGCGTGCTGTTTGAACATGGATTTTGAGCTTTTGATATCACAAGACGGGCCTTGCTTTATTTACTTACGTTGAGCGACGTAACGTTATCGCCCTGAACATAGCGTTTTATGGTTCTATGATGACGTCACTGCATGACAACGTCATTGTAAACAACATTCTGAACTGGCCGCCATTTCGGTTTGCCTGTCGCATTTGAAGTGTTTATGTGGAATTTTTATGGAGCTTATGGGCGTTTTCGTCAAAATTTGCTGTCGGATTCGTAAGTTATGCATGAACAACGATCACCCATGGTTATTTCATTGCATTAACATTTGCCGGATCCCTCGGAAGATATTTGAACCTTCGGCCTAGCGGCCTCATGTTCAAACAGCTTCCTCGGGACCCGGCAAATGTTAATGCATGAAAAACCATGGTTGATCCCTATATTCTTATTTCTGCTCTAAAATATATATTGCGGGTAATCGTTAGAACCGCCTCATCTTAGAACCGCCTAACGAGTACCCACGGTCTATATTTTGAGCAGAAATAAGAAAAACATCACAATTTTCCATCTTAAAAAGCGTCTTTTTGTAATGGTGTGTGTGTGTGCGTGCGTGTGTGTGTGTATGTGTGTGTGTGTGTTGTCGGGACCGCCTGTGCGCTTTTCTATAAAATAAAAAGGTGTGCTCTTATAGGAAAGAATTCTTTCCTTTAAGAGGTTGACCCTGCTCTTATAGGAAAGAATTCTTTCCTTTAAGAGGTTGACCCCCATTGATATAGGAGACAAAAATACTTGTGCAGGAGTTACCTCACATTCCCCTTAACACGTGAAAACGCATCAGCTATTCGGGTTGCTAATACGTTAGAATTATATACCCAGAACATTATAATGGCTTTGTTTTACCTATATGTTCGTACCTAGCGTCCCGAAAAGCATACTGCCAAACAGTGTGTACTCAGATCAGTGTCAGTCTTATTCGCTGAGAGTTCAAGATTTTGTTCGGGGGTTGGGGGACTTACAATAAATGTGGTATGGAAGATTCCAATGGTCATATATGGGTTGGTTCTAGGATTTTTCTTCTATTCGTGTTGTAAACGAAGATTGTAGGTGGCACATTATATAGAACCGCCTCATCCAGGCTTAGAACGGTACTACGCTGTTCCTTTCTCTATATATTTCAATAGGCGTAAGAAATATGACGTATTTATATGTAAACTTCGTTTTCTTTTCATGAAATCGGCAATGGAGATCTTATTTTTATGGACTTGATATTGATCTCGGTCCTTCTCCGAATCATTGAGATATCCGTTGACGTCATTCAGGTCCAACCAATCAACGCTGATTATTTTGTATTTGCGTGAAACCGTTATCCCCATGTGCCATCTTAAGTGCCATTACGATGACACGTTCGTGTGCTAAAACGACACCCTTGCTATCGCCAGAACTTGCATTTTAGATGTTTTATGCACATGTTTTTTTTTCTTATTTTTGATCCAGAAATAGATTTTGCTTTAGTGGGTACTCGTTAGACCCGCCTCGATCAACGTGAATATTCTGAGAAATCGGAAATAAATTATTGGTTTAGACTCATATTCTAGACAGGTTTTTAATTATTTGGACCCTATTTTGATTTATATCAGTCTTTGAATTGACTGCCTATTCAAAATTCTCAAAATTGCAGTATGTTTCCTCTGGCTTTCTTTGCCGAATGATTACAGGGTCACTGATGAGGCTTTATTAGCCGAAACTACGTAGTATGACCCATCTTCTTTCTTATGAATGTTTTCTTAGCTCTTAAAGGAACTCATTTTTTATTTTTATTTGCCTTCACTGCAGCTGGTGTTGTGCCGTGTGGCGGCCGTAAAACGTCTCCCCGTACATCAACCATAGTGCAGTTTATATTTTACTTTTGGTCCTTTGAGAACAACGTGAATATTCTGAGAAATCGGAAATAAATTATTGGTTTAGACTCATATTCTAGACAGGTTTTTAATTATTTGGACCCTATTTTGATTTATATCAGTCTTTGAATTGACTGCCTATTCGAAATTCTCAAAATTGCAGTATGTTTCCTCTGGCTTTCTTTGCCGAATGATTACAGGGTCACTGATGAGGCTTTATTAGCCGAAACTACGTAGTATGACCCATCTTCTTTCTTATGAATGTTTTCTTTGCTCTTAAAGGAACTCATTTTTGATTTTTATTTGAGTGTTCCAAATCTAGATTGTGGGTACTCATCAGAACTGCCTCATTGAGGCGTTTCTAACTAGTACTCTCTATCTGTGTTATACATACATGCATATACAAACATTTCTCCATATAAAGTGGGGTTCACCCTCTTATAGAACATATTTAACTACAGCTGGTGTGTGGGAATGTGTGGCGGCGGTAAAACGTCTCCCTGCCCTACATCATAGTGTAGATTATATTTTCTTGTCCTTTGGGATCATTGATTCCATTGTGGAATTTTGGAAATATCTGAGGGTCACTGATTAGGCCTAATTGGCCGAAACTAGCCAGTCTGGCCCAGAAAACATGAACACTCTATAGTTTTCACTTCTGTGGTGTATTCCTTGCTTCGAAAGGATAGCCCTTTATAGAACATATTTAACTTCACTACAGCTGGTGTGTGGGAATGTGTGGCTGCGGTAAAACGTCTCCCTGCCCTACATCATAGTGTAGATTATATTTTCTTTTCCTTTGGGATTATTGATTCCAATGTGGAATTTTGAAAATATCTGAGGGTCATTGATGAGGCCTAATTGGCCGAAACTAGCTAGTCTGGCCCAGAAAACATGTTCACTCTATATTTTTCACTTCTGTGGTGTATTCCTTGCTTCCAAAGGATAACCCTTTTATAGAACATATTTAACTTCACTACAGCTGGTGTGTGGAAATGCGTGGCGGCGGTAAAACGTTTCCCTGCCCTACATCATAGTGTAGATTATATTTTCTTGTCCTTTGGGATCATTGATTCCATTGTGGGATTTTGAAAATATCTGAGGGTCACTGATGAGGCCTAATTGGCCGAAACTAGCTAGTCTGGCCCAGAAAACATGAACACTCTATATTTTTCACTTCTGTGGTGTATTCCTTGCTTCCAAAGGATAACCCTTTTATAGAACATATTTAACTTCACTACAGCTGGTGTGTGGGAATGAGTGGCGGCGGTAAAACGTCTCCCTGCCCTACATCATAGTGTAGATTATATTTTCTTGTCCTTTGTGATCATTGATTTCATTGTGGAATTTTGAAAATATCTGAGGGTCACTGATGAGATCTAATTGGCCGAAACTAGCTAGTCTGGAACACTCTATATTTTTCACTTCTGTGGTGTATTCCTTGCTTCCAAAGGATAACCCTTTTATAGAACATATTTAACTTCACTACAGCTGATGTGTGGGAATGAGTGGCGGCGGTAAAACGTCTCCCTGCCCTACATCATAGTGTAGATTATATTTTCTTGTCCTTTGGGATCATTGATTCCATTGTGGAATTTTGAAAATATCTGAGGGTCACTGATGAGGCCTAATTGGCCGAAACTAGCTAGTCTGGCCCAGAAAACATGAACACTCTATATTTTTCACTTCTGTGGTATTTTCCTTGCTTCCAAAGGATAACCCTTTTAAAGAACATATTTAACTTCACTACAGCTGGTGTGTGGGAATGAGTGGCGGCGGTAAAACGTCTCCCTGCCCTACATCATAGTGTAGATTATATTTTCTTGTCCTTTGGGATCATTGATTCCATTGTGGAATTTTGAAAATATCTGAGGGTCACTGATGAGGCCTAATTGGCCGAAACTAGCTAGTCTGGCCCAGAAAACATGTACACTCTATATTTTTCACTTCCGTGGTGTATTCCTTGCTTCCAAAGGATAACCCTTTTATAGAACATATTCAAGTGGGTCTTCATTTTACGAACATGTTAACCTGATGTATTTTCTCCCTTTCTCTGGGAGACAACACAAAATGACCCACAAGGGTTGATGTATAGTTGACCTGAGACTTGTGAACTCTATTAACATAATTTCACACCCGACTGAATGCACGTATTTATCTTCGCCGTTTTCCGAAAATGACGATATTGTTATTCAATACATAGAGATCGGTAAATGGGTCGCAATACATGTGATGCCGAAAATTCACGAGAAGGTTACGAAAGCCGACGTATTAGGCGACGACATTGACAAATTTATTCCATGCATAAAGGTTAGTCTCAGGTCAATAAGTTCGAACTATATCAATAAACGCCAATATAATAATAATTAAAAAAAAACACATAAAATGATTGCTGGTGTATTCACATGGCCATTTTTGTTTTTGTTTGTATTTTCTGGGTAGACAATAATATATTCATCGCTGTAAACCTCACTGTTTTGTATATAACGTGGATTTGTTTGTTTGTTTGATTTGAGGTTTAACGTCCCCGTCAACACTGTAAAGGTCATTTTGCTGACGTTGCTTCCAATTTTGTGGGCCTTTTACCCGACATTGAGATGAAATGACATCTCTAGCCCTGTCGGCCAATGAAACCAATAGGGTTTATAAGCATGGACGATCCGACTCGTACGCACCGCTTTGCCTGGGCAGGCTTAGATCCTCTAAGCGGTTTACCAGTACTCGTGTGCGGGTCGGATTCAGCTCTGCGTGGAAGCATAATGCAGCCCAGTTCAGAGGGGTCTTCATTTGAAGGACTTGTTAACCTGATGCGTGAGCATTGTCTATAATACGACGAGCAAAGTTCCTGAGTAGGTATCACGAGTCAAGATTCATTACGAAAACACGCGTATATAATTGTGACCCCCATCGAACCCCACTTTTATACAGTAAAATTTGGGTTTATAGGGGTAACCTTATTTTTCTTATTTCTGCTCCACAATATAGATTGTGCGTACTCGTAAGGACCGCCTCGATGAGGCGGTTCTAACGAGTACACACATACTATATTTTGAGCAGAAATAAGAAAAATATAACGATTTTTCATTTGAAAATGTTCGGGTTTTTTTGGCGGTAAAATTTGCAATGTATTTGAACAGGCGTGTTTTCGTAAAGGCAGAGGCCGCTGTCAGTCTTATCTTGTCGCGTGTCCCAAGACAGATTACTCGTGGTGCGCGCTCTCAAGTTGCTCCCACAAATAGTCACGATTCAAGTCGGTCAGCGTATTGGCCATAGTGCACTCACTCGTTTGTTTGCTTGTTTGAGTTGAGTTTTAACGTCCTCGTCAATACTATAAATGTCATTTTGGAGACGTGGCTTCCAATTTTGTGGGACTTTTACCCGACATTGAGATGAAATGGCTTCTGAAGCCGTTTCGCCCTATGAAACCAATAGGGTTTATAAGCATGGACGGGCCGAATCGCACCGCTTTGCATGGGCAAGCTTAGATCCTCTAAGCGGTTTACCAGTACTCGTGTGCGGTCAGTTTCAGCTCTGCATGGAAGTATCATGCTGCCAAATCTATTTTTTCAAGCCCCGATGAGCGGGGGCAGAACAAAGCTTGGAGTGTCACCTGTGCGTAGGCTAGGATACAGTTTTTACAAACGTTATGATGCGTGTCGGGAATATTTTATGTCTTGTAAGCGCACGTATAATTAATTTCTTGGTTAACCCATATATGCCTAGCGGCCCTTTTTGGGACATTGGCAAACAGTGTAGACTCAGATCACGGATATTTTTGCAAAACAATTACTTCACACAAAACAGCCCTGACACCCTTATACATAATTGGAAAGGGACCATTCCAAACTCATTAGGTGGAAGATTCCATTTTCGTATTTGGGTTAAAATATGATGCTGTAATATCCAAGTTAAAAAAATAAATGAGAAAATAAAAATAAATAAATTAAACGTCTATCCCTTAGAGTGCAGTTGGATATCATCACATTTGTGCCAGCTCATGAGTAAAGCCATTTGGGCAAGATTCAGCCGAGACTGAAAATTATCGCGCACGTTGTGGAATCTTAAGATAGCTGCAATAATATGCAATGCATTCGGCCTTACTAGTTCCCAGCAAAGGTCGACAGAGCCTTGTATGGTCGCTTATTTAGTGAGCGCTCTTTTCTCATCTGGCTCTTTTTTTGTCATTGATCAAAAGTTACTTAATGATCGCAATAATTTATGGCACTGTTGTAATGCATGGCTATGCATGCATAGACATTGTGTATAGCTCTGAAAAAATGTTACCGAACTGAAAACCTTTGGCATTACCGTATTTATCGTGTGTTCGGACACCTCAATTTCTTACCATACTAATTCTAAAATTTGAACAACATTTCGAAAACACGCCTATACAAATACATTGTAAACTTTTCCACCGAAAAAAAAAAACCGAACACTTTTAAGATGAAAAAATTGTGATATTTTTCTTATTTCTGCTCAAAAGAGGCGGTTCTAACGAGTACCCACAATCTATATTTTGGAGCAGAAATAAAAAAATAAGGTTTACCCCTGTAAACCCCAGTTTTACTATATAAAAGTGGGGTTCAATGGGGTCAAAACAAGATAGGTGTTTTCGTGATGTATTTTGTTTTCGTGATGTTTTTTTCTTTAATCGATATTGTGTCTAACAATAGTTGGAAGAGGAGCAAACAGTGTAGACTTCGATAAGACGCAGCGTCCGAATACATAAGGTCAGACAGAAGAGAAACTCCCATGTGTCGAGCAATGTCACGCTAATATGTCCGCGTAAGTAACAAATTTTACAAGGGTACACGCACATTGATGCATTTTTTGTCATAGGCAAAGATGTGGAAACTTTCTTCTTCCTTCTTTCTTTCTTTCTTTCTTTTTTCTTTCTTTCTTTCTATGTTTTTTTTTCAGGATTACATTCTTACGCATATTTTACGCAGTAGCTCAATAACATCACGAATACGCCTTAATAATTTTGACCCCCTTGAATCGCACATTTAAATTTACCGGGATAAACCTTACTTTTCTTATTTCTGCTCTAAAATAGAGATTGTGGGGACGATGAGGCGGTTCTAACGAGTACCCACAATCTATATTTTGAGCAGAAATAAGAAAAATATCACAATTTGACATTTGAAAATTTTCGTTTTTTCGGCGGTGTAGTTTACAATGCATTTGTATATGCGTGTTTTCGTAATATAAATAAATAAATAAATAAATAAATAAATAATGTTTTATGGAAAGATAATCCTTTAGAAGTATGGATGACAACACAGAACTGAAAACTGTCGAGTGGACAAGTTGTCTTTCGGCAAGACTAGCTAGTTTCAGCCAAATAGACCTCATCTGTGACCCTCAGATATTTTCAAAACTCCACACTGGAATCAGTGAGCCCAACTAGACTATGATGGAAGGCCAAAGCACAGCAGTCAACCCTTGTCCTTCTGAGCCCGGACTGCCGTATCTTTCAAACAATGTAGATCCAGATCAGATGGCTTCGGAAGCCATCTGATCAGCATCTACATTGTTTGTCATTCAGATTATGAATTTGTTTGCAATAATTTGCATCAAGTAATCTGATTCGTTGATAATCGATAGTGGGCGTGGCAGATTAAGCTATTCAGCTTGACAAGGGTTAAACGAATACTGTGCAAGAAAATCATCTGTTATGCGAATCATTGTCAGATACGGGTAGCTCGTAACCGACGAAGAGCATCATAATTGAGCCGGGCCCCGCATTTCCTACAGCTTAAATGTACACACAGTGAAGAATCAGATCAGCCTGCGCATCCATATAGTCTGACCAGAGACTTCCTTTGCTGCATGAAGGAACATTGGGCCCTTAGCTATCCTTAGACAGCACAAATAAGACACTGATCAGAGGCTGATCGGAGTCTTCTTTGGGCGCACATGTATGATTGTAGGTTTTGTCATGCGCTGGCTCAATTAAATGGTCTCATACAGAATCATGAAGCATATTGTTACCATTATGACCGTTAGCCCATGATATCATACGCATACAAACAAAACCAGACAAAAAAGTCATTTATATTCAACAATTTAATCCATATAAGGCAAGCTTTCCTAAAATGAGTCTTGGAAAAAGGCGTAGACCCAGATCAGAGTCTGAGTCAGCCCTGTTTTCCGAAAGAACGGGAAGTGTGAAAAGTTTTACAACAGATAAAACACACAAGACATCCCCTTATATTGGAAATGAACACGCGATAGCTGGTACTTGGAAGAGTCTTATGATGCAACGAAATACAGCATCTGGAATGTCGTCTGTTGAATCTTTTTACAAACTTTTCAAACATATTTTTGCATACACATTACGCAAACACACCTATACAAATACATTGCCACCTTTATCGCCGAAAAATTGAAAATTTTATGATGAAAAATTGTGATATTTTTTTTATTTCTGCTCCAAATATAGATTGTGGGCACTCGTTAGAACCGCCTCATCGAGGCGGTTCTAACGTGTACCCACAATCTATATTTTAGAGCAGAAATAAGAAAAATAAGGTATACCCCCCGGAAACCCCAGTTTTACTATATAAAAGTGGGGTTCAAGGGGGTAAAAGTTATATAGGCGTGTTTTCGTGATGAACAAACAGTGTGGCCCTTGATCAGACTGCTCCTCTGTGTGCACACTGTTTACAAGATGGCTTTAAAAGTCACATGCAGACGACAAAGCAGACGACAATTGTTATGATTGGCATCTTAGGGGTTAAGAACCCCAGATAACAGTATTGGCGTGTGTAATAAAAAATTCCACTGTTTATCAGGACCAGACATCTCTCAATTGAACTCACCTACGCGTGCGTTCTAATTGATATTGTGCATTTCATTTCGCGAAAATTTCATTAAATATTAAGGCGAATAAAATGTAGCAGTTATTCTGGGATAACTAGCACTAGCACGCCTACGGAACGATAGAATGCGTAACCATTGGTTAAGAACGTGAAGCAATTAGAGCGACATCCGGTTAGGAATTAGATCGCTAAAAAAGGTAAAGAAACTGTGCAGTTTCTGTGTTTCATAAGTTATATAATTTTTACGAGGAAGTTATTTCAAAAACGGGGAATTACATTCAGGAGCCCATTGATATCAGCATCTTTGGAGTAAATACCAAATCCCGTACTTCACACATTTTGGCTAAATTTAGTTTCTCCTGCTGAAGGTGAACTCAAGCCTTAGAAAACGAGTGGTTTTTCGAGGTGTTTGTTGCCTTTTATTTATTACTGCGCTTTGCTACAAGTTCAGCGTATTAACATGCACACACAATAAACAAATATGGTTATATGTGTTGTGGATATTTTGCTTGTCAATGCAGCACTAGCGAGAAATCACCACGGAAAAGGTCGAAAATGGTTGGTTACGCATTAGATCTATAGAAATGATAACAAAACTTGCATCTATAAAGCGGATCTGTTTTCATCTCCACGGCCCCAGAATCACCCGCACCTTGTTCTACGGAACCATTTTTAGCCAACCTGATAAGCAGTGCGCTATTGATTCGATAATGACATAGTATTTTATGGAAACATTTTCAGTCTCCAGAATCATAGTACCGAATGATTTTCACTGACTTTTACGCTGTGTTTGTTTTATCAATGGTCCGGTAATTGCCTGAAATGAAATTAAACAGGTTTTGGAGTTTTAATTTCTGCGAAGAACTCCTCATCTGCCAAAATTTGCTGGTTAAGCATTAGATCGTCTGTTTAAGCATTCGATAGCCAGAGAGGAGAAAATCTCACCAGTTGCTGCCTAAGTAAATGCCAGCAGCTTACTACAATAAAAGGTGGTCTACATATGATTTCTAAATTATGTTAAAATCACCAGAGAAAGAAAGCCGTGATGAAAAATACTTTTCTGGACAAGACCATTAAATGTCTGGGTATCATGCTTATCTGACCGAATGACGCACAGATTCATAAATAAGAGGTCATTACTTGCTTTTGTAGAAAACAAAATGGCCAGCTTACGCTTTTTAATGGCGATTAAATCGTGTCGTGTTTCTATGGTCAAGCATTAGAGAGCCAGGTTGAGCATAAGACACCCATGATTATAAACTTGGTGCTTATAAAAAATAGAAGTAAAGCAATGATCAGGAACGATACCAGCTGGCTATCCAAAATGCGATACATACAATCAGTGACAAACAATAACATAAATAAACCGCCAAAGAAGATACGCCTTGTGACAGTCAGTGCAAAGAATTCCACTGGGAATTGTTTGTCAATCGACCCAAAGGTGCTCAGAAGAAAAGCTGTTCTATGCTTAAGTGCACGTGAATATCACTGACTTGTCGGGAAAACTATTGGAATGAAAATAGTCGCAGTGAGGTCAGACTGTTGTGAAAAACTAAAGATGGTTATCTTGGAAACATAAGATGGGCTTGGCAAAGAGTGTAGACCCTGATCAGACGCTGCAGAATCCGGCGTCTGGTGAAGATGTACACTATTTGATTGGACACTGGAATTTAAGAGATTAATGAAACAGTTTAAGACTATTTCTCCTACCTACACTCGGAGGCAATAGACCCACCAGTCCTTTGTTGTTGTTTTTTAATCACATTATATTTTGTGCAGAAATGAGAAAAATATCACAATGTTTCATCTTAAAATTTTCTTTTTTTTTGGCGATAAAGGTTACATTGTATTTGTATAGGCGTGTTTTCGTAATGATTATTCAAAGAAACAAAATGATGTGGAGAAAACAAATGTCTACAACCTTTTTAGTACTAAATACAATATTATCAATAGTCGGTCGATAGTGAACAAAAAACTGGACTTTTGGCTTAATGTAAACTGCCTAATCACTGCCTAGATACATCCGTGAGAAAATACTGCTCCATATTCAAAACGGTTTCAAAAGTTCCTCATATCTAAACATGATACTGCAGATGGAAGAAAATATTATAACTTGTATGTTCTATCAATTTATTATATCTATATTTTTTCCTCTTATCTAAAAATGACACTGCCGATGAAACAAAATGTTATAGCATGTATGTTTTATTAAGAAGGAAGATTAGATCATGGAAGATTAGCTGAGGGCCTCGTGGAAGATTAGCTGTTACCCGGTACATGTATTTTTGTATGTGCTAAATGTTGCTACCCTCACTAAATAAAGTCCTTACTTACTTACTTACTGACTGACTGACTGACTTACTTACTTACTTCTCTCAATTTATTTAATGAACGCACCTGTCCTCCTGTTTACTCAAAATTTATAAATTTTACAAATGGATTCTAGTTCGTCTTGATTAACATGATTAAGAATACATGGTGTGTCATTCTTGCGCTGTTTGTATTAATAAGAAGTTGGTTTTAGACAATATCTTTATCTTATCGTTTTGACAGTTAGCATAGAACTCACGGGATCTCCGATCTGGGTTATCGATCATGATACAGACATATATTTTGGGGGCATGCGCAGTCCCCGGAGAAGGATATTCCGCTACCTATTTGCTTTGCAGAGGCGAGCTAAAACAAATACGCCTTTCTTTTGCGTTACTATGCCTTTTTTCGCATTACTACGCCTTTTGATTCGCGTAAAAACGCCTTTGATTCGCATCACTGCGCCTTTCTTTTGCGTTACTACGTCTTTCTTTTGCATTAGTATGCACTTTTTCGCGTTACTACGCCTTGTTTTTGCGTTACTACGCCTTTTTTTGCGTAGCTTCGCCTTCTGATTGGCGTTACTGCGTCTTTTGTTTTGCGTTTCTACGCCTTTGTTACGTTATTACGTCTTTTGTGTCGCGTTACTACGCCTTTACGGTATTTTATTTTCTCCTACATAAGCCAAATAGGCTTTCGTATCTGCAGTGCTAACGATCTTACCCTTAGCCTTTCACGCCTGAGTTTCTTAAACGGGTTCTCTCCATTTTTTTTTATTTTGGGCAATTCTTGTTAATAGGGGATTTTGTCAAATTCATTTACAGGATGGCGAACAGCTTTGATTCTCGGATGAGACGGTTCATTAATGGCCGTCCCATCCGGATATAGATTTAATCGCCATTACAAAGCGAAAGCTGGCCATTTTGTTTTCTACAAAAGCAAGTAATGACCTCTTATTTATGAATCAGCGCGTCATTCGGTCAGATAAGCATGATACCCAGACATTTAATAGTCTTGTCCAGAAAAGTATTTTTCATCACAGCTTTCTTTCTCTGGTGATTTTACACAATTCAGAAATCATATGTAGACCACCTTTTATTGTAGTAAGCTGCTGGCATTTACTTAGGCAGCAACTGGTTTGATTTTCTCCTCTGGTTATCGAATGCTCAACCAGACGATCTAATGCTTAACCAGCAAATTTTGGCAGATGAGGAGTTCTTCGCAGAAATTAAAACTCCAAAACCTGTTTTATTTCATTTCAGTCAATTACCGGACCATTGATAAAACAAACACAGCGTCAAAGTCCGAGAAAATCATTCGGTACTATGATTCTGGAGACTGAAAATGTTTCCATAAAATACTATGTCATTATCGAATCAATAGCGCACTGCTTATCAGGTTGGCTAAAAATGGTTCCGTAGAACAAGGTGCGGGTGATTCTGGGGCCGTGGAGATGAAAACAGATCCGCTTTATAGTTGCAAGTTCTGTTATCATTTCTATAGATCTAATGCGTAACCAACCATTTTCGACCTTTTCCGTGGTGATTTCTCGCTAGTGCTGCATTGACAAGCAAAATATCAACAACACATTTAACCATATATGTTTATTGTGTGTGCATGTTAATACGCTGAACTTGTAGCAAAGCGCAGTAATAAATAAAAGGCAACAAACACCTCGAAAAACCACTCGTTTTCTAAGGCTTGAGTTCACCTTCAGCAGGAGAAACTAAATTTAGCCAAAATGTGTGAAGTACGGGATTTGGTATTTACTCCAAAGATGCCGATATCAATGGGCTCCTGAATGTAATTCCCCGTTTTTGAAATAACTTCCTCGTAAAAATTATATAACTTATGAAACACAGAAACTGCACAGTTTCTTTACCTTTTTTAGCGATCTAATTCCTAACCGGATGTCGCTCTAATTGCTTCACGTTCTTAACCAATGGTTACGCATTCTATCGTTCCGTAGGCGTGACTAGGAAAACACGTCCATACAAGGTAGTGACATCTCACGTGACTCTTACAACGGCACCCCTTAGTCGAACAACAATGCCACCAAATGCTATATTGTCAATGTGGTCCTTCTGCGGGTAATTAAGGCGTAACTATACCTAATTTAGTGACACAGAGGCTTTTCTGATATTTAGTCTTCATCAGTGTGTCTCAACCCCAAAGTTTTGAAACCGAAACGGATGATGGACAAGACCCGGCAAACACAGCACATTCCCCTCCGAGCACACACCGACCGACGTAGCCTATGAGACAGGTCAGCTGGAGGGATCATGCAAGGGAGCCCACCCGCGGACTTATAGGATCCCCCACCGAGCCAACATCAGCAAACATGACCCACCCTCCACGGAAGTCCCGGGCATCAGGAAGGAGATGTCCAAGGTAGAGAGACTTGCAAAATTTAAAATATAACAAAAAGTGTAAACCAAATCCGCTAAGATATATGTCTCACCTGACAAGTCAGTCTTAGTTTTAGAACAATTAGAATTTTATGCTGCAAAAATTAAAGATATAATATAGTTATTTAAATCAGTACTTGAGCACTGACGTCAACACCGCAGTATCAACCTCAGCACTAAAGAACTGATACTGAGCTGATGATACCCTCGGGGACGAACGAATCATCCACCAGCAGAGATATCGACCCAGTGGTTGCAATTAAGGCGTAATTATACCTAATTTAGTGACACAGAGGCCTTTCTGATATTTAATCTTCATCAGTGTGTCTCAACCCCAAAGTTTTGAAACCGAAACGGAAAGGAGATATGGAGTGTTGGAGCGGACACAGTGAAACGACACAATTACTCCACAACTCCCATCAGAGACACCAAGCGAAAAGAAGCACGAACATGAAATAACTAAACCCAAACTGGGAAGGTATCTCAGGACCATTCCACCGTTCTTATGTGGAATTTGACAGTGCAGAAGTCACTCTTCAATTGCTAGATGCAATCATAGACGACGTGGGGAAACAATAAGAACCAGTCGAAATTACGAAGGACTTGCCCTGCGTTAGCATGCAGTTGAATGCATAAAGTATTCGAGCTTTCACAACTGGTAGAATCGCCCAACGCCATTTTCGTATGTGTGACGCTGATTTGCATTGTATATGAGCTGAGACAAAGCGAAATACTAGTGAAGATGGCCAGAAAGTTCGAAATTAAGGAAAACAGCCTACCAATGGCACCAAGAGGTAGAGCAAACCAAATACAATAAAATTCTGCTATTAAGGGGAATCGGAATACCTTCAGGGGAGGCAATTCCTGCAAAAGTATTTTTGTCTCCCATTTCAATAGGGGTCAACTCTTAAAGGAAAGAATTTGCTCCTAAGGAGCAAATTCTTTCCTTTAAGAGTTGACCCCTTTTTCAGCGGAATTGAGCCTATAGAAATGCGAACAGGAAGTTCCAAAAAGGGTCTCCCTTTGAAAAATGGCGGAAAAATGTGCTAGGTGTTCCCATTCCCCTCAAGACCACCTAAAATTAAGACTAAATCTGCTTTTAGAAGTTCATTGAGAAGGTTTCAGTCATTCTTTCTTTGTGTTTTCTACACCCAGTGTCTCCTAATAAGGGGACACCTTTGGGACTGTTAAAAAGTGGTCTTTAAGACCACTTTTGAACAGCCCAAAGGTGGTCTTTATATAGGAATTTTACTTATTTCATGTACAGCAATGGAAAGGAAAGTCTTCTCCAACGAGAAAAAGTTGTTTATCCTAGGTAGCCTGTAGTTTCACTTTATAAACACATTGTGTAGAAAGCAAAATAGAAATGAAGGCAATGATCAGGAATCGATACAGTTAACCCACAACTCCCATCACAGACACCAAAGGGAAAGAAGCACAAATATGAAACAACTAATTGTGACCCCCTTGAACCCCACTTCCTCGTAGTAAATCCGGGGTTTACAGGGATAAACCTTATTTTTCTTATTTCTGCTCTAAAATATCACAATTTTCATCTCAAAAGATCGATATTTCGGAGGTAAAGTTTACAATGTATTTGTATAGGCGTGTATTCTTAATGAAAACATCAATAGCGGAAAGCCAAAAAGACAGTTAGTTTCCCACAAAATTACCTATTGGCTGTCCAAAACAAAATGATATAACCGATACACCCACTCAAAGACAAACCGTAACAAAAATAAACCGCGACAGAAGAACCGGAAAACACGGGGTGACTAGTTTAGGCTAGTTCACGACCTGCAGTTATTGTCTTGAGAGACATAGAGGTCTCTTGCAGCTGTCTGTTATGAAATTCACCGTAATGAAATAGTCTAAAGCCAGATTTCTTTATAGATAGCCTCGCCCAGGCAACATTTTCAGAAAATGAATTCCGACCGTGACTTTTAAACCGCTTGGAATATTTTGATGAATTTCGACATGCAGACAGATATTGACTGTGAAAGGCTTGATTTCTGTACACACACACACACACACACACACACCACCACCACCACCACCACCACCACCGCCGCCGCCGCCTATATATCAAGTTTCAAGCTCAGTTTCATTAGATGTAAAATGAAGGAGGAGTATTACGGAAACGAAATGTTTAGAAAAATATATGAAATGGGCGTAACTCTGTGAATATTTGGTGGAACACAACCTAAAATTAATACGGGCATAACTCGTGCAATATGTGGTGGACTATGATCTTGAAATAATATGCGCTGCTCTATATCACAGTCTAACTATACGTACAGTTTCAATTGTATAATTTTCGGCAAACTGATGAATATTGACAAGATCTCATCAATGATATTGTTCAATGTCCGATTTTTTAATGTAAATAGCATCGCCAAGGCAAAATATCAACAGCCTGATTAAAGACATATAACTTTTATGCAAAATGGTCTATTGGAACCCGAATTTTATTTTGACTTAGTATATAAATTAAAAAATATATATATAATTGCAATGCTTCAGCACCCAATTTCATAAAATCATTCTTCGATATACAAAAAGATTGGGTGCAACATAAATGTTATACGACTAACTACATGCGTGGTAGTCAACCCAATCATGGTTGACAACTTTGCTTCCCTCTTTAATTGTACACCGGTGGGTCAGACCTCAGATTCTATGATGTTTCCAGGGTAAAGGCTTACTGTAAATTAACGAGAATTTCATTTTATGTAATGTTGGTGGTGCCTGATGCTTTGTCTCTGGGTGGGGCCCATCGGGGTCAAACTGTTGATTTTCTTTTGCTGCAGCATTTCAGTGGCTTCTTGCTGTCGAGTCCTCACCGTTGTTTTATCTCTGTGTTTGTTTGATTTTTGTGTTCTCGGAGATATTGCACTGATAAGTTAGGAGGCCTTCATGCGGACTGAACAAATTATTTGTCTAAATCGTGACGTAAGTAAGGGCGAGGATTGCAGCTGCGTAAAATCAATTTAAGCCCCCCCCCCCCCCCCCCCACACACACACACACACACTCCAAGCGGAATTCGTTTCACTGACCGCGTTACATGGCGGTTCTTCTGTCGTGGTTTATTTTTGTTATGGTTTGTCTTTGAGTGTGAGTTTCGCTTATATTATTTTGTTTTGAGTAGCCAGTTGGCCATTTTGTGGGAAAGTAACCGTCATTTTGGCTTTCCGCTATTGATGTTTCCATTAGAGTCTAGTTATTTCGTGTTTGTGCTTCTTTCCCTTTGGTGTCACTGCTGGGAGCTTTGGGTTAATTGTTTCGATTCCTGATCATTGCGTCCACTTCTGTTTTAAACTGCAAGGAATATTTTGATAAGTATTGGCATGCAGATGTATATTGACAATACCTAACCAATAAAATTGTCTAAAGCCTTATTTCTTCATAAGTAGCCTGGCCGAGGCAAAATTTACACCAACTTATTATGGACAATAATTTTTAAACAACAAGGATTATTTTGATAAGTTTTTGCATGTAGAAATATATTGACAAGACCTAACAAATGAGATTGTCTAATGCCCGATTTCTTTTTATAAATAGCCCCACCGAGGCTAATATTTCACTAACAGACACAAACGTTACAACTTTTAAACCGCTTGGAATTGGTATTCCGATGTATATTGACAAAGTCGAATCAATGATAGTGTTTAATGCAAGAATTTTTCTATATGAATAGCCTCACCTAGGAAAATATTCACATAATGAGAGCAGACATTGTCTTCAAGGTATATTTCAATAATTTTGGCCCACAGATGTACATGTATATACTGACAAGACCTAGCCAATTTGTCTTGTGTCAGATATTTTTAATTAAAATAGCCTAGCCGAGGCAGAATAGTCACAACCTGATTATGGACTTATAACTTTCAAACCACAAGGAATATGTTGATACATGTAATTTTAGGTGTGCAGGTGTATATTAACCAGATCTACGACCATTTGTTTTTGATTTCGTTTCGTCTGGAACTCGATATGGATAGTTTTTCATGCCCATCGGATGGTGCATTTTACCGTAATTTGACCTTTTTACGTGTCACACCTCTCCGTACCAAGACCTCGCCCATTGAGGCTTGGAGAAATAGAGTAGGCTGTACGGCGGCTCCATAAAGAGCTCAAACCCTGCAGGCACCAAACGTTGACTCAACGTTGAACTAACGTTGAAACAACGTTGAAAACGTTGTTTCAACGTTAGTTCAACGTTGAGTGTTTGCTGGGAATATACTACCTATGAATATTGGTAAACCGCTTACGTCTGTCTAAATAGAAGTGGAGGCAATGATCAGGAATCAATACAATTAGCCTACAGCTCCCATCAGAGTCACAAAATGGAAAGAAACACAAACATGAAACAACATACCCCAATGAAAACATCGATAGCGGAAAGCCAAAAGGACAGTTACTTTCCCACAAAATGGTCAATAGGCTATCCAAAATAAAATAATATAAGCGACACAAACACCTAAAGACACACCATAACAAAAATAAACCGCGACAGAAGAAGCGCCTTGGAACGGCCAGCGGAAACGAATTCCACTGGGAGCTTAAATCTATTTTACGTGGCCACAATCCTCGTCCTTACAGTTCCGTCGCGGTTGAGACAAATAATTCAATTTAAGCCCCCCCCCCCAGTGGAATTCGGTTCCGCTGACCGTTCCAAAGCGGTTCTTCTATCGCGGTTATTTTTGTTATGGTTTGTCTCTGGGTGTTTGGGTCGCTTATATTATTTTATTTTGGATAGCCATTTGGCCATTTTGTGGGAAAGTAACTGTCCTCTTGTCTTTCCGCTGTTGGTGTTTCCGTTGGGGTCTGTTGCTTCTTGTTTGTGTTTCTTTCCCTTTGGTGTCTCTGATGGGAGCTGTGGGTAAATTGAATCGATTCTTGATCATAGCCTCTACTTCTATTTTGAGATGTCACTTCATCTCAAGTCGGGTACAAGTCCCACAAAATTGAGATTTAAGATATCAATAAATCAATTAGAATTATTGATATCTATAATTCGAATTATGGATATCAATTATCTGATTTACGGATATCCATAATTCTTTAAGGACGGGGCGCAATTCCGTTAATATGTCATTTATCCCTGGTCCTGCTGAATAGTTTAATTAAGTCACACCAATTATCAGCCATCAGCCAATCAGATTAGTTGATATGTTATTGTCATTCGTTTAACAAGCTGCATCACAAACATTGTAGATCCTAATAAGATTGCTTCTTCAGAAGCCATCTGATCAGGATTTACACTGTTTGCAATGCTAGGGGTTATTGTGGACAGTAGCTCTTGATGAGTTGTGTTGTTTGTTTCATTTGTCTTGTTGAAACCTGATGCATACATATCATTTGGGCCTTATGGCTTCAAGTATGCATCTAACAGTCACTAACTCTGGACACACCCCATTGTGGGGTGGTGGTATGTGTGTGTGTGTGTGTGTGTGTGTGTGTGTGTGTGTGTGTGTGAGGGGTGGGGGTTACACTGAGTTTTGCCTGCTACATAGGTTGGGCCCCGCCATCTAAAGGTTACCCCAGACAATACCAAGACCCCTAAAAACTTCCAGCCCATGTAAAAAGGAAACTCCCTGGGAGTCACAATTTTTCTTATGTTTCGAAACTGGGCACAGATGAAAGACAACAAATTTTACTTGACATTATTAAAGTGTTATTGACTAGAAGATCCATATACGCAAGCATCTAAAATTGTATTAAAAGATATCAAATATGCTGAGATTTTTGGATATCTAAAATTATATTTCATGATATCAATAATTAGATTTATGGATATCTGTAATCTAATTTTAGATATCATTCAAAGGTCTCAATAATAGATATCACAATTTTCAATAATGGATATCAAAAATATAATAATGGATATCAATAAATGTTATTATTGATATAATAAAATCTTCTTCAATTTTGATATCTATATATCAAATAATAGATATCTATAAATCGAATAATAGATATCTTTAATTGGAATTATAGATATCATTTAACATATAATTGATATCATTAAATGAATAATAGATATCTAATATCATTTATAGATATCTAATAATATTTATGGATGTCCAATATATTTATTATAAATATCATGATTTTTATTTATAGATATCTTGAAATTGTATTAAACAGTAAAACGGCACCCCATAAGTGCCTGTGTTGGACTAGTGTCAGTAATTAGGACATACCCATATTTCCAGGTTTGATATATGTTTTTCGTTTGATTTTGTTTCTTTAATTTTTGCCACGTAAAATCGATTTAAGCCCCCCCCCCCCCCCCCAGTGGAATTCGTTTCCGCTGACCGTTCCAATTCGGTTCTTCTGTCGCGGTTTATTTTTGTTATGGTCTGTCTTCGTGTGTTTGTGTCGCTTATATTATTTTATTTTGGATAGCCTATTGGCCATTTTGTGGGAAAGTAACTGTCCTTTTGACTTTCCGCTATTAATGTTTCCATTAGGGTCTATTGTTTCATGTTTGTGTTTCCTTCCTTTTGGTGTCCCTGATGGGAGCTGTGGGTTAATTATATCGATTCCTGATCATTGCCTCTATTTCTAATTTTTATTGTCTACCTGGTTAAAAACAAACAAAGTATATGTGGCCGCTGCTGACAGAGAGTCAAGGTCCTAGACTTTGAATGGTTATTGTAAAGTAGAAGTAAAACAAAGATCAGGAATTGATACAATTAACTTACTCCACCCACCAAAGACACCAAACGGAAAGAAATACAAACATTAAGCGACCAGACCATAATGGAAACCTTAACAAAGGAAGGCCATAAGGACAGTTACTTTCCCACAAAATGGCCATATGGCCATCCAAAATTAAAAGACACAAGTGATACACACAGTAAGTAACAAACAACAACATAAATAAATCGCCACAGAAGAGCCGCCTTGGAACGGTCAGTGGAAGATTTCCACTGGGGGGCTTAAATCGATTTTACGTGGCCACAATCCTCGCCCTTACATCGTCGCGATTTAGACAAATAATTTGTTCAGTCCGCATGAAGGCCTCCTAACTCATCAGTGCAACATCTCCGTGAACACAAAAATCAAAGAACCACAGAGGTGAGACAACGGTGAGGACCCGACAGCAAGAAACCACTGAAATGCTGGAGCAAAAGAAAACCAACAGTTAGACTCCGATGAGCCCGACCAGAGACAGGGCATCAGGCACCAACCAACATTATCTCTCTAATTCTCAATAAGCCTTTACGTTTGAGCCGTCATAGTTTTGCTATTCATCGTGTTGATTGCATTGAAGTCTTAAATGTCATATTATATAGTTACAATCATATGACTATTGCTGATGCTGATACAGAAGGTCAAAGTCACAGTGATAGAACTTTGCATTAATATCGCTTTAAACCCTACTTCATATAGAGAGAACTAGGGTTTTCGGGGATACGCAATATTTTTCTTATTCCTGCTCCGTGATATCGGTTAGGTGTGCTCTTGAGAGCCGCATTAAAAGAGGCGGTCCTGGTGAGCCCCCTTGACCTGTGTTTGGAGGATGGATGAGAAATGTAACATAAGTCTCTCATCAGAAAAGTTACTGTAAGAATTCACCAGGTCACATGTACGGGTGTGTGGTCGTGATGCGGTCTAACATCGAGGTGAATGCTGCTGCTTACATCTCAGACAACACGATCAGCTGACACAATCTTAAAGTACAAGCGGTGTATATCGTTACCGAGCCCGACCACTCTTTGTAAACCAAAATGGCAACACCAAAAATTCCATTTTAAATGTATATATGTATAAGACTTGCTTAGTAAGACTAGTGATTCGAAGCAAATAAAGAGAAAAAACATGAAAAAAATAACTTTGCATTATATTTATTTCAAATATTTATTTAAAGCATTTGTGTAACGAGATGGAATAGGAAACCTCTCTGGTGCTTATGCACATCTAAATTATTTTAGTAGATATATGGTAGGGCGATGCGAGTGAAATATTTTAGGTGAAATATGGTAGGCAAAATGTGCTGCTCCATGCACAAGTCATGCACATATCATACGATGTATGAATGAGTGGTTTGTGGAGATCTGTTTTTGCAATACAGGGAGCCGCTATAAGGCTGAGTTCTATAAAATTTGCCTAAAAATCGCCAACCGCCAAATTGTGCCATATATGATTTTCATTCCCGTCACGTGTTGTGTGGGTGTTCGTTTTGACAGGAGTCATGGCATTGATTTATAGGGTCGTTTCATCAATTTTACCTATGGGAAATATACTATTTGAACGCAAATCCATTATCTACTCGATTTTTGCTATCTAGCTTCAATTGTGGACGGTATCTCCACCTCGCCACGATTTTAGCAAGCTAATATGAGTATGCATGATTTTCCGGTAGTATTCATAGATATAAAAACCCTGAGAAAAACGAACACTTTAGCAGCAGGTCAAGTTGTAACGAGTATCCACAACATTGTGTCGGGAAAGTGAAAGTATATTGAAAGGTATGTTAAATCTATGCTTAGTATTATTTTTGTATGAACATGCTTGTAGGTTTCGGAGGGGTTTACTTCTAGTATACCACAACTTTCTGAAGCCTATTCTGAATTCACTGTTGAAGCCTGTAGTGATTAGGCTACTAGCTTTGCCAGCTAGAGGTCGCAGGATTGATCCCAGGCTTCTCCAGTAGTAGAATGAGTCTTTCTAAGTGAGGTCCTGTCTCATTCTGACCCTAAATGTTGGTGAGACGTAAAGTTTGGACACCCGCTCATTCTAGAGTCATTTAGGCTTTTAGACCCCTTTTGTAGAATGTAATTAATAAACGCCGGGTCACTTGTTTGATCCATGACTTTTGACTAGCTGTGGTTAGAAAACCGTGGTCCCGTCTCTATATGATATTAGGTGTAGAGGGGACGTAAAATTAAGACGGGTTTAACCATATCTTCATCATCAGGGCAAACTCTTACAAGAGCCTGTTGGGTTATCCGTGATGATGAACCGTAATGACTTTTATTTTACAAGCGTGTTCAGGTTGAGTAGAAATAATTTTGTTCAAGAAGAATTATAAGTTCATTTTGTAATGATGCCGTTTTTGTCTGATAACTCAGTTTGTGCATGAATGTACATATAAAGAACGTGATGATGATAAGTGGGAGTATTTGGTCGCCACACGTCATAACGGCCTGAGTGGCGGGGATGACGTCAGCTGCGTGATCGGCGTCGCGAGGACGGTTGTGACGGGGTGCCTACCAAATACAGAGAGAATTTACGGCAAACATTGTTGGCCCTTATGAGACAATAACAAATGTTGTGGATTATAGATGAAAATCTTTCTGTTTGTAGTTTCTATCTGTTGTTAATGTAATGAATTTGTGAATAGCTATATTTGTGAGCCGTGTCGCGGAGAAGGATATGAAATAGAGATTGTTATGTTTCCTGTAATTGGCGGCTGACCAGGTAGCGCAAAGGCGTGGTCTGTTCAATTGCCTCTTACTTGTGATAATGTAGTGAGCACAAATTTGATGAGTATTATGCTCAGTAGTAGTGAGCATTAATTGATTTCTGTAGTGCTCAGTAAGGAAACATGAACTTTGTGTATTCTTCTGTCAAGCGCTGGGTGCTGATAATTTGATGCACAGTCAAGTTGAGTTCTGCTGTACGGTTATTTGTCGCATGCACTAATCAGCCTGTGTGTCTGGTCGGCGTATGCGCAATAACGGTATATGCATGAATATATTCTTACTTCTCCGGGAGGGGGGGGGGGATCATGATATAGCATGTATGTTTTGTGAACTGTGTCTTAGTCCAGTTATCGTAATTTGCAGGCACAACAATGTGTGGTGACCTGCTGCTCCCTGCACTATAGCAGCAGGTACTGGTACGACGCTGGGGGTTAGGGTCCAGCAAGGGCGGACGGACCACCATAAGCAGCTCATACCATTGTCCATTGTGAACGAATGTGAGACCATTCAAATGGAAGAGGTCAATTAAATAACCTGCAGGTGATTCAGACGAATCAAATTAGTGCGATCGCTAAATAATACATATCAACCTGTGATCGGCAACAATGTCGATAGACTAGTTTACACTAGTTCGCGAGAGGAAGATTCACGCGAGAAGGGGATTCACCCTAAGTTATAAACTGGCCAGTCGCGTCTTGTGTTGTTTCTTTTTTTGTTTTTGTTGTTGTTTTTGTTGTTTGCTTCTGTAGGTATTCACGTCACCCGTTCCGAGCACAGAACATTGTTTTGCCTTCGGAGCGGACGTCGTGAGTTGGCTACAGAAGCAACAAATTGTGATGTTTTGTGTTAGTAAGTGTTGTATATAGATACTGTAAATAATTCATGTCATTCATCTAATATCTTTCTTGTGCCTTACCCCACAGCTGCCCGTACACCTGTCAGAGATCACGCTCGGTTGTCTTGTCAGCATGGGGTTTGCGGGACGCCGTAAACCCACATGTAACATTTGGTGTCAGTGAAGTGAGGATTTGATCTCTGGCTGGTGTTCCCGGCTGTGGAACAGCACATTGATACTCTGAAACATCAATTTAAAAAAAAAATGTATTGACAGCCACATTTAGAAATTAACTTGAATCTTCCTTCCTGCGTTGCTGAAGTGCGAAACCTATGTATTCAACTAAATGGATACTGACAAGTTTATAATTTCTGAGCAGGAAGGCAAGGCAAACCCAACCTTTTCTTGGTAACGAAAAATTTAAGTAGACCCCACTTAATTGTGTTACCTGACATTCTACTAAGTTAAACTGGAGTTACTAATTGATCTTACCCACACATGGTTCTGACGTTGTGACGTTAACAATTTACTGACGTTGACATAACAGTAGCGTTAATATTTACGCTTTGGCTTGAGGTTAGGTATGACGTAATAGAAACATTAATGGTGACTTGTTATGATCGGAGTTTTGTAATGTGATGAAACTTCGGATTGTAGCATTTTACTGTAAACGTCGTCAGTTTATGACGTCATATTAGACTACCAGTACGCAACGTCATACTTTGCTGAAAGCATTTGACATTTCAAATCGCGTGTGCTTTAATAACTAACGTTTAAGTTAGATTAACGCGTATAACACATATCTTAACGTTTTAGTTAAGCCCATTCAATCATCACTGTTCATAACTGATCAGTTTATAGTGGTTTTGATAGTAACGTGAGATTTACGTTATCAATAATGGAGCGTTTAATGCAAATGGGAAAGGACTTAGGTTATGAGGGGAAGGAGTTACAAGGTTTTGTTAAGGAGCAGCAAGATATTGAGCGGGCAGAAAGGCAAGAGCAAAGGGATTTAGAAAGGTTAAGGTCTGAAGAAAAGGAAAAGGAAAGGGCAGAAAAAGAAAAGGAAAGGGAGGAAAAGGAAAAGGAAAAGGAAAGGGCACATGAACTAGCTATGTTGAATGTTAATAAGGAACTTGAAATGGCACGCATTAAGAGTGAAAGGGAGGCAAAAGAGATTAGTGAGGCCCATTTAGAACAAATAAAACATGGGTTTGAGCTACAGCACCAAGAATTAAGGAACCAATTAGAAATGCAGAGAACGAAGCTCGAGCTAGAATTTGAAAAGCAAAAAGCTGAGAAGGTGGCTCATGCCCGGGATCCTAAGTTACCTTATTTTGAAGAGGGTAAAGATTAAATGGATAGTTATTTATCTAGGTTTGAGAAATATGCTACGGCTAATAAATGGGATAAGAGTGTTTGGGCCGCGTATTTAAGTGCATTGCTCAAAGGGCGCGCACTTGACGTATATGACCGATTGTCAAATGAGGATGCGGCGGATTATGATAAGTTAAAGGACGCTTTATTAAAGAATTTTGACATGACAGAGCGCGGATTTAGGAAGCAGTTTCATTATAGTAGGCCCGAGAAATCATAAACGTTCATACAGTTCAGTAGTAGACTGAGATGTTATTTAGAAAAATGGCTTAATGTGGCAAAGATAGAAAAATCTTTTCCGGCTGTCTGTGATTTCATGGCAAGGGATCAGTTCCTGGAGTCATGTAATAGAGAACTGTATGTACATCTGAAGCCAAAACAGTTTGGTAATTTAGATGAAATGGCTAGGGAGGCAGATTTGTTTGCAGAAGCGCGCGGGGGCGGATATAGTTGCATTAATAAGGGGCAACGCGATAATAGAGGCGCAGCGCAGGGTAAACAGGACAAAGTTGACTCGAACAAACCGAGTGGTAGATCGGATATCAAGTGTAGCATATGCGGTAAGGGGCATTTAACAATTAAATGTTTTAAGAACCCCGACAGGAAACAATTGTATAGCGCAGAGGTAGGAGCAACTGGAGTTGGGGATAGCGGTGTTAAGGAAAATTTTAACACGCGCGTAGAGACTCAAGGTTCTCAGGTTAAGAATGAGAATACGCAGAATGTAGGTCGTGGTTATACACGTGGTCGTGGTAATTTTAGAGGGTCTTTTCGCGGACGCGGTAAAAATAATAGCACACCACGGGGCGCAGCACACCAAGTTAGTTTTTGTCAAACGGAAGTAACTAGGAAAGGTGATGAGATTGGAAGTATTTTTGAAAATAAGGTTGGTGACCCTTTGATTTCGGATAGGGAGGAGTGTAGTAAGGAAACTAGGGAAGGTGTCTGTTACTTCTTAAAGGCAAGGTTACCGACGGCACAAGGATTGGTTAATAATAAAAAGGTGGTTGTATTAAGAGATACTGGGTGTACAGGCTGTGTCGTTCGGAGAAGTTTGGTTTCGGATAGTCAGTTAATAGGGAAGGAATCAAATGTTACGTTGATTGATGAATCCACACAAAGGTATCCTTTGGCAATGATTGACATTGATTGTCCTTTTTTCACTGGGAAAACTGAAGCCTTGTGTATGGATGATACGTTGTACGATTTGGTTATCGGTAACATTGATGGATCAAAACTTCCTGATATGTCTCATTTCTCAGCTGCGTCTGTAACTAGGTCTCAAACTAGGCAGGATGAGAAGCCTTACAGAAAACTTAAGGTTCCCGATCAGATCATTAACGATGACAAGGAGGCTTTCAAGCAAGCTTAGGTTGATGATCCAACTTTGGAAAACATCAGGAAAAGGGTTGTATCTGGGAACAAGACTGTGAGTCGTGGTTTAAACCGAGGTGAAACTAGGTTTATTGAGAAAAAGGGTTTGACATATAGGGAGTTCACAAAGGGCAACAAAGTCTCTTTCCAACTTGTGGTCCCGCAAAGTTTCCGAGGAAAGGTGTTGAAACTGGCTCATGAAACGCTTATGTCTGGACATATGGGTATTAGGAAGACATTGGATAGAGTTGTAACTGAGTTTTACTGGCCCGGTATTTGCGATGATGTCGCTAGATTTTGTAAATCTTGTGATATTTGTCAGAGAACCATTCAGAAAGGTCGGGTCACTAAAGTACCTCTAGGAAAAATGCCATTGATTGATACGCCATTTAAGAGGGTGGCAGTGGACATAGTTGGTCCAATTGAGCCTCGATCTGATAGGAAATCTCGGTATATTTTAACCATGATAGATTATGCGACAAGGTATCCAGAGGCGATAGCTTTACCGAGTATTGAGACGGAAAGTGTCGCGGAAGCGCTTATTGAAATGTTTAGTAGGGTCGGCATTCTTGATGAAATGTTGACTGATTGTGGATCACAGTTTACTGCTGAGGTAATGAAAGAAGTCAGCAGACTTTTTTCTCTTCAACAGTTAACGTGTAGTCCGAGACACCCAATTTGCAACGGCTTGATTGAGCGTTTCCACGCTACGTTAAAGCAGATGTTACGTCGCATGTGTGCTGAACGTCCAAAAGATTGGGATAAATATCTTCCAGCTTTATTATTTGCGGTTAGGGAAGTCCCACAAGAGTCTTTAGGATACTCCCCTTTTAAGTTGTTATATGGACGTAACGTCAGAGGTCCAATGGCAATATTAAGAGAATTATGGGCTGAAGAGGTACGCGATGAGCAAGTTCTTTCGACGTATCAGTACGTTATTGAGCTAAGGGAACGGTTAGAGCAGACATGCAAATTAGCGCGTGATAATTTAAAGAAGGTTCAGATTAAGCAGAAAGCTTATTATGATAAAGGCGCGAGGTCGCGTAAATTTGACGTCGGCAATAAAGTGCTGTTGTTACTACCGACAGACAGTAATAAATTATTGCTTCAATGGAAAGGTCCTTATGAAGTGGTTGAGGTAGTGAACAGAATGGATTATAAGATTGACGTCAATGGAAATGTTAACACATATCACGCTAACATACTGAAGCAATATGTGGAACGTCAAAATGTGACGTCACATTGCTTGCTTTCTGTAGAGTCCATTTCGTCAACTGAAAATGATGACGTTGACGAATTCTCATTGGAAGATTGCGCTTTTCCTACTGCAAAGCAACCAGAGACGTTTAAGGACGTCAATATTTCAGAAATGTTAACGCAGGATCAGCGTAAAGAAATAGAGACGTAGATAAAAGAATACCCGGACGTACTGTCCAGTGTACCAGGACGAACTGACCAAATCGAACACGACATAAAGTTGCTGACGTCGGAACCAGTGAGGTCAAAAGGTTATGCCATACCATATAAAGTACGGGATGTAATGGAAAGAGAAATTCAAGATATGTTAGATTTAGGAGTTATTGAGCCACCAATATCACCATACTCATCCCCTGTAGTACTTGTCCCTAAAAAAAGATGGTTCGGTGCGGTTCTGCATTGACTTCCGTAAACTTAATAAAGTGACGGAGTTCGATGCAGAACCAATGCCAAATATGGAGGAGGTTATAAATAGAATGTCGGGGCACAAATACTTTAGCAAATTAGATTTGTCAAAAGGTTATTGGCAGGTAAAAATGACATCTAAGGCAAAACCCCTAACTGCATTCGAAACCCCCAAAGGCTTGTTTCAATTCAAAACTATGCCCTTCGGTTTTGGTAAACTCAGGAGCAACATTTTGCAGGCTGATGAGAAAGATTCTGTCCGAACTTTCTAACGTTGATAGCTTCGTCGATGATATGTGGATCTTTACCGAAACTTGGAAAGACCACTTGACGTCATTACGTGAAGTTTTGGATAGACTTAGGACAGCCAAGTTGACGGCACAACCTTCCAAGTGTATGATTGCGTATAGCAGTATCGAATGTCTTGGTCACAGTGTAGCTGCTCAGTCAGTTAGACCGCAAGAAGACAAGATACAAGCTATAAAGGATGCTCCTCGACCTTCCACTAAGAGACAACTAAAGTCATTTCTTGGGTTGGCTGGTTTCTACCGCCGTTTCATTCCAAATTTCTCACCTATTGCTTCCCCTTTGACAGATTTAACTAAGAAAAGTAGACCAAACAAGATCACAGACTGGCAGGACCATCATGAAAAGGCTTTCCAGACCCTGAAGAATAGACTCTCGTCTAGTCCTATTCTTCGTCTTCCTATCTTTCATGATGGGACTCCGTTCATACTCCGGACGGACGCTTCTGATGTTGGTACAGGAGCCGTTTTGCTCCAAGAATTTGAAGGGGAAGGACGACTTCCCATTGCTTATGCCAGCAAGAAACTTTTGCCTCGTGAGAAAAACTATTCTGTGATAGAGAAGGAATGTTTGGCTATTATCTGGGGTGTTGAGAAATTTCGCAAGAATCTTTACGGAGTAGAATTCTTGCTTGAGACAGACCACAAGCCCTTGTCTTATATGCAAACAGCAAAACTTCTCAATCCTCGAATTATGCGTTGGGCAATGAAACTACAGCCGTATAGATTTCGGATTATTGCAATTCGGGGCCAAGAAAATTTGGGGGCAGACTTACTTAGTAGGTAATTTTTCGCACGGTTGTTGTGTAAATAGCTGTCTTGTTTAGATAGGTTCATCCTATTCCATCTCTGTACACAAAGAAAAACATTTCTGATTGTTTTTTCTCCAAAAGGGGAAACCTTTGTTACGAGATGGAAAAGGAAACCTCTCTGGTGCTTTTGCACATCTAAATTATTTTAGTAGATATATGGTAGGGCGGTGCGAGTGAAATATTTTAGGTGAAATATGGTAGGCAAAATGTGCTGCTCCATGCACAAGTCATGCACATATCATACGATGTATGCATGAGTGGTTTGTGGAGATCTGTTTTTGCAATACAGGGGGCCGCTATAAGGCTGAGTTCTATAAAATTTGCCTAAAAATCGCAAACCGCCAAATTGTGCCATATATGATTTCCATTCCCGTCACGTGTTGTGTGGGTGTTCGTTTTGACAGGAGTCATGGCATTGATTTATATGGTCGTTTCATCAATTTTTCCTATGGGAAATATACTATTTGAACGCAAATCCATTATCTACTCGATTTTTGCTATCTAGCTTCAATTGTGGACGGTATCTCCACCTCGCCACGATTTTAGCAAGCTAATATGAGTATGCATGATTTTCCGTAAGTATTCATAGATATAAAAACCCTGAGAAAAACGAACACTTTAGCAGCAGGTCAAGTTGTAACGAGTATCCACAACATCGTGTCAGGAAAGTGAAAGTATATTGAAAGGTATGTTAAATCTATGTTTAGTATTATTTTTGTATGAACATGCTTGTAGGTTTTGGAGGGGTTTACTTCTAGTATACCACAACTTTCTGAAGCCTATTCTGAATTCACTGTTGAAGCCTGTAGTGATTAGGCTACTAGCTTTGCCAGCTAGAGGTCGCAGGATTGATCCCAGGCTTCTCCAGCAGTAGAATGAGTCTTTCTAAGTGAAGTCCCGTCTCATTCTGACCCTAGATGTTGGTGAGACGTAAAGTTTGGACACCCGCTCATTCTAGAGTCAATTAGGCTTTTAGACCCCTTTTGTAGAATGTAATTAATAAACGCCGGGTCACTTGTTTGATCCATGACTTTTGACTAGCTGTGGTTAGAAAACCGTGGTCCCGTCTCTATATGATATTAGGTGTAGAGGGGACGTAAAATTAAGACGGGTTTAACCATATCTTCATCATCAGGGCAAACTCTTACAAGAGCCTGTTGGGTTATCCGTGATGATGAACCGTAATGACTTTTATTTTACAAGCGTGTTCAGGTTGAATAGAAATAATTTTGTTCAAGAAGAATTATAAGTTCATTTTGTAATGATGCCGTTTTTGTCTGATAACTCAGTTTGTGCATGAATGTACATATAAAGAACGTGATGATGATAAGTGGGAGTATTTGGTCGCCACACGTCATAACGGCCTGAGTGGCGGGGATGACGTCAGCTGCGTGATCGGCGTCGCGAGGACGGTTGTGACGGGGTGCCTACCAAATACAGAGAGAATTTACGACAAACAGTGTTGGCCCTTATGAGACAATAACAAATGTTGTGGATTATAGATGAAAATCTTTCTGTTTGTAGTTTCTATCTGTTGTTAATGTAATGAATTTGTGAATAGCTATATTTGTGAGCCGTGTCGCGGAGAAGGATATGAAATAGAGATTGTTATGTTTCCTGTAATTGGCGGCTGACCAGGTAGCGCAAAGGCGTGGTCTGTTCAATTGCCTCTTACTTGTGATAATGTAGTGAGCACAAATTTGATGAGTATTATGCTCAGTAGTAGTGCGCATTAATTGATTTCTGTAGTGCTCAGTAAGGAAACATGAACTTTGTGTATTCTTGTGTCAAGCGCTGGGTGCTGATAATTTGATGCACAGTCAAGTTGAGTTCTGCTGTACGGTTATTTGTCGCATGCACTAATCAGCCTGTGTGTCTGGTCGGCGTATGCGCAATAACGGTATATGCATGAATATATTCTTACTTCTCCGGGAGGGGGGGGGGTCATGATATAGCATGCATGTTTTGTGAACTGTGTCTTAGTCCAGTTATCGTAATTTGCAGGCACAACAATGTGTGGTGACCTGCTGCTCCCTGCACTATAGCAGCAGGTACTGGTACGACGCTGGGGGTTAGGGTCCAGCAAGGGCGGACGGACCACCATAAGCAGCTCATACCATTGTCCATTGTGAACGAATGTGAGACCATTCAAATGGAAGAGGTCAATTAAATAACCTGCAGGTGATTCAGACGAATCAAATTAGTGCGATCGCTAAATAATACATATCAACCTGTGATCGGCAACAATGTCGATAGACTAGTTTACACTAGTTCGCGAGAGGAAGATTCACGCGAGAAGGGGATTCACCCTAAGTTATAAACTGGCCAGTCGCGTCTTGTGTTGTTTCTTGTTTTGTTTTTGTTGTTGTTTTTGTTGTTTGCTTCTGTAGGTATTCACGTCACCCGTTCCGAGCACAGAACATTGTTTTGCCTTCGGAGCGGACGTCGTAAGTTGGCTACAGAAGCAAAAAATTGTGATGTTTTGTGTTAGTAAGTGTTGTATATAGATACTGTAAATAATCCATGTCAGTCATCTAATATATTTCTTGTGCCTTACCCCGCAGCTGCCCGTACACCTGTCAGAGATCACGCTCGGTTGTCTTGTCAGCATGGGGGTTTGCGGGACGCCGTAAACCCACATGTAACAATTTGATCTCTATATTTTATGGTATTGGGAGTTGATATGTGGCACTGTTTCACAGTTTACAAAGTATTGTAACCATGGCATGTCTCCCGCAGTCAAGATCACACACTTTGAAATTTAATCTAGATTTTCATGTTAAGTTTTTGTATAGTTTTTTGTTTCTCATTGCATACGTAAAACCCACGACTAGGTTTGATATGTGGACATTTTATGGCCGCAGAAATAATATTGCTGTCACCAGGTCAAGAAAAAGTGCTTTGCAATACATGGTGGAACCTGGCGATGGTATTCATGACCGCTTTTTCACTTGCCTTTTCCTACACAGAAGAGTACTGACAAGAAATATGACACCTATATCTAACACTAATTCGTTTTGAGATCTTACCTGAAAACGAAGTTTGAAGACAGGAAATGCGAATAAGACAACTTTAGTAATTCGTTTTGAATATGAATTCTATTGAAGAAAGTTTAACCAAATCACAGAATATTTGATCATTATTGAATTAAATGTTTCACTTGAATTGTTAAGGGATCATATTTGCAAAAGACAAATATACAAACACAGAGATAAAACAACGATCAGGAATCGACAGCACGAATAACTGAAATGAACACCCACAGATGGACTCCGGTTGGCACTCTGTGGGAAAGGCTATCTAAAATACACAGACACCAGCAATAAATACATGCAGACGAAGTATAAGAAGCCACAACAGAAGATCCGCCTTGGAAAGGTAAGGTCAGTGAATAGATTTTTCACTGTGGGGTGAGACCTCGACAAGAATATTTTGGACTCGTTTTCAGTTAAGTCACATGCTCGCATTAGCCTCTCATGACACTTAAACAAACTGTGAAAACTTGCCTGAGAATACCTGCTCTTCACAGAGTTTACTAGTCTTTCGGATCCCCAATACAATTTTTGTTTCTGGCGGAAATTTAGGTTTTTTTTTTTTCAATTCTTCTTCAAGAAAATTTGTTAGAACCGCTTCTAACTTGTACCAACAATCTTAGACTTGCAGCAGAAATAATAAGAATAACGCATGTCTCTGTCATCTCAGTTTTCCCTATTTAGTCCTTTTAAGTCACTGAGAAAAACTACATCTGAAAATGTCGTCTGCTTATGTCGTCTGCTGAATCTTCTTGCAAACTTTTTAAAAATATTTTTGCATACAGGCAAACAGTGTAGACCCAGATCTAGAGTAGCAGTCTGATCTGGGTCCACACGGTTTGCAAAATGACTTTTAAAGTAACCGGCAGACGACAAAACAGGCGACTATTGTCGTGATTGGCATCTTATGGGCTAGGGGTACGTGCTCATTATACTGACGTGGTAATGTAATATCTTACGGTTATTGTTTTTTTATTTTTATTTTTTTATTTATTATTATTATTATTTTTTATTTGTCTTTTTTTTTCGATGTTAAACGAACGAGCTTCTGATTTTGTGACAAATTAAAAAGACTTTCCAGATCTTATTAATACGCTGTTGTTTTTCTAGTCAGCGAGAAAATGAAAATATAATTGGATCTTGATTATACTAATGTCGTCCATTCCCAAGAAATTAATATTATTATCTTGGCCGCGGCAAGTGAGATGTGCAATTAGATCAGTTTGCCGATTCACGCTGTCTGATCATTTGGCTGTGCCTTCTATGAAACCCCTAGATCTAAAATGTCTTCATACAGACATGGTATTGTATATGAGCTGAGCGGGTGTACACTGTTTTGTGGCTTCGATTAACACATATGCTAGAAAACACCTTTTCACATGACGCGACTAATCTGAGAGAAAATGCGACACTTTTAGTTCCTTCGATCGGTAGTCGCTAATCACATGTAATTTATAACGCAACTATTCACTAAATGTGGAGCTGTCGCGTTATCGAAATTCTATGTAATGAACACCACCGAAATTCACACATTATACGGAGAAAATTTGGAATTATTTAGATATATATTAATCTCTTGGATTTGCTGTAAAATGCAGGTTCAGTGTAACTTCGATGGCTCGAACACCTTTGGAAACCCTGAAATTTGTTCGAGACGAGGGTAGTTCGAGCCACATGGGGTTCGAGATGATGGTAGTTCGAGCCACAGAGGGTTCGAGATGAGGGTAGTTCCAGCCAAAGAGGGTTCGAGATGAGGGTAGTTCCAGCCATAGATGGCTATTCATAAAGCCCTGCCAGGAGGCATAATGCTTATATAAAATAAGTATGCCATGAGGCGGACCTAATGAGTAGACAAAACATACGAGTACTTTTCATATTACAATATCTTCCTTAATTATACCTTTGTCTTTTCTGGGGTGGTTGGGCGAGAAAAAGATGACGTTTATCTTGCGTCACTAGAGCGTCCAACAGCCTATTGGCTTACAGTTGTACAAGGCCTGCTGTCTGGCAGGGGTGGGAATGTTGTTATTTGTTCGGTTTCTGCACATCCGTTTTTTTCCCTCTTTCTCTTCTGTCCCTCACTTTCATCTAATCTACTATCTCTTCTATCTCTTTTCTCCCTTTCTCTGGGAGACGGCACAAAATGACCCACAAGGGTTGACGTGTCGTTAAACACCAAAACAGTCTGCCAAACCTATGTCTATTCAGGCCCTGCGGCAAGAATATCCCGGGGACTCAAGAATGAGTTCGAATCAGCCGTGGTAAACGAGCGATCGCTGTTCGAGCCATCGAAGTTTGTCTCTAGTTGGCGGTTGTTTGAACGACCTCGATGACGCGGTTCAAGCGGGCGCTAACAATTTCTGCTTTGACCATAAGCTGGCAAACTGGCACAATTGCCGCGCTAAGCGAAAGGGGGGGGGGGGCTTCGTGTAGGTTCGCCCAGCGAAGACTCAAATCAGCCTGTGCGGAGACTTCAACCAGCCCATACATCCCCACGGGCTGATCAGAGCCTTCGCTGCGCACTGCCAGGATGCCCCTTGACCTTGACCCAGAGTTTCTGGGAAGGCTGTTTTATGTTCGACTGGGTCTGCAGCCTGACCTCACTCATTGCACTAAGTGGTCGGCAATCCCCTTTCGCGGCGCAGACGTAACCTGAGAAAATGTAGTTGACAGGAAAAAACTCGTTACTAAAGAAAAAGCAATGAGCAAAAGCCACAGTCACCTCAAACCGCTGAAAAAAAAGAGAAAAACTTAGTGACACGCATGCACACACGCAAGCACGCACGCAAGCGCGCTTATTCACCATATTTGCATTATCTGCTGGTTCCTAGTCTGAAGATTATCGGAGTTGGAGAAACAGGTAACCAGACCCCACTGACCTTGAAAGGTCAGGGGGGGGGGGAGGTCTGGTTACCTGTTTTTCCAATATTGACAATGTGCAGGCTGGGAGCCAGCAAATAATGCAAATATGGTGAATACTTGCAGCACCAAAACATAGCCAATTAGCATGTAGGGGGTGATTGGGTCTGGCAAAGTATCATGTATTTTGCGTCACTGGCCCGCGTCCAGTTGGAGTAAGGGCAGAGGGAAAATGTTGTTCTTTCTTCTGTTACTTAACTGCATTTCATTTCTACACTTTCTCCCCTGTCCCTCAATGTCTTTTCCTCTGCCATATCTTCTATCTCACAAAACGACCAACTACGAGTCTGGTTAACGTGACGCTTAATACCAAACAATCAATCAATCAATTAGCATATAAGAAGTTGCACACGAACAATCGCCTTGGGACGGCAGAGAAGCCAGATGACCTATGTTTTTATGAACCATGACAAATAAATGCGTACTTTGTTTCCAAATTAGAATTTTTAAAAATAGATCCATATTGGTTCTGCAGCTGCCAACAAAACTGTTCTGTGAATAATTAATTATTTAACTCACTTCTCCTCCATAAGCTCAGCAAACTCCCTTGAGCCAAGGTTAATAAAAATATCTCATTTGCATTTTTATGCCCCCGCCATTCGAAACAATGACGGAAGGGCATATAGCAGAGTATATATTTGCAAAAGCTGCTCACATTTTTCTGCCATAACATTAACCCTTAAGATGCCGAGAAAATCTACATCCGAAAATGTCATCTGTTTATGTCGTCTGCTGAATCTTCTTGCAAACTTTTTAAAATATTTTTGCATACAGGCAAACAGTGTGGACCCTGATGAACAGTGTGGACCCAGAGCAGACTGCTCCTTGGGGAGCAGTGTGATCTGGGTCCACACAGTCTGCAGTCTCATCTGGATCCATACTGTTTGCAAAAACTAATTTTAAAGTACTTGGCCGACGACAAAGCAGACGACAATTGTCGTGATTGGCATTTTATAGGTTAATTAGTATATTAAAGTTTGAACGATATGTTAACTAAAGACGTCATTATTTTTTAACATCTACAGTAGAACTTCAGTGGCTCGAACTCCGATGGCTCGTTTACTATGGATGAGTCGAACCCGTTCTTGAGTCCGCAGGGAATTCCTCCAAACACGATATAGGGGTAATTTAGGAAGATTTTCTTCATTTATCTTGCAAATGTATGCTGTGTGTACTCATCAGAATCGCCTCGATGAGGCGATTCTAATGAGTACACACAACATACATTTATAATACAGGACACTGAAAAGATATCCACAATTATCTCCATTATGTCTCCTGATATGGCTCTAATAGTAACCATCTATGGCTCGAACTACCGCTGTGTCGAACAAATTTTCATGGTGCCAAAGGGGTTCGAGCCATCGAAGTTCGACTGTATCTATCTATCTATCTATCTTCTGATACTGCGTCGGTCACATTTGACCATTACCGCAGGTGTATATTACATACACTCCAGGTTTTGCAGGATGAAAGCCTACACAGTAATCATGCAATTACTGTAGGGATCTTTAACCTGCACAGGGGATGGTTCTCCCTGCACAGGGGGCCTCCAGTTAACGTCCCGATCCGAAGGACGGTGCACTTTATGACATTCATCCCTGCAAATGATGCCAATGGAGCGTGTTCGGACACCGAAATTTTATCGCCGCTGCCGGGGATCGAACCCGGGACCTCTAGCATCAGAGGCAAGTGCACTAACCACTGAGCTATCACGCTCCAAAACATTTAGCCATCGAGAGATAATAGCTATCACAGGTTTAGCGATATCACCTGGACCTCATGTTCAAGAAAGCCATGTTACATGTATCGCCTCGTGGTGGTGATAATAACGCGTACACACAATATACGTTTTTTTTTCAGCACAAAATTAGAAACAAATTTCCAAAATGACTATTTTCATCTGGTGCTTCATGTATAATAAGAATTCACAAGGGGCTTAACCCATATCAAACAATGGAATCTTCCACCTATATAATAAGTTTAGAGTTATAGGGATGTCAAGTTTATTTTGTTTGCGGTAAAGGTCACAGAAATATATGTACTTTAACAGCGTAGACCCAGATTAGACGTTGCAGAACGCGGGTCTTTTCTGTTTGCCAATGTCCCAAAAATGAGACTAGGCTAAAATGGAATAAAATATCACGGAACACGCCTATATAATTTTGACACCCCTAAAACCTCTTTTTTATATAGTAAAACTGGGATTTACAGGGACATACATTTTTCTCATTATTTCTGCTAAAAAACATAGATTGTTGGCACTCGTAAGTACCGCTCCATCCCACAATCTATATTTCGAGTAAAAAGATGAAAATTATCAGATTTTTTTTTTATCTGGAAATTTTCATTTTTTGATGGTAAATATTTCATTTTTTGAATATGCATGTTTTCGTAATGGCAAGTTAGAATCAGCCATGGTAAACGAGCCATCGGTCTTCGAGCCTTTGAAGTGTTTCTGTATATACTGCACAATTTGTGTTATGTATGGCAGTAGTATTAGCGTTACTTGAGCGCCATGGACTGCGCATGCGCAGCATTTGTATAACTTCCGGTGAAACGTAAGCGAAACGATTAGATGACGAAACTACCCTAAATATCGGACGAGTGTTCGAATGACGTAACTCGCGGTAATTACGCCGTAAGTATCCTAAATTTTGAGGCGAAAGATGTTCCCGCGGATTGGCGAAGTTCGCCGTCCCCGATCTGGTCGGGGTGATCGGGGTCTACCCCGTTCGGTCGAGCGCTCCTATCCCAATATTTAGGGAGATACTACCCGGTATAGTATTGATGAAATTAATTCTCTCACCCGCAAAACGATTATCGCCTCGAAAACCGGAAAACAATGGAAGGTGTTGGAAGAGCTCGATTTGATGTGAGAAACTAGGAATAGACCGCGTCCCGGAAAAAAAAAGTTTGGTTTGTTCGATTTGAGGTTTCACGTCCCCGTCAACGCCGTATAGATCATTTTGGGGACGTTGCTTCCAGTTGCGCGAGACCTTTACCGGACATATCTACAACATTTGTATCTTGGAGAATCTTTCTCGGCTACGGAATTTATACGGATATCGTGGGGGCGTAGCCAGAACAAAAATAACAAATTTTACTGTATAAAAGTTGGGTTTAAATATGTTAGAATCGCCTCGATTAGTGATCCCGAGGGACGGATTTTTCTATCCACCACCGAGGGACACTGTCCGGCATCACGAGGCTTGCCGAGTGATGCCGGACAGTGATCCCGAGGGACGGATTTTTCTATCCACCCCTCACACCCATATTGGATTCTTTTTCTTGCACACCTTCCATTTCTTAGCGCGGATTTCTAATGCTGCAGTCACTTTGGTTACCAACGTCCGCCATGCCACAACCACAGACACTACAACCAGCACCACAGCCACCACCACAACAGACACCACCACCACTACAGTCACCACCACCACAGCCACCACCACCACCCACCACCACCACCACAGCCACCACCACAGCATCACCACAACCACAGCCACCACCACAGCCACCACCACCACCACCACAGACACCACTACAGACACCACCCGCCCATAGGGGCTTGAAGAAATATATGGGCTGCATGATGCTTCCAAGCAGAGCTGAATCCGGCCCACACACTAGTACTGGTAAACCGATTAGAGGATCTAAGCCTGTCCAGGAACCGCGGTGCGAGGCGGACCGTCCACGCTGATAAACTCTATTGGTTTCATTGGGCGACAGGGCTTGAGATGTCATTTCATCTCAATGTCGGGTAAAAGTCCCACAAAATTGGAAGCAACGTCTCCAAAATGACATTTACAGTGTTGACGGGGACGTTAAACCTCAAAGCAAACAAACAAACAAACAAAACAGACACCACCAAGGCCACCACCACAACAGACACCACCACCACCACCACCCACCACCCACCACCACCAATACCCGGTGTCTCTCCTCTTAACTCGTTCGAGGATACAACTGGTCCCAAATGTTCGATTTGCGAAAATCGCTTTCTTTTTTTCACGTTATGACTAATCGGATACGGCTAAGCTCAGGGTCTCATCTCTCAGATATTCTGTTACAAAAGCGAGCAAGTCTTTGAACCACTTTTCGTAAAATTCAATATCTTTCAAATGCAGGGGACTTTTCTCTCCGGACGTAGGTATCGAATACAGCTCTCCCGTGCTAAGCTTATATCTGATGGGGTTGTCGTCGCTATCCGGCGGCGGAGTTTTCGCGGGTGGGAAGAAATAACACTGACCACCCCTTAGCTTTTGCTAAAGCTGTTTCCAGTAGTGCTTTACCGTATCGTAGATCTGCTTTCTGGTGTAGCTCGTGTTGCCTTCCCCGTCATGGTGAGAAGTAACCTGGAAAAAAGTGAGTCGGGGTTCCTGGCCATAGTGAAACTTAAAGTTGTCCTCGATCCAATTACATAGACCCCTTTCGTTGAAATTCCAGTTAATTTCATTAATTACGCGCGTGTCCTTTTCGATGCACTCCTCTCCGTTGCAAGCCCGATATAATGTCAGAAACCTTCCCATCCTATCTGGAACGCAACGCTTCGTGTTTTTTCTTTGCGGATTCGTTTGAGAATGATGTTATTTACTACAAACTTTATGTTTTCCCCCCCCCCCCCCGATTCGAAAACGAGGCTGTCATTTGTTCACAGTATAGGCCGATTTTTAATAGCCACCAAACGGTATGCGTCGTAGTCATTGTTAACATAGATTTTAATTTTAAGAGTTCATTGTCTGATAGGAGAGTGAAAGTCGGATTTTGTTAAAAACTGTTCATATTATATTTGGGTTTGAAGCAGTTTGCGCGCGTTTGTAGGTGTGAGTGTATGCGGATGTGTGTAATGTAGGCCCTGATCAGACCCCGCGTTCTGCGACGTCTGATCTGGGCCAGCACTGTTTGCCAGCCTCCGCTATGCCCTCAGTCGTTGGTCGGTTATAAAAATGACATCTCAAGCCCTGTCGCCCAATGAAGCCAATAGGGTTTATTAGCGCGAACTGACAGACTCGCACCGCTTTGCTTGGACAGACTTAGATCCTCTAAGCGGTTTACCAGTACTAGTGTGCGGACCGGATTCAACTCTGCGTGGAAGCGACGTGCAACCCATATATTTCTTCGAGCCCCTATGGGTGAGGGCCGTTGTGATGGTAAGTATGTGTGTGTGTGAAGTTTCGTGACAGCAGGACAAATCCTTTCGAAGTTATGACCGAGTTTAAGTCGTTTGGTTTTGGCCTGACAAACGCGCACCCAAAATCAATACAGTTATGACCAATTGTCAGAATGTAGGGTCTTGTGATGGTATGTATGCGAAGTTTCGTGAGCGTAGGGTAAATACTTTTGAAGTTATGACCGATAAACATTTTGGTTTAGGTGCGACAAACTGACTGACTCGGTGATTTCTATAGGGCACCCACAATACTGTGTGGGGGGTCCTATTTAAGAAGGGCAGTAACTCCGTAAATAGTGTTAGCATGGTTATGTTTATTGCATTCCGCGATTTCTCTCATAGCCCCCCATCGGTGTCTCGAGTTTCACTAAATTACCTTTAAAACTATCAGAGGTACGCTCCGGACAAGCTTCATATGTCACCCCGTCTCCGCTATGCCCTTAGTCGTTGGTTGGACATAAAACGGACAAGCGCGTACACACGCACATGCGTATAAGACGCCGTGATATACAACGTTGCACCAACGTCGCGTCAACGATTTTTTTTCTTTCACTAACATTTTTTAGGATAATAACGCTAATCATCATCCGTTTATCATTTTGTTGTTCTTTCCCCTTTTGCGATCCGAGATACAAATGTTAAAGATATATGTTAGAGTAGCCTTGCCGAGGCGGTTCTCACGAGTACCCACAACTATGTCTTGGAGCAGTAATAAAGAAAATAATGTTTACCCCTGCAAAGCCAAATTTTACTGTATAAAAGTTGGGTTTAAATATGTTAGAATCGCCTCGATGAGGCGGTTCTAACGAGTACCCACAACCTATGTCTTAATAAGGAAAATAAGGTTTACCCCCCTACATACCCAAATTTTACGGTATAAAAGCTAGGTTTAAGGGAGTCGAAATTATATGGGCGCGTTTTCGCGACGATTTTACGAATTTATAATAGCGACAGAAGCGGAGCAAATTCTTTCCGTATCAAGAGTTTCGCCTCGACCTCGTTTCACGTTAAAGTATTTTTGTTCTGGCTACGCCCCCACGATATCCGTATAAATTCCGTAGCCGAGAAAGATTCTCCGAGATACAAATGTTGTAGATATGTCCGGTAAAGGTCTCGCGCAACTGGAACCAACGTCCCCAAAATGATCTATACGGCGTTGACGGGGACGTGAAACCTCAAATCGAACAAACCAAACTTTTTTTTTCCGGGACGCGGTCCATTCCTAGTTTCTCACATCAAATCGAGCTCTTCCAACACCTTCCATTGTTTTCCGGTTTTCGAGGCGATAATCGTTTTGCGGGTGAGAGAATTAATTTCATCAATACTATACCGGGTAGTATCTCCCTAAATATTGGGATAGGAGCGCTCGACCGAACGGGGTAGACCCCGATCACCCCGACCAGATCGGGGACGGCGAACTTCGCCAATCCGCGGGAACATCTTTCGCCTCAAAATTTAGGATACTTACGGCGTAATTACCGCGAGTTACGTCATTCGAACACTCGTCCGATATTTAGGGTAGTTTCGTCATCTAATCGTTTCGCTTACGTTTCACCGGAAGTTATACAAATGCTGCGCATGCGCAGTCCATGGCGCTCAAGTAACGCTAACACTACTTATGGCGTTAACTATAATTATGTTCATTATTTGTATGGGTCTGTGGGGAAAGAAATCATATGAAAATAATTATTTTCATCTACATGCTATATTAGATGCCTTTAAAGAAAAGAATTTACTCCCCTCAGAAGCAAATTCTTTCCTTTATGAGTACATATTGGTTTTGTTTGTGTTGAGATTTTATGACCCCGTCAACACTATTAATATCATTTTGGAGACGATTCTTCTGATTTTGTGGGACTTTTAACCCCACGTTTTAGATCAAATTACATCTCAACCCCTACCGCCCAAACAAACCGCTACGGTTTAAGGGACGACCGACTTGCACCACCTTTCCTCCTGGACCTTCTATGTGCCTTACCAGTACTCGATATTTTGGTCGGTTCAGCTCTGCACGGAAGTTCCATGCAGCCTTATCTATTTGTTCAAGCCCTCCCCGTGTAAAAGAAAAATGAGTTTTCCTACATTTTCTTGTACGTAATAATAGTTGTCTTTTGGCTACGTCATGGTAAGATGGGTACGTTTTTGGGGCTTTGGGGCTTTGGGGCGATTGTTATCAACAATTGCCCCTAAGTGAACAGTATATTGAAATCTGACCTTAATGCAATCAGCCTAATCACCGCCAAGAAAATCCGTGGGAAAATATTTCTGCATATTCGAAATAGCTCCGAAAGTTCCACAAAAAATATTATAATTTGAACGTTTTATCAATTTATTTCATGAATCTGTTTGCCTCTCTTAACCCATTTAGTACCAGAAACCCCAAAACGGGTTCCTTGGCAAACAGTGCAGGCCCAGATCAGACACCGCAGAATGCGGCGTCTGATCAGGGCATTAACTGTTTGCTAAATGTTTAGTCATTTTCCAAATAAATTTTGAAGAAAACACAACCTGACATCCCTAAATTTTGAAAAGGTCTCCTGCTATATATAAGAAGGAAGATTCCATTTGGTACAAAAATGGTTAATTATAAAGTTTACACCACAGGCATCCTATAGATTAGCTGAGTCTTAAACCCGTGACTGTCGGTGTAATGGGACAGTTCACCAACAAGACAGTTAACAGACGTGTTTTTTTTTTTTTTAGAAATGGTTCACTGACACATTTGAAGACGGTTCGCCGACACATTACCATTCACCGACAAGCTTATAGTACATTACATTTATGACAGAAAACTGCTTGATATATAGACGAAATATACATGTCTAGTCGAAAATTGTTACCTAATGTTTAAGTGGCTGATTATTTTGATAGTTATAACACCATTTTTGTTCACAGGTGCATTTTTTATATAAAAGGTGTATCCAATACAGGCAGGCAAGAAATAAACCAAACAACTTAGAACTGTTAGTGCAACGAACTTACTTTCGAACTTAATCATCAGTGACTCTCATCGTTTCAAAGTTCCACAAAGAGGATCTTACATGAGTGTTCATGTATTATTGAATTTATTAAACGAGTTGAGGAAAAGTGATAAAATGCGAGGCTTTGCCGAGCATTTTATCCCTTTTCCTCAACGAGTTTAATAAATTTAATAATACATGAGCACGAATGCAAGATTCTATTTATCATATGACATTTAAAACGCATTTTATTCGCGATTGTTTAAAAAATGTCAATCTTCCACCATTAGTAACGCGACGACGTTAAGTATGTCGTATGTGTTACGTTACGGGGCGTATCTAACTAATTTGCATATTTAATCCACTAGTGGATTATCGAATTTATTACATGACGTTATTACACTTTCAGACGCGAAGTTATATGATAAAATCTATACTTTGATGAAAGGCATGGAAATGTTTTGTTTTCTACGGTGACAAAACAGTCCCTTATCACCAGCTGATGTTGATGTGTGCTATCATGATTTATCCTTTGGATGCAAGAATACACAATAGAACAGAATACTTCAGAGCGTACATATACCCCGTTTCAGCAAATCAGTTCTATTCCATTACCCTCAAATATATTCAAGTTCGATTTAATCTCTATTCTTTAATTCCAACTGCCAACCATCTCCTCGGCATCATCCAAAGTTCACAAAGCGTTCCCCTTATCAGCACTCACGGTTCTTTGATTACATTCAATACGACAGACTGCATTAAGCGGTCTTCCGCTACGATATAAGAAATTGTTAGTATTACAGAGATTGAGTAGATATGAGGAGAGCTTCAGTATATAATTTAGTGTGTAAAAGTATCAATTAAATACTGTAAAGAGCGGGAAGGCATGTATTAGCACATAATTAGTTTGCAAATTTAGAACAAGTACTTCAACAAAACAAGGAAAGAATAGAAACAATAGTGGGCCAGCGCCAAGTGAAAAGGAATCTTCGAATGTGACGCTCAGTGAAGTCTCAAATCAGTCTTTACACGAATTAAGTTAGAGTGCAAGCTCAGCTTGACGTAACAAGTCCGTGAAATGAACACCCTCTCAACCTCACTTTATACACAGAAAACTGGGGTTCACGGGAGTATACATTAACTTTCTTATTTCTGCTACAAGACATATGTTGTGGGTACTCGTGAGAACCGAGGCGGTTCTATTGAGAATCCACAACCTATGTAGTATAATTAAGAAAAAAATATCACCGATTTACATAAGAAAAGTAGCCATTTTGGAGATGTGAAAAAATGCTCAATGTCGCTTGGGTGTGTTATCGTTATGAAGAATATTTGTGTCAATGACAATGCATACATAGTGCGCACAATGAAGACCCTGATTAGATTGCATCAATACGCAGGCTGATTTGAGTCTTTGCTGGTCGCATATACCCATTTTACTCTGCGCGACACAGATGTTCAAGTGACAGATAAAACTGCTGTCAAGCGTCATGGAAAGAAAGTGATTCAATGCACGAATATATAATGCTGTTTTCAGAAATACACATCCGGTTTAAAGTCATGTTAGTTGTCTTTGGAAAAAAAAAACTCAAACACAAAAATGAAAATGAAGACGTTATATTTTCTGGGCCAGACTAGCTAGTTTTGGCTGATGAGGCCTCATTAATGGCCCTCATATTAAACAACTAGACCTGGAATAGGCTTCAATGATCTCAAAGGAAAATCAAATAAAGTTCAAACCACTACACGTAAGTGAATGCATGTGAATCGAAAATGGGTTTAAAGAACTCTCAAGAAAAAAAAAATCAACAGTTTTCCTTAGAAGGAGACAATGGACTTAAGCTTCTTTGCTCTGTTACGCATGTGTAAAGTGGTATTTTTATGCCCCCGCGTATTCGGAGAATACCGGAAGGGCATTAAGTTTAACCCCTGTCCGTTCGTCCGGGCGTTCGTTCGTTCGTCCGTCCGGTGTCCGGGCCATAACTCCTCAACCGTATGGAATATATTCATGAAACTTCACAGTTGCATTCATCACACTGAGACGATGTGTCATGAACAAGGAAGACAACTCTTGCTTTTTTGGTTTTTGAATTATCTGCCCTTGACTTAGTACCATATAGTAAACCGTGTCCGGGCCATAACTCCTAAACCGTATGGAATATATTCATGAAACTTCACAGGTGCATTTATCATACTGAGGCGATGTGTCATGAACAAGGAAGACAACTCCTGCTTGTTTAGTTTTTGAATTATCTGCCCTTGACGTACATCCATATATAGTCAAATGGTATGTCGTGTTCGGGCCATAACTCCTAAACCGTATGGAATATATTCATGAAACTTCACAGGTGCATTCATCACACTGAGACGATGTGCCATGAACAAGGAAGACAACTCTTGCATTTTTGGTTTTTGAATTATCTGCCCTTGACTTAGTACCAAATAGTAAACCGTGTCCGGGCCATAACTCCCAAACCATATGGAATATATTCATGAAACTTCACAGGTACATTCATCACACTGAGACGATGTGTCATGAACAAGGAAGACAACTCTTGCATTTTTGGTTTTTGGATTATCTGCCCTTGATGCATATATTTTATGATTGATTTGAAGTACATTTGTAATATACTCACCGGAAATAGAAACTATACACTCATTTTTAAATTGTCACCGGCAAAACATTTTATTGAAATTGGAATTCCAATTAAATAAATTATCATCAGTGGCATGTCTGCTTGATCGAATAAAATGTTTAATGATAGCAACGAATTAACGGGTAAAGCCACAGGTTCAAAGCAAGGGGTTAAAATATTGCTGTTCAAGTTTCCATTGAGTCAAACATTTTGTGTCGCGAATGCGATTCCCATTTTTACCAGTTATTACTCATCACCTAACGTTGGGAATATTGTTTACAAAATGAAAATTTACAAAATGGTTGAAAAGTTATCGACCTTTAAATATTGGACCAAACCACCGGAAGTGGGCGAAAAGTATGGCATTTCTGATTGCGGATTTTGTTTAAATCAATGTTTAAGACACAGCTGAAGATGCTAAAACGATTGAAGACACTTTTGGGTCGATTTTTGGCTTGCAACATTATTTTGAAAATTTCGCTGAAGAAAAGCAGTTTTTGAGATTTCAATAAAATGTTTGTTTCTCGATAATTGTTAGATTTTATGTTATTTTTTTTATTCCTTGCTTTTAACTTATTACCTATACGGAAAAAAATTGAAGTCAAAATTCGATTACAAACAGATTTTGTGAAAAATGCACTTTTTTACATTTTCCCCAAAACCTTTTATTTTGAACATTAGATTTTCTTTAGATTGTTACAGGATTCATTTGTATAGTTAGTCAAATCCTTAATAAGTAATTTTTAGCTCACCGTCACGTAGTGACAAGGTGAGCTTTTGGGATCACTTTTTGTCCGTCGTCCGTCGTGCGTGCGTGCGTGCGTCCGTCCGTGCGTGCGTCCGTAAACAATTTCTTTAAACGACATCTCCTCCTAAACCACTGATCGGATTTTGACCAAACTTCGAAGGAATGATCCTTACGTGGTCCCCTTTCAAAGTTGTTCAAATGGTTCCGGTCCATTGCACATCTAGGTCACAGGAGCCAAAAAATAGATTTTTTTCACCAAAAACTTAAAAAATCTTCTTCTCTGAAACCACAAGGCCCAGGTCTTTGATATTTGGTATGAAGCTTCATCTAGTGGACCCCTACCTAGATTGTTCAAATTATAGTGCTGGGGCGGCCCTTTTGTTTTACAAAGGCTTATATAGGGAAAATCTTTAAAAAACTTCTTCTCTGAAACCACAAGGCCCAGGTCTTTGATATTTGGTATAAAGCTTCATCTAGTGGACCCCTACCAAGATTGTTCAAATTATAGTGCTGGGGCCAAAAATGCACCCGCCCCGGGGCCCTTTGGTTTTACATAGGCTTATATAGGGAAAATCTTTAAAAATCTTCTTCTCTGAAACCACAGGGCCCAGGACTTTGATATTTGGTATGAAGGTTCATCTAGTGGACCCCTACCAAGATTGTTCAAATTTTAGTGCTGGGACAAAAAATGCCCCCGCCACGGGGCCCTTTGGTTTTACATTGGCTTATATAGGGAAAATCTTTAAAAATCTTCTTCTCTGAAACCACAAGGCCCAGGTCTTTGATATTTGGTATGAAGCTTCATCTAGTGGACCCCTACCAAGATTGTTCAAATTATAGTGCTGGGGCCAAAAATGCCCCTGCCCTGGAGCCTTTTGGTTTTACATAGGCTTATATAGGGAAAATCTTTAAAAATCTTCTTCTCTGAAACCACAAGGCCCAGGACTTTGATATTTGGTATGAAGCTTCATCGAGTGGACCCCTACCAAGATTGTTCAAATTATAGTGCTGGGACAAAAAATGCCCCCGCCACGGGGCCCTTTGGTTTTACATAGGCTTATATAGGGAAAATCTTTAAAAAAATTCTTCTCTGAAACCACAAGGCCCAGGACTTTGATATTTGGTATGAAGCTTCATCTAGTGGACCCCTACCAAGATTGTTCAAATTTTAGTGCTGGGACAAAAAATGCCCCCGCCACGGGGCCCTTTGGTTTTACATTGGCTTATATAGGGAAACTCTTTAAAAATCTTCTTCTCTGAAACCACAAGGCCCAGGTCTTTGATATTTGGTTTGAAGCTCTAGTGGACCCCTACCAAGATTGTTCAAATTATAGTGCTAGGACCAAAAATGCCCCCGTCCCGGGGCCCTTTGGTTTTACATAGGCTTATATAGGGAAAATCTTTAAAAACCTTCTTCTCTGAAACCGCTAGGCCCAGGTCTTTGATATCTGATGTGTAGCTTCATCTAGTGGACCTTTGCCAAGATTGTTCAAATTATAGCCTTTGTTAATGTTTGGTATGAAGCTTCACCTTTAAGACCTCCCTCAACATTATGCACATTAAAGCCCTGGGGCCAATAATGGCCCTCTCTGGGGCCCACTTGTTACACTATGGATCAGGTGAGCAATCCAGGGCCATCATGGCCCTCTTGTTAATTAAATTATTCACTTGTTTTGTCAGGCGAGACAATTTAAAAGTGTATAGTTTCTATTTCCGGTCAGTATATTTTTATCCCCTCGCACAACATAGTTGTGAGGGGGGATATAGCATAACTTCACACAAATGTTCCTTATAAAAAAAATCTCGAGCGAGTTCGATTTTCAAGGTCATGACCTCAAGGTCAAGGTCACTGTGGCTATTTTTAGAAAAAACTTTGTCATCGCTCTAGCGCCTACATTTCTTCACCAATTTCATTATAACTTCACACAAATGTTCCTTATAAAAAAATCTCGAGGTGTTAGACTTTCAAGGTCATGACCTCAAGGTCAAGGTCACTGTGGCTATTTTTAGAAAAAACTTTGTCATCGCTCTAGCACCTACATTTCTTCACTGATTTCAATAAAGCTTCACACAAATATTTCTTATGACAATATCTCGAGCGAGTTTGACTTTCAAGGTCATGACCTCAAGGTCAAGGTCACTGTGGCTATTTTTAGAAAAACTTTGTCATCGCCCCAGCGCCTACATTTCTTCACTGATTTCAATATTACTTCACACAAATGTTTCTTATGACAATATCTCGAGCGAGTTCGACTTTCAAGGTCATGACCTCAAGGTCAAGGTCACTGTGGCTATTTTTAGAAAAAAAACTTTGTCATCGCTCTAGCGCCTACATTTCTTAACTGATTTCAATATAACTTCACACAAATGTTCCTTATGACAATATCTCGTGTGATTTCGACTTTCAAAGTCAAGGTCACTGTGGCTATTTTTAGAAAAATTTTGTCATCACTCTAGCGCCTATATTTCTTCACCGATTTCAATATAACTTCACACAAATGTTCCTTATGACAATAACTCTAGCGAGTTCCACTTTCAAGGTCAAGGTCACTGTGGCTATTTTTAGAAAAAACTTTGTCATCACTCTAGCGTTTACATTTCTTCCCAGATTTCAATATAACTTCACACAAATGTTCCTTATGACAATATCTCAAGCCATTTCGACTTTCAAGGTCAAGGTCACAATGGCTATTTTTAGAAAAACTTTGTCATCGCTCTAGTCACTACATTTCTTCACTGATTTCAATATAACTTCACACAAATGTTCCTTATGACAATACCTTGAGAAAGTTTGACTTTCAAGGTCAAGGCCACCATGGCTATTTTTAGAAAAACTTTGTCATGGCTCTAGCGGTTACATTTCTTCACCGAATTCAGTATAACTTCACACAAATGTTCCTTATGACAATATCTCGAGCTATTTCTACTTTCAAGGTCAAGGTCACTGTGGCTATTTTGAGAAAAATTTTGTCAACGCTCTAGTGCCTATATTTATTGATGGATGTTAATAGACCTTCACACAAATGTTTCTTATGATAATATCTCGAGTTGCTTTGACTTTCAAGGTCATGACCTCAAGGTCAAGGTCACTGTGACTATTTTTAGAAAAACTTTGTCATTGCTCTACCGCCTACATTTATGATTTTAATATAATTTATGATTGATTTGAAGTACATTTGGAATATTTTTTATGAATTGCATTTGGCGGGGGCACCCGTGTCCTATGGACACTTTTCTAGTTTGCATATTGCTTGCCTGCATTCTTGGGCAGTCAGAATGTTATTGTTTCGTCCTTCGCCGGAAATTGCCGAAAAAATATTCGTGGACAACCGGCAATCTATAATATACTATTCTTTTAAGTAAATGGCTTTTCATATTAATACTATGAAGGAAAATATATGTTATCCCTTGTATCTTGTTTCCCCTTAAAGCTAGAAAAAACACTGTTTTGCAGATTCACGTAAAATATTCATCTTTCATTCAATGTATTTTATTAGTATGTATAAATAAATCTCATTGCTTCCATCTGCATTTTAAGAACATGCCTGTATGTCCCATGGACTGCAATATAAAATTATCT